>JANUWF010003362.1:2192070-2838389 GCA_026120185.1 Voacanga thouarsii | reverse complement strand
AAGTGTAATGACCAGGTTTGAAGATAATAGGATATATTTTGGCATGCAATCCAATAAATATAAACCAAAATACCGAAAACATAAGGCATTTACAGATATAGGCACTTTTAATTAATGATTCGACCGTTAGATTTGTTTAAATTTATAATAAAACTGTTATGACCAAATTTGAAGATAATCAGATATATTTTGGCATGCAATCCAACAAATATCAACAAAAATAACGAAAACCAAAGGCATTTTCAAAGATAGGCACTTTCAATTAACGATCCAACCGTTAGATTATTTTAAATTGCTTATAAAAGTGTTATAACCAAATTTGAAGATAATCGGATATATTTTGGCATGCAATCAAACAAATATCAACAAAAATATCGAAAACCTAAGTCATTTACAAAGATAGGCACTTTCAATTAATGATCCGACCGTTTGATTTGTTTAAATTGCTTATAAAAGTGTTATGACAAATTTAAAGATAATCGGATATATTTCGGCATGCAATCCAATAAATATAAACAAAAAAATCAAAAACAAAAGGCATTTACGAATATAGGCACTTTCAATTAATGATCCGTCCGTTAGATTTGTTTAAATTACTACAAAAAGTGTTATGACAAAGTTTGAAGTTAATCGGATATATTTTAGCTTGCAATCCAATAAATGTCTACAAAAAGACCGAAACTTAAGGCATTTACAACGATAGGAACTTTCAATTAAGAATCCACCCGTTAGATTTGTTTAAATTGATAATAAAAGTGTTATGACCAAATTTGAAGATAATCAGATATATTTTGGCATGCAATCCTACAAATATCAACAAAAAGACCGAAAAACTAAGGCATTTATAAAGATTGGCACTTTCAATTAATTATCCGACCATTAGATTTGTTTAAATTGATAATAAAAGTGTAATGACAAGGTTTGAAGATAATAGGATATATTTTGGCATGCAATCCAATAAATATCAACCAAAATACCGAAAACATAAGGCATTTACAGATATAGGCACTTTTGATTAATGATTCGACCGTTAGATTTGTTTAAATTTATAATAAAACTGTTATGACCAAATTTGAAGATAATCAGATATATTTTGGCATGCAATCCAACAAATATCAACAAAAATAACGAAAACCTAAGGCATTTTCAAAGATAGGCACTTTCAATTAACGATCCAACCGTTAGATTTTTTTAAATTGCTTATAAAAGTGTTATAACCAAATTTGAAGATAATCGGATATATTTTGGCATGCAATCCAACAAATATCAACAAAAATATCGAAAACCTAAGGCATTTACAAAGATAGGCACTTTCAATTAATGATCCGACCGTTTGATTTGTTTAAATTGTTGATAAAAGTGTTATGACAAATTTAAAGATAATCGGATATATTTCGGCATGCAATCCAATAAATATAAACAAAAAAATCGAAAACAAAAGGCATTTACGAATATAGGCACTTTCATTTAATGATCCGTCCGTTAGATTTGTTTAAATTACTACAAAAAGTGTTATGACAAAGTTTGAAGATAATCGGATATAATTTGGCATGCAATCCAATAAATGTCTACAAAAAGAACGAAACCTAAGGCATTTACATAGATAGGCACTTTCAATTAATGATCCGACCGTTAGATTTGTTTAAATTGATAATAAAATTGTAATGACCATGTTTGAAGATAATAGAATATATTTTGGCATGCAATCCAGTAAATATCAACCAAAATACCGAAAACATAATGCATTTACAGATATAGGCACTTTTAATTAATGATCCGACCGTTAGATTTGTTTAAATTTATAATAAAAATGTTATGACCAAAATTTGAAGATAATCGGATATATTTTGGCATGCAATCCAACAAATATCAACAAAAATAACGAAAACCTAACGCATTTTCAAAGATAGGCACTTTCAATTAACGATCCAACCGTTAGATTTTTTTAAATTGCTTATAAAAGTGTTATAACCAAATTTGAAGATAATCGGATATATTTCGGCATGCAATCCAATAAATATAAACAAAAAAACCGAAAACAAAAGGCATTTACGAATATAGGCACTTTCAATTAATGATCCGTCCGTTTGATTTGTTTAAATTACTACAAAAAGTGTTATGACCAAGTTTGAAGATAATCGGATATATTTTGGCATGCAATCCAATAAATGTCTACAAAAAGACCGAAACCTAAGGCATTTACATAGATAGGCACTTTCAATTAATAATCCGACCGTTAGATTTCTTTAAATTACTACAAAAAGTGTTATGACCAAAATTAAAGTTAATCGGATATATTTTGGCATGCAACCCAACAAATGTCTACAAAAAGACCGAAAACATAAGGCATTTACAAAGATAGGCACTTTCAATTAATGATCCGACCGTTAGATTTTTTTAAATTGATAATAAAATTGTAATGACCAAGTTTGAAGAGAATAGGATATATTTTGGCATGCAATCCAATAAATATCAACCAAAATACCGAAAACATAATGCATTTACAGATATAGGCACTTTTAATTAATGATTCGACCGTTAGATTTGTTTAAATTTATAATAAAACTTTTATGACCAAATTTGAAGATAATCAGATATATTTTTGCATGCAATCCAACAAATATCAACAAAAATAACGAAAACCTAAGGCATTTTCAAAGATAGGCACTTTCAATTAACGATCCAACCGTTAGATTATTTTAAATTGCTTATAAAAGTGTTATAACCAAATTTGAAGATAATCGGATATATTTTGGCATGCAATCCAACAAATATCAACAAAAATATCGAAAACCTAAGTCATTTACAAAGATAGGCACTTTCAATTAATGATCCGACCGTTTGATTTGTTTAAATTGCTGATAAAAGTGTTATGACAAATTTAAAGATAATCGGATATATTTCGGCATGCAATCCAATAAATATAAACAAAAAAATCGAAAACAAAAGGCATTTACGAATATAGGCACTTTCAATTAATGATCCGTCCGTTAGATTTGTTTAAATTACTACAAAAAGTGTTATGACAAAGTTTGAAGTTAATCGGATATATTTTAGCTTGCAATCCAATAAATGTCTACAAAAAGACCGAAACTTAAGGCATTTACAACGATAGGAACTTTCAATTAAGAATCCACCCGTTAGATTTGTTTAAATTGATAATAAAAGTGTTATGACCAAATTTGAAGATAATCAGATATATTTTGGCATGCAATCCTACAAATATCAACAAAAAGACCGAAAAACTAAGGCATTTATAAAGATTGGCACTTTCAATTAATTATCCGACCATTAGATTTGTTTAAATTGATAATAAAAGTGTAATGACCAGGTTTGAAGATAATAGGATATATTTTGGCATGCAATCCAATAAATATCAACCAAAATACCGAAAACATAAGGCATTTACAGATATAGGCACTTTTAATTAATGATTCGACCGTTAGATTTGTTTAAATTTATAATAAAACTGTTATGACCAAATTTGAAGATAATCAGATATATTTTGGCATGCAATCCAACAAATATCAACAAAAATAACGAAAACCTAAGGCATTTTCAAAGATAGGCACTTTCAATTAACGATCCAACCGTTAGATTTTTTTAAATTGCTTATAAAAGTGTTATAACCAAATTTGAAGATAATCGGATATATTTTGGCATGCAATCCAACAAATATCAACAAAAATATCGAAAACCTAAGGCATTTACAAAGATAGGCACTTTCAATTAATGATCCGACCGTTTGATTTGTTTAAATTGCTGATAAAAGTGTTATGACAAATTTAAAGATAATCGGATATATTTCGGCATGCAATCCAATAAATATAAACAAAAAAATCGAAAACAAAAGGCATTTACGAATATAGGCACTTTCATTTAATGATCCGTCCGTTAGATTTGTTTAAATTACTACAAAAAGTGTTATGACAAAGTTTGAAGATAATCGGATATAATTTTGCATGCAATCCAATAAATGTCTACAAAAAGAACGAAACCTAAGGCATTTACATAGATAGGCACTTTCAATTAATGATCCGACCGTTAGATTTGTTTAAATTGATAATAAAATTGTAATGACCATGTTTGAAGACAATAGAATATATTTTGGCATGCAATCCAGTAAATATCAACCAAAATACCGAAAACATAATGCATTTACAGATATAGGCACTTTTAATTAATGATCCGACCGTTAGATTTGTTTAAATTTATAATAAAAATGTTATGACCAAAATTTGAAGATAATCAGATATATTTTGGCATGCAATCCAACAAATATCAACAAAAATAACGAAAACCTAACGCATTTTCAAAGATAGGCACTTTCAATTAACGATCCAACCGTTAGAATTTTTTAAATTGCTTATAAAAGTGTTATAACCAAATTTGAAGATAATCGGATATATTTCGGCATGCAATCCAATAAATATAAACAAAAAAACCGAAAACAAAAGGCATTTACGAATATAGGCACTTTCAATTAATGATCCGTCCGTTTGATTTGTTTAAATTACTACAAAAAGTGTTATGACCAAGTTTGAAGATAATCGGATATATTTTGGCATGCAATCCAATAAATGTCTACAAAAAGACCGAAACCTAAGGCATTTACATAGATAGGCACTTTCAATTAATAATCCGACCGTTAGATTTCTTTAAATTACTACAAAAAGTGTTGTGACCAAAATTAAAGTTAATCGGATATATTTTGGCATGCAACCCAACAAATGTCTACAAAAAGACCGAAAACATAAGGCATTTACAAAGATAGGCACTTTCAATTAATGATCCGACCGTTAGATTTTTTTAAATTGATAATAAAATTGTAATGACCAAGTTTGAAGAGAATAGGATATATTTTGGCATGCAATCCAATAAATACAACCAAAATACCGAAAACATAATGCATTTACAGATATAGGCACTTTTAATTAATGATTCTACCGTTAGATTTGTTTAAATTTATAATAAAACTTTTATGACCAAATTTGAAGATAATCAGATATATTTTTGCATGCAATCCAACAAATATCAACAAAAATAACGAAAACCTAAGGCATTTTCAAAGATAGGCACTTTCAATTAACGATCCAACCGTTAGATTTTTTTAAATTGCTTATAAAAGTGTTATAACCAAATTTGAAGATAATCGGATATATTTCGGCATGCAATCCAATAAATATAAACAAAAAAATCGAAAACAAAAGGCATTTACGAATATAGGCACTTTCATTTAATGATCCGTCCGTTAGATTTGTTTAAATTACTACAAAAAGTGTTATGACAAAGTTTGATGATAATCGGATATAATTTGGCATGCAATCCAATAAATGTCTACAAAAAGAACGAAACCTAAGGCATTTACATAGATAGGCACTTTCAATTAATGATCCGACCGTTAGATTTGTTTAAATTGATAATAAAATTGTAATGACCATGTTTGAAGATAATAGAATATATTTTGGCATGCAATCCAGTAAATATCAACCAAAATACCGAAAACATAATGCATTTACAGATATAGGCACTTTTAATTAATGATCCGACCGTTAGATTTGTTTAAATTTATAATAAAAATGTTATGACCAAAATTTGAAGATAATCAGATATATTTTGGCATGCAATCCAACAAATATCAACAAAAATAACGAAAACCTAACGCATTTTCAAATATAGGCACTTTCAATTAACGATCCAACCGTTAGATTTTTTTAAATTGCTTATAAAAGTGTTATAACCAAATTTGAAGATAATCGGATATATTTTGGCATGCAATCCAACAAATATAAACAAAAATATCGAAAACCTAAGGCATTTACAAAGATAGGCACTTTCAATTAATGATCCGACCGTTTGATTTGTTTAAATTGCCGATAAAAGTGTTATGACAAATTTAAAGATAATCGGATATATTTCGGCATGCAATCCAATAAATATAAACAAAAAAACCGAAAACAAAGTTTGAAGATAATAAGATATATTTTGGCATGCAATCCAGCAAATTTCAACAAAAATACCGAAAACATAAGCCAATTACAAATATAGGCACTTTCAATTAATGATCCACCCGTTAGATTTGTTTAAATTGATAATAAAAGTGTTATGACCAAATTTGAAGATAATCAGATATATTTTGGCATGCAATCCTACAAATATCAACAAAAAGACCGAAAAACTAAGCCATTTATAAAGATTGGCACTTTCAATTAATAATCCGACCATTAGATTTGTTTAAATTGATAATAAAAGTGTAATGACCAGGTTTGAAGATAATAGGATATATTTTGGCATGCAATCCAATAAATATAAACCAAAATACCGAAAACATAAGGCATTTACAGATATAGGCACTTTTAATTAATGATTCGACCGTTAGATTTGTTTAAATTTATAATAAAACTGTTATTACCAAATTTGAAGATAATCAGATATATTTTGGCATGCAATACAACAAATATCAACAAAAATAACGAAAACCTAAGGCATTTTCAAAGATAGGCACTTTCAATTAACGATCTAACCGTTAGATTTTTTTAAATTGCTTATAAAAGTGGTACAACCAAATTTGAAGATAATCGGATATATTTTGGCTTGCAATCCAACAAATATCAACAAAAATATCGAAAGCCTAAGGCATTTACAAAGATAGGCACTTTCAATTAATGATCCGACCGTTTGATTTGTTTAAATTGCTGATAAAAGTGTTATGACAAATTTAAAGATAATCGGATATATTTCGGCATGCAATCCAATAAATATAAACAAAAAAACCGAAAACAAAAGGCATTTACGAATATAGGCACTTTCAATTAATGATCCGTCCGTTAGATTTATTTAAATTACTACAAAAAGTGTTATGACAAAGTTTGAAGATAATCGGATATATTTTGGCATGCAATCCAATAAATGTCTACAAAAAGACCGAAACCTAAGGCATTTACATAGATAGGCACTTTCAATTAATAATCCGACCGTTAGATTTCTTTAAATTACTACAAAAAGTGTTATGACCAAGATTAAAGTTAATCGGATATATTTTGGCATGCAACCCAACAAATGTCTACAAAAAGACCGAAAACCTAAGGCATTTACAAAGATAGGCACTTTCAATTAATGATCCGACCGTTAGATTTTTTTAAATTGATAATAAAATTGTAATGACCAAGTTTGAAGAGAATAGGATATATTTTGGCATGCAATCCAATAAATATCAACCAAAATACCGAAAACATAATGCATTTACAGATATAGGCACTTTTAATTAATGATTCGACCGTTAGATTTGTTTAAATTTATAATAAAACTTTTATGACCAAATTTGAAGATAATCAGATATATTTTTGCATGCAATCCAACAAATATCAACAAAAATAACGAAAACCTAAGGCATTTTCAAAGATAGGCACTTTCAATTAACGATCCAACCGTTAGATTTTTTTAAATTGCTTATAAAAGTGTTATAACCAAATTTGAAGATAATCGGATATATTTTGGCATGCAATCCAACAAATATCAACAAAAATATCGAAAACCTAAGTCATTTACAAAGATAGGCACTTTCAATTAATGATCCGACCGTTTGATTTGTTTAAATTGCTGATAAAAGTGTTATGACAAATTTAAAGATAATCGGATATATTTCGGCATGCAATCCAATAAATATAAACAAAAAAATCGAAAACAAAAGGCATTTACGAATATAGGCACTTTCATTTAATGATCCGTCCGTTAGATTTGTTTAAATTACTACAAAAAGTGTTATGACAAAGTTTGAAGATAATCGGATATAATTTGGCATGCAATCCAATAAATGTCTACAAAAAGAACGAAACCTAAGGCATTTACATAGATAGGCACTTTCAATTAATGATCCGACCGTTAGATTTGTTTAAATTGATAATAAAATTGTAATGACCATGTTTGAAGATAATAGAATATATTTTGGCATGCAATCCAGAAAATATCAACCAAAATACCGAAAACATAATGCATTTACAGATATAGGCACTTTTAATTAATGATCCGACCGTTAGATTTGTTTAAATTTATAATAAAAATGTTATGACCAAAATTTGAAGATAATCAGATATATTTTGGCATGCAATCCAACAAATATCAACAAAAATAACGAAAACCTAAGGCATTTTCAAAGATAGGCACTTTCAATTAACGATCCAACCGTTAGATTTTTTTAAATTGCTTATAAAAGTGTTATAACCAAATTTGAAGATAATCGGATATATTTTGGCATGCAATCAAACAAATATCAACAAAAATATCGAAAACCTAAGGCATTTACAAAGATAGGCACTTTCAATTAATGATCCGACCGTTTGATTTGTTTAAATTGCTGACAAAAGTGTTATGACAAATTTAAAGATAATCGGATATATTTCTGCATGCAATCCAATAAATATAAACAAAAAAACCGAAAACAAAAGGCATTTACGAATATAGGCACTTTCAATTAATGATCCGTCCGTTAGATTTGTTTAAATTACTACAAAAAGTGTTATGACAAAGTTTGAAGTTAATCGGATATATTTTAGCTTGCAATCCAATAAATGTCTACAAAAAGACCGAAACCAAAGGCATTTACAAGGATAGGAACTTTCAATAATAGAATCCACCCGTTAGATTTGTTTAAATTGATAATAAAAGTGTTACGACCAAATTTGAAGATAATCAGATATTTTTTGGCATGCAATCCTACAAATATCAACAAAAAGACCGAAAAACTAAGGCATTTATAAAGATTGGCACTTTCAATTAATTATCCGACCATTAGATTTGTTTAAATTGATAATAAAAGTGTAATGACCAGGTTTGAAGATAATATGATATATTTTGGTATGCAATCCAATAAATATCAACGAAAATACCGAAAACATAAGGCATTTACAGATATAGGCACTTTTGATTAATGATTCGACCGTTTGATTTGTTTAAATTTATAATAAAACTGTTATGACCAAATTTGAAGATAATCAGATATATTTTGGCATGCAATCCAACAAATATCAACAAAAATAACGAAAACCTAAGGCATTTTCAAAGATAGGCACTTTCAATTAACGATCCAACCGTTAGATTTTTTTAAATTGCTTATAAAAGTGTTATAACTAAATTTGAAGATAATCGGATATATTTTGGCATGCAATCAAACAAATATCAACAAAAATATCGAAAACCTAAGGCATTTACAAAGATAGGCACTTTCAATTAATGATCCGACCGTTTGATTTGTTTAAATTGCTGATAAAAGTGTTATGACAAAGTTAAAGATAATCGGATATATTTCGGCATGCAATCCAATAAATATAAACAAAAAAACCGAAAACAAAAGGAATTTACGAATATAGGCACTTTCAATTAATGATCCGTCCGTTAGATTTGTTTAAATTACTACAAAAAGTGTTATGACCAAGTTTGAAGATAATCGGATATATTTTGGCATGCAATCCAATTAATGTCTACAAAAAGACCGAAACCTAAGGCATTTACATAGATAGGCACTTTCAATTAATAATCCGACCGTTAGATTTCTTTAAATTAATACAAAAAGTGTTTTGACCAATATTAAAGTTAATCGGATATATTTCGGCATGCAACCCAACAAATGTCTACAAAAAGACCGAAAACCTAAGGCATTTACAAAGATAGGAACTTTCAATTAATGATCCGACCGTTAGATTTTTTTAAATTGACAAAAAAATTGTAATGACCAACTTTGAAGAGAATAGGATATATTTTCGTATGCAATCCAATAAATATCAACCAAAATACCGAAAACATAATGCATTTACAGATATAGGCACTTTTAATTAATGATCCGACCGTTAGATTTGTTTAAATTTATAATAAAAATGTTATGACCAAAATTTGAAGATAATCAGATATATTTTGGCATGCAATCCAACAAATATCAACAAAAATAACGAAAACCTAAGGCATTTTCAAAGATAGACACTTTCAATTAACGATCCAACCGTTAGATTTTTTTAAATTGCTTATAAAAGGGTTATAACCAAATTTGAAGATAATCGGATATATTTTGGCATGAAATCCAACAAATATCAACAAAAATATCGAAAGCCTAAGGCATTTACAAAGATAGGCACTTTCAATTAATGATCCGACCGTTTGATTTGTTTAAATTGCTGATAAAAGTGTTATGACAAATTTAAAGATAATCGAATATATTTCGGCATGCAATCCAACAAATATAAACAAAAAAACCGAAAACAAAAGGCATTTCCGAATATAGGCACTTTCAATTAATTATCCATCCGTTAGATTTGTTTAAATTACTACAAAAAGTGTTATGACCAAGTTTGAAGATAATAAGATATATCTTGGCATGCAATCCAGCAAATTTCAACAAAAATAGCGAAAACATAAGGCAATTACAAATATAGGCACTTTCAATTAATGATCCACCCGTTAGATTTGTTTAAATTGATAATAAAAGTGTTATGACCAAATTTGAAGATAATCAGATATATTTTGGCATGCAATCCTACAAATATCAACAAAAAGACCGAAAAACTAAGGCATTTATAAAGATTGGCACTTTCAATTAATAATCCGACCATTAGATTTGTTTAAATTGATAATAAAAGTGTAATGACCAGGTTTGAAGATAATAGGATATATTTTGGCATGCAATCCAATAAATATCAACCAAAATACCGAAAACATAATGCATTTACAGATATAGGCACTTTTAATTAATGATTCGACCGTTAGATTTGTTTAAATTTATAATAAAACTGTTATGACCAAATTTGAAGATAATCAGATATATTTTGGCATGCAATCCAACAAATATCAACAAAAATAACGAAAACCTAAGGCATTTTCAAAGATAGGCACTTTCAATTAACGATCCAACCGTTAGATTTTTTTAAATTGCTTATAAAAGTGTTATAACCAAATTTGAAGATAATCGGATATATTTTGGCATGCAATCCAACAAATATCAACAAAAATATCGAAAACCTAAGGCATTTACAAAGATAGGCACTTTCAATTAATGATCCGACCGTTTGATTTGTTTAAATTGCTGATAAAAGTGTTATGACAAATTTAAAGATAATCGGATATATTTCGGCATGCAATCCAATAAATATAAACAAAAAAACCGAAAACAAAAGGCATTTACGAATATAGGCACTTTCAATTAATGATTCGTCCGTTAGATTTGTTTAAATTACTACAAAAAGTGTTATGACAAAGTTTGAAGATAATCGGATATATTTTGGCATGCAATCCAATAAATGTCTACAAAAAGACCGAAACCTAAGGCATTTAAAAAGATAGGCACTTTCAATTAATAATCCGACCGTTAGATTTCTTTAAATTACTACAAAAAGTGTTATGACCAAATTTGAAGATAATCGGACATTTTTTGGCATGCAATCCAACAAATGTCTACAAAAAGACCGAAAACCTAAGGCATTTTTAAAGATAGGCACTTTCAATAAATAATCCGACCGTTAGATTTCTTTAAATTACTACGAAAAGAGATATCACCATGATTAAAGTTAATCGGATATATTTTGGCATGCAAC
Source organism: Voacanga thouarsii (assembly GCA_026120185.1). Classification (NCBI taxonomy): domain Eukaryota; kingdom Viridiplantae; phylum Streptophyta; class Magnoliopsida; order Gentianales; family Apocynaceae; genus Voacanga; species Voacanga thouarsii. The sequence goes on along the minus strand of JANUWF010003362.1, from coordinate 2,826,813 downwards.
CCAACAAATGTCTACAAAAAGACCGAAAACCTAAGGCATTTACAAAGATAGGCACTTTCAATTAATGATCCGACCGTTAGATTTTTTTAAATTGATAATAAAATTGTAATGACCAAGTTTGAAGAGAATAAGATATATTTTGGCATGCAATCCAATAAATATCAACCAAAATTCCGAAAACATAAGGCATTTACAGATATAAGCACTTTTAATTAATGATCCGACCGTTAGATTTGTTTAAATTTATAATAAAACTGTTATGACCAAATTTGAAGATAATCAGATATATTTTGGCCGGCAATCCAACAAATATCAACAAAAATATCGAAACCTAAGGCATTTACAAAGATAGGCACTTTCAATAAATGATCCGACCGTTTGATTTGTTTAAATTGCTGATAAAAGTGTTATAACAAATTTAAAGATAATCGGATATATTCCGGCATGCAATCCAACAAATATAAACAAAAAAACCGAAAACAAAAGGCATTAACGAATATAGGCACTTTCAATTAATGATCCGTCCGTTAGATTTGTTTAAATTACTACAAAAAGTGTTATGACCAAGTTTGAAGATAATCGGATATATTTTGGCATGCAATCCAATAAATGTCTACAAAAAGACCGAAACCTAAGGCATTTACAAAGATAGGCACTTTCAATAAATAATCCGACCGTTAGATTTCTTTAAATTACTACGAAAAGAGATATCACCATGATTAAAGTTAATCGGATATATTTTGGCATGCAACCCAACAAATGTCTACAAAAAGACCGAAAACCTAAGGCATTTACAAAGATAGGCACTTTCAATTTATGATCCGACCGTTAGATTTTTTTAAATTGATAATAAAATTGTAATGACCATGTTTGAAGAGAATAGGATATATTTTCGCATGCAATCCAATAAATATCAACCAAAATACCGAAAACAAAAAGTGTTATGACAAAGTTTGAAGTTAATCGGATATATTTTAGCTTGCAATCCAATAAATGTCTACAAAAAGACCGAAACCTAAGGCATTTACATAGATAGGCACTTTCAATTAATAATCCGACCGTTAGATTTCTTTAAATTACTACAAAAATTGTTATGACCAAAATTAAAGTTAATCGGATATATTTTGGCATGCAACCCAACAAATGTCTACAAAAAGACCGAAAACATAACGCATTTACAAAGATAGGCACTTTCAATTAATGATCCGACCGTTAGATTTTTTTAAATTGAAAATAAAATTGTAATGACCAAGTTTGAAGAGAATATGATAAATTTTGGCATGCAATCCAATAAATACAACCAAAATACCGAAAACATAATGCATTTACAGATATAGGCACTTTTAATTAATGATTCTACCGTTAGATTTGTTTAAATTTATAATAAAACTTTTATGACCAAATTTGAAGATAATCAGATATATTTTTGCATGCAATCCAACAAATATCAACAAAAATAACGAAAACCTAAGGCATTTTCAACGATAGGCACTTTCAATTAAAGATCCAACCGTTAGATTTTTTTAAATTGCTTATAAAAGTGTTATAACCAAATTTGAAGATAATCGGATATATTTCGGCATGCAATCCAATAAATATAAACAAAAAAATCGAAAACAAAAGGCATTTACGAATATAGGCACTTTCATTTAATGATCCGTCCGTTAGATTTGTTTAAATTACTACAAAAAGTGTTATGACAAAGTTTGATGATAATCGGATATAATTTGGCATGCAATCCAATAAATGTCTACAAAAAGAACGAAACCTAAGGCATTTACATAGATAGGCACTTTCAATTAATGATCCGACCGTTAGATTTGTTTAAATTGATAATAAAATTGTAATGACCATGTTTGAAGATAATAGAATATATTTTGGCATGCAATCCAGTAAATATCAACCAAAATACCGAAAACATAATGCATTTACAGATATAGGCACTTTTAATTAATGATCCGACCGTTAGATTTGTTTAAATTTATAATAAAAATGTTATGACCAAAATTTGAAGATAATCAGATATATTTTGGCATGCAATCCAACAAATATCAACAAAAATAACGAAAACCTAACGCATTTTCAAATATAGGCACTTTCAATTAACGATCCAACCGTTAGATTTTTTTAAATTGCTTATAAAAGTGTTATAACCAAATTTGAAGATAATCGGATATATTTTGGCATGCAATCCAACAAATATAAACAAAAATATCGAAAACCTAAGGCATTTACAAAGATAGGCACTTTCAATTAATGATCCGACCGTTTGATTTGTTTAAATTGCTGATAAAAGTGTTATGACAAATTTAAAGATAATCGGATATATTTCGGCATGCAATCCAATAAATATAAACAAAAAAACCGAAAACAAAGTTTGAAGATAATAAGATATATTTTGGCATGCAATCCAGCAAATTTCAACAAAAATACCGAAAACATAAGGCAATTACAAATATAGGCACTTTCAATTAATGATCCACCCGTTAGATTTGTTTAAATTGATAATAAAAGTGTTATGACCAAATTTGAAGATAATCAGATATATTTTGGCATGCAATCCTACAAATATCAACAAAAAGACCGAAAAACTAAGCCATTTATAAAGATTGGCACTTTCAATTAATAATCCGACCATTAGATTTGTTTAAATTGATAATAAAAGTGTAATGACCAGGTTTGAAGATAATAGGATATATTTTGGCATGCAATCCAATAAATATAAACCAAAATACCGAAAACATAAGGCATTTACAGATATAGGCACTTTTAATTAATGATTCGACCGTTAGATTTGTTTAAATTTATAATAAAACTGTTATGACCAAATTTGAAGATAATCAGATATATTTTGGCATGCAATCCAACAAATATCAACAAAAATAACGAAAACCAAAGGCATTTTCAAAGATAGGCACTTTCAATTAACGATCCAACCGTTAGATTATTTTAAATTGCTTATAAAAGTGTTATAACCAAATTTGAAGTTAATCGGATATATTTTGGCATGCAATCAAACAAATATCAACAAAAATATCGAAAACCTAAGTCATTTACAAAGATAGGCACTTTCAATTAATGATCCGACCGTTTGATTTGTTTAAATTGCTTATAAAAGTGTTATGACAAATTTAAAGATAATCGGATATATTTCGGCATGCAATCCAATAAATATAAACAAAAAAATCGAAAACAAAAGGCATTTACGCCTTAAAGGACACTCCAATGGACCTTCAAACCTTCTGCAAGCTGACTGAAATATAGCAAGAGAATCTGCCAAGAAATTCCAGCAAGCTTGCGAAAAACCTGATTAGAATTTCCAGCTTGTTTCTCCTTCACCCTTATCCAAAAACTCATCCTTTTTTCTGTGCAAACTCACCCTGATCAGCCATGAACTGAGCTCCATCATCTTCTCTAGAGTTCTGCATGAAAAATAGCTCCATGGTTGCTCCTAAAATCTCTCCATCAATCACTCCAATCAAACCATTAATTGAAGTCCAGAATTTCAGCAAGATATTTCAGCAAACTACCATAGATTAACCCTCAAACAACTAGAAAATTCCTTCACCATTGTACACTATATTTTCGGCCACTCTAAAGTTCTTACAACCATCATTCATTTCAACAGAAATCCCAGCCAAGCAGCCAACCATTGAAGCTTCCAGAAGCTCTCCATTAACTAAGATCTTCTTACCATATTTGTTTCCAAAATTGATTCCCAAAAATATTCTTTTTGAATTTCAAACAACCAGCCTTCCTTTTCCTCAAATCTGAAAATCCAATTACCAAAAACCATTCAAACAATTCAACTACCCTTCTCCCACAGAATTTCGGCCAGCTTCAACCAATTTCTCTCCATTCTCTCCAAACCAAGAACACCTACTAACATTCTCACGTTTAAGACCATTCCAAACCTCTCCAATCTTCTCCAAAAACTCCAGATCACACCTACTCAACCCCTTGAAACCACTTCTATAATTTTTAACATCAAATACCGAAATCAAAGTCTCACTTTTGGATAAAAAACCAGAATTTTCTTGAAAGTTCAAGAGCACCTTCAAGGTAAGCATGAACGATCATTCATCGTCAACTCTTAATGAACACATATATATACATATACTAATAGACTTTCTCTCTCTCTCTCTCTCTCTCTCTCTCTCTCTCTCTCTCTCTCTCTCAGCCGAATGGTTAATCCAACCATGGCCAATTTTTCTTCTCCCTCCTTGGACGAATTAAGCTGTCCACGAAGAGGATTCTTTCGAAACTTTTCCAAGGTAGTCATCATTCAAGTAAGCCTCTTTAATCTTCTCTTTAAATTCTAAATTCATGTCTCTTAGATGTAGTTGGATGATGATGGAATATATTTGGAGATTGAGTATGTGTTTGCATGATGGAGTTGAGATTGAAGTATGAATGAATATGTCTATATGATAGAGTTGGGATTGATGCATGATGATGATTGGTCTTGGTTAGATTATATGATGTTTTAGGGTTTGTTGCATGCCTTATGTAGTGAGTAGTATGATTAATCAAGCATGTTAGAGATTATGTCACATTTGGTGAATAGGGTTTATGTTCTTATATTCTTGTTGAGGCCATGCATATGATTATGTTTAGTGGAGTTGAGATCATGTGTTGGTAAATTTAGATCTATGCCTTTATTCATGATTTGGATGATTTGATAATTGGTGTAGAGTGTATGTTCATGATTATGGTTAGCAATAGAAATTATGATCATGACCTTGTTGTCCGTAAGCTAATTAATTTAGCCAAATTTTATTTCATCAATAAAAATGATCTATGCTATAATTTCTCCTAGTGATTTCGAAACCCCTAGGAAAATATGGTTTTGAACGATTATATAAAGTAATAATATTTTAGTCAGATAAATGATAACTTTTGTTAAGAAATAAAATATATAGATATTATATATAATAATATCATTTAATCAAGCCTTTTATATAAATAATTATAATAGGTAAAGTATTAATTTTGAAAGTCATATATTCATAAATACTAATAAAATTTATTTAATCAAAACATAATAAGATTTACTTGTTATTAATTTTATTTACCAATTATTTTCTAACCATTAGTTATTATAAATCATTACTTTAAATAATACCATCTAGGATCCTTCATCAAATAAACCCTGATTTATTTATGGCAGGATTTAAATCTTCAACTTATTAGTAGCTGTTTCACAAACCCTAGTTATTTTAATATCAAGCTAGATTTATTTTATAAACCCCTTTTATTCATTATCTAGCCTTAAAGCTTGGGACGTTAGGGTCATGATTGTAGTAAGTTGAGCTAGGTTTATTTGTGGAAGTGAATTTTGGCTTGAGTTTAATTATGGCTTATGTATGCCCCAGGCGGGGTTAGGCCAGCTTTTGGAGATCTCTAATTTTATCTTGGGCAAGGATTAGGTAAGCTCCTGCATAAAACTTATTTGTTGTAAAAGGTTTCTATGGCAAGCTAAACCCGGAGTATGTGAACACTGATTGGTAAAGCCAATTTAGGATAGTTTCCTTTCTTGTTTCAATCAAACTAATTATTTGAAAATCAACAAGTAGTTTTACTCAAACACCAAACTATTTCTCAAACTAATTTTTTACAAGGACTTTAGAAACCCTTAATTGCCATTTTCAAGTAAAGCTATGTTTTACCAGTTTTCTCCCAAGTGGGACAATCATTATTGAGTACTTAATAAGGGTAGGCTAGTAGTACTAGTTTTGAAGAGTAAGAGTGAGTCTTCTGGTAGGAGGCCACCTCCAGAAGATGAACTCAACTTAGAGAAACGTCAGTACTACTTAGTCATACCGGTTCGAGCTAGCAGTTTTCAATCATGTGGACTGTGTGTTGTCGGAATGGACAACCGATTTTGTTTGGGTGTAGAGAAGGAGGAGAATCTTACCTAGTAGGCCAATTACCTACCTTATTGTCAGTCTGCACAAAGTGTGGCATTCTGACTGTTGTATGGTTATGGGGCCTAACGTGTGGTAACCTATGGCCGCCTTTTGAGTGGTTGATTTTATTATTCATGTATGGTTAGAAAAGCCAAAATGCCACTATTGTTTTTAACATTATTTATTGCTTGCTAGTATTTGTCTTATGAAGTTCTTACTCCTTGCATTCATGAACTGTTTTTATTGGACACTCAAAGCACACACGTACTTACTGAGATTTTTATCTCATCACCCTTTTTACCATGATTTCAGGTCGACCCTGCTGTGGGGATGAGTAGCTAGTTGTTGCCTGCTTGGAAGATATTCAAATTTATTTTATGGAATGCTTTGGGAGTTGAGAGTGAACAATTTTATTTCGGATGTATTCTTGAATTTTTAGGTTGTAATAAGTTTAATTTTCAAAGTATTGTTTTGTTTTTATCTGTGTGTCCTAGTTATAAAGACCCCTTATCCTTTGGATGGGGCGATATCCCCGGCCCTGTTGGGCCTAGATAGTAGGGTGTTACACATACTTATATTCATGGCTTCAATAAGAATACAAAAACATAAAACCCTATTCACCAAAGGTGACATAATATCTATCATGCTTAATCATCCACACTAACTCACAACATGAAGAACATGCAACAAACCCTAAAACATCATAAAACTCAACCATAACAAATCATCCTCATACTTCAATCCCAACTCCATCATATAAACACATACTCAATCACCAATCATATTCCATCCTTTTCTAATTACATCTAAGAGACATGATTTTAAAATTAAGGAGAGGGTTAAAGAGACATACTCAAATGATGACTACCTTGATGAAGTCTCAAGAGAGTCCACATGCTTGGAAGACTTGATTTGACCAAGAAGAAGAAGAGAAAATGGCCATCGTTGAAACAACCATTTCAGTCGAGAGAGAGAGAGAGAGAGAGAGAGAGAGAGAGAGAGAGCAAGAGAGAGAGAGTATTAGTATATATCATTAAAGATTGAAGAGGAAGAAAGATGAACATAATTGTTTATGTTTATCTTGAGAGTATTCTTGAGTCTTCAAGAAAATTTTGGTTTTTTAATCCGAAAGTAGAGTCTTGATTTCAGCGTTTGATGTTATAAATTACAGAAATGGAATCTAGAGGATAAGTAGATGTGATTTGGAGTTTTTGGAGAAGATTGGAGGTGTTTAGAGTGGTCTTAGGCTTGGAGAATGGTGGTGTGTGTTCTTGATGTTCTTGATGTTCTTTGGAGAAATGGAAAAAATGGAGGAAAGCTGGACAAAATTTTGCTGGATGGAGTTGGCCGAATGGATTGGAGAATCCTTGTGATTGAATTTTTAGATTAGGGAAAAGAAGGAAAGCTGGTTGTTTGAAATTCAAAAGAAGTAATTTAGGGAGTGAATGAAGGTAGAAGATATGGTAAGAATGTCTTGGTTGATGGAGGTCTTTGGGGGCTTGAATGGCCGACTGGTTTGGTTGGGATTTTGCTGAGATGAATGATGTTTGAATGGGTTATAGGATGGCCGAAATTTAGAGTGTAATGGTGGAAATTTTTCTGGTTGTTTGAAGCTTAATCCAAGGAGTTTTCAAGGAGCAATTTGCTGGAATTTTGAACTTTAATTGGAGTCTTGATTGTAGTGATTGATGGAGTGGTTTAAGAAGTGGCTATGGTGTTCATTTCATGCAGATCAATGGAGGAAATGATGAAGTTCAGTTCATGGCTGACTAAGGTTGGTTTTACAGAAAATTGGAGTGAGTTTTGGATAGAGTTGAAGAGGGAACAAGGCTGAAATTTCTGGTTGTTCATTTAAAAGGTTTGCGGGAATTTTTGCGCAGATTTTTCTGCAATGTTCCAGCCGACTTGCAGAAGGTTTGAAGGGATATTGGAGGGTCCTTTAAGGCTGGTTTCCAGCCTTCTTTATGGAGGAAAGACAGAGATAAATTACTGGTTTGAAGGCTAGAAGAAATAGCTTGGTTTTTAGACTATTATGCTGTGAATTCTGCCCAGAATTTTTTTTGGTTTCCACAGCTTTGTGCAGTCCGAATTTTGGCCAAAGTTTTCAGTCTTCAAGCTGAGTAAATTGCCTATTTTTCTAGCAGTATTTGAGTGAGAAATGTGGCTAAAGATTTCAAAAGTTAGACTGACCAAGAAGCTGGAAAAATTTTCCAGATTACTACATGAAGAAGATAAACACTTATAGGGTGGAGTTTGAAGGTTCAACCATGGAGATTAATTCTCTTGGGAACCTTCCATAACCCCTTCCCCATTTTCAGTCAATATGCTATCGTCATATAGACATTTTTGAAACTCCAAGATCAAAGAGTCTTGCTGGAATTTTCTGAAAATAAAAATGGCTTGGATAAATTGCGCAACTTAATTGATAAAGAATTAAGGTAAGCTAGAGAGCAAAAAGGGTATGAATCCCTTAAGAGTTTTTGTAGGGTACAAGAGTAGGATTGGGACATTTCTTTCATGTCTCCCCTAAGACAACACTCCTATTCCTTCTTATGGCCTACAAGGGACGAAAATATCTACCTATCTAAAATAAAATTTAATTATGCCAAAACATAAATGATGTGATTTGAACTCAAGACCTTGGAGATTAATTCCAAAGCTCTAACCACTAAACCACAACAACTCTTGTTCTTATTTTCTCTCCTAAATATTCTTCATATTCAATCCCCAAGCTATCTCCCTATTTCCACTTTAAGCAAAATTATCATTTTACCCTTCCTACTCAATAAGCACAATTACGCATTCTAGACTATAAATTACAATTCCAAAACACATGAAATCATTCAAAAATATATTTATGCACGCAAGAAAATATGATATGCATCCCGACCCCCTTACTCTAGGGTTGGTTTTAAATAGGGTTTCACACATTCCTTACACCTTCTTGTGCAGCCATGAACAACCACCCAAACCACCATTCAAACACCTTCATATACCATATAAAACATAGTATATAAAGCCTTCATCCATCCGGCACACATAAAGTTTCACATAGTACACTTTTAATCCAAGTCATAGCTATAAATCTCATGTTTTCATGTTAAAACTCATACTAAAATAATCACCGTATTGAGATCAATGACTTTAATTCTTTAAGTATAGACTTTTACCTTGTATATGGGATCTCTTTGCTTGATTTTGCTCCAAGAACACCAAGAACACACCACACTTCTTTCTTTCTCTCTCCTTTTTCTTTTTCTCCCTATTTTTCTCTACCTTTCCTTTCATTTTCTTTCTCTCTTCTTTCTCTATTCCTTATGGATGAATTTCTTGTTGAAATTGAGCTCCTCAACCGCCATTCTTGGTCAACAATGGTGACCAATTCATTAAATACTATGGTGGCTATTGTAGACTATCCTTCCAAGTGTCATTTTCTTATTCACCAATATTTTTCTTTAATTATTTTTTTCCAAAACTTATTCAAGAAACTTTATAAAATAATCAATCACCATTTGACACTTGTTTTCATCTACCAATCATATTCAGCCACTTGTTTCAATTTTGACCGCATTTTAGAATTTTTCTTAGAAATAACCAAAATTCGGGTCCGTATTGGGAAAATATTTTATTGCACCAATGGAATCTATAAATTATACTGAATTTAATAGTGGGAATTAAAATTATCAATTCCTTCTCAGTTCTTTCCAAATTGCAGTCAAAATCCCAATCATGGACAAAATTATGAAAATGCCCCTGATACCTCCGATAGCTTAATTTATACCAGAATACTCGCTCATTACACTGATCAATATTTGTTCTTAATGTACCCTTGAATTGTCACTCTATTAAAAGTAGTCACAATCTGAAGATTTAGGGTACAGGTAGAACAAATCAAAAAATTCCGTTCAGGTCCCCATAAATTCTAAAAATATAATAATACCCCTAGATATTTTTATTTCACCAAGATGTTCATCTCATTATACTAATTATTTCTTGTTCTAGTCACTTATACAAAATCTTATTCCCTACAAAGTAGTAGCCAATTAAAGTATAAAAGTGGGGGTTGTTACAAAAACGATCCTTGTGATTCATTCTACAACTTTAATTCATGAAGTATAAGCTTTTACCTTGTGTATAAGATTCTCCAAACTTGAATTACTCTAAGTTTTCCTTCTCCTCTTCCTTGAAAACCCTTTCTGTCTCCTCTTTCTTTTTCTCCCTATTTTTCTCTCTATTTTCCTTCCTTTTCTTTTCTTTTCTTTTTATTTCTCTCCTTCTCCATTCTCTTCTGGGCAATATTATGGCTGTTTTACAGCCCTCCTACCTCCATTCGTTTTGCCCAAGGTCAACCAACAATATATAATGGTTGTGGGCTATTGTCGACTATCATGACACATGTTGTTTTTTCATTCGCTAACTTTTTTCTTTAATTTTTTTTCAAAACTTATTCAATAAGCTTTATGAAATAACTAATCACCATTTGACAGTTGTTTTCATATACCAATCATATTAGGCTGCTTGTTTCAACTTCGATTGCATTTTAGAATTTCCTCAAAGATAACTATAATTTCAGTCCGTATCGGGAAAATATTTTATTCCACCAATAGAATCCATAAATTTTACTAAACTAAATGGTATGAATCAAAATTCTCAATTCTTTCTCAAACCTTTCTAATTTGTGGTCAAAATTCCAATCGTGGTCAAAATTATGACAATACCTTCGATAGCTCAAGTTATACCAAAACGTTCATCTCATTGCACTGGTTAACTTTTGTTTTGAGCTTATACCCAAATTCTCACTCTATACTAATTAGTTGTCAATTGAAATATAAAGGTTCAAGTAGAACAATCTCAAAATTCCATCTAGGCCCCGAAATATTTTTATTGCACCAAAACATTCATCTTATTACACTGATCATTTCTTGTTCAGATCACTGATACAAATTCTCATCCTATCAAAAGTAGTCACCAACTAAAATGTAAAAATGTAGGGTATTACATCCTAGTTTCTTTCTGTTTTCAAAAAATGCAACATAAGTGGCCCTAGGTTGCCTTGTTTCTATTTACCCTTTTGCTCTACTTTTCATCTTTTTTCATCCTTCTTCATCCTCAATTGATCTTTTACATACCCTAAACAAAAACATAGCAAAAAGAATGGGATAAGTAGTGACATTTATTTTATCACAAATAAGACACAAATAACATAGAAAATATGCTAATGATAAGCTCTCATTAGTGTGTGTGTGTGTGTGTGTGTGTGTATGTGTGTGTGTGTATGTGTAATATAGATACATATAATATATATATAATATTATACAAACGATATAATATATATGTATATATACACGCATAAACATATATATATATATATAAACAACACAAACATATATATATATATATATATATATATATTACTATAACAACAACAACAGCAAACTAAATCTTAATCCTAAGAAACTTGAGGTCAGCTACATGAACCAATGTTAGGCAATGTGTGGTCATCCACATGGATACTCTCTCACCACTTCCTTCTATCAACCGTCATATTCTCATCTAAATATAACAAAGACATATCTCTCCTAATCACCTCAATCCACGTCGTTTTAGGCATGCCTCTACCTCTTCTAACCTATCATACTTCCCTCCCTCAATCGTCCTAACAAGAGCATTCCTTGGTCTTCTTTGTACATGTCCAAACCAACGCAAGCAACTTTCTCTTATTTTTTCCTCAATAAATGCCACTCCCACTTTTTTCCTAATGGTCTCATTTCTGACTCTATCTTTTCTAGTATATCCACACATCTACCATAGCATACGCATCTCAACTACTTTCATTTTTTAAATATGACACTTTTAACTGCCTAACATTCCGTGTCAAATAACAAAGTAGTGTTAGGCATCTCAGGCTCGTATCCTATAAGGCGTAGCGGAAAATAAACGAGATACCATCTCAGGACCCGCCTATGTGCGAAAAACAAGACATAAAGATAATAAAGGTAGCAGCTTCTTACCTTTGTTTGATCGTCCGAAGAACAAAAAATTTCTTCTTTAAGTCGAGGCGCGATCCAGCAATCCTCTTGATCAAACTCCATGAGAGTTGAACGTCTAACTACTATAATCACAGTTTGTGATTATCTCTAACAGTAATCCACACAGAGGAATACTCAAGCACGAAGTTTTCTGCACTAGTAGAAAATCTAAGTGGTGGCTAGGGTTGTTTCTCAAGAACAATCGAGAGAGAGAGAAGAAAGAAAGTTGTGTGTTGCCTAGAGTGTCCGTTTATCTAACCTCAGCTAGGGTTTCGATTATATCATATATATAACCGAAAAATCCTGCTAAAACTGAGAATTATAATCCTATAAGAATTCCCAAATTGTAATTGGAAACATTAAGTTCTCACAATTACAATTTGGACCATAAATTATAACTAATTATAATTTATCCACAACAACTTTCTTTCTCCAAATTAACCCCACTATGTTATAAAATAACTTTTTGAGTATATAATCCTCTATTATGTGAGACCTATTAGGTTTCCCAGTTAATTGGTAGAGAACATGAATTAATCCAAATGTCTTTAAGATTAATAATCCATAATTAATTAGAATTAATCCTATTAATTCTAATTAGGATTGATTTATTAATTCATCAATTAATAAACCCATATTCTCATATCATGAGCGGTATCTAGCAACACATCATGACCACCCAAGAGTCCAGGAAGTCAAGTGGCTTAACATGAACCCTTCAATAACAAACTTCAGTGCAATTAACTCCTTTCACCATACAATATCTCATTCGATTTGGAGTTCAGAATTAGTGCTAACTCCCTTCAGAATTAATTCTGGCCCAAATACAATAGTTCTTGTACCAGGAACCCATTACTCTAGATGTGTATCAATTCAAACTATTTCCAATACACAATTGCCTTGACTAAGGACTTCTTGAGTAGTAATTCCTACAGGTGGCTATGAGATATTCGCCCCTACTATTAGGAGTGATGAATCCTTTATTAACCCTCTCAACTACTTTTGTTTACCTCACAATGTACCCAATATCCATCCCATAGGCGGCCCTCGATCAAGCTCCGGAGATTGGAATCAAAGTACAATGCTCAACAAACAAAGTACCTTGGAGATCTCAAGTCTAAGGATACTTGCACGTTTGCTATATTGAGAATATATCACTGGCACTAAATAGTTATCCATGTGATTATCTCAAAGCTAGGTCATCCAATAAACTTGTTCCGTTGACAAGCATCCATGTGTTAACTTTAAGTATCTGAATACTCACAGATATGAAAACCACTGCCTGATCAAATCAGGAAGTCTAACACATGCTAATCTTAACGCATTAATGATGTCCTATCTCATTAATACTATGGCTAGGGATTATTTAAGTACTAACACTATACAATATAGTAGGAATCTCATATCATAATCTCTATCATGATTTCCTTAACACAGTGTTGTACTAGGGACTTTATCGAACAGTTATATTACTTAAAAGTAAACAAAAGAAACTGTAGGATAAATAATGCCTTTTATTAAAATAAAATGTGTCATATACAATGTACAAGTGATTGCCTCTATGGCACAACACTAACAAGTAGGTCTTACGGTTGTTCTATAGAACTTTCCCTTTTAATTTAATGGTCTACTACGATCACATAGAATACCAATCGCACTCATCCATTTCAACTAACTCGCCTTAACTTGGAGTGCAACGTCGCCATCTAGCTCTCCATCATTCTGAATAATAGATCCTAGATATCGGAAGCAATCAACTATCAGTATATCTCGACCATCTAAAGTTACACTCTGGGCTATATTTCTGCTACCACTAAACTTGCATTCCATATACTCTGTTTTACTCCTACTAATTCTGAAGCCCTTGGATTCTAATGTCTGTCGCCATAACTCTAATTTAGCATTTACACCGACTCTAGTCTCATCAATCAACACAATATCATCTGCATACATGGCATAGCCTCCTGTATAATGCAAGTCAACTCATCCATAATGGTTGCAAGGAGGAAAGGGCTAAGCGTTTATCCTTGATGCACCCCGATAGTAATAGGGAACTCTACAGTCTCTCCGACCTAAGTCCTTACACTTGTACATATTCCCTCATACATATTTTTAATTAGAGTAATATACTTTAGTGATACACCTTTCTTGCCCAGCATCCATCCAACTACTTCTCTAAGCACATTGTCATAATGTAAATCTTTCGTTCCTTCCCTATAATATTCAATCATCTGCCATAATAAATAAATTGCCTCTATAGTGGAACGCCCAAACATAAAACCAAATAGATTATCTGAAATTTGTATAATGCCCCGTAACCTCTATTCAATCTCTCTCCTAAAGCTTCGTAGTATAACTCATGAGTTTAATCCAACGATAATTGGCACAATCTTGAACATTCCCTTTATTCTTGTGCAAATGAGTCAGAGTACTCTTCCTCCACTCTGTAGGCATCTTATTAACTGTATATATCTTGTTAAACAGACTTGATAGCCACATAATACCTATCTTTCCTAAATACTTCCAAACCTCAATTGGTATACTATCCGGCCCCACTACTTTTTTGATCTCATCCTTTTAAGGGCATCTCGAACTTCATGCTTCTGAATGCAATGAATACACGTATGGTTAACCTCTTCGTTCGAAATCGCCAGGCTACCCACAGTTGGAACTTGGACATGACTCCCGTTAAATAACTTATCAAAATATGACCTCCATCTCACATTTATTTCTTCATCCATAACCAAAACTCTATGGTTGTCGTCCTTTACACATTGCACCACACTGATATCTCTCATCTTCTTCTCCTTATAATGTGCTAGTCTATATATTCTCTTCTTCCCATCTTTGATATCCAACTTTTCATATAAATCCTTGTAAATTATGGATTTTGCTTTTCTAATAGCTTCTTTAGGTTTTCTTTGTGCGACCTTGTATTACTCAAAACTCTCATCATTCCTGCACTTTTCTAAGTTTCTATAGTACTCTCTTTTACTCATTATGGCTTCTTTCACTTCGTTGTTCCACCATGACATGTCCTTATTTAAAGTTACTTTTCCTTTAGATTCACCAAGTACTTCCTTCGCTACTAGCCTAATACATTGAGCCATCTTTCTCCACATAATATCTAGATCCGAATCCCTATCAAAAGACTAGTCATCCGCCTCAACTACCTTATTAACAAAGGCTATTCTTTCATCCCTCTGTAGCTTCCACCACTTGATCCTAGGGTCAACCTGATGATTCCACTACTTACTCTTTTTCCTAAAATTAAAATCGAGGACTAATAGCTTGTGTTGCGTAACTACACTCTCACCTAGAATAACTTTATAGTCTGTACAACCACTACGAAACTTACGCCTCATAATAAAGAAGTCTATTTGACTGGCATTTAACTCGCATCTAAATGTCACTAAATGAAAATCTCTCTTCTTAAACCAGGTGTTTGCTATGGTCAAATCATAGGTCAAGGCAAAGTTAAGAATAGTAATTCCTGCATCATTTCTAACTCTGAAGCCATGACCTCCATGAACACTCTCAAATCTGCTTGGATTAGTACCTATATTTCTGTTTAGATCACCACCAATAAAAAGCTTTTTTGCACACGATACACTCAGTACAATCTCATCTAAATCATCCCAAAACTGTTGCCTAACTGAATCCTTGAGTCCTACTTATGGCACATATGCACTAATAACAGTAGTAATCTCACTGCTAATCATGATCTTGATGCTCAAAATACTATCATTCTTCCTTTATACTTCAACCACATCATCAGTAAACTTACAATCAATAATAATCCAAACTCCATTTCTATTCCTAACTCTAGCTAAATTCCAAAGCTTATAACCCTAAAATGCTACTACTCTCATCTTCTCACCTACCCATTTGGTTTTTTGAAGACACAAAATGCTAATCTTTTTCCTCTGCATAACCTCAACTAATTCTGTTAATCTACCGGTCAACGATCTTATATTCCATGTAGCTAGACAGATCCTATCACTATAGACTATATTTTTTATCCTACACCCTTACATATTTGACACTGTATCCGGATACCAACACGACGTGTTGTTTCCTGGTAATGACCTAGCAACCCTTGCATATTTATCACTATACCCGAGTTTAGAAAGTGCAGCACATCGCTAAGTAAGGAACGCCCCCACGAAGTCAATCGATTAGTTCATGTCATGGATGAAACTATATTTTACGCCGGCCGTCACAAGCCTTACCACAGCTCTCCTCTTTTATCTGGGCTTGAGACTGACAATGAACACCGCAGAAAAGTATATAAGTAAATGTAAATATGTAAATATATAAGTATATATATTCACATATTTGTATGTGTTGTGTATGTATATATAGTTATATTAACGTATACATACATACATACATACATATTATATATATATGTATGTACTAATATGTATGTCGTGTGTGGGTGTATATATTCATATATATATATATATGTGTGTGTGTGTGTGTGTGTGTGTGTGTGTGTGTGGTATATGGTGTATTTATAGATATGTGTGTGTTATGTGTTTTATGTATAAATACATATATATTATATATGTATATATGTATTATATATGTATATATATGTATGTATATATATTGTGTTGTATGTATTTATGTATGTGTTCTATATATATGTGTGTATATATTTTATATTATGTTGTATGTATACATGTATATGTTGCATATATTTATATATATACATATATATATATATGTATATGTATGTATATATATATATGTGTGTGTGTGTATGTGTAGTGTATATATATTTGCACACCACATATATATTTATATACCATTTAAATTTTTATATAATTATATATATGTAAATACACACACACATATAGATATGTATATGTGTGTGCGTCGTGTGTATATATATTTACACACCACATATATATTTATATACCATATAAATTTATATATAATTATATATATATACACACACACACACACATATATGTAAATGTGTATATATATTTACATAAATAAATAAATAAATAAATATATACATGCGTATATATATATAACACACACACATATATATATAAACACACACACACACACACACATACACACACACATATATACATGTATATATATTATGTGTTACATGTATGCGTACATGTGTGTGTATGTGTGTATATATATTATGTGTTACATGTATGCGTACATGTGTGTGTATGTGTGCCACACACATACACACATGTACGCATACATGTAACACATAATATATATACATGTATGTGTGTGTGTGTGTGTGTGTGTATTTATGCGTGTGTATATAGTTGTATATATATTTTTGTGTCGAATTTGACACGAAAATATGTTTTTGGAGCACTTTTTGGTTGGTGAAAATTATAAATATAAGGGCTAGGAAACCTGAAGTAGTTTTTAGTCTTTGAAGGCGAGCACACCTTAAAAAACTCATCACGAAGAATCTTGGAGGAAAAGAGGAGAGTTGTTGAAGAATGTCTCAAGGAAGAAGAAGAAGGATTGCATGTCTATGAGTACTTTCTTCTATTTTCTTTGTGTTCTATATTGACAATTTTGATTCTTAATATTTTAATTATAATTAAAAGATGTACCTTAATTTTTGTTCTTGTATTAAATTATTTTTAGATTTTTTTCAAATTCTAATATTTAGTATTTGATTATATAAGCTTTTTTGTGGTGATTCATTATTTTATGTGCTTTGTTGCATCTAAATCAATTGATTTAATATTTGTTATTTGTTAATCAACTCGAGAGAGAAGTTAAGGGAAAGAACTAGTAATCATTGAGATTTTGGTGTTACCTAAAGATAGGGGTATTGGTTTCTTCCAGTCAATTGATGGGTTCGTGATATCGCCTAGAGATAGGGATATTACTTCTTCCATATTTAATTGCATTGATCTTAATACTTCTTATATTTAGTTAGGGAGGTAAAGATATCCTTCAATTGGCTAAGAATAGGATTTTCATAACCCGAGAGGGAGTAAATTTATCCTTGAACTTATACCTGTGCTTGGATTGGGAATTGATATTATGAAGGATATTTTCGTTACTTAACATAGAATTTGGTGATTTTGTTGGGAAATATGCCCTCTTAGACTAGGTCTCTGATATAAATATCGAATGTTTTAATAAAAGAATTTATTTTCAGAAATTATTTGTTGTGAATGGGAATCTCATCATGTTTAGGTTATTATGTTGTGAATTCTAAACAGGAAATGGTTTACCTTTAGCCAATGAGCAGTCTACTCACTTCATGACATAAGCGTATTTCGAATACATAGAACAAGACATGTAGTAGTGGTTTCTTAAAGTACTATATGGTAGAAACCTAGACTACTACCGCTACAGCGTGGACTAGTACTCTACGACTTGAGTATGAGTTGGTGGTCTGATGAAGCTGGAAGCATATATTTTGATATGCTATTGTTGACGTTCTATCATAGGACCAATATACTTGTATGTTAGGTTTGTGTAACTAGTTAGTTAAGACAGACTTGTACAAGATAGTTTCTATACTATATCGCCCCTTATGGTTGTCTGAATGGTCTAAATATCTAGGGCCCTGGGAAACATGACTTGGATGTTTGCTTTAGGGTAACTCCCTTGGAAAGCAGAAACAATCCAGTAAGTCGTGGATCATTGGACTAGAAGTCTAAGGATGGTAGATGTCATTTAGAGAGGTGTTAGTACACTTCTTCCTCTCTAAATGCACGACGATATGTAGAGGGGTATTTTAGTCATTTCACCTATAGGTCGGAGACTTTGCTAACGCAGCATTGTCCTTGGGGTCAATATTTCCTTATGGTGATATTAGAAAATATTTAAAATACAAAATACAGCTATTTATATAGCAGGGGTATTTTAGTCATTTTACTAGCCAAGGCGATGTGTCTTTTTGGTCCTCGAAATAGCCCGTAAGTCCTAATTAATTTTGGGTTGAGGAATTGGTCTCAGTTAAAGAGGATTTTATTTTATTTCAGGAAGTCTAATTTATTATTAGACTGGAATAAAAATAAATAAAAAGAAGTTGAGAGAAAATTATTATCTGATTTAATTGGTTAATTAATTATTCAAAGCCTAGGTCCAGTTTGAATAACTAGAAAATTAATCCGAGCTAAAACTAGATGGAAAAAGGATTTGTTTAATTATTTATTAGGTTATTTCTATAAGCCCAGGAAATAAATAATTAATGCTTAATTATTTTTGATTCATTTGGGCTTATTAATTACTTATTGGATTATTTCTATAAGCCCAGAAAATAATTAATTAATGTTTATTATTTTGGGCTCTTTGAGTCTAAGAAAAATAATAACTATTATTTTGGCCCAATAGCCTGGACCATAGGGTTTTTCCAAATACGGTTTAGAAGAGTTTAAGGCTAAGCCAAAATTGCTCTGTTGATAACATCCGGGTGTTTGAAATATCAAATCCCCAGGGAATATTGTTATCAAATATCTAATACCGTGGTTTTTGGCAAGACACTCACATCTCTGTAAAAAAAAAAACTAAGCCTTGTTTTTTTTCTCTTCTCTCTCTCTCGTGACTTCTGTTTTTCCTTATTCTTGATATTGCTAAACAATAGCAAAACGATCAAGAACATAGAGATCGTTCCTCCTCACCTTTTATTTCACCAACAAGGATTGAGGCAGTGGAATATTCTAAGATTCCGAAAGCTTTGGCGTTCATGCAAACAAGACGAAGTAGGAGGATAGCGGGATTTCAACCGGAGGCTTCATCAAGAAGGGAAGAAGGAGTTATCCCTGCGGTTCAGTCGACTTCTTCACAACCAAAGAGGCTTAAGGCACACAGAGGTATTGAATAAATGCTTGTGCTTCGTTATTTTTGGCCTCTATTTTTTTTTTTTCCGCAGAGCATGCCTTCCTCTGGTTTTTTTTAATCTACAAGTGGTATTAGAGCATGTTGATTGATTAACTTACGGAGCATGTTAGCTAATAAAAATGAAGAGGATCATTGTTTGGTGCTTAAGCCTGTGATCATTCGCTATTTTGGTATGGGATAGATGCTTTGTGAGCTTCACAGTAGAAGTATAAGATGTCTGTAATTTTTCCATGCTTTCATAGAACAATCGTGTGAACCCAATTTTGAAGGGTATAGGCGAATGTGTTCTTTGTATGGATGAGATTTTGCAATTGAAAACATCCAAAGAAGCCGTGGGAGAAAGCAGGAAAAAAAAAGCAGAACAAAAAATTTTCGCGCAGAAAAAACGAAGAAGATGAAGCACTGTTCATCAGCCGCCTGTGGAGCCGAGCCGCTGACCGCTTCTGTGCCTGGAGCCGAGGGCGGCTTCACATCGGCTTGAAGCCACTGAAGCAATTGCAATTTTCATGCAATTGCAAATTGCAATCGGAGAAAAGACGCAGGTCAGTCAACGGGCGTGGGTTAGGGGCGGGCGGGCATTATAGGTTGAGCAGAAGGCGATCCGGTGTGGTTGGTGCACCTAGCTCACTGTGGACCATCAGGGCGATCCGGTGCTGCGGGTGGTGTACATGGACCAAGGGGTTTTTTTATTTTTCCTTGTAATTTTCTTGCGTTTTCTTTTTCATTTTGGGTCTCATACCAGGCGAAGTTAATATTTTGCAATAGTTAATATTTGTGGAATATATTTGCATGAAAATATTAGTAAGAGATTTTAGGATTAAACAAGACCATTAATTAATTAATTAATTAATTAATTAATGTATTTAATTCTATTATTTGGGCACTTAGGTTTAAAAATACAAAGAACATGAAAACGGCTACTGTTTTCTAGCATGCTATTTATTTTTGAGTACCTATGTGCGCATTTTCTCAAAGACCAAAGTCTTTGGGAATATTTCTGACAAGAAAATATTTTTCCTTAAAAAAAATTAAATGGTTATTTTAATTTGAACAAAAATTAATCCTTAGATATTTTCTCAAAGGATTTAATCCTTGATATAAAAAATATATTAGATTTAGATATTTTTGTAAGTTAAAAATAGAAAGCCATTTTGTTTTATTTTTGCACTAGAAAAATTGTTTTGTCAAATAAACTTGAGACCAAAGTTTCGAAAAATTGTTTTGTCAAATAAACTTGAGACCAAAGTCTCTAGAATAAAAATAGAAAGCCATTTTGTTTTATTTTTGCACTAGAAAAATTGTTTTGTCAAATAAACTTGAGACCAAAGTTTCTAGGAAATTTTAATTGGAAAATCTTTGAAATCATTAAGTTTTTAACTTAAATAAAATTAGTCTATGGAAAAATCTCTCAAAGGATATAAACCTTGACATAGAGATTTTAATGAATTTAGATATTTTATTTTTGAGTTAAGGAAAAACTTAATGGAAATTTTCAAAAGGATATTTTTCATAGAAACCCTTGTTTAAAAGACTAAGTGGGAGAGGGGTTCCAACGGCCCCACGACTTCCATCACGATTCTCATTAGAGATCGTGGGTCCCCTTGCGTCACTCTGGGAGTGAACCCGTATAGGATGGGGATATCACAAAGATCTAGATCTAATGGAGGGATGTTATTAATAACCCGGGACACGTACTATAATCGGCTGTTATTTTTTTTTTTTTTCAAAAATGGTGGGAGGTCCTTTTAATCCTTTGGCCGTTATTCTCCGAGAGAATAAGCTAATGGGTCCAAACTATGTGGATTGAAAGAGGAACCTGGACATAATACTCACAGCTAAGCAGTATAAGTATGCCCTTTACGAGACCTGTCCTATTATCGGGGAAGGTTCTACTGCCAAAGAGCGAGAGGCTGAGAAGGCATGGAAGAAGGCTGACAAAATGGCACACTGCTATATGTTAGCCTCCATGTCTAATGTGCTCCAGTCAAAACACGAGCACATAGCTTCTACGTATGATATTAGTTAATCATTGGTCACTATGTTCGCGAATAAGAGCCGGCCCGCAAGGCAAGAAGCTCTTCGAACTATATTAAACACTAAGATGGCTGAGGGAGCATCAGTCAGAGAGCACATGCTTAAGATGATTATTGCTTTTGAGGAAGCAGAAATCTTAGGGGCTGTCATTGACCCCGAGAGGCAAGTGGATATGGTTCTCGAGTCTCTATAGGGTTCCTTTACTCAGTTCAAGTTGAATTACAATATGAACAAGTTAAACATGAGTTTAACTGAGTTAATGAAGGAACTCCAGATAGCAGAGAAGGTCATGAAGCCTTAATCAAAGGCTATGATTGCTAAGGCTTCTTTCTTTAGAATTGGGCCCAAGCCTAAAAAGTTCAAAAGAAAGAAGGGAAATGCAGTGGCCCAGCCCAAGATCCAGCCCAAAGACAAACCAAAAAGTAAGTACTTCAAATGTGGAAGGAAGGGACACTGGAAAAAGGAGTGTCTAGATCTTCAAGCTAAGAAAAATCCCACATGTAATGTTTTCTATCTAAAGTCTATATCAATGGTTGGATCAACTTCCACTTTGATTGTTGATTTAGGAGCCACTGATCACATCTGTAACTCCTTGCAGGGGTTTCGAAAGATTAGAAGACTAAAGAAGGGCGAACATGGGCTACACGTGAAAAATGGAGCATAAGTCTGGGCCCTTGCAGAAGGAGAGCTAGATCTTATTTTTTATTGTAATAGAATAATGGTTTTAAAATATATTTTATATGTACTTAAATTTCGTCAGAATTTGATTTCAGTTGCAAAACTAATAAAACGAGGATATTCTATATCTTTCCATTCTGGTATTTTTATTAGTAGAGATGGAGAAATTTTATGTACTGGACACATGTATGAAATTCTATTCTTCTTAAACCCTATTAACAATCAATTAAATAACACTCAATCTGAACCTTTAACTAAGAAGAGAAAGACCAATGTCAATGACTCATATCTTTGGCATCTAAGGTTGGGTCATATCAATTCAATCAAGATTCAAAGGCTAATCCATGATGAGCCTTTGGGCTTATTGAGACTAGAAAATTGGCCTCAGTGTGAATCCTTCCTGATGGGAAAGATTACCAAAAGGCTATTTACTCCAAAGGCGGATAGAGCCAAGGAAATATTAAGTCTTATTCACACTAATATGTGTGGTCCCTTGTTTACATCAGCTAGAGGGGGTTTTGAGACCTTCATCACTTTCACAGATGATTGTACAAGGTTTGGTTATATTTACCTGATAAGGCATAAGTCTGACTTTTTTGATAAGTTCAAGGAGTTTAAGGCTGAAGTGGAGCGTCGGACAGGTAAATTAATCAAAACCTTACGATCGGATCATAGTAGAGAGTACCTCCTTAGTGAATTCAAGGACTATATGGTGCATCATGGGATAGTATCCCAATTCTCTATGCCAGGGACACTCCAACAAAATGGAGTAGCTGAGAGAAGGAACAAGACATTGATGGAAATGGTCTAAAGTATGATATCTCATGCTACTCTTCCAATGTCTTTTTTGGGGATATGCCCTGGAAACAACGGCATACATTCTGAACTTGGTGCCTTCCAAGTCAGTACCTAGGACTCCCTATGATATATGGATTGGGCATAAGCCAAGTCTGAATCATCTTAGGATATAGGGTTGTCTAGCTTATGTACTAGTCAAGGGAGACAAATTGGAACCAATGTCAGAATTATGCTATTTTGTTGGGTATCCAAAAGGAACAAAAGGTGGTTACTTTTATCATCTTAAGGAGCAGAAAGTACTAATCAGTACCAATGCTAGATACTTAGAAGATGATCAAAGTACTTCCACTAAAAGTTCAACTAGGTTGGAACTTGAGGAGCAACTATCCTTGAAATCAGCTTCTTCTGACCCGATTGTGGAACAAGAAAAGGTACAGCCTCAAAAGCCTGTACAAATAGAGCTCATTGCAGTAGGAGAGTGTCTAGGGTTCCAGAGAGGTGGACTGGAGAAGCTTTCGAGCTAGTCTCCGACCATCAGGAATAAGACCCTACTAGACACAAGGAGGCTATAGCTAATACCGATGCAAATCTTTGGCATGAAGCAATGAAAGCTGAGATTGAGTCTATGTACTTCAATCAGGTTTGGGATCTTGTAGCTTCACCTGAAGGAATAAAACCCATTGGGTGTGAGTGGGTATACAAGAGGAAGAGGGGAGCGGATGGGAAGATGAAAACCTTCAAAGTTAGGGTAGTGGCAAAAGGGTCAGAAAGAGGGTATCGATTGTGAGGAAACCTTTTCCCCAGTGGCCATGTTTAAGTCCATCCATATCCTCCTTGTCATCGCATATCATTATGACTACAAGATATGGCAAATGGATGTCAAGCCGGCCTTTTTAAATAGCCATCTTAGCGAAGACAATTCCCAGCCGGAAGGCTTTATTGCTAAAGGCCAAGAACATATGGTTTGCAAGCTTAAGAAGTCCATTTATGGACTTAACCAAGCATCAAGAGTATGGAACATTCATTTTAACGAGACTATAAAGTCTTACAGTTTTATTCAAAACGAGGATGAACTATGCATGTACAGAAAGCATGATGGCATTAATGTGGTTTTTCTTGTCTTGAATATGAATGACATTCTACTCATTGGAAATGATGTAGGGTTATTGTCATCTACAAAGGTTTAGTTGTTTAGTCAATTCAGTATGAAGGACTTGGGAGAAGCCAGTTACATTCTCGATATTAAGCTTCTTAGAAATAGGAAGTAGAGAATGTTAGAATTATCCCAAGCGACATACATTGATAAGATTCTAGCCAAGGACAGCATGGACTCATGCAATGGAGCTCTAATTCCTTGCAGACATGGGTTGTCTTTTTCTTTAAGAGATTGTCTTGAGTCTCAAGAAGAAAAAGACAGAATGAGTAAAATTCCCTACACTTCGGTTGTAGGAAGTCTCATGTGCATCATGCTATGTACTAGGCCAGATATCTGTTTTGTCATAGGCTTGGTTAGCAGATATCAGCCAAACCCTGGGAAGGTTCATTGGCAAGCTGTAAAGCATATTCTCAAGTTCCTCAAGGGAACGAGAGATTATATGTTAGTTTACAAGGCTGATGACTTAGTTCCTACAGGATACACAGACTCAGACTTCCAGGCGGATAAGAATGAGAGAAAATCCACTAGTGGATATGTCTTCACCTTGTCTGGAGGAGCTATTTCATGGAGGAGTATCAAGCAATCTCGCATTGCTGACTCAACCATGGAAGCCGTTTGGTTCTGGAAGTTCCTTTCAGAACTTGGAGTCGTACTGCACAGGGATAGACCGATTGTGACGTATTGCAACAACACAGGAGTAGTATTGCAATCCAAAGAACCCAAGAACCATAACAAATGGAAGCACATCGAGAGGAAGTACCACCTGATTCGGAATTTCATCCAGAGACGGGAAGTCATGGTATAATAGATTACCTCAAAGAACAATCTAGCAGATCCATTCACCAAGCCTTTGGCTGAGAGAGCCTTCAAGAGACACTTAGATGCAATAGGGGTGGGCACCTACAGACTTACTTAGCCTTAGAGTGCAAGTGGGAGATTGTTGCAAAATATGCCCTCTTAGACTAGGTTTCTAATATAAATATCAAATGTTTTAATAACAGAATTTAGTTTCAGAAATTATTTTTGAATTTATATTTTATTTGTGCACAATTACGTTTGGAAAAGACCCATTGTATTTAAGTAAGTGGTCCATGTGAATGGAGGTCTTTCACAATAAGGTATGGATCACGGGTTACTTAATACATAAATGCTCGTTCTTAACCGATTGATGAGAATAGGAATCTTATCATGTTTAGGTTATTATGTTGTGAATT
This sequence comes from Voacanga thouarsii, assembly GCA_026120185.1. Taxonomy (NCBI): domain Eukaryota; kingdom Viridiplantae; phylum Streptophyta; class Magnoliopsida; order Gentianales; family Apocynaceae; genus Voacanga; species Voacanga thouarsii. The sequence continues at coordinate 2,801,141 of JANUWF010003362.1, read as the reverse complement.
CCAAATGGGGAATGGCTTACCTTTAGTCAGTGAGTAGTCCACTTACTTCATGACATAAGCATATTTTGAATACGTAGAACAGGACCTGTAGTAATGGTTTCTTAAAGTACTATATCGTAAAAACGTAGACTACTACCGCTACAGCGTAGACTAGTACTCTACGACTTGAGTATGAGTTGGTGGTCTGACGCAGCTGGAAGCATATACTTTAATGTGCTATAGTTGAGGTTCTATCGTAATACCAATATACTTGCATATTGGGTATGTGTGACTAGTTAGTTAAGACAGACTTGTACAAGATAGTTTCTAAACTATATCACCCCTTATGATTGTTTGAATAATCTAACTATCCAGGGTCTTAGGAAACATGACTTGGATGTTTGCTTTAGGGTAACTCCATTGGAAAGCGGAAATAATCCAGTAAGTCGTGGATCATTGGACTAGAAGCCTAAGGATGGTAGATGTCATTTAGAGAGGTGTTAGTACATTTCTTCCTCTCTAAATACACGACGATGTGTAGAGGGGTATTTTAGTCATTTCACCTGTAGGTCAGAGACTTTGCTAATGCAACATTGTCCTTGGGGTCAATATTTCTTTTTGGTGATATTAGGAAATATTTAAAATGTAAAATACAACTATTTATGTAGTAGGGGTATTTTGGTCATTTTAATAGCCAAGGTGATGTGTCTTTTTGGTTCTCGGAATAGCCCGTAAGTCCTAATTAATTTTGGATTGAGGAATTGGTCTCAGTTAAAGAGGATTTTATTTTATTTCAGAAAGTCTAATTTATTATTGGACTAGAATAAAAATAAATAAAGAGAAGTTAAGAAAAATTTATTATTTGGTTTAATTGGTTAATTAATTATTCAAGGCCTATGTCCAGTTTGAATAATTAGAAAATTAACCCGGGCTTAAACTAGATGGAAAAGGGCTTGTTTAATTATTTATTGGGTTATTTCTATAAGCCCAGGAAATAAATAATTAATGTTTAATTATTTTTGGTTCATTTGGGCTCATTAATTATTTATTGCGTTATTTCTATAAGCCCAGAAAATAATTAATTAATGTTTATTATTTTGGGCACTTTGAGTCTAAGAAAAATAATAAATATTATTTTAGCCCAATAGCCTGGACTATAGGGTTTTTCCAGATACGGTTCAAATGAGTTTAAGGCTAAACCAAAATAATAAATATTATTTTGGCCCAACGACCTTCTTGTGACTCCTACCAATGAGTATTCTTGACCAACAACTTCCCCTTCATCACTCTCCTTATCCCTTCTTCCCTTTTGGTCTTCTTGGTACCTTTTGCCCTCTTCTTCCTCGTCGGTGGAGACCTCACCATAGGGGTTAGTATACATCGTTCTCTTGCTTGGACACTCATGGGAAGTATGTCCATATCCAAGGCACTGAAAACATTTGATATCCCTATTCCTTTGTGGCCTCTCTATGGCTTTTTCCTTGTCCTTGTTCCATCCTTCCCTAAGTTTCCAATCTTCTCTAGGCTTGTAGAATTCCCCTTTGGAATGGCTTAGGGGCTTCATCCTTCTCAATTGGTAACTTGCAAAAAATGTTGGGGTTTGGAAGTGGTGGCCTAGTGAATGCCCTCATCCTAGGGCTAGGCACTTCAAATCATTCTTGACCTCTCCTTTGTGCAATAGTAGAAGATTGTCCAAGATGATTTATCAACTCCCTTTTCATGTTTTGGAACTCACTTCGCATAGTCCTCATCATAGCTTCCAAGTCTTCACGCAAACCCCTAGCATCAATTTGATCTTCTTGAGGTCTATTAGGTCCACTTGGGTTAGGCCTAGTGATTTCTTGATCATAGGCTATAGTGATGGAATATTTGCTTACTTATACCTGCAACACAAAGATATTAGAAAGAAAAAATAAATCCTCGCTTCACTTCCTTACGTGTTGGCTCTCAAGGTTGTTCACTGCACGTTCGTGTTTTGCTCTCTTAGGGTCTTTTAATAATAGGCTCACCCTCTTACCTTTTTCTCAACACTCAGGCCTTCTTGTTCGATCCCAATTCTCCCCAATGGCTAAAGTTTTAGTCCAACTTAGTGAGTCACACAAATCAAAGGAATTTTCCAATTATGGGGTCTTAAGTGAATTTCAACAAACACTTGTTGGGCACCTCAAGTAAACAAGTTTTAAGCCAAGAATTTCAAGAAAAGTGAACTCAATCAACACAAGATCAAACACTAGATTCACAAGGAAACAATTCTAAGCAAGACACAAACAAGAATTAGCAAGAATAAAGAAACAAGAACAACTAGAACTAGGATGATGAATAACAAGATGATCACAAAGGTGCAATAGAAAAGTTGAGTTCAATTAACATAGAATTCAATAATAGAGTGATATACTAAGTCACAAAATCCCAAGGAATGAAAATCAAGAATCAAAATTCCCAACTATAGCAAAAAATACTCTCATAGAACATTTATTAAATACCTTGGTAGCAATCTCGTCACTTAAGAACAGTCAACAATTCCATCCATATTCAAGCCAAATTTCACCACAATCATAAGAGAAATTTGTTCCCAAGGATTATATCAACATCAAGGAGCAATTTCCCAACAGAAAAATCAAGATATAACAAAATTTTCAAGACCTTTTTTGGAGCAAGTTTTAAGTGACGGGATTTTTCTCTGTTTTCTTTTTCTTCACTTTGTAGGGCTTTTTTCTTTCTTTCTAGCCTTGTTGGGAATCAAGCTTTTCCTTGCTCTGATACCAAACTCTTTGGTACGAATTATTGGTGGCTTTTCTTAGTGTTGTGGGTGATTTTTGTTGGCTATGTTCCAGCTCAACTCAAAAGAACAAAAAACAGAGATTCTTGTGACTCAAAAGGAGAAAACCAAATAACTACCGACACTCTTTCAAACCCTTGAAGAACAAAGCCTCAAAGACCCTCAAGATGAGTAGAAAGTTCTATTATATTCTCACCCTAATATCCTTAAAGCAGCAAAGGCAAACAAGAACAAATAAAATAGAGAAAATAGGCACCCAAATATTAAATTTCAAACAAACCTTAGAAGAACAAAGCAACTAAGACCCATTCAAAGAAACAACATTGGATTATTCAAAAGATTTATAGACTCTTACAAAAGGAGGACTAACCCTTAAGCTTGGTCTTGAACAAGATGAATAAGGAGGCTAGGGCCTCTCAAGATTCTCTCTCAAATTTGAATTAAAGTGAAGTGAATTATCTTATCAAATCACTAAAGGTGCTATTTATACTATCCTAACCCTAAATAAGTAATCACTGAGGTTTAATTATAGTTTTAGGTCATAATAAGTCTTTACAAGCAACTAAAAGTGAAGAAAAACCGGAGAAAAGCATTAAAATGCAGAGCAATCGTTGATTACCCAGGGGGAAGCCGGCGCCGGTTTGGACTTCACAGCCAACGCCGATTTGGATCTGTCTTCAGCTGGTTCAGGTTGTGTTTGAAGTGTTGTTGGATAGAATGGAGCCGGCGCCAGCTATCCTCTAGAAATCCTCCCTTGTCAAGTTTCGTCCCCTTTTGCTACCAGTTTGAGTTCTTGTTGGGGTCCTTCACGGATGGTCATCAACACGAACTCTTTGCTATCTTCCTCAACCTTCCAATCCTCCTTCATCCTCAAACATGGTTTGATGATCAATTGAAAATCATCTTGAAGCTTCTTGGTCCTAGCTCTTGTCATCGGTCCTTGTCCTCCATAATGAAGTAGAGTCTCATCAGATTTCTTCTTTGCTTGTCTTTTCTCCTTGTTCTTACTTTTGAGTAATCCTTGTGACTTTTTTATGTGAACTTGATACATTCTCTAGTATATTAGGTTAGTATGTTATTTATTTTGTGTCTTTATTTTATTGGCTAGACAATGTGATTAGAGTAAAATAGGGTATATACCAGTTTCTGTGGATTTGATACTTGCTATTCCCATTCTTACGTGATGAGTATACTTGTCCAATTGTGTAGTTTTGTTAGTTAGCATTTTATTAAAACATGATTGAGTATAACCTTTATTGATAATTTTTCCAACACTAAAAAACACATAATAAGTTTTTGCCATTGTTGCTAGCAATTAACAATAACACATAAAGCTCAATTAACTGCAAATTTTTTATTTTTTATTTTTTATTTGAGTCATTGTTTTTCATTGTTTTCTTTTATGATTTTTCTATCTTTTTTAGTTTTATATTATTTTTCCTTGTTACTAACTTTTATTTTTGTTTTGTGAGTGTAAACATCATCATGGCAAGCTATTCATTAGGATGTATGTGGCCATGGGCACCAACTCAAGAAGGTTACAATGATAATAAGTTGACAAGATTGGAAGCTCACATTGATGCTTTTTGTGAGATTTCATTTGAAGCTTTAGTAAATTCATTTGTTGATGCAGTCCTTGAGTGTCAAAAAGATTTTTCATAACATATGAGCAACAAAAGAGCAAAACTAGCTAAGTTTGTTGAAGATATCCGAAGAATGCATACATTTGAAAAGGAAAAAACTCTACCATAAGTGGAGGAAAAGAGTGAGCTAATTGAACAATCCTATGATAGTCTATAAGAAAGAAACCCCCCTTCCCCCTAAAAAGAAGAAAGAGGTCATAAGAAAGAAGTGCTATCTTTGATAAGAGAAAGTGGGTTACATAAGCAATTAGAGCCAAAGATGTTCACAATATACCAATTTATGAATACTCTATTTTTCTTTCTACTAATCAAAACTTCTTTTTGTCAAGTGATTTTATAGGTACCTCTCAGATCCTGGTGCAAATGGAGGTCATTGCTTATTTCTAGAGTTTAACATACCCCATGGAGTAACTATCTTCAAGCACATATCCTAAGATGCCTTTGGAGTATGATTGCCAATTATATCTTTTGCCCTAATTTAAGGGAGGTAACTTAGTATTTATAGCAAATACATTTCATAGTATGGATTTCTTGATCCCTTGTTTAAGAGTTTTGAAGGGGAGTTCTCATTATCATGATTCTTTAGAAGGCATAATTGCCTTCTTTGATCTCGATTGCAGTTACATGTAGACAAAGTGATTTATGTGTCTAAAGATATGCAAGAGAATGTGGTTCATGCATTTGCTTTCATTGAGAATAATGCTTTCCATGTACCTTACTCCCTACAAAAACCTCTTTTCTTTCTAAATTCATCATGTCTAATTTCTATTAAGAATTAATGTTCGTTACCAAGAGCTAATGAGAAAGCATAATGAATAGAAAGAGTGTTTACATGTGTTTTGGAACTTTCAATTCTTTCCTTTATTTACAGCTTTATGTCGTTGTTTTGCTTAGTTTGATTTTTAATTGTTAGGCATTTTTTTACTCCCCAACAATAAAGAGAATACTTTTCAACTTAATTGTAGAGAGTGAGTCCTATCTTTATTGCTTTTTTAGGATTTTTATTAGTCTTTGGCTTTATTTGGCTTTCCTTTGCTTTTGGTGTGTTTTATGTTGTTATTATTTTTCTTTGAACTTTGAATTGTGTGTTTTTTTTTTTTTTTTTGCAAATTCGTTGAATACTCTTCTTGGACAACAATGCTTCTCTTTTCAACATTTTATGAAGATTCTCCTCTCGTGTGCATATTTTACTTGGGGAGTATTGTTTAACTTTCTCACTCCTTTATTATTTTTGGTCCTATTAGATATGCTTTATTGTGTTAATTTTTTGCCAACGAAGACATTGTCCAGTATAAATGTGGCAGAATAGTTTTGTGATATTCTTTGTCTATGTTTTGTCAATTTCCTTTGTATTTTCTTCAAAATTTGAGCTAATTTGACATTTAGGTTGGACTTTTTTTTCTATTTTTGGTGTAATTTTGGTTATTAAGGCATTGCTTTTATTTTTCTTTTGACATGAGAATTTAATTTGAGACTTATTTAATTGAGTTGAGTTTTGTGCAAACTTGTATATTTTGTGTGGTATATGCTAAACCTTGAAATTTTGAGTTAACCTTGTTTATGTTTTAGTAGATATTGTGATATTTTATTTTTATTTTTTTTTTTTTGAAGAATGAATTTAATTTTGGGATAAAGTATAAGTAGGAAATCTTAATTGATTTTGATGCTATGATTTTCTAAAATAGTCCTAATTCTAAATTTAAGTAAATAGAGTGGGAGGTTAGAAGAGTAAAAAAAAGGGGGGGGAATGCAAGTGCTCAAATTTAGTTGCATCACCTTGAGTAAAAAAAAAAAAAAAAAACCCAAAGCAAAAGGGATGTATAGACCCATTTTGGCAAAAGTGAAGTGTGAAAAGAAAAAAAATAAGAAACGTGGAAAAAAGAAAAAAGAGAGAGAGAGAGAGCCAAAAGGAAAAAAAAAATTAGTGTTTGAAAAAAACATGAGAATGTGAAAAAAAGAGAGAAATACTTTGAGTGAAAATAAAAGGGGCCAATACGATGAGTGTAAAGTACACTCACTTGAGGCTATAAATTCCTAAGAGAGAAGAAGTGAGGATACCCCTAATTTACTACTGATAGTGCTAAATTCATCACTATTTTCCTAGTTATTTGACATTAATTTGAGATATTTTTTATGTAATAACTAAGTATATTCCTTCCTATTTGACATTTTACATGTGGAAAGTGTTTTTTGATGATTTTTTGCAGAATTGGGTGGATTTCGAGCAAAAAGTAGAAAATTCTAGCATGTACCTGGCACCAGGTCCAACTAGTGCACCAAGTGCCAAGTCCATTCTGGAAGAGCAGATGAAAATAGAGTACAAGTCCAGAGGTGAACCAGAATGTACCTGGTGCCAGGTGGGTCGAAGGTACCTGGTGCCATGTCCAATCTATACACACGAATCGTGTGCACGAATTTGGTTTCTTCCAAAGGATTTTAGTATTTTCTGAATTTTAATGGGCCAAGACTTCTCAAGCTATGAATTTTGGTATCAATAAAACTTATAAAGACAAGAAAAACATAAGGAAAAGTAGTGAATTTAAGGATCCAAGCTAGCTACCTATTGGTCAAAGACAAATCCACCACTCAAAGGAGCATTGTTCAAATGAGGTTGTCAAGAAAAGAAGAATGGCTTGTCTATGATTTCTATCTTTTATCATTTGTTTAGTTTTCTAGAAAAATGATGTGCTCAATGTTTTAATTATAATTAGATATTATGATTTTAAGTTAATTGGGATTTTGATCAATCTATTATTGTTGTTAGTATTTGATCACTTATTATCATTAGTTATTGATGTGTTTTCTTGTAATTAACCTAGGAAATGATATTAGGAGTTCATTGCATTGACTTCATATTTGTTAAATCTTAATGGACTTGGGAAATGAAGTTAAGGTTAAAGAACTAAAGTAATCAAATCTTAGTTGATTTTGCCTAGAGTGTAGGGTCATTGGCTAATTTTATGCTTATAAGGTATGAGTTCAACGGATCTTTGGGTTGTTTTGGTTTGATTGAGAAATCTATTAAATTAATCAAGAGATAGTGGTTCCATGGATTAGGAAAGAAGTGGAGTCTACATAAGTGAGTTCATGACTTGGGAAATTATTGAATTTTGCTTAAGGTCCTTCATGATGCCAAGATGACAATTGATTGTGATGAATGCTAAGTGATTTAATATTATATTTTCAAGATAATTGTCTAGTTCCATAAAATTGCATCCTTGAGTTATATATGTATATTTCACTTATTTTTCCTTTTTATTATTTTATTACTTTATTGGGTCGGTTAAACAATGAATAAAAAATTATTAGTGTGTACTTGTTCCATTGAGGATCGATACTCGTTAATTCTCTATACTATACTTGTGATGAGTATACTTGCCTGTATGTGTATTTTGAGATTAATATTTTAATTAAAACTTGACTAATGGATGGATTTAAATATAATGATTTCTAGGCACCCAAAATTTACGCATCAAGTTTTTAGAGCTATTGTCGGGGAACAATATCATGAAAACTTGAATTTTGTTGATTTAACCATGTTTATATGTTTATATGTCTATATGTAAATATGTGAATATGTATATATGTTTCTTGTACGAATAGGTGCCATATTTTGAAGTTTGTATAATTTTAATTTCCTAATTTCACTACGTGTTGTAATTTGACTAATCTAATTCATAAGTGTACATAGTTGGTTAACTTGTAAATTCTATAATCTCACTATCTTCTATTTTTTTTGCAAGTCTTACCCTTAGTGTATGACCCAACAATCTAAAGATGATCCTGAGATTGAAAGGACAGTGACGAAGATTCGAATGGTGGTTAGACAAAGGGCAAGAGAAGACAGGGAGGTTAACCAACCAAATAATGGAGGTAATAATAGGAGGACTATTGATGATTTTGTGAAACCTGCAATCACGGATACAAGCTTGAGTATTACGAGACCTAGGATAGAGGCTAATAACTTTGAGATAAAGCCCAACATTATCTAAATGATCCAAAACATGGTACAATTTGATGGGCTACTTGAGGAAGATCCTAATACCCACCTTGCAAGCTTTTTTGAAATCTATGACACGTTTAAGATGAATGGGGTTTTTGAAGATGCTATCAAACTAAGACTTTTTCCCTTTTCTTTGAGAAATAGAGCTAAATCCCGATTAAAGTCTTTACCAGCCGGATCCATTACCACTTGGAATATTTTGGCTAAAAAAGTTTCGGAAAAATATTTTTCCCCAACTAGAATAATCAAGCTTAGGACCGATAATTTCGCCTTCCAACAGTTAGAATCTGAAAATCTCTATGAGTGTTAGGGAAGATTTAAGAAGATGCTTAGAAAGTGTCATCATCATGGGTTCGAGTTAGGTATGCAAATGCAAATCTTTCATAGTGGCTTAAGCTTTGTTACAAGGCAGCTGGTTGATGCTTCTGCAAGAGGTTCCATTAACTCTAAGACCCCAGAGGAGGTGTTTGATTTGATTGAAAATCTGGCAACAAACAACTATGCTTGGGGTAGTTCAAGGTCAAGAGCTTGTGTTCATAGAGTGCACAAGATAGATGTAATGGCAGCCTTGGAGGCCAAGATGGAGGCACTGACATAAAAGATGGAGCAATTGGTGATATCTCCTTCCTAAGGACAGGTAATGAATGTAAGTTGTGATTTTTGTGGGGAAGAGCATCCAAATCACGAGTGACAAAGTATGGAGTCATTACAAGAGTCATTAGAACAAGCTGCGTTTGTGGGCAATGGATGACAAGGTAATAATTCTATAGCACCACTTACAATCTTAGTTGGAGGAACCATTCCTGGAAAAACCAAAACCAACCTAGGTAGGCTTCTTCTAATTTTGAAAATCAAAGACCACAACACCCCCCCCTCCCCCTCCTGGCTTATAATGTGCTACCACCTAAGCAATCACTAGAAGATTTGGTTAACCAATTAGTAAGTGGTACAGAAACACAATTTCATGGAGTGGATGCAACTACAAGAAATTTGGAAGCGTCATGAGCAACTGGTGCGTAATTTTTGGGTGTATAAAAATCATCAAATTTAAATCCATCCCTTAGTCAAGTTTTAATTAAAACATTAATCTCAAAATACACGTACGAGTAAGTGTACTAATCACAAGCATAGTACAGGGAATTAACGAGTATCAATTCTCAAAAAAACAACTACACACTAATCACTTCTCATTCTTTGTTTAACTAATCCAATAAAATGATAAGATAATTAAAAAATTAAAGAAAAATATATACAACACAAGGGTGTGAAAATATGCAATTTAGGCAAATGCTATTGAAAACATAACAATGAATCACTTAGCAAATATCAAAATCAATAATCATCTTAGTCTCATGAAAGATTTAAAATAGACCCACTTCGTTTGCAATCCACGGAATCACTATTTTCTAGTTAAATTAGTGAACATATTCTGTCTCAACCAATTTATCCAAAAGATACATTAAAATCAATCCTTATTTAAACCCCTATATTCTAAGTGATTTAAAACATGAAATTTGTCAATGAATCCAAATTCTAACAATCATCAACCAACCTTTGATTACCCAAGTTCTCAACAATTAACCCCCTTTCAAACAAGTTAAGAGATAACAAATAGAAAATTAATTAATTGAAATCATTAACAACCCCTTTTTCAAACAAGTTAATAACAAAAATCAACCACTCAACTTTGTAAGAAAAACAAGTAATCAAATCCTAAGATAAATAATGAATTGATAAAAAGACTAAATTAATTCAAGAAATCATAAATCCCAAAAATAATATCAAATTACAATAAAAATATTAATTACATCATTATTCTAGAAAACGAATACAAAGGTTAAAGCAAGCACTCATATGCAAGTCCTTCTTCTTCTCTTTGGAAACCTTCTCGAATAATAATCCTTGAATGATGAATCTCTCATTGTTTGAGTGTTTTGAAGTTTGATCCTTGGATTCACTCATTTCTCTTGTGTGTTTCTTGTCTTTATAGACTTTTTTTATCCTAAAATTCGTTGCTTGAGGAGTCTTGGCTAAGTAGGATTTATAAAATACCAAAATTCTCTGAAAGATACCAAATTCGTGCACAAAACTCACTTGTCCAGACTAGACCTGGCACCGGGTTCCTTCGACCCTACCTGGTGCCATGCGTGATCTGTTCTGCTCCTAAACTTTGCTCTGTTTTCACTATTTTTCCAAAATTGGACCTAGCTTCTGGTGCAATGGCCAGACCTGGCACCAAGTGCAATCTGAAAATTTCACCTTTTTGCTCAAAATCCACTCAATTTTGCACAAATTCATCAAAAAGACTTTCTACAAGAAAAATATCAAATAGGAAGGAATATGCCTAGTTATTACATCAAAAGTATCTTAAATTAACCTCAAATAACTAGGAAAATAGTAGTGAATTTAGCCCCTATCACTTACCTCCACACTTGAACTTTTGCTTGTCCTCAAGCAAAACACTTAAGTCAAGAAAATCATCAAGAAAACATAAGAATTTATTTTTTCCTGAAATTTTGAAACAAAACAAAGATTATAACTTCTCTTCATCCTTTAGATAAAACTTTTTCCATTCATCAATCCCTTTCAAAACAATTGAAATTTTAAGCATTCGACAAGACATTGCAAAATTCTTGAAGTCAAATTAATCAATTTTATACCTTAGTCCAAGAAAATTATTTCACCTGTCCAGTAAAAATATAGATAACACAAATCATACAAGTCAAGTTATCTACCAACTCAAGAATTATAAATCTAAAAATTGCACAACTCAAGTCATGATGTAAGGAAAAACACTCCATTTTTTTTTTCCTCTCAATTTTTTCTTAATGACTTAGGGAATTGATAGCCTCCAGTGAATAGATTTCTCTTCACACACCGTATTGGCCCCTTTATAGTCATCACTAATCATTTTTTCAACAATTTTTCTTTCTTTCTTTCTTTCTTTTGCTTTTGAGAATTAAGAGCCTCAAGAAAGCGGATTTCTCTTCACTATCCGTATTGGCCCCCATAATCAAACAAAAAGTATTTTTCATCAACAATAATCAATTCATTATTCTCAATCTTCAACTCAAAATCAAAAATTTTTTCACAACTCTTTTTCCACTTAAAAATAATCTTTTCTCACATTCCTTATCACAACTCAAAGCTAAGAAAAGTTTAAGCCCATAATACAAGAGTTAGCTAACAACTTTTCCCATATTCATCATATCCTCCATATTCAAACTAGATGAGTCAAATAATACTCAAACACTAATACATAAACAAGATTAATCCAAATTTTCAAGTCTTAAAAATACTTATCCAATAAACCAATTTCATAAAAATCCATCAAATGAATGATAAAGCTCATATCCAAGTAAGAAAAAGAATTACCAACTTGCTAAATAATGAAAACCACAAAAAAATTTGAAAATTTTCACACAAAAAAATGATCGTGAAAATATCTTCAATAACTAAAGTCTCCCCCCACACTTAAATGGGACATTGTTCTCAATGGCAAAAAATAGAACCAAGAAACCAAAGCCAAGAAGACCAAAATAAAAAAAGAGGAATAGAAGAGAAAGAAAATACTTTCATTGTGAATTAGTTCCAACATATGTGAATCCACCATAAGGAGCCATTAGAGAAGTCACGAGAGTACCTAACTTAAAAGAAATAAAACAAAATACATAAATCTAGATAAAGAAAGAAAAGAAAAATAAAAGAAAAGACAACTAAAAACTAAAAAAGGTCATTAAAATTCAAAAGAAAAGAAATAAAATAAAAATGACAGGAAATAAAATAAAATACAAGTGCATGGAGTAAATCAAGAGTCATCAGACTCATCATCAGTATCATCATTATCCTTATTATTAGGATCGTTGGATGCTCTACTTGTGGATGCACCAATGGATTGTTGGATCAATGCCGCCAACTTTTGCTCTTTTACATCTTGGTGTCAATGGAGGTCAGCAATGGTGTCTCATAGTTGGAGAAGGACACTCATTTGGGCCTCCAGTTGAGCCTCCACTCATGCCTCAAAAGCAGCACTAGAATAAGAACTAGTGGCATGGGTGCGAGGTCCGGTAGGTTGCTCATCCGACTCCTTCTCATCATCAAAAGGAACCTCTACCATCCCAGGATGTTGTACCTCAAAAGGCTTATTCTATCGCCTATGATTTTGTTACGTTGGTGACTTTCATACCAGATTTAACATATGGGTTCAAAGAATTGGGTAGGCTAGATAGGTAGAGGCTCAAATGATGGTGTAGATGAAAAGGAAGCTCTAGCTCTCTTAGCCCCAGGTGCCAATCCTTTAGGTCTCTTAGACATGATGTAGATACGATGATGGACAAAGGTAGCATAAAGGTAAGAAAGTAGGACACCCTTAAGTTCACTCCTCAAAACATAATCAAACATAACACTCAACCATCTCACAATCACAACACCACTCAATACCATTACCACCTTAACACAAAACACCGCAAGATAGCAAATAAAACATAACACAATGTCCTCCAACAATACCTACAAGAAATATAGCCATTGTCCAATCCCAAACACAATATCAATATTCATGATCAAATCATAATGCTCAATAGCTACCAAATAGAAATGTAAAGCTCCTAATCACAATGTTCAATTAGGCATGCTATTCATATCATAATGTAAAGCTAATAAGCACAATGCTAAGTTAAACATGAACAATTATCACATATCTTGGCAAGCTCAAAATTACACTCATTAGAGCCCTGCTTACTAGTTACCTAAAAAGATGTAAAACATGAATTGCATGAATTAAATATTATTATCAAGCATATTCATATGCTAACTAAGCCTCAAGAAAAGTAAAATTTCATTCAATCTGTCCACCCAAAAATAAACAAAAATTTTTAGATCAAAATTCATAGGAAAATTGATAGAGTTGTGCCCTAAAGGCAATCACTTATACATTGTATATGACACATTTTATTTTAATAAAAGGCATTATTTATCTTACAGTTTCTTTTGTGTACTTCAAGTACTATAACTGTTTGATAAAGTCCCTAGTACAACACTGTGTTAAAAAAATCATGATAGAGATCATGATATGAGATTCCTACTACACTGAATGGTGTTAGTACTTAAATAGTCCCTAGTGTAGTATTAATGAGACAGGACATCATTAATGCGTTAAGACTAGCATGTGTTAGACTTTCTGATTTGATCAAGCGGTGGTTCTCATAACCGTGAGTATTGAAATACTTAAAGTTAACACATGGATGCTTGTTAATGGAACAAGTTCATTGGATGACCTATCTTCAAAATAATCACATGGATAACTATTTAGTGCCAGTGAGATAATCTCAATATACCAAACGTGCAAGTATCCTTAGACTTGAGATCTCCAAGGTACTTTGTTTGCTGAGCTTTGTACTTTGATTCCAATCTCCGGAGCTCGATCGAGGGCCGCATATGAAATGGATATTGGGTACATTATGAGGTAAACGAAAGTAGTTGAGAGGATCAATAAAGGATTCACCACTCCTAATAGTAGGGACGAACATCTCACGGCCACTTGTAGGAATTACTACTCATAAATCCTTGGCCAAGGCGTATGTGTATTGGAAAGGGTTCCAATTGAGACACATTGAGAGTAGTAAGTTCCTTGTACAAGTATAATGATATTCGGGCCAGAATTAATATATATTCTGGAGGGAGTTGGCACTAATTTTGTACTCCAAACCGAATGAGATATTGTATGGTGAAATGAGTTAATTGCACTGTAATTTGTTATTGAAGGGTTCATGTTAAGCCACTTGACTTCCTAGACTCTTGGGTGGTCATGATGTGTTGCTAGATACCGCTCATAATCTATGAATATGGGTTTATTAATTGATGAATTAATAAACCAATCCTGATTAGAATTAATAGGATTAATTCTAATTAATTAAAGATTATTAATCTCAAAGACTTTTGGATTAATTCATGTTCGCTATCAATTGACCGGGAAACCTAATAGGTTACACACAAAAGAGGAATATATACTCAAGATGTTATTTGATAACATAGTGGGATTTATTACAAGAAAGAGAGGTTGATGTGGCCAAATTATAATTAGTTATAATTGATGGACCAATTTATAATTCTGAGAACTTGATAGGTTCCAATTGCAATTGGAGAATTGTTTGGAATTCTTAGATATGGTTTTTGTAGAGGCTTTTGGTTATATGAGATATAATCAAAGTGGTTTTATTGTTGAACAAGAAGTCATACAAAAACAAACAAAAGGGCACACATGAAGGAATGGGTGTCCATACTCATTTGTATCAACACACATGAAATAATGTGTGTTGGGCCATCCTTTCAAGAACATAATGGGGATATGATCTTTATGTTCTCTAGTGAACATCACTCTCTCTCGTGTGGCTTCTTCCAAGAGGAATCCAAGACTCTTCTTCTTCTTCTTTTCTCTGGTTTTGCTTATAAAGTAGAACAAGAAAGAAAAACCCTAGCCACCATTGTTGTTTTCTGCTAGCACAGAAAATCTTGGTGCTTATGTGAGATCCTCTGTGTGGATTTATGTTAGAGATAATCACATACTGTGATTATATTGGTTGGACATACAACTCTTGTGGTAATTCTTCAAGAGGATTGCTGGATCGCACAACAACTATCTTACTTGAAGAAGAAAAATTTTGTTTTCCACACAAACAAAGAAAGGTAAAAGTTGTTATCTTTGTTTCTTTGTTTTATAGATATATGTCTTGTTTTCCACACATATGCGGATCCTAGATGGTATCTTGTTTTTATTTTTCCATTGCGCCGTATATGATACGCATGAGATACCCAACAAAAATACCTAATAATCAATATGAAAAATTGAACTATAGAAAGTGCAGAAAAATCATACCACAATGATCTCCAATGTATGGGCAATGATTCTATGCAAAAATATTGAAGAAATCGTGCATCAAATGGAAGGATTGAAAATTGGATTTTGGGAGAAAAGATTGAATTTTTCTTAGTTTTAATCCAAAAATTCAAGAATAAAGTGATGATTTTGTGTTTGCAAGGTGTTTTGAAGGGCTTGAAAGTGACCCAGTGGTGTTTTAAGGTTGGACCCGGTGATGGGTTGAGAGAAAAAATGAGGGAGATGAGAGTTTCTTGGAAAAAAAATGGCCAAGAATGGCCATTGGAGGACTTTTGGCCGAAGGGACCGGGCACCAGGTCCAAGGACTGGGCCTGGCACCGGGCTCATTCTATCTCGGTGTTGTTTTAGCCGTGCTGGCTTGGGCCGACCAAAAATCATTTTTTATTTAATTCATGAAAACAACAATGATTAAAGCCACAAAATCATGAAGAAAATGCATTCTAAAAATTAAAAAGATAGCAAAATAAATGAACACACACAAAAATGAAAAAGATGTCCCAAAAACCAAAGCAATAAGAAAAATCAGCATTTTTCACGGTCTTGGTCACATGGATTAGTCTCAGTATTTCTTGGAAGGGATCCCTTTTGACGATCTCCAAGGAGTTTAGCCAGTTGTCCAATTTGATTCTCGATGTTGCGCATGGACACCACCAAATTTCTCGTGGTTGCATTCGCTCCTTGAAATCGTGTCTCTGTACCACTTACCAATTGGTTAACCAACTTTTCGAATGATGGATTAGGCGGTGGCGCATTGTAAAGCAAGGGAGGTTGAGTCCTTTGATTCCCAAAATTAGAAGAAGCCTACCTAGGTTAGTTTTTGTTGTTCCATGAAAAGTTAGGATGATTCCTCCAACTAGTGTTGTAAGTAGTGCTATAGGGATTGTTACCTTGTCGTCCATTACCTACAAACGTAGCTTGTTCTAATGATTCTTGTGATGACCCCATATTTTAGCACTCATAGTTTGGATGCCCTTCCCCACAAAAATCACAATTAACATTCATTAGCTATCCTTGGGAATGAGATATCACTATTTACTCCATCTTTTATGTCAGTGCCTCCACCTTGTCTTCCAAAGCTGCCATTGCATTTACTTTGTGCATACCATGAACACGAACTTTTGACTGTGAACTACTCCAAGCATAATTGTTTATCACAAGATATTCAATCAAATCAAACACCTCCTCCAAGGTTTTGGAATTAATGGAACCTCCTACAAATACATTAACCAATTGTCTTGTAGTAAAACTTAAGCTACTATGAAAGATTTGTATTTACATACCTAGCTCGAACCCATGATAAGGACATTTTCTAAGCATCTCCTTGAACCTTTCCTAACACTCATAAATATTTTCAATTTTGAACTGTTGGAAGGAAAAAATATTGGTCCTAAGCTTAGATGTTCTAGTTGGGGAAAATATTTTGTTAAAAATTTTTCAGCCAAAATATTCCAATTGGTGATGGATCCGACTGGCAAGGATTTTAACTAAGATTTTTCTCTATCTGTCAAAGAAAAGGAAAAAAGCCTTAATTTGATAGCATCTTCAGAAATAACATCTATTTTAGAAGTGTCACGGATTTCTAAAAAGCTTGCAGGGTGAGCATTAGGATCTTTCTCAAGTAGTTCATCAAATTGTACCATGTTTTGGATCATTTGGATTATGTTGGGCTTTATTTCGAAGTTATTAGCCTCTATCCTAGGTCTCGTAATACTCGAGCCTATACCTGAGATTGTGGGTTTCACAAAATCATCTATAGTCCTCTTGTTATGACCATCATTACCTCCATTATTGGGCTGATTTACCTCAATGTCGTCTTTCACCCTTTGTCTAACCCCCCTTCAAATCCTTGTTAATGTACTCTTAATCTCTGAATCAAGATCTACTATGTCATCTTTAGATCGTTGCATCATAAACTAAGGGCAAGATTGATAGAAACAAAAAGATAGTAAGATTATAGAATTTACAATTTAAACAACAATGTACACGAATGAATGAGGTTAGTCAAATTATAAGATACAGTGAAATTAGTGAATTACAATTATACAAACAACAAAATATGGCACCTATTCCTACAAAAAACATATATACATATTCACATATAGACATATAAACATGGTTAAGTCAATAAAATTCATACTTTCATGATATTGTTCCCCAGCAACGGCACCAAAAACTTCATACGTAAATTTTGAGTGTATAAAAATCATCAAATTTAAATCCATCCCTTAGTCAAGTTTTAATTAAAACATTAATCCCAAAATACACATACGAGCAAGTATACTTATCGCAAACATAGTATAAGGAATTGATGAGTATCGATTCTCAAAAGAATAACTACACACTAATCACTTCTCATTCATTATTTAACTGATCCAATAAAGTGATAAGATAATAACAAAAATAAAGAAAAATATATACAACTCAAGGACGTGAAAATTTACAATTTAGACAAATGCTATTGAAAACATGATAATGAATCACCTAGCAAATATCACAATCAACTATCATCTTAGTCTTATTAAAGATTTAAAATAGGCCCACTTCGTTTGTAATCTATGGAATCACTATCTTCTTGTTAAATTAGTGGACATATTCTATCTCAACCAATTTACACAAAAGATGCTTTAAAATCAATCCTTACATAAACCCCTATATTCTAGGTGATTTAAAACATGAAATTAGTCAATGAATCCATATTCTAGCAATCATCAACCAACCTTTGATTACCCAAGTTCTCAACAATTAATCCCTTTTCAAGCAAGTTAAGAGATAAAAAATAGTAAATTAATTAATTGAAATCAGTAACAACCCATTTTTCAAGCAAGTTAATAACAAAAATCAACCACCCAACTTCATAAGAAAAATAAGTAGTCAAATCCCAAGATAAATAATGAATTGATCAAAACACTAAATTAACTCAAGAAATCATGAATCCCAAAAATAATATCAAATTACAACGAAAACATTAATCACATCATTATTCTAGAAAAAAAATATAAAGGTTAAGAGAAAGCACTTATAGACAAGCCCTTATTCTTCTCTTTGGAGACCTTCTTGAATAATACTCATTGAATAGTGAATTTCTCCTTCTTTGAGTGTTTTGAAGTTTGATCCTTGGATTCACTCCTTTATCTTATGTTTTTCTTGTCTTTATAGGCTTCTTTGATGCTAAAATTCGTTGCTTAAGGAGTCTTGGCCAAGTAGGATTCGAAAAATATCAAAATCCTTTGGAAGATACCAAATTCTTGCACAGAATTTGCGTGTCCAGACCAGACCTGGCACCATGTCCTTTCAACCCTACCTGGCGCCAAGTGTGTTCTATTTTGCTCCTGAACTTTGCTTTGCTTTCACTGTTTTACCATATTAGACCTGGTGCCTAGTGCAGTAGCCAAACTTTGTGCCAGGTGCAATCTGGAAATTTCACCTTTTCGCTTGAAATCCACTCAATTCTGCACAAATTTCATCAAAAACACTTTCTATAGGAAAAATATCAAATATGAAGGAATATATCTAATTATTACATTAAAAGTATCTCAAATTAACCTCAAATAACTAGGAAAATAGTGATGAATTTTGCCCCTACCTGCAATCTCGAGAATCAAATTAGACAACTGGCCAAACTCCTTGGAGATCATCAAGCGAGAGCCCTTCCAGGAAACACTGAGACTAATACACATGAACAAGACCATGCAAAACGATGATTTTTACTGCTTTGGTTTTTTGGAACAACTCTTTAATTTTTGTGTGCTTTCAGTTATTTTTTTTCTTTTAATTTTTAATTTCTAGAATGAATTTTCTTCATAATTTTGTAATTTTAATTGTGATTGTTTTAATTAATTAATTAATTAATTAATTAATTAATTAATTAATTAATTAATTAATATGTTTCAGTCGACCAGAGCTGACCTAGCGCTGGGCCCCAACTCTAGCCCTGGCACGGGGCCAGCATGGCTACAAAAATTACGCCAAGATAACTTGGACTTGGCGCCAGGTCCCATCGGCCATAAGGCCTTCAATGGCTAAAATTAAGCCATTTTTCAAACACTCCTCATCTCCCTCAGTTTTTTCTCTCAACCTCTCGCCTGGTCCAACTTCAAAACACCACCAGGTTCCTTTCTATCCCTCCAAAACACCTTCCAAACACAAAATTATCACTTTGTTCTTGAAGATTTAGATTAAAAACAAGAAAAATCCAATCTTTCTCCATAAAACCCATTTTTCAATCCACCACTTGGTGCACTACTTCTTCAATCTTTTTGCACAGAATTATTGCCCATGCATTGGAAATCATTGTGGTATGAATTTTCTGCATTTTTTATAGTTCAATTTTTCATATTTATTATTGGATATTTTCAAATGAATTATGGTCCGAAATTTCTCGTTATTCTTAGTTTGATGGATTGGATAAAAATTTTTCTTTCTTTAAGGCTTACTTAGCATGGGTATATGATTGACGATAATATTTGATTGCTACAATGCATGTCTTACATCTTTTTTTTTTCAATATTGAGCATGCCTCTAATGTGTGTAATTTTGAGCCTACTATGACATGTTCTTCATAGATTGAGAGATACTTGTTCATGTTTATCTTGACATTGGGATTATAAGTTTTACATTACGACATGAATGGCATTACTAAATTGATCAGAGGTATTAATTTGGTGTTTGGGATTGGATAATGAATATCTTTTTGTAGTTATGGTTGGGAAGGTTTGAGTTGTGATGTGTTGTATATTGAGGTGGTGGTTTTGTTGAGTAGGTGTTTTATTTGTGAGACGGTTGAGGGTTGTGTTTGATTGTATAGTGAGAAGTGATCTTGAGGGTATTCTATCTTCCTTCCTTTATCCTACTTTTGTCCATCATCATATATTCATCATGTCTAGGAGACCTAAGGGATTGGCACTTGGGGCCAAGAGCTTCATCTTCATCTATACCATCTTTTGAGCCCCTACCTACCCAGCCTATGCCATTTTGTTATCCTACATCTCAAATCTAGTACCAAAGTCACCAACATAACAAAATCATAGTAGAGAAGATGTATAAGCCTTTCTTTGATAATTTCTTACAGTTTTCTACTATGTTTAGGCAATTGGGGTAGGAGCCTATTATCCGACTTGGGAGAGCATTTTGTCCTGTAAGGGTAAGAGGGTTTTATGGTAACATGCAGGATAAAAAGAAACCTAACCTCCAAGTCATTTCTACTATGGTTAAGGGGGTGCAAATTGAGTTTGATAGTGCTAGACTACAAGGATCTTGGGAGTATATGATGATGGTCCATGTATAGCTGTGTACCATAATAATCAAAAGATTCTTCCTTATCTTACTTGGGATATGAACTTTATTATTCATTTGGTAGATTTTTATTGATAATAAAATGGTTTATTTGGATAGGATATATTAAGATTTGAGAATTTGGATTAATCTTATTTATGCATTAGTATTTGAATATTATTTGACTCATCTAATCTGAATATGGAGAATATAATAAATGTGGGGAAAGTTGTTAGCTAACTTTTATATTATAGGTTTAAACTTTGTTTTACTTTGAGTTAGGATAAGGAATGTAAGAAAAAAAAATCTTTGAGTGGAAAATTTGTGATTAAGTTGAAGCTTGAGAACAATGAGTTGATTGTTATTGGTAAGAAAAAAAATACTTTTGCTTGATTATGGGGGTCAATACGGATAGTAAAGAGAAATTCACTTTCTTGCGGCTATTAACTTTCGAAAGCAAAAGAAAGAAAAAGTGTTAAAAAATGATGAGCGATGACTAAGAAGGAGCTAATACTATGCATGAGGAGAAATCCAAGCATTTAAGGCTATCAATTCTCTTGGTCATTGAAAAAATTAAGAGGAAAAATGGAGTGTTTTTCGTAAATCACTACTTAAGTTGTGCAATTTTTGAATTTATAATGTTTGAGTTGGTAGATAGCTTAACCTGTATAATTTATGTTATCTATATTTTTACTTGAAGGGTGAAATAATTTTCTTAGACTAATGCATAAATTTGTTTAATTTGACTTCAAGAGTTTTGTGATATCTTATCAAATGCTTCAAGTTAGAATTGTTTTAAAAAGGTTGGACGAATGGCAAAAAGTTTTATCTAGAGTTTGAAAGGAAGTTATGAGCCTTGTTATGATTCAAATTTTGAAAGAATAAAAGCTTGTGTTTTCTTGAGATTTTCTTCTTGACTTAAGTGTTTTATTTGAGGACAAGCAAAAGTTCAAGCATGGAGGTATGTGATAGGGGCTAAATTCTTCACTATTTTCTTAGTTATTTGAGGTTAATTTGATATACTTTTGATGAAATAACTAAGTATATTCCTTCATATTTGATATTTTGCTTGTGAAAAGTGTGTTGATGAAGTTGTGCAAAATTGAGTGGATTTTGAGCAAAAAGTGAAAAATTCCATCATGTACTTGGCGCCAAATCTAGCTAGTACATCAGGCGTCAGGCCCACTCTGGAAGAGCAGAGGAAAATAGAGCACAAGTCTAGGGGCGAACCAGAATGTACCTAGTTCCAGGTGGGTCAAAGGTACCCGCGCTAGGTCTAATCTATACACGCGAATTCTGTGCACGAATTTTGGTATATTCCAAAGGATTTTGTTATTTTCTGAATTCTAATGGGCCAAGACTTCTCAAGATATGAATTTTGGCATCAAGGGAGCTTATAAAGACAAGAAAAACACAAGGAAAAGTAGTGAATTAAAGGATCCAAGCTAGCTACCATTTGGTCAAAGACAAATTCACCACTCAAATGAGTATTGTTCAAATGAGGCTTTCAAGAAAAGAAGAAGGTTTTGTCTATGAATTCTATCTTCTATCCTTTGTTCACTTTTCTAGAACAATGATGTACTTAATATTTTGATTGTAATTGGATATTATTTTGGAGATTATGATTTTGAGTTAATTGGGATTTTGATCAATTTGTTGTTATTCTTGGTATTTGATTACTTGTTATCATTGATTATTGATGCATTTTCTTCTAATTAACTTGGGAAATTATATTAGGAGTTCATTGCATTAATTTCATATTTGTTAAATTTTAATGGACTTCGAAAACGATGTTAAGCTTAAAGAATTAAAGTAATCAAAGTGTAGTTGATTTTGCCTAGAGCATAGAATCATTAGCTAATTTCATATTTATAGGGTATGAGTTTAATGGATCTTTTGGTTGTTTTGGTTTGATTAGAAAATTTGAAAAATTAATCAAAAGATTGTGATTTCATGGATTGGGAAAGAAGTGGAATCTACATAAGTGAGTTCATGATTTTGGAAACGATTGAATTTTGCTTAAGTTCCTTTATGATGCCGAGATGACAATTGATTGTGATGAATGCTAAGTGATTCAATATTATGTTTTCAAGATAATTGTCTAGTTACATAAAATTTCATCCTTAAGTTATATACATATATTTTACTTAAGTTTTCTTTTTATTATTTTATCACTTTATTGTGTCAGTTTAGCAATGAATAAAAAGTAATTAGTGTGTACTTATTCCTTTGAGGATCAATACTCATTAATTCCCTATATTATGCTTGCGATGAGTATACTTGCTCGTATATGTATTTTGAGATTAATGTTTTAATTAAAACTTGAATAAGGGATATATTTAAATTTAATAATTTTATGCACCTAAAATTTACACATTAACTACTCAGATTGTAATAGTTTGAAAATTATAGGCCTTGAGTTAATTTATTATTTCTAACTTATGTGAATCACAATTTTTGTATTCTTGATTTGAGGAATGAGATGATACATATTGAATGACCATAAACTTATTTAACTTAACTTCAATGGCCTTGGTCATATCTATTTTAATACATGAGTTTACAAGAAATGGCTTGATTGAATAAGTGTTCGGTTAAATTCTTAAGTTGAAGGAGGAATAGTATCTTTACCATGTTAGCCATGTTCATTAAAATCATTCTGTGAGGTAGCTATTTTCTCGTTGGATATTCATTATTGATATAGTGTATGCTTGAGGACAAGCAAAGTTCATGTGGGGTAGAATTGATAACGGTAAAAAAGTGTCTATATTTTGAAGGTCATCTGTGTTGTAATTGTGTTGATTTCATGTTCAACTGGTTATTGATTCCTACCATTTTTCCTTCTTTTGTGCAAGATTGATAAAAGGGAAATAATTGAGAAACAAGGTGAAAAGGTGCCCAAAATAGGGGAAAACAGAGGCTAGAAATAGAGTCTAGACGGGGCCGATTAAACCAGCTCAATCAAGGCCGCTTGCCAGAGAAAATTGTGACAACCAAGCTGATAAAAAATAAAGGCTGCACTGCTTGAGCAGGTTAACGCGATGCCGCTTGCTTACTATACACTGAAAAAAAAATTGTACAAATGAAGCGGCACTATTTGGTTGGTCAAGGAAGGTCATCCACTGTTCATAATTTGACACAAAAACTGGTTTCTAAAGCACTTTTGGCTAGGTGAAAACCTATAAATATAAGGAGAAAGAAACACCAAAGTAGTTTTCAGTATATACCCCCTAAAAAACTCTTAGAAAGTTCAAAGAGACAATAAGAAGAAGAAGGATCGAAGAAAATCTTGGAGGAGAATAGGAGAGTTATTCAAGAATGTCTCAAGGAAGAAGAAGAATGGTTGCTTATCGATGAGTGCTTTTTCCCTTTTCTTTGTGTTCTAGATTGACAATACGGATTCTTAATATTTTAATCGTAATTAAAGGATGTACATAATTTTATATCCTTGTATTGAATTATTTTTAGATCTTTTGAATTCTAATCTTTAATGTTTGATTATATGAACTTTATTATGTTGATTCATATCATTTTATGTACTTATTCTAGTTAACTTGAGGGGATGCATCTAAATAAATTGATTTAATATTTCTTATCTTTTAATTAACTTGAGAGAGGTGTTAAGGGAAAGCATTAGTAATCATTAACATTTTGGTGTTACTTAGAGATAGGGACATTGGTTTCTTTCGAGTAATTGATGGGTTTGTGATATCACCTAGAGATAAGGCTATTACTTCTTTCATATTTAATTAGGTTAAGCTTAATGCTTCTTAGATTTATTTGGGGAGATAGAGATAACCTTTAATAGGCTAAGAATAATAATTTCATAAGCCGAGAATGATTGAATTCATCTTTTAACTCATACCAGTGGTTGGATTGAGAATTAATAGGATGAAGGATATTTTCATTACTTGACATAGAACTGGGTGATTTTTTCTTTGCATGTCTTTTCTCCTTATTCTTACTCCTAAGTAATTCTTATGACTTTTTTGTGAACTTGATATATTATTTAGTATATTAGATTAGTATGTTATTTATTTTATTGGCTAGACAAGAAGATTAGAGTAAAATAGGGTACTTGCCAATTTTTGTGGATTCGATATTTTCTATTCATTGTACTACATAATGAGCATACTTGCTCAATTGTGTAGCTTTAGTGTTTAGCATTTTTATTAAAAATTAATTAAGTGTAACCTTTGTTGATAATTTTCCAACACTAAAAAACATGCAACAGGGAGTTAATACAAAAGTTGTGATATAAATTGGAAATGGAAAGTTTAGCAAGCCAATGCCTTGATCTAGCAACGCAGTACATGCTTTAACAACCTAGACAAGAATATCTACTAATCGCACGCCCTTCTGGACCATCTTAATATGAATGCGCAAATCAATTGGATGTCTCTTTAAAGTTAACACACGATCTCATAAATTTTGCATACAATTGTCCTCTGTTATTCCAATTGTTGTGTAGCTAATGACAGTACCGAAGTAATTAGACTATTTAATTATAATTCATAATTTAACAATATTGATTGACTAAATTGGAGTAACCAATCTAATTCCCAAGAATACGAGGCTTCTTTGCAGATTGATCAAATAAATGACCATGTATATCATGCCAAAATCCATAATTCTAATATAAATGCAATTTTAATGGTTAGTTTATTGACATGGAAATATACCTCCAAGTAGAAGATGTTTTCAATAATAAAACAAAATATGTGAACAATTATAATCCAAAACTAGCATAGCCTTATACCTCCCCTAAACCTTATAACAATCTAACAACAAAAGATTCTACCATTAAAACTGCATTGGAATCTTTCTTCATGGAGGACTTCGAAGTTTTGAGAAGATTGATCAACTTAGGGATGGTGGACTCAATCTTGTTCATCTGATAGTTAATCACAAATTGTGGAAACTATTAGGCAAAGATTGCAGAATTAAGTCAATACTTAAGTCATGGTCCATTGCAAACCCGAGTGATCCAAACTTCTCTATCAAACCCAGTATCTTTAACCCATGAGTGGCCACAGAAGAACCCTCTGCCATTTTGCAATGGAATAGTTACTTCAAGATCTCGTATCTCTCAGTTCTGGCTTGGGCATCAAACAGCTCTCGAAGATGTAGTATAATCGATTGAACGTCCATATGCTCATGCTGTTTTTGCAACTCGGGAGTCATGGATGCCAGTATAATTCATGATGTTGTATCACTATCCTCCTTATGCCTTTTGTGGACAACATGCTCATCAGTATGAGCATCTTAAGCTGGTGGTGGTGGAATAGGAGCATCTAGCACGTAGAGTAACTTTTTCGATTTGAGAACAATTCTCAAATTTCTATACTAGTCGAGGTAGTTTGATTCATTTAACTTGTTGGTTTCCAAGATGCTAGTAGGTTTAGGTTTGTTGACATGATACAAGTATCCTAGATGTAAAGATAGAGAGGATTAGCTACTGTATATGCACATGAAATGCAAATAATTAGGACTTTAATTAAACACATTTTTACTCCACTATTTTACTCAAATCAATAGCCCCCACTACTAATTCGGGAAAGCCCGTTGGAAGCTTTCCTAGTGGACCGGTATCCAAATTCCTTAAGAATAACCTTGGGTTTGCCCAACAAGCCACCCTTAAGTTCATTGGTAGGTATCCAATACCAATTACATCGTATATAACTACTAGATCATTAGGTGATTAACAGCTTTTAATCTTTAAGCCTTTTGAGCTACCCCAATTTTTTCTCGAAATTTCTTTATGCTTAAGTTTGCCTAACCGGAATAAAGAATTTAGTTAAACCCGACCCATTAATCAGGAATTAAATTTCATAGCTTGAACATGCCCGATGTCGAGTAGACTTGGGTTTGCCCAACAACCTGGTCTCAAAAAAGGACTCTCGTTCTTATTATATTAACGGAACGAATTAGGTTTAATATTAATTGAGGGATTTCTTCCTTATAGTGATTTCAATAAATGACATGCATAAAAATCAATATATCACATAATTGATAATCATGGTAATAAAGCGATTACATGGTATGGTTATGGAATTTACCCTAAATTAATTTCTTTGAGCCATAAAAGAAATTAATATAGTTAACCCTATGTATTTATGTATGATTTAAGTAGGAGGTCTTACCTTCTCGCCTTGTTTTGGTTGCTATCTCCAAAATAAAATAATTCTACTCCTATCTAACATATGTAAACTAATTACATAATTTCCTAAAGCGAGAAAACCTCAAGTTATATTCGAGAGGAGTTAGATGAGAAGAGAATTACACAACAATTCTAGAGAAGAAAGGACACGAAGGCCCTATTTCATAAAAAAGCAAAACTGTAAAATGCATGAACAGATATAATTGGTTTTAGTCCATAATCATCCACCATGCCATTAATTATGCTTAAACAAAATAAACAAATAATTTTTATTATTCCAAAATCACTATTTTGAAAAAATAAAACAAATTCTAAAATCAATATTTTAGAAAAATACATTACTTTTAAATTTTTAGAATCACTATTTTGAAAAAATAAAATTATTTTTTTCAAAACTAATTTTGAGAAGATGCTTTTGGGTCCCGTCTCTGGTAGCTCATCATATGAGATTTTTCCCTTTCAAACCCCCCCCCCCCCACCCCCACCCCCTCTTTTTATTGGAACTTCGAAACAGAGCAGAACTGGCGTTGGTTTGGAAGCCAGAGCCGGCGCCGGCTGCAGTCTGGTTTTAAGGAAAAAATTTTCCAGAAACGATTTCTGGACGTCGTGTAACAGCACAAAATCGGCGCCGACGCCGGCTATAGTCGGGAAGAGGCGGCGATTTTCAGAAAATTTTTCGGAAACAAATTTCTGGAGCCCTTATCTTCTGCAATAGTTTAGTGAGAACAATTCTTAGCAGAATTTTCTATTTTGAAGATTAAAACAACAACCAATTTGTTAGTTTAAACAAAACAAAACAAAATCAGGATGAACGGAAGGCAACAACACATGTTCAAGAAAACGTTTTTCTATAAAAACCTTTCAACACATAAACAAAACGTTTTTTGAAATATTTTGTAACTATTACACAATCATATTGTGCTACAGACCCAACCCAAAATGCTCGAAACGATTTCGACTCGAGTGAAAATAATTTTCACAGCAAACAAAGACAAACACGAATTCATGAAAATAGCTTTTCATGCCAAAACCAATATCTGCAAACCACACATAGCAAGGCTCTAATACCACTGTTGGGTATCTCTCAAGCAAATCATATATGGCGCAATAGAAAAATAAGAATGAGATACCACCTTAAAATCCGCATACATCTGGAAAATAAGACATAAAAGAGAACAAAGGTTACAGCTTTACCTTCCTTTGAGAGTTTGAAAAACAAAATTTATCTTCTTCAAGTCTAAGACGCGATCCAGCAATCCTCTCGATCAAACACTACGAGAGTAGAATGTCCAGCCACTATAATCACAGTGTGTTATTATCTCTAACAGAAATCCACACGGAGGATGACACTCAAGCACCAAGATGTTTATGTGCTAGCATAAACCAAAGTGGCAGCTAGGGTTAGGGTTTTTCATTTCCTCTTTGCTAATGAAAAACGAGAGAGAGAGAGAGAGAGAGAGAGAGAGAAGAGAAGAGAAGGTTGGATGCTATTGTTTCGTGAATCACCCTTGCCATTAGGGTTTCATGCATATCCCCTATATGTCACGAAAATCACTGAAAACTGAGAATTCTAAAACAGTTAAAATTCCCTAATTGTAATTGGAAACATCAAGCTCTCACAATTACAATTTGGACCATAAATTATAACTAATTATAATTTGTCCACAATAACTTTTCTTTCTCCCAATTAACCCCACTATATTATCAAATAATATCTTGAGTATATAATCCTCTATTATGTATGACCTATTAGGTTTCCCAGTCAATTGGTAGCAAACATGAATTAATCCAAACGTCTTTGATATTAATAATCCATAATTAATTAGAATTAATCCTATTAATTCTAATCAAGATTGTTTTATCAATTCATCAATTAATAAACCCATATTCCCATATCATGAACGGTATCTAGCAACACATCAAAACCACCCAAGAGTCCAAGAAGTCAAGTGGCTTGACATAAACCCTTCAATAACAAACTACAGTGCAATTAACTCCTTTCATCATATAATATCTCATTCGGTTTGGAGATGGAATTAGTGTCAACTCCCTCCAGAATATATTAATTCTGGCTCGAATATAATAGTACTTGTACCAAGAACCCACTACTCTAAATGTGTATCAATTAGAACTGTTTTCAATACACAGTCGCCTTGGTCAAGGACTTCTCGAGTAGTAATTCCTACAAATAGTTGTGAGATATTCACCCCTACTATTAAGAGTGGTGAATCCTTTATTGACCCTCTCAACTACTTTTGTTTACCTCACAATATACTCAATATCCATCCCATAGGCAGCCCTTGATCGAGCTCTAGAGATTAGAATTAAAGTACAATGCTCAGCAAACAAAGTACCTTGGAGATCTCAAGTCTAAGGATTCTTGCACGTTTGCTATATTGAGATTATATCACTGGCACTAAATAATTATCCATGTGATTATCTCATAACTAGGTCATACAATGTACTTGTTCCATTAACAAGCATCCATATGTTAACTTTGAGTATCTCAATACTCACGGATATGAGAACCACCGCCTAATCAAATCAGGAAGTCTAACACATGCTACTCTTAACGCATTAATGATGTCCTGTCTCATTAATACTACGACTAGGGACTATTTAAGTACTAACACTATACAGTGTAGTAGGATTGTTCAAATGGAGTCTTCAAGGAAGAAGAAAGAGGCTTGTCTATGAGTGTTTTCTTTTCTCTTTGTCTTCTTTTTCTTTAGCAATGATGTATTCAATATTTTTATTATAATTTAACATTATATTGGGATTCATGATTTTGGGTTAATTTAGTTTTTTGATCAATTCTTTGTCATCTTTGGTGTTTGATTAATTGATTTTATTGGTTATTGATGCGAGTTCTTTTAATTGTCTTGAGACGACGATGTTAGGAGTTTCATTAGATGATTTCATATTTGTCTAATCTTAATGGACTTAAGTGACGAAGTTAAGATTATAGAACTAAGTGATCAAAGATTAGTTAATTTAGCCTCAAGCATAAGGTTATTACCTAAGTTTATGTTTATAAGGAATTAAGTCTAATGCATGTTTTGGTTAGGATTAGCTTCATTGGCAAATCCATTAATATAATCAAATTATAGAATTCCATGGATTGGGACATGAAGTGGGATTTATCTAATTAGAATCATGACTTATGAGACAATTAAAGTTTTACTTTATATTCTTTCATGATGCCAAGATGAGAATTAGTTGAGAGAATTGCTAATTGGTTCATTGTTATATTTTCTAGGGTACTTGTCTAAATTGCATAAACCTACATCCTTGAGTTGTATGTGTTTCTTTTGTTTTTATTTTTATTTTTTTCTTACTTTATTTGGGCCGGTTAAACAATAAAAGAAAAGTGATTAGTATACACTTGTTCCTTTGAGGATTGATACTCGTTAATTTCCTATACTATGCTTGCGATGAGTATACTTGCTCACATGTGTATTTTGGGATTAATGTTTTAATTAAAACTTGATTAAGAGATGGATTTAAAATGAATGATTTTATATACCCAAAATTTATGCATCAAGTTTTTAGCGCTGCTGCTGGGGACGCTCTCAGGTTTGTTCAAAGTTGTGATAGGTGTTATCGTGCAGGTAACATTTCTAAATCTAATAAGATACCATTACAAACTTTTCAAGCTTGTGAAATTTTTTATTGTTGGGGGACTAATTTCTTGAGTCCTTTTCCTAGTTCTTTAGGTAACAAATATATCTTGGTAGCAGTTGAATATGTGTGGGTTGAGGGGCAAGCCTTGCCTACTAATGATGCACGGGTTGTTGTAAAATTTCTAAAAAAAATTTTCACTCGATTTGGAGTACCTAAGGTGCTTATTAGTGATATGGGAACCCACTTTTGTAATATCCAACTAGATAAAGTTCTCAAACATTTAGGGGTTACTCATAGGGTTGCTACTCCCTATCATCCGCAAACTAGTGGCCAAGTTGAGGTGGTCAATAGAGAATTAAAAAAAAATCTTGAAAAAAGCGGTCAATCATACACAAAATGATTGGAGTTTAAAGCTAGATGGTACTCTATAGGCTTATAGGACTGCTTTTAAAACTCTCTTTGGTACAATCCCCTATCGCTTAGTGTATGAAAAATTATGTCATCTACCTGTAGAAGTTGAACGTAGGGCTCATTAGGCGATAAAGCTTGTTAATTTTTACCTTCATCTTGTAGGGGAAAAAAAAAATGCTTCAAGTGAATGAGTTGGATGAGTGGCACAGCGATTCCTACCATAATTCGAGGATTTATAAAAATAAGATGAAACAATGGCATGATAAGCATATTCATAGCCCTCATGAGTTTCAAAAAGAAGATAAGGTGTTTATCTTTAATTTTAGACTTTGACTTTTCCCATGTAAGTCAAAATCTCAATGGTCAGGGCCGTATAAGATACATCAAATTTATCCATTTGGAGTTATTGAGGTTTCTCACCCAACTAAGGGAATCGTTAAAGTCAATGGAAGTAGATTGAAACCATATTTGGGGGACGAATTAGGCACTTTGGAGTATCTCGATATTACCTTTAATGAGCCATAAGCCACCTTGGCTTCTTTGTCTTTCGAGTTCTATATCTCTTCTCTTTTCTTTTATTTTCTTGTTTATTTTCTTTTTCAAGATTTTTATTTTCTTTCTTTTGTCTCTTTTCTTTTAGTAGGTACTCCTGTGATGACCCTTCCTTGAGAAGGATTCAACCCTATAGCACAACAATGTAATAGAAGTATTTTTTTCACTTTATTCTTCTTCTTTTTTTCATCTTGGTCTTCTTCGCTATACTTTTATTATTTTATCTTTGGCCATTGAGGACAATGTCCAGTTTAAGTGTGGGAGGTGGGGGGAGAATAAAAGTTGAAGAAATACTTTTCCATATGAATTTGATGAATATAGTTTGTGATTTGTGATAATTTTTTTGAAAATTTCAGTGGTTTCATTGTTAAGCAAGGTTGTAATTCTTTCTTACTTGGATATGAGTTTTGTCATTCAATTGGTGGAATTTGATGAAATTGGTTTTATTGAAAAAGATATTTATCAGGACTTGAGAATTTTGATTAATCTTGTTTATGCATTGGTATTTGAATGTTATTTGACTTATCTAGTTGAAATATAGAAGATATGATGAATATGGTAAAAGTTATTGGCTAACTTTTGTATTATGAGTTTAAATTTTGCTAGCGTTGAGTTACGATGAAAAAAAAAATGTGAGTTGTAAAAAGATCTTTGAGAGGAAAGATACAGGAGAGTATTGAAATTTTTTATTTAAGTTGAGAAAAAGTAATGAGTAAAAACAACACTATTGTTGGCGTGAATTAGAGAAAAGACTCTTATTGATGATCTTTGAAGACCTTTAGCTGAAAGGGGGGTCAATATGGGGAGAAGTAGCAAGTATATTCGGTGCACTCTCTTGAGGCTATCCTGAAGGCAAAAAGGTGAGCAAGAACATAGAAAAAAGATTTGTGAAAAAATGATGAGTGATAGCTGTAAAGGGAGCCAATACGGTGTGTGAAGAGAAATCCATGCACTTGAGGCTATTAATTCTCTAAGTCATTAAAAAAAAACTTTGAGAGAAAAAAATTGGAGTACTTTCCTCACATTATAACTTAAGCGTGCAATTTTTGGATTTATAATGTTTGAGTTGGTAGATGGCTTGACCTATGTAATTCATGTTAGCTATATTTTTACTTCAAAAGTGAAATAATTTTCTTCGACTAAGGTATGCACTTGATTAATCTGACTTCAAGAGTTTTGTGATGTCTTGGCCAATGTATCAAAGTTTGAAAGTGTTTTCAAAGGGTATAAATGACAAGGGTTGTATCTAAAGTTTGAAAGGAAGATATGATCTTTGTTATGATGAAGAAACTTTTGAATGAGAAAAAAACCTTGTGTTGTCTTGATAATTTTTCTTGAATAAAAGTGTTTTGATTAAGGACAAACAAATTATCAAGTGTGGTGGTATGTGATAGGGGTTAAAATCACCATTCATTTCTTAGTTATTTGAGGTTGTTTTAAGATACATTTATTGTAATAACTAGGTGTATTTCTTCCTACTTGACATTTTGCTTGTAAAATGTGTTTTTGGCAAATATTTGCAGATTTAAGTTAAAAGAGAGCAGAAAGTGCACAGAACCAAAATACATCTGGCGCTAGGCCACAGCTAGTGGACTAGGCGCCGAGTCCATTCTGTCCAGCTGCAGAGATTAAACGAGCTTTAGGAATTTTTTTCAGAACAGACCTAACACCAGGTCTAGCAAGTGTACCTGAGGTCGGGTCCATTCTGTCTGCCAAGGAAAAGATGGCAAAAAACAGAGCAAAATAGCATAAGAATAGAGTGTACCTGGAGCCAGGTAGATCGAAAGTACCTAGTGCCAGGTAGGTTCTGGAGGCAGAAATTCTGTATGCGAAATTAGGGCTTATCCAAGAATTTTGGTATTTTCTTATTCCTACTCGGCAAAACTTCCTCAGCTACGAAATTGGCATTCAAGAGGCCAATAAAAGTATAAGATAATACAAGGATTTGAGATATACAACCAAGATAGGTGAATTAAAACGCAAAAATTCTAATTCTCTCATTGAAGGAGGAATTCACCCAAGCCAAGGAGAATTGTTCAAAATGAGTCTTCAAGGAAAAAGAAAGAGGCTTGTCAATGAGTGCTTCATTTTCTCTTTGTCTTCTTTTTCTTTGGCAATAATGTATTCAATGTTTTTTATTATAATTTAACATTATATTGGGATTCATGATTTTGGGTTAATTTAGTTATTTAATCAATTCTTTGTCATCTTTGGTGTTTGATTACTTGATTTCATTGGTTATTGATGCGAATTCTTTTTATTGACTTGAGACGATGATGTTAGGAGTTTCATTGCATTGATTTCGTATTTATCTAATCTTAATGGACTTGAGCGGCGAAGTTAAGATTATAGGACTAAGTGATCAAAGATTAGTTAATTTCACCTCAAGCATAGGCTTATTAGCTAATTTCATATTTATGAGGAATTGAGTCTAATGCATGTTTTGGTTAGGATTAGCTTCATTGGCAAATTTGTTAATATAATCAAAATATAGGATTCCATGGATTAGGACATGAAGTGGATTTATCTAAGTAGAATCATGACTTGTGAGACAATTGTAGTTTTACTTTATATTTCTTCATGATACCAGGATGAGAATTAGTTGAGAGAATTGCTAATTGGTTCATTGTTATGTTTTCAAGGGTACTTGTCTAAATTGCATAAACCTACATTCTTGAGTTATATATGTTTCTTATGTTTTTCTTTTTATTTTTTTCTTACTTTATTTGGGTCGGTTAAATAATAAAAGAAAAGTGATTAGTGTATTCTTGATACGAATCTTGTGTGGGCTTTTTCTTGGTGTTATGAGTTGAATAGTTGGTTAAGTGTTCAGTTCAAACAATGGGACCAAAACAGAGATTCTTCTAGAGACAAAAATGAAAAAGTGAAATAACAACCTACCCTCTATCAAACCCTTGAAGAACTAAGCTTCAAAAACCCTTAAGTAAAGTAGAAAGTTCTACTATAATCTCACCCCAATATCCTTGAAGCAATAAAGGCAAACAAGAACAAATAGAATAGAGAAAATAGGCACCCAAATATTAGAATTCAAACAAACCTTAAAAGAACAAAGTAACTAAGACCCACTCAAAGAAAATAACATTGGATTATCCAAAAGATTTATAGACTCATTCATAAGGAGGGCTAACCCTTAAGCATGGTCTTGAACAAGATGAACAAGGAGGCTAGGGTCTCTCAAGATTCACTCTCAAAATTGAATTAAAGTGTGTGAATTCTATTGTCAAATCACTAAATGTGCTATTTATACTATCCTAACCCTAGCTAAGTAATCCATGTGGTTCTATTACAGTTTAGGGTCATAATAAGTCTTTAAAACAATTAAAATTGGAGAAAATCAGAGAAAACATAAAAAACGCGGGGCAGTCGTCCGCTGCCCAGGGCAGATCCGGCGCCGGTTTGGAAACCACAGCTGGCATCGGTTGTGATTTGTCTTCGCGTGGCCGAATGGCAGAATAAAGCCATTGTTGGGCAGAATGGAGCCGGCACCAGTTCTGCTGCTTGGGGCTGCGCCGGCCATCCTTTGGGGGCCTCTTTTTTGGTCGAGTTTCATCCGTCTTTGTTGTCGGCTTGAGTACTTGCATGGTCACGCCTCCCCTTACTTGATCTTGACCTCCATGATGAAGCGGAGTCTCATCATCTCCCCTCTCTTTGAAAAGGATTCGTCTCTGAATTATTGCCATCATCTATATGGTATGCTTTCACCATTGCCGTCTTCTTAGCTCCATCAAGGTTCTCTCGTTCACCTACAAGTAAGGGAAACAATTCTAAAGGAGTTAGAGGTTAAAACCATACTCAATTTCAGAAGGAGAATAAGAAGTGATATGGTGAAAAGCCCTTTTGTAAACAAACTCAAGGTGTGGCAAGCATGCCCCCCAATTGTTCAAGTTCTTCTTGATTATGGACCGTAAGAATTGGGTTAGTGTTCGGTTGACCACCTCCTTTGGAAAAACAACTTCAAATTCTTGAGAAATAGCTACAATTTCATTAGGCAAAGATAATGTAGAATCATTAGTAGAAACATAAGAACCTTTGGATAAAAGAAGAATAACCGGTTCTTTAGCTTCTATAACCTCTATGACCTCACTTTCTTTTGCAAAGAAATTCACTCTCCCTTTACCTCCCCTCTCTTGTCCTTGCTCACTCTTTTCCTTAATTGTCAAAGGTACTTACTTATCCATCCTCTCTCTCAACTCTTTTTCTTGCCTCTCTTTTTCTTTCCTCTCAATTTCTTATTTTTGTTTGATATCTTGTACTCCCTTCTTCTTTTCTTTTTCTTTCATGATTCTTTTATCCTTGTTCACCTCACTAGGGGCCATGGGGGTAAGGGTAAACTTAATTCCCTTCTTGAGTATGGAATAAGTATTCTTTCTCTCATCATGCCTTACATGCCTATCGTATTGCCAAGGCCTCCCTAGAAGTAAGTAACCCGCTTGCATGGGTACCACATCGCATAGCACATCATCCTTGTATTTTTTCATCTCAGAAGACACTAAAACTTGCTTGTTTACTCTCATTTCCCTACTATCATTCAACCATTGTAATTTGTAGTGCTTGGGGTGTTTAATCCAACTCATATCCAATTCTTCAACCAAATTTACACTAATCATGTTAGTGCAACTCCCACTATCCACAATGACACTACAAGGGGTCTTGTTGATTAGACACCTAGTGTAGAAAATGTTATCTCTTTGTTGGTGATCTTGATCCCGAATGGCTTGTGAATTTAATGACCTTCTTGTGATTCTCACCAAAGAGTATTCTTGGCCAACAACTTCCCCTTCATCACTTTTATCATCTCTATTTCCATTTTGATCTCCTTGGGCACTCATAGAAAGTATGTCCATATCCAAGACACTTAAAACACTTGATATCCCTATTCTTTTGTGGCCTCTCTATGGCTTTTCCCTCATCATTGTTCCAACCTTCCCTAGATTTGTAGAAGTCCCTTTGGAATGCCTTAAGGGCTTCATCCTTCTTAATTGGCACCTGGCTGGTAATGTTGGGGTTTGGAAGTGGTGGTCTAGTAAATGCCATCCTATTTAATTGCCTTTCAATCTTCATAGCGACATGTACCATATCCTCCAATCAATCATAGGGATGCCATTCTACCAAATTGGTAATTTCCCTATTTAATCCTCCTAAGAACCTTACTCTTGTTGCTCTAGGATCCTCATTGATTTGAGCTCTCATAAACATTCCTTCTATCTCTTTATGGTAATCTTCCACACTCTTGTTCCCTTGCTTGAGTGATTGGAGCCTTTGGTAAAGGTCATTGTAGTAATTGTGTGCTATAAACCTTGCCCTCATCATATCTTTCAACAAATTCCAACTAACCACGGTTTTCACTCCTATTTGTCTCCTTTAAGCACTAACTTACTCCCACCATACCAAGGCATACTCCGAAAATCCCAAAATAGCCAACCTCACTTTTGACCTCTCACTATCGGTATAACTTTCTAGGAATATCTCCATCTTGCTCTCCCACTCAAAATAAACTTCGGGGTCACTCTTACCATAGAAAGTAGAATAGAATCATCATAGATTAGTATGTTGATAGTGTTCTCAACTCTAATCACTTCTACAATCCTAATTTCTTTCATTACATTGTGCAATTTCTCCTAATATCCTCTCTCTTCTTTTTGGGATTCCTCTTTTGTAGACTCTTACATAATTGTGAAATCATCTCATTCTCTTTACACTTTTGTGTTGGAGTCTCTTCTTCTTCAATGGTATAGACCTCTATGGTATCTTCACTCAATGAGCACATGTTATCTTCAAATATTTTCAAGGGTAGCTCAAAGATTTCTTTTTCTTTCACTTCATCTTGCCTTTCTCCAATAATCTCCACTTGGATTTCCTCATCTATCAAGATATATTGATTTCCATTCAACTTCGTATGTGGTTCAATCAAGTCCACTATGTTTGATGAAGTTCTTTCTTGCATCTCCTCAACCATTCTTGTTTGTTATGTAACTTGGTTACTTATTCGTTAGGATTCCTCTTGATGCTTAAGTGATGCATTTGTAGAGACAACAAAATTTTTCGCTAAATCTTCAAGTGAAGGTTTCGTTTCTGGATGTGGTGAGCCATATAGTATATACTCTTAATTACTCCAATATGAATTTGTATGATCACACCACTCCAGACTGTATGTATTACTTTACCCTTTCTCTCCAAATTGATAAGCTTGTTCTATCGTAGGTTGATTTGCAGCTCCCTTATGTTGAATGTCAAAATTGAAGTGCTCTTCTACATAAATATCATAACTCATGTCCTGGGTATTGGGGGAATCAGGTACCACTCTTCTCGCTAAAACATTAACGTGAGCTTGCAATCTTGACAACTTATCATCATTACAACCCTTTTAAGTTTTTGCAAATGGCCACATACTTCTCCATGAATAATTTGCCACAATAATGTTTTCAATCAACTCATAAAACAAAATAAAAGTCAGTAACAAGAACAATCAATCACTAAGAATACAAAAGATAGAAAAATTATACAAGAACAAAGAAAAAAATAAAACAAAAAACAAGATAAACTTCACTATTACAAATGGCTAAATGGACAAAACATGAGCTTTTCAGGATATTGCTAATCCATCCTCGGAAAAAGTGTCAAAAATTTGTTTGGGGTGTTTGAGTATAAGAAAAAGTATCAACTGTTGGATTTCGATCATGCAAACCAGTTTACACATAGCGAAAAATTAAAACAAAATCCATGCAACAAGATAACTCGTATATAATTAAATGAGCTAGAAAAGGGAAGAAAAATCGTTACCTAGTAAACGTAGCTTTTAAAATTTTCTTCGGGTGCATGAAACCCTTCTGTAAACTCGTTCAGTCATGAACCACCAAAATTCTAATGATAAGAATTTCTCTAATATTGATCTACATGAAGAACGGTACTCAAAACTACCAAAAACCAGTGCTAGTGGGGTATTGCTGGTGGTTGGGTTTTATATATTGAGAAGAAGCGAAGAAAAGCTTCGGTTTTATTTTAGAGGAAGAAGGCTACAAAATTTCATCTGAAGGCGGTTGTTTTCTAGAAAACTTCGAGAGCTCTAATTTTTCCTTTCTTTCACTATATATAGAGAGAGAACAATTCATGGCTATCAAACAAAACCACTGCCACAAACACATGCAAAAAGCTTGCAATTTTATTTCCTAAACATTTTAAGAACCAACTTTACGCTTTTATTCCTTTTCTTTCTTGAACCAACGTGAAGGCCATTTCCTCTTATTTTCTTAATACATCTAAGAAACCAGAAAACTTTTCCCTTATTCTTTTATGAGCTTTGGATTTAAATTGTGATTGTGCCACGGGCTTTTAATAATCACAATTTGGCACCAACAAATTATAACTATTTATAATTTATCCATAAAATTATTTTTTTGCACAAATTAATCTCAAAATATTATCAAATAATATCTTAAGTACAAATTCCTCTATTGTGTATAACCTATTAGGCTTTCTAGTCAATTGGTAGCTAAGTACAATGCTTAGCAAACAAAGTACCTTAGAGTTCTCAAGTTTAAGGATACTTGCACATTTGCTACAATAAGATTCTATTACTACCACTAAATAGTTATCCATATGATTATCTCATAGTTTGGTCATCCAATGTACTTGTTCAAATAACAAGCATCCACGTGTTAATTTTGAGTATCACAATACTCACGGATGTGAGAACCACTGCTTGATCAAATTAAGAAGTATAACATGTGTTAGTCTTAGCGTATTAATGACTAGGGATAATTTAAGCATAAACACAGTTTAGTGTAGTATGAACCTCACAGCATGATCTCTATTATGATTTTCTTAACACAGTGTTGCATTTGAGACTTTATCTAACAATTTTTATAAACATAAACATATGAAACAAAGAAACTAAACGATAAAGAATGCGTTTTTTTTTTTTATTTAATGTGCAAAAATACATTGTACAAATGATTGCTTCTAGGGCATAATCCTAATAATCCCACTTGCATTTGACCCAATCATTTAAGTATCTAATACCAAATGACTGAACATGACCATCACATTTCTTTTGGGATATTTCATTTGTGAGTGGATCAGCTATGTTCTGATCAGGGGGAACTCTTTCTATCTTTACATCTTTTTTATCAATGATTTCTCTAATCAAGTGATAGCACCTAAGTACATGTTTGGATCGCATATGAGATCGTGGTTCCTTTGCTTGTGCAATGGCTCTAGTGTTGTCATAATATAAAGGTATTGGATCAACAATACTAGGTACCACACCTAATTCTATAATGAATTTCTTGGTCCAGAATGCCTCCTTAGTTGCTTCAAAAGCTACTATATACTCAGTTCCAATGGTTAAGGCGACAGTTGTGTCTTGTTTAGACCTTTTCCAACTAACTGTCCCACCTACAAAAGTGAACACATATCCTTATTAAGATTTGAAATTATCCTTATCAGATTGGAAACTAGCATCAGTATACCTTTTAACCTGTAAGCCACCATCTCCATATATCAAGAATACATCCTTAGTTCTTCTCAAGTACTTAAGGATATCCTTGATAGCTACCTAATGACCTTCTCCAGGGTCTGATTGGTATCTGCTCGTCAAACTAAAAGTACAAGATACATCGGACCTAGTACATATCGTAGCATACATAATAGAACCATTTGTTGAAGCATATGGTATCTTACTTATGTGATCCGTTTCATCTTGTGTCTTGAGACACATACATTTTAAAAGGCTTACCCTACGAGCCATGGATAAGAATCCCTTCTTGGATTGATCCATGCTAAACCTCTTTAGCACTTTGTCTATGTATATAGACTGTGAAAAACCAAGAAACCCTTTTTTATCTATCTCTGTAGATCCTTATTTTCAAAATATATGTTGCATCTCCAAGGTCTTTCATGGAAAACTTTTTTGATAGCTAAATTTTGATTGATTGTAGAATAGAAACATCATTTCCTATTAGTAATTTGTTATCTACATATAATAATAGGAAAATAATTGCACTCCCACTAACTTTCTTGTATAAACAAGGTTCATCCATGTTTTGTGTGAACCCGAATTCTTTAATTATTTCATCAAAACGAATGTTCCAACTCCTAAAAGTTACTTTAGTCCACAAATGGACCTTTGCAGGCTGCACACTTTAGTGTGATTATTAGATATGAAACCCTCAAGTTGTGTCATGTACATTTTCTCAGTCAAATTTCCATTAAGAAAAATTATTTTCATATCCATTTGTCAAATCTCATAATTATAATGAGTGGAAAGTGCTAGGAATATCCTAATAGATTTCAACATTGCTACTAGTAAAAAAGTTTCATCATAGTCAACACTTTGTTTCTGACAGTAACCTTTTTGCAACCAATCGCACCTTATAGGTAATCACCTTACCACCTATGTCAGTTTTCTTCTTGAAAACTCATTTGTACCCATAGGTTTTATCCCTTCAAGTGGATCAACCAAAATCCAAATTTGGCTGTCATACATGGAATCCATGTCTGACTTTATGACTTCAAGCCATTTGTCATATTCTGAACTATTCAAAACTGCTTTGTAAGTGGTAGACTCATTTTCTTCTATAAGCAATACGTCATTGTGGTCAGTGATGAGAAATTCATATCTCACACATACCACACGTTTCCTACTTGACCTACGAGGTTCGTGTGTATTAGATGGTTCATCTATTTTATCAATAGATTCGAGATTAAATTGTTGATCATTTGTTTGTACTTCTTAAATTTTACTAAGTTCAATTTTGCTCCCACTATCTCCCTTAAGCACGAATTCCTTTTCTAGGAAAATAGAATGCCTTGAAACAAACATCTTATATTCAATAGGGAGATAGAAATAATATTCATGAGATTCTTTTAGATATCCTACAAACAAACACTTATCAGACTTAATTTCTAATTTGTTTGACTTTGTTCTTTTCACTTAAGCAGGACATCCCCAAATTCTCATGTGAGTTAGCTTTGGTCTTTTACTATAAAATAGCTCAAATGCAGTAGTGTCAATTGTTTTGGATGGAACTCTATTTAGAATATAAACAGCAGTTTCCAGTGCATATCTCCAAAACGATTTTGGTAGATTAGCAAAAGCCATCATGGATCGAACCATATCTAAAAAAGTTTGATTCCTTCTTTCAGATACACTATATTCTGAGGTGTATGTAGTGGATTCCACTAAAATAATATCCTATTATCTCTAAAATAACTTAGAAACTCTTAGATTAAGTATTCGCCTCCCCCAATCAGATCTTAGAGTTTTAATACTCTTACCAAGTTGTTTCTCTACTTCATTTCTAAATTCTTTGAACCTATCAAAAGTTTCAAATTTGTATCTCATTAAATACAAATAACCAAATTGAGAATAATCATTGATGAAGGTTATAAAGTATTGATAACTCCCTCTTGCTTGCAATGTCATTGGTCCACATAAATTAGTATGTATTAGCTCCAATAATTGCTTAACCCTTTCCCCTTTCTTCGAAAAAGAGGTTTTAGTCATTTTTCCTAATAAGCAAGATTCACAAGTCCTATATAATTCAAAATCAAATGAGCCTAAGTCGCCACACTTATGTAACTTAGAGATGCGATTTTTATTTACATGACCTAAACAACAATGCCATATGTAAGACGGGTTTGTGTTATCTTTTCTTGACCTTTTATTATTTATATTGAGAACTTGATTTTTCATTTCTAGAACATATAAACCATTCATCAAAGTTACAGTATCATAACGGATATCATTTAATGAGCAAAAACAACTTTTATTCTTAAAATTTAAATGAAATTCAAGAAAATCTAAACAAGTAATTGAGATAATGTTTTTAAGTAAAATTGGTATATAATAATAGTTTTCTAGTTCTAGAATTAATTTGGAAGGTAAGTGTAGATGATAAGTCCCAATAGCAAATGCTGCAACATTAGCTCTATTTGTTGTATAAAGGTCCACTTCACCTTTCTCTAACTTCCTACTACCCTTTTGTAACACCCCCCAGAAACCTAGGCCCGCCAAGGCTGGGGATGTCGCCCCGTCCAAAGGACAAGGGGTCTTTATAACTAGGTCACACAAATAAAATTGCTGAAAGAAAATAATACTTAACTTAAAACTTTATTACAACCCAAAAATGCTTCAAACCTGAATCCATAAATTAATAAAATAAAACTATAAGTAAAATCATCCACTCTCGTCTCCCAAACATTACATAACATAATAGTCAGAAAAATTCTTCCAGAGCAGGCAAAATCTAGCTACTCATCCCCACAGCAGGATCAACCTGAAATCATGATAAAAGGTGATGAGACAGAAATCTCAATAAGTCCGTGTGTGCTTTGGGTGTTTGGTGAAATCAGTTCATGGATGCAGAGTGTGAAACTTTTATAAGAGAAAACATTGGCAAGCATCAAGCATTAGTCAAAATTAAGAGTAGCGTTTTGGCTTATCTAGCCATACACAAGTAATGAAATCAACCACTCGAAAGAAAGGGATATAGGTTGCCACACGTTGGGCCCCATAACCGGTCAGAATGCCGACACTTTGTGCAGATTGACAAAAGTAGGTGATCAGCCTACTGGGCAAGATACTCCTCCTTCTCTATACCCAAACAACAACC
Source organism: Voacanga thouarsii (assembly GCA_026120185.1). Lineage (NCBI taxonomy): Eukaryota > Viridiplantae > Streptophyta > Magnoliopsida > Gentianales > Apocynaceae > Voacanga > Voacanga thouarsii. The sequence continues at coordinate 2,758,191 of JANUWF010003362.1, read as the reverse complement.
GGGTGTCCATTCCGGCAAAACACAGTCACTTGACTGAAACAAACTGCTAGTTCGGACCGGCACGACTCACTGGACTGACATCTTATCCGGGAAGGACTCACCCCTCAGAGGTGGCCACCTGCTGAGAGACTTACATTAACCCTTCAAAGACTAGTCCTAGTAGTCCACCCTTATTGAGTACTCAACGACATTTCCCACTTGGGATGAAATGAACAAAGCATTACTCTTCACGAGAATAGTAATTTGAGGGTTTCCAAAGTTTTGGGAACAATCAGTTTTAGAAAGAGTTTTAAGTTTGCAAAATCTGCTCAGTAACTTTTAAATAATTTAAGTGTTGGAAATAAGAACAAATTCAACCCTCAATTGCCTTCAAACAAACGAGTGTCAATACACTCCATATTTAGCTTGCCATAAGGAAAACATTTCACATCGATAGGTTTTATGCAGGAGCTTACCTGAGTCTTGCTCACAACAACAAGGTCTCGGACAGATGACCTAACCCCACATGGGCAAATACAAATCTTAATCAGATTCAAGCCACAATCCACTTCCTTAATTTTAAATCAACTCAATTCACTACTACCATGATCCTAGTGTCCCAAGCTTTAAGGTAAAATAATAAATAAGTAGGTTTATAAGCTAAGTTTAATTTGTTATTTAAAATAATTAATGGTTTGGGAAGTGAATCCTAATAGGTTGAAAATTTAAATCTTGTTAAGGAAAATTTAGAGTTTATTTGATCAAGAGTTATAGGTGGTACTAGGTAAAATAGTGATTTATTAATAACTTAATTGTTAGAGAATAATTGATAGCTAAAATTAATTGAGAATAAACTTAATAAGTTTTGTTTGAAAAATAATAAGTAAATCCTTAAGGGTTTTGTTTTAGTAAATATTTTACTAAGTATAAATCTTTTTTTTCATAAAGGCTTTAATTGATTTCTTTATTTTAAATAATATTTATTTATTTAATTTCTTAGAAAAATTATTATTTATTTGACTAAAATATCCTTTACATATATAATAATTCCAAATCTACCCTTCCCAGGGTTTTCGAAATTCTCTAGCAAAAATTATTATTAAACATTTTATTCATGAAATAAAATTAGCTTAGGGACCACTAGATCATGATCAAGATTCTATGGCTAACCACAATCAATAACATGCACAATCCTTCAACTCATCAAATTATCCAAATCTTGCATATAGACATAGATCTAAATTTATTAAGACATGACTTAACCTCTACTAGCATAAACATGATCATGGCTTCAATAATCTAATCATGCATATAAATCATATTCACCAATGGTGACATAATCTCTAGCATGCTTCATCACAAATACTACCTATGACATGCATCAAGCCTCAACTCATCATTCAATCTACCAAAATAATCCTTCCATGCATAAATCCCATCTCCTTCACAATCATACATATACTCATGCTTCAATTAACAACATCACATACTCAATCCCATCGCCAATCATCTTCTCACAACATCATCCTAGAGACATGATTCTAAAATTTTAAAAAGAGGATTGAAGGTACTTACTTGATTAATGAATGACTTGAAGGAGTTTAGAGAAGATCTCAACTCTTAGATGGCTAATCTTGTTCAAGAAAGGTGGCGAAAGCATGGTCATGGAAGAAGAGTCCATTCGGCCAAGAGAGGGAATTTCGGTCTGTGAGAGAGATAGAGAGGGAGAGAGAGAAAAGAAGAAGAAGAAGAAGAAGTCATTAGTGTGATTATTCATATAGGTTTTCATTAGAGATCAAGTTTGAAGAGGATGATGTTGATAGAGTGAATTTACCTTGAAGATGTTCTTGTCCAGAAATTTCTGCTTTGATCCGAAGTAGCAAGATGTTTGGAGGAGTTTGATGTTAATATTGGTGTTGATGGATTCACAGCAATGAGTAGACTCAATCTGGAGGATTTTTGTGAGGGTTTGAGATGGTTTGGAGGGGTATTAGGTGTAGAAAAGAAGTAGGTGTTCTTGGTGTAGTGTGTGTGTGTGTGTGTGTGTGTGTGTGTGTTCTTGAGGTTGCTGAAAATCGCGAGAGAGAGAGAAAGGATTTGCAGCTGCCGAATTTTCTGTAAGAGAGGGGCTGGCTGATTTTCAGTAGGGTTTAGGGAGTTGTTTCTGTGATTTGGAAGGGAAAAGGAAAGGTTATTTGTTACAATCTTGGTAGAATATTTTTAGGAAGTGAATTTGGAAAGTAAATATCCTAAGAATATCTTGATTGCTTGGACAGCTTTGAAGTCTGCCATGGCTGATTGTTTGAGCAGAATTTTGTGGGATTAATGCTGACTTATGGAGGCTTATGGTGGCCGAAAGTAGGGTGTACAATGATGAAGAAGAAGTCTGGTCCATTGAGCAAAATATTATGGAAGGTTGCTAAATAAGATGGCTGAAATTTTGGAAACCAATCAAGCTAAATTGCAGGGATTTGTTTGAGAGATTTTTGGACAGCCATTGATGGAATTTCGTGCAGAAGCTCCAGGGAAATAATGGAGCTCTGTTAATGGAGGTTTAAGGGAGGTTTTGACAGGTTAGGGCTGGTGTTTCGGTTAGAACAAAAATAGGAAACAAGCTGGAAAAATTTCCTGCACAAAATTTCGCTGCACAGGGAATTTGCTGGGCAGAATTTCGACTGCCACTTCCAGCCATTTTGCAGCGAGTTTTAAAGGGAATTTCAGAGGTATTCAAGGCTGGTTTCCAGCCTTCTTTATGGAGGAAAAACATTGCTAAGGTGCTGTACAAAATCTGGGAGAAAACAGCTTGGTTTTGAGCTCTCAAAACTGATTTTCGTACAGAAATTTTTCCTGTTTTGCTCCAGATTGAGCAGTCCGAAATTGGACAAGAACTTTCAAATTTCAAACTGATCCTAAAGACAATTTTTCTGGCAGCATTTGGGAAGGAATGTTAGCTAAAAATTTTGACCTTTTGAAGGTACAACAAGCTGGAAAATTCCAACTCATTCTATGAAGAAAGATGAACTAAGCTAGAGGAAAATTTCAGCAAGCTTACTAGAGGGATTTTTCCTCTTGAAATTTCCCACAACGCTACCATATTTTTCAGACCATAAGGAGTCTTTTACCAAGACATTTTGATCCTAAAAGACGTCAGTACTTTACTGAATTTTCTGAAAAGGAAAAGGCTAGAACATCTTGATCAAACTAATGAGTTGAGAAATGAGGAAAATTAAAGATCAAGGAAGAATGATTTTCCCTATAAGAATTTCGAGAAGAGTAAAAGGAGTGGAATGAGGTTACTTCTATCATGTCTCTCCTAGAACATCATCACCACATTAATCTAGGCCCTTAAGGCCGAAACCATCCTTTCCCAAGCAAAATAAAATTTACTCAAGTTAAAGCTTCTATGATGGACTTTAAACCCAAGATCTCAAGAATTAATTCCAAGGCTCTAACCACTAAACCACAACAACTCTTGTTGCTATTTCTACTAGAAAAATTATTTCCTATTCAATCCACAAGCTATCTCCTTATTTTCACCTCGGGCAAAAATTACCATTTTGCCCGTCTCACACATCACTCACTAATAAGACTTCAAGATAATAAAATCAAATTCAAAGCACATAGAAATCATATGAAAACATATTTAATCATGAAATAAAGTATAATATGCATCCCAACCCCCTTACTCTAAGGTTGGTCTTGACTGGGGTTTCACACATTTAGTCCCTGCAGATTATTGCACAAATGAGATCCACATCCGGTATTTAATAGGGGCTAAAATCACCATTATTTTTCTATTTATTTAAGATTGTTTTAAGATACATTCGTTGTAATAGTTAGACATATTCCTTCCTATTTGATATTTTTCTTTTAAAAAGTGTTTGTGGTATACATGTGCAGATTTGAGTTAAAATCGAAAAGAAAGTGTACAATTCTAGAATGTACCTGGTACTAGGCCCAGCTAAAGTACCTAGTGATGGATCCATTCTGTCCTTTGACTAAAAACAGAGCAAAAACTCCAAGGGAAGAACATAGTGCACCTGGTGCCAGATGGGTCAAAGGTAGTCGGCGCCAGGTATGCTCTAGAGGGCAAATATTCTGTGCACGAAATTAGAAATTTTTCAATGATGTTGGTATTTTCTGAACCCTACTCTGCCAAAATTTCCTAAACCACGAATTCAGTATCCAAGAGGCTTATAAAAGCACAAGAAAACACAAGGAATTGGGAGATATACCTAGAGACATATAGAGAAAGGTGAATTCATAAGAAAAAACTCTCAATCACTTATTGAAGAAGGAATTCACCAAATTAAGCAGGATTGTTCAAGAGGGTCTTCAAGAAAGAAAAAAGAGGCTTGTCTATGAGTGCTTTCTTTTCTCTTTGTCTTCTTATTCTTAAACAATAATGTATTTAATATTTTTATTGTAATTTGACAATATTTTAGGATTCATGACTTATATATTAATTTAACTACTTGATCAATTTTCTATCATTCTTAGTGTTTGATTGCTTGTGATTATGGAGGAATTAATAAAGTTAGACTTGCTTCTAATTGACTTGGAAAACGACGTTAGGAGTTGACTTAATTTTATTGATTTCATATTTGTTATTACTTAATGGACTTGGGAAACGAACTTAAGATCGAAGAACTTAAATAATCGAATGTTAGTTAATTTCGCCTAAAGCATAGGGTTGTTGGCTAATTTCATGTCGATAAGGAATTGTGTTTAATACTTCTTTTGGTTATGTTGGTTTGATTGGGAAATCTACTAATTTAATCAAAGGGTAGTGATTCCATGAATTGGGAAAGAAGCGGTGTCTATAAAAGTGAATTCATGACTTGAGAAACGATTAAACTTTACTTTATATTCCTTTATGATGTCAAGATGATTATTAATTGAGATAATTGTTAAGTGGTTCATTGTTATGTTTTCTAGGATAATTGTCTAAATTGCATATTCCTACATCCTTGAGTTATATATATTTTTTATTTTTTTTATTATTTTATCACTTTAATTCGGTCAATTAAACAATAAATAAAAAGTAATTAGTGTGTACATGTTCCTTTGAGGATTGATACTCGTTAATTCCCTATGCTATGCTTGCGATGAGTATACTTGCGCATATGTGTATTTTGAAATTAATGTTTTAACTAAGACTTGACTAAGGGATGGATTTAAATTTGATGATTTTTATATACCCAAAATTTACACATCAAGTTTTTGGCACCGTTGTTGGGGAATAATATCATGAAAGTTTGGATTTTATTGATTTAACCATATTTATATGTTAATATTTTTATATATTTATATGTGAATATGAATATATGTTCCTTGTATTACTAGGTGCTATATTTTGTTTTCTTGTATACTTATAATTTAATGTCTTTATATGTTGTAATTCCTTGTAACTTATTTTGTAAACATATCCTATCTGTCTAACTTTTAAATTCTATAATCTCACAATTTTCTGTCTTATATAGACCTTGCTCTTAGTTTATGACCGACCGATCCAAAGTCGACAAAGTTGACCTTGATCCAAAAATTGAGAGAACTTTCACCAGAGTCCGAAAGGGTATAAGCGAAAGGGTATAGAAAGAAATTGAGGTAAATTAGCCCAACAATGGTGGTAACGGTGGAGGTAACAAGTAGATTATGAATAACTTTGTCAAACCCACAATCTCAAGTACGGGCTCTAGTATCACGAGGCCTTAGATAGAGGTCAATAATTTTGAGATTAAACGCAACATAATCTAAATGATCTAGAATATTATCCAATTTGATGGGTTACTTGAGGAAGATTTCAATGCCCACCTTGCGAGCTTTCTAGAAATTTGTGACATATTTAAGATGAATGGTGTTTCTAAGGATGCCATCAAGTTAAGACTTTTCCACTTTTCCTTGAGAGATCAAGTAAAATCATGGTTAAAATCTTTGTCCACTGGATCCATTACTATTTGGAATGTATTAGATGAAAAATTCTTGGCCAAATATTTCCTACCAGCTAGAACATCCAAACATAGGACTTACATTTTTTCCTTTCAATAATTAGAGGCTGAAAACCTTTATGAATGTTAGGAGAGGTTTAAGGAAACGCTAAGAAAATGTCCTCACCATGGATTTGAGTTGGGAATGCAAATGCAGATCTTTCATAATAGGTTGAACTTTGCTACCAGGCAATTAGTTGATGCGTTTGTAGGAGGCTCCATCAATTCCAAAACTCCGAAAGAAGTATTTGATTTGATTGAAAATTTGGCTACCAATAACTATGTCTAGGGTAGTTCACTATCTAGTACTCGTGTATATGGGGTAAACAAAGTGGATGCAATGGCTGCGTAAGAGGCAAATGTGGAAGCTCTCACCCAGAAAATAGATCAATTGGTACTGCCTCCTTCCTAAAGGCAGGTATTGAGTGTGAATTGTAATTTTTGTAGAGAAGGGCATCCAAGCCATGAGTGCGAAAGTATGGGGTCTTCACAAAAAGCATTAGAACAAGCGGCGTTTGTAGGTAATGGTTGGCAAGGTAATAATCCTTATAGCAATACTTACGATCCAGGTTGGAGGAATTACCCTAACTTTTCTTGGAATAATCAAAACCAACCTCGACAAGCTTCTTCAAATTTTGGGATGCAAAAGACTCAACCACTACTACTGTACAATGCCCCACCAACTAAACCATCCTTGGAAGAGCGGTCACCTAACTGGTAAGTGGAATGGAAACATGGTTCCAAGAAATCAATGCAACCACAAGAAATTTGGAAGCGTCTATGCACAACCTTGAAGGTCAAATTAGATAGCTAGCCAAACTTCTTGGTGATCTTCAACCGAAATCACTTCCAGGAAACACGGAGACCAACCCATAGGACCAAGACCATGGGAAACGCTGATTTGGCACTGCTTTAGTTTTTTAACAATCTTTTTAATTCTCATTTGTTTTCATTTATTTGGCTTTATTCGTAATTGCTAGAGTATATTTTTTAATGAGTTTATGTTATTTTTCTTTGATTCCATTTAAATTCCAATAAAAAAAAAAGATTTTTTTCAGCCAGAACTGACCTGGCGTTGAGCCCAACCTTTGGCCCGGGTGCCGGGCTAGCACGACCTGACAGTAACCACAGACAGAACAAGCCTGGCACCCAGCCTAGTGCCAGGTCCGTTCGGCCACCATACTAAAACCGGCCTTTTTAGCCACTTTTGTTATAAAAAAAAAAAAAAATCTTTCATCCCTCTCAAATTTTCTCTCAACCCATCGCTAGGTTCATCTTCAAAACACCGCCGAATCACTTTTTAAACCTCCAAAACACTTCCCAAACACAAAATTCCCACTATGTTCTTGAAAGTTTGGATCAATGCAAAGAAAAATCCAGCCTTTTCACCCAAAATCTATTTTTCAATCCTTCTATTGGGAGCACGGTTTCTTCAATCTTTTTGCATACAATCATTGTCCATGCATTAGAGATCATTGTGGTATAAATTTTCTACACTTTCTATGGTTCAATTTTTTCTTATAAATTTTGGATAGTTTTCAATGCATTTTTGGGCGAAAATTCTTGACTATTTTTTGGTAAAGATTTGATTGTTAAGATTTCTTTCTTTGAGCTTTCATTGGCATGAGAATATCATTGATACTGCTTTGTGACTAATACCATTGATATTTTACATCTTTGTGGAAGTAATTGAGCATGCATTCGTTGTGAGTAATTTTTGGGATCAATGATACTTGTTCATGTTTAACTTAACCTTGTGCTTATAAGCTTTACATTATGATATAGATCGTATGGCTAATGGAGCATTGTCATTCTGAGCTGAATATTGATTCATTGAGCACTATTAAACATTGTGGATTTGATCACGCATGTTGATATTATGTTTGGATTAGGATATGGCTATCTTTCTTGTAGGTTTGTTAGAGGAGGTTAAGTGGTGTTATATTAACTATCTTGTGGTGTTTTGTGTTGAGGTGGTAGTGGTGTTGAGTGGTGTTGTAATAACGAGATGGTTGAGAGTTGAGCACTAAGTGTGTGGTAAATAGTGAGTTGAGAGAGTCTTATTTGTCTATTCTATCACTTTTTTTTAGCCTTCCATCATGTCTAGGAGACCTAGGGGGTTAGCATCGGGGGCTAAAAGAGCTCGAGATATATCTTCCTCCACACCTTCTTTCGAGCCTCTACCTACCCAACCTACCCAATTTCTAGTGTCAAATCTAGTATGACAGGCACCAACACAATAAGATTATATTAGAAAAGTGATACAAGTCGTCTTTAGACAATTCCCTAGAGCTTTCTACTATGTTTAGGTGCCTGGGGTTTTAGACAATTCCCTAGAGCTTTCTACTATATTTAGGTGCCTGGGGTGGTAGCCCATCATTAGAATAGAAAGTCCTTATTGTCCTATGCGCGTGACAGAGTTTTATGCCAACATGCAAGACAAAAAGAAAAATAATCTCCAAGTCATCTCCACCGTGGTCAAAGGGATTCCCATTGAGTTTGACAGGACTAGACTAGTAAGAATTTTGAGAGTCCCTAATGAGGGGCATGGATTACTGCGGACCATAATAACCAAAAGGACATATATGAGCTTACATGGGATGTGACGGTTGTAAGGGCTAGTTTTCATATGTGGAGAAAAGGAAAAATAGGTCAAAATCATTATTACTCAAATAATGACCTTGAGGCTCAGTGGCATGCCTTAGTCCTATATTATTATTTTCAACGTCTACCCTAAGGCTAGTGGCTTTAATGAGTCTAAGATCCTTGATTTTTATATTCTGGATAAGATAAGGAACCGTGAGCTTATTCCCCTTACTTCAATTATTATTCACTTTATGCGAGAGGTTGTTTCCTCTAACATTGCACCCAAAACCCTTAAATTCCCTTTAGTTATTATGCGTATTCTAAGAAACTTTAGAGTGCGGTTGGATGGAGAGTTGAATGAGCCTACTACTAACCGCGACTTAGTGATGGAGCATACTTTAGTTCAGTAAGGGTATCGCTATGATGAAAGGGCCAAGAGGTGGAAGAGCCCATATGAGGTGCAGTACCCCAAAAATGAGGAGCTTCCCCCTGATAAAGAGGAGGAAGAAGAGCCACCTACTAGACCTACCCCTCGCGACACTAACACTTATTTGCGTACTGATTTTGAGGCACGAGTAGAGGCATAGTTGGAGAGCCTTCCATTGCGGATATTTGTCACCGCCAAGATGTTTAAGATCAAAAGTTGGCCACTTTAATCCAATAATTTACCCGTGCATCTTCCAGTTGCATAACTGATGATGATGAAAATGATGAGGATGACTCTTGACTTACTCTTTTGTATTTTATTTTATTTTCTGCTCTTTTTTTCCTTTTGCATTTTAATGACCTTTACTAGCTTTTAGGTATCTTTTCTTTTATTTTCTTTTTACTTTCTATTTCTAGATTTATGTTTTTTTTATTTCTTTTTAAGTAGGTACTCTTGTAATGACTCTTCCTTCTGGTGGATTCAACATGGTGGCCCTACGATGTAATGGAAGTATCTTCTTTCTTCATTTTGGTCTTCTTTCTTCATTAAGGATAATGTCCAGTTTAAGTATGGGGGGGGGGGGGGAATGAGGTTGAAGAAATAGTTGTCCATATATCATTTTTTTGAAAAATGTTTTCAAAAATTTCAGTGGTTTTCATTGATTAGCCAGGTTGTAATTATTATTTTTACTTGAATTTGAGTTTTATCATTCATTAGGTGGATTTTGATGAAATTAGTTTTGTTGGATAGGATATTGTCAAGACTTAAGAATTTTGATTAATCTTGTTTATGCATTGGTGTTTTAATATTATTTAACTCATCTAGTTTGAATATGGAGGATATGATGAACATGGGAAGAGTTTATTGGCTAACTCGGGTATTATAAGTTTAACTTTTGCTAGCTTTGAGTTATGATGAATAATGTGAGTTGATAAAAGATCTTTCAGAGAAAAGATTGTGGAGAATTATGGAAAAAAAAATTAAGTTGAAAAAAATAATGAGTGGAAAGAACACGATTGTTGTGTGAATTAAAAAAAAAAATGCTCTTATTGATTATCGCTGAAGGCCTTTGGCTGAAAAGGGGGTTAATATGGGTAAAAGTAGCAAGTGAATTCGGTACACTCTCTTGAGGCTATTTCGAAGGCAAAAAGGCAAGAAAGAGTATAGAAAGAAAGAAAGAATTGATGAGAAAAAAATAATGAATGATGGCTAAAAAAGGGCTAATATGGTGTATGAAGAGAAATCCATGTATTTAAGGGTATTAATTTTCTAAGTCATTGAAAAAAATTTGAGAGAAAAAAATGGTGAGTGCTTTCCTTACATCATGGCTTGAGCTATGTAATTTTTTTATTTATAATACTTGAATTGGTAGATGGCTTGACTTATGTGATTCATATTATTTATATTTTAACTAGAAGGGTGAAATAATCTTTTTAGACTAGGGTATATACTTGATTAATCTAACTTCAAGAGTTTTGTGGTATATCATCAAAAGTTTCAAGGTTTCCATTGTTTTCAAAGGGTATGAATAACAAGAGTTGTATTTAAAGTTTGAAGGGAAGATATGATATTTACTATGGTGAAGAAATTTTTTAATGAGAAAGAACTTGCGTTTTCTTAATAATTTTTCATGGAGTAAAGTGCTTTGCTTGAGGACAACAAATGTTCAAGTGTGGGTATGTGATAGGGGCTAAAATCACCATTATTTTCCTAGTTATTTGAGGTTGTTTTAAGATACATTTGTTGTAATAATTTCGCATATTCCTTCCTATTTGACACTTTGCATGTAAAAAGTACTTGTGGTAAATATGTGCAAATTTGAGTTAAAATCAAGCAGAAAATGCACAATTCCATAATGTACCTGGCATCGGGCCCAGCCAAGGTACTTGGTGCCGGGTCTATTCTGTCCACTGACAAAAAACAAAGCAAAAACCCTAGAAAAAGAATAGAGTACATCTGGTGCCAGGTGGGTCGAAGGTACCTGGCGCCAGGTACGCTCTGGAGGGCAAATATTCTGTACACAAAATTAGGAATTTTTCAATGATTTTGATATTTTTTTGAATCTTACTTGGTCAAGACTTCCTAAGCCACGAATTCAGTATCCAAAAGGCCTATAAAAGTACAAGAAAACATAAGGAATTGGGAGATATACCTAGAGACATATAGATAAAGGTGGATTCATAAGCAAAAACTCTCAATCACTCATTGAAGGAGAAATTCACCCAATCAAGGAGGATTGTTCAAGAGGGTCTTCAAGGAAAAAGAAAGAAGCTTGTCTATGAGTGCTTTCTTTTCTCTTTATCTTCTTGATCTTAAACAATGATTTATTCAATATTTTTATCTTAATTTGATAATATTTTGGGATTCATGACTTGTGTCTTAATTTAACTACTTGATCAATTTTCTACCATTCTTAGCGTTTGATTACTTGTGATTATGGATGAATTGATAAAGTTAGATTTGCTTCCAATTGACTTGGGAACCGACGTTAGGAGTTGACTTAATTTTATTGATTTCATATTTGTTATTGCTTAACAAACTTGGGAAATGAAGTTAAGATCAAAGAACTTAAGTAATCAAAAGTTAGTTAATTTGGCCTAAAACATAGGGTTGTTGGCTAATTTCATGTCGATAAGGAATTATGTTTAATGCATCTTTTGGTTATGTTGGTTTGATTGAAAATTTTGCTAATTTAATTAAAAGGTTGTGATTCCATGGATTGGGAAAGAAGTGGAGTCTACATAAGTGAATTTATAACTTGAGAAACGATTGAACTTTACTTTATATTCCTTCATAATGTCAAGATAATGATTAATTGAGATAGTTGTTAAGTGGTTCATTGTTATGTTTTCTAGGATAATAGTCTAAATTGTATATTCTTACATCTTTGAGTTGTATATATTTCTTTATTGTTCTTTTTATTATTTTCTCACTTTAATTGGGTCAGTTAAACAATGAATGAAAAGTTATTACTATGTACTTGTTCCTTTGAGGATTGATACTCGATAATTCCCTATGATATACTTGTGATGAGTATACTTGCTCGTATATATATTTTAGGATTAAAATTTTAATTAAAACTTGACTAAGGGATAGATTTAAATTTGATGATTTTATACATCTAAAATTTACAAATCAGTATCCAATACATATATCTTATTATTAAAGGCAGTATTGATCTCAATCATAAATATACTAGGATTAGAAGTAGAAGTTCTTGCAAGCTTCTCTTTCTCCTTATTTTTCTTAACAGTCTCCAAATAGCTTTTGCAGTTGTGCCTCCAATGGCCTATTTTCTCACAATGGTGACATGGAATTTTGGTAGCTATCTCATTCTTTTTCACCTCACCATTAGATTTAGTTAGATTCTTCTTCTTCTTTTTAGAAACATTTTTCTTCTTAGAAAAAGAATCAACCAATAAGACCGCATTATTTTCTTTCTTCCTAGAAGACTCCATAGTCTTAAGAAGGTTGAACAACGCAGGTATAGCTGTCTCAATCTTATTCATCTGGTAGTTCATCATAAATTGTGAAAAGCTAACTAGTAAAGATTGAAGAATTAAGTCTATACTGAATTTGTGATCCATAATGAACCCCAGGGATTCAAGCTTCTCAATTAATCCCAACATCTTAAGTCCATGAGTAGCCACTAAAGTGGCTTTTACCATCTTAGAACAGAATAACTACTTAAAGATCTCATATCTCTCCATCCTAACTTGTTTATCAAAAAGCTCTTTTCGGAGGAAGATAATAATATGAGCATCCATATACTCATGCTATTTTTGGAGCTCAGCGGTCATTGACACCAGCATGATACAAGATATCGTGTCATTGTCCTCTTTATACTTCGTATGGACTTTATGCTCTCCAGCAAAAGCATCATCAATTGATGGTGATGGAATTGGAGCATCTAACACGTAGAGTAACCTTCCGATTTGAGAACGATTCTCAAATTTCTATACCAGTCCAAGAAGTTTAATTCGATGAGCTTGTTTATTTCTAAAATGCTACGTAAGTTCAAATTTGTTGTCATGATGTAAATGACCTAAATGAAAGATAAGAAACATTCGATGATGTATATGCATATAAAATGCATTTAATTAGGTCCTTAATTAAATGCATATTAAATTTCTATACCAGTCCAAGAAGTTTAATTCGATGAGCTTGTTTATTTCTAAAATGCTACGTAAGTTCAAATTTGTTGTCATGATGTAAATGACCTAAATGAAAGATAAGAAACATTTGATGATGTATATGCATATAAAATGCATTTAATTAGGTCCTTAATTAAATGCATATTTAACCCACTATTTTCTTCAAATTAACAGCCTTCACTATTGACTCGAGAAAGCCCATTAGAAGCTTTCCTAGTGGACCAGTATCCAAATTCTCTAAGAATGACCTTGGATATGACCAACAAACCAATCTTATGTTCAATTGTCAGTACCCAATACCAATCACATCAAATGTAACTACCAGATCGTTAGGTAATTAACATCTTGTAATCTTAAAGTACTTAGTATTACACAAACTTAGCCTTTTATATCCTTTATGCTTATGTATGCCCAATTGGGATAAATATATTTGTTAAATCCAACCCATTAATCAAAAATCATATTCCATAGTTTGAACATACTCGATGTCGAGTAAGCTTAGGTATGCCCAACAACTTAATCTCGAAAAAGAACCTCATTCATGCTATATTAACGGAAGGCTTTAGATGTAATATTATTTGAGAGATTTTAATTATTTAATTAGTAGTCTCATCATTTGGCATGCAAAATATCAACACTTTGATATAATTGTAATAGACTCAATTACATTACTTGGTTATGGACTTTTCTAAATTAATTTATTTGAGCCAAGTAGGAAATTAATTTTGGTCAAACCCATGTGTTCATGCATATTTTTTTAGAAGAAAGTCTTACCATCTTCTTGCTTCGCCTTGATCGCCATCTCCATAAAATTGAAAAATAATTTCTAATCCCATCTAACCTATGTAATCTAATTACATAATTAATTCCTAATGAAGACACCTTGAGTTACATTTGAGTGGAATTAGATGAGAAGAGAAATTATAAAAGAATTATAGAAAAATGCAGGACAATGAGGCCTTATTTATTCAAAATAAAGCAATAAAATGTATGAAACAATATTAATGAATCAAAATTAATTAGTATAAGTCCATAACCAAGCCAACATGCCAAAATCATGTTTAAAATAATTTAAGCAAATAAATATACATCAAATAAAATTTTCCAAAATCATTATTTTGGAAAAACAAAATAAAAGTACAGGGAATATAAATTTCCAAAATCATTATTTTGGAAAGGTAAAATAATTAGTTCCAAGATCAAAATCTTGGAAAGCTATTGGGTCTATTTTGAAATAGGAAAACTTCTTGTCAGTAAAAGTATTAAAAAAAATTTAATAGCACCCCCAGGCTACCTAGGAACTTCCCTGGGCAGCCTAGGACTTTCCTAGACCGCCTGGGAGGTCCTTGGGCAACCTAAGAAGGTCCTAGGCTTCCTAGGCTCCTGCAACCTAGGACTTTCCTAGGCCGCCTAGGTTGCTCCTTCGACAACCTAGGAAAGGTTTCCTAGGCCGCCTAGCCACTAGGTAGCTATATTTACTTTTTTTTTTTTCGTTCTTTCCCCCTTTTTTTCTCTTTCAATCCAATTTTAGAAATGATTTTCTTGTTACATTTGGTTTTTGAAAAATATGTTAATCTCTATTACCAATTTGGTGTGATCACAATCACATCGATTAAAACAAAATTTTCAAAATCAAAATATTGTAAAAACAACTTTCACGGACCCAAACATAATTTTGAAACAATTTCAAAATATAGAATATTTATGAAACAATTTCATAATGCGAAATTTAAATTGAAATAATTTCAAAAATAATAATAAAACCCATAAAATACATACGAGATGGCTCTAATACCACTATTAGATTTCGATTATACACACCAGTTTACATGTAGCGGAAAATTAAAATGAAATCCATGTAATAGGATCACTCGTATGTAGTTAAACGAGTTAGGAGAGGGAAGAAAAATCGTTGCCTCGTAAACGTAGCTTTTAAAATTTTCTTCGCATGCACAGAGCCTTTCTATAAACTCATTCAGTCACAAACCACAAAAATTCCAAGGATATGAATTTCTCTAATATTGATCCACACAAAGAACGGCTCTCAAAACCACCAAAAACCGGTGGTATTGGATTATTACTGGTGGTTGAGTTTTATTTGTTGAGAAGAAGCGAAGAAACGCTTCGATTTTATTTTAGAAGAAAAAGGCTACAAAATTTCATGTAAAGGTGGTTGTTTTCTGGAAAAATTCAAGATCTCTAATTTTTCCTTTCTTTCACTATATATAGAGAGAGAAAAATTCACGGCTATCAAACAAAACCACCGCCACAAACACACGCAAAAAGCTTGCAATTTTATTTCCTAAACATTTTATGAACCAACTTTACGCTTTTATTCGTTTTCTTTCTTGAACCAATGTGAAGGCCTTTTCCTCTTGTTTTCTTAAATACATTTAAGAAACCAGAAAACTTTTCCTTTATTCTTTTATGAGCTTTGGGTTTAAATTGTGATTGTGCCCCTGGCTTTTAATAATCACAATTTGGCACTAACAAATTATAACTATTTATAATTTACTCATAAAATAATTTCTTCTCACAAATTAATCCAAATAATATTTTGAGTACCAATTCCTCTATTGTATATGACCTATTAGGTTTTCTAGTCAATTGGTAGCTAATATGAATTAATTCTATTATAATCGAATTAACAATCCTTTTAATAATCAAAATTAATAAATTAATTCTAATTAGGATTAAATTTATTAATTCTCTAATTAATAAATCCATATTTAACAGATCATGAGCGACATCTAGCAATATATCAAGACCATCCAAAAGTCCAGAAAGTCAAGTGGTTTGACATGAACCTTTCAATAGCAAAACATCAATGCAATAAACTCCTTTTATCATACTATGTCTCATTCAGTTTTAGAGTTTGAAATTAGTGTCAACTCTTACTAGAATATAATTAATTCTAACCCGAATTTATTAGTATTTGTTCCAAAATCTATTACTCGCCATGTGTATCAATTGAAATTATTTCCAACACATAGTCACCTTGACCAAAGACTTCTCATGTAATGATTCCATATAAGTGGCCGTGAGATATACGCCCCTATTATTAGAAGTGATGAATCATTTGTTGACCTTCTCAACCACTTTCATTTACTTTATATTGTATCCAATATCCATCTCATAGATGGTCTTGTAAGGACTCCAGAGATTGGAATCAAAATACAACGTTTAGCAAATAAAGTACCTTGGAATTTCCAAGTTTAAGGATACTTGTACATTTGCTACAACGAGATTCTATTATTGATACTAAATAGTGATCCATGTGATTATCTCATACTTTGATAATCCAATGTACTTGTTCAAATAACAAGCATTCACATGTTAATTTTGAATATCACAATACTCACGGATGTGAGAACCACTGCATGATCAAATTAAGAAATATAACACGTGTTAATCTTAACGCATTAATGATGTCCTATCTCATTAATGTTATGATTAAGGATAATTTAAGCACAAACACAGTTTAGTGTAGTAGGAACCTCACATCACGATCTCTATCATGATTTCCTTTAATATAGTGTTGTACTTGGAACTTTATCTAATAGTTTTTATACACATAAACATATGAAATAAAGAAATTCAAAAATAAAGAATGTCTTTTATTGATTTAATGTGCAAAAAATACATTGTACAAATGATTGCTTCTATGACACAATACTAACATCAACAAGGCCCATAAATAATCAAGTTTTAATTAAAATGCTACATACTAAAACCATACAATTGGGCAAGTATACCGATCATGTAGTACAAGGCATAACATGTATCGAACCCAGGAGAACTTGGCAATACCACTACTTTGTTCTAATCTCTTTGTTTAGCTGACAAAATAAAAACATAAAGTAAATAAACTACCCACATTAAGAATACATCATCACACAAGATATACCTCAACTGGTCACAGGAGTAATCTAGGAGTTAGAGAAGGAGATAACACATGCAATTGAATTGAATCCCCCAAAATTAGTCAAGTACAAACATAACTCAAGAAAATTGAATACCTAATTATCACACTAGTAGGATTAATCTCATGCAAAATCCTACACTTTCGTGAGTTATGAGTTTTCTACCCTTAGCCTAATCAATGGGTATCTCTACCTCACAAATTGAACTCAATGGGCTTTAAAATCAATAACCCCGATTAAAATCTAGAAGAAGTAATATCCCTATCTCTATGCGATTTTATAAACTCATCAATTATCAAGTTCTTTCCCTCAGTCTCTCTCTTGAGTTAATCAAATAATCGCAAACATTGAATCAATCAATTTGGTGCTAAATGTCTTGACTCCATCTATGAAGTTTATTAAAAGAAATCAAACACAAATCAATCAATTCAACACAATATATCCAAGTAATCAACTATTAGAGTTAGGATTTAGTTAAATCAAAAGAAGAATTCAACACAAAACATAATTAGGGTTCATTCCTTCAAATTACAATTAAATCTAATCAATTTAACATTAACAAAATAGAATTACAAAGAAATATGGAAGAACAACTTATAGACAATTGTAATCCCCTTTTTCCTTGCAATCTTCTTCACAATGCTCCTTTCCTCTCCAAGATTGTCTTGATCTTTCTTCCTGAACTCTCTTAGTATTCTCTAAGGGTTTTTTTTTTTTTTCCTGGTATGGCACATCCTTTTAGGTTTTAGAAGGTCTATTTTGTAGTTAACCATTGAAAAAGTCTTGAAAATTGCAAAATATGAGCTTTTCAGCGAAGTTGAGTAGTGCCTCCAAAGCCCTAAGCGGCACCGATTCTTTCATATTTTTTTTCTCCACGACAGAACTGAATGGCATTGCCTAGCTCACATTGAGCAGCGCCGCTTAGTATTTTTTCTATATGGGCGGCGCTGCCTATCCTAATTTGGGTGGCGCTGTTCACTCTCAGAAGTTTGGCTCCTTGTTTTTTCTAAATTCAAGTGGTTCCGCCTATGTTGGCATGAGTGGTGCCGTCTGGCCTTGTTCAGCTCCTATTTCATGCTCTTTTTACCTTATCTCTTCCATATATATGACCAATCATCAAATCTGTATAAAATAAGGTGAAAATATCGGGATGAATAGTCATCCAAACATGATTTTGACACAAATATAGCACAAAAGACCTAGAAAATATAGAAAAGATGAGCATTCATCCCAAAATATTTGCAATTATTTTTTTATCATCAATAAATTACTAATGATATATTTTTGTTGGTAACGTAAATTGATTAATGATGGCTTATATATGTATCTTAAAATAGTTGAATTACCAACCAAAAATAACTGGAGTAATTAGCAAATTTAATCCATTAACTATTTGATTTATCTTAAAACAATGTTTTTCTTCCTTTTCATCCCTTAATTATTTACTTTCTTAATTTTTTTGTCCCAACCACCTCCTATGATGGAATCCAACAGAAATAAATACGTTTCGCTCACTTGTTTTGTCTTTCAACATGCGCAGTAGTACATTTCCATCACAAATTTATAATATTATAAAACTAACGTACTCGTCATTGATGAGTAATGTACTATCAGGATGTGGGAGCTTGAAGGTTTTGAAAATTCTTCATTTCATAATAAATGTCATTTTAGATTTATATATAGAAATTCAAAATTTAAAATTTAAAATAAATTTAAAATTAAAATTTTAAAAATATTTTTAATTAAATTTTTATTTATTTTAATAATTAAATAGAGTTGAATTATAATTAGTAAAAAAAAAATTATAAAAAGAGATAAAATTAAAAAAATAATAAAATTTTATAAAATTTTATAAAACGATTTATATTATAAAAAATTTAAATAAAAAATAATTTATATTTTAAAACAAAAATAATAATCTACTTATTATTTTGACCCGTTTTAGAGCTCTTGGGTTGACAAACTTTATTAATCTCAATACATCTTACAATAAAATTCAAATAGAGATTCCCAAGTATGATGGTTAGAGTCCATGTCGTCATATTTGGCTGTGTAGCTGAGACAAAACTTAACGGGAAAATTTGTTGATGGATTAAAAAATGGGAAATTTTGGTTTATTTTAAAACAAATTAAATAATTAGTCGACCTAAAATGATATATTTACGCTTCATAAATAAAAAACCTGGTCATTTTTGCCAGGTTCTGTCATATAAGAGGTGGTTAAAACCAAAATTACAGAAATATAGTCCATGAAAGAAAATAGAAGAATATTTTATTTTTTGTCTTAAGACTAATTAAATAATTAATTAATTAAATTCGTCAATCAGCCGTCTAAATTTTTTTCTATCACGAACGATCTCAAAATACTTTGCGAATTCAAAGAAACATTACTATTTACAAGTTTCTCCTTCAGAAAAACTCAAGCCTACTGATAACAATTGCTCGCTAGCATGCTGTGTCATGCACCGCTGCTGACATCAAAATCACCACAGAATTCGACAGTTGCCAATGGACACCAAAAAATCCTAGAAAATACACGTCCCGAGGCAGGCACAAGTATCAAAAACCATTGCCCATAAACCTTGAATTCATCAAGTTTATCCTGAAGGAATAGCTGCATCATCCTTGCTCGTTCTGACGTTAATAAAGCCATTGATCCTCTTATCTTAGACGACCGTAGCCATGACTGTGTTTGTAGCTATCCATTATCTTCCCAATTCTTTATATATATGCGTGTGGACACTACCATCTGTTCAGTCTTGCACCTTTATTCACAGTTGAAACACAGGAGAGATTTCAGGAATAATTCCGTTTGGGAGGGAAAATGCTGGGCTTGGGGACATTCATTCAATCTGCTGAGAAAAAATCTGAGATGGGTTATGATGTGCCTCAAGGGGTAGATATCAGGGGAAGATATGATCCTGATTTTGCTAAAATTTTGTCTAGGGATGCTTTGCAGTTTGTTGCTGATTTACAAAGAGAGTTTAGGAACCATATTATGTTTGCAATGGACTGCCGAAAAGAGGCAAAGATGAGGTACAATAACGGGGGATTGCCTGAGTTTGATCCTGCAACTAAGTACATAAGAGAAAGTGATTGGGTTTGTGCATCAGTGCCTCCTGCTGTGGCTGATAGGAGAGTTGAAATTACAGGGCCCGTGGAGAGGAAAATGATTATCAATGCTCTCAATTCTGGAGCCAAAATTTTCATGGTGAGTTAAATTTTGATGTAATCTCTTTGATCATGCCACGGGCTTAATAAGGCATCATTTGTTTACACATTGATTCATAATAGTTGGTATTGGTATAAGTATATATACAGCATTTGATTACTGTAAATGGTTCGTTTTACATGTAATAAATCCTCTTAACCATTATTTATTGCGTTTCAATTTATATATGCAGCCATTGTTTTTACTCTAGTGTTTGGGGACTTCATCTACTTTGTAAAGTGATTATAGAACTAGAGGCCGGGTTCCTAAGTGAAATAATGGACCTCCAACGCTTAGTTCTACCTCCTGCAATTGCCTGATGGCTCTACGGGGGTGGAGAATTGATTGAGTGGTAGTGTTGGTAATCATACTAGACGTTGATCTCTTTTAGATTAAATCAAAACAAAGACGTTGAAGCGGAGATATAGCAGTTAAAGAGGTCGCCAACTCTGTTCTCACAATACGCCTTTTACATCCAGTATGAGAATTAAACGACTTTTAGGCCATTTTGCACTGTTATTTTAATCATAGTCAATGTTCTGGAAACAATTAGGCTGGAGGATTTCGCCACAGTTCGAACTAGGAGATTTATAACAAAGTCATCTTAACTTAACCAGGCTAAAATTTCTTGTAGTGTATATGGTAATTGTACACAATCTTTGCCTCTTCCATAAATCTTGACGAAATATGTAACTGAGGCCATTTTTGCTCTACCTCTGTATTGCACTTCTCCATACGCTGCCGGAAAACGCAAAAATTAATTATGTTGTCAAATTTTATGACAGGCTGATTTTGAAGATGCACTTTCACCAAGTTGGGAGAACCTCATGAGAGGACAAGTTAACTTGAGGGATGCTGTTAATGGAACTATAAGCTTTCATGACCACGCTAGAAATAGAGTTTATAAGCTTAATGATCGCACAGCCAAGCTTTTCGTCCGTCCAAGAGGCTGGCATTTACCAGAAGCTCACATATACATTGATGGAGAACCATCAAGGGGTTGCCTTGTTGATTTTAGTCTCTACTTCTTCCACAACTATGCAGCATTTCGTCGGACCCAGGGTGAAGGCCGTGGACCCTTCTTTTATCTCCCGAAAATGGAGCATTCAAGGTGAGTACTGTCAGTACTGATGCTTTCTTCTTTCTTCAACTTTCAGCATTAGATACTGTGGCTGATGTCTAAAGGTGAGGAATTTTTTTTTTTTTTTTTTTTTTTTTTTGGGGGGGGGGGGGGGGGTTGGGGGTGTGAGGGGTGGAGATTTGGGAGGCAAGACGCTAAGACAAACTTTAAGGATATGTCACAAGTTCCGACTTGTTGAATATGATTGGATTTCGGATAGAGTACATAAGATTTCTGTCTTTTCAAAAACTAATGTCAATCTCTTTTCTTGTCCCTCATTTGTTAATTGTATAATCGATACCATCATTACAGATGTGAAGCAATTAACAATAGTAGCGCTTTGTGCTGTAACTCCACAGGAAACTTCTCAGTGATCATTATTAGAGGAGTTGTCATTTTTATTTTGGTAATATAATTAAAAGTTGTTATGGCAAAAGTAGAGGAAAGCTACTGCTAGAGACTATTTTGAATGCCTAAAAATATTTTGATTTCTGACAAAATGGATTATGTTTCAACAGAGAAGCTAGAATATGGAACAATGTATTTGAGAGGGCAGAAAAGATGGCTGGAATTGAAAAAGGGAGCATCAGAGCTACTGTACTAATTGAAACACTTCCTGCTGTTTTCCAAATGGATGAAATCCTCTATGAACTCAGAGATCACTCTGTTGGTTTGAACTGTGGGAGATGGGATTATATATTCAGCTACGTAAAGACTTTCCAGGCTCATCCGGATCGCCTGTTGCCTGACAGGGTTCAAGTTGGAATGGCACAGCACTACATGAAGAGTTACTCTGATCTCCTCATTAGAACATGTCATAGGCGTGGAGTGCATGCCATGGGAGGGATGGTACGTATTTTTCTAGTGCACAGTTATCCAAAAGAACTGAAATGACTTATTAAAAAGGAGCCTTTTCCTCTATTTACAGCTAAATTAAATTGTTTAATTATGGAAATGATATTGGTAGTAGTTTTCATGAATCAGTATGATGCACCAATATCCTAATGCACATCGACGAATTTGTTGTGCCAATCAAATTTTCCAATGAGTCTCTTACTTCTTTCAACAGGCAGCTCAGATTCCAATAAGAGATGATCCATCAGCAAACGATGCAGCCCTGGAGCTGGTAAGGAAGGATAAGCTGAGGGAGGTGAAGGCTGGGCATGATGGAACCTGGGCTGCCCACCCAGGGCTAATTCCAGCTTGCAATGAAGTCTTTAGTAATTATATGGGGACTTCTCCCAACCAAATTGAAACCATGAAACGAGAAGATGCAGCTGTCTTGACTGACGAAGACCTTTTGCAGAGGCCAAGGGGAGTACGAACCATGGAAGGCCTTCGTCTCAATACCCGAGTTGGCATCCAGTACTTAGCTGCATGGCTCGCTGGATCTGGATCGGTTCCACTTTACAATCTAATGGAGGATGCTGCAACGGCTGAGATTAGCAGAGTTCAAAACTGGCAATGGTTGAAATATGCAGCAGAATTAGATGGTGATGGACTTGGAGTGAGGGTGAACTTGGACCTCTTCGGGAGAGTTGTCGATGAGGAAATGGCAAGGATCGAGAGAGAGGTTGGGAAGGATAAATTCAAGAATGGTATGTACAAGGAGGCTTGCAGGATATTCAGTAGGCAATGCACAACACCAACATTGGATGATTTTCTGACCTTAGATGCCTATAATCACATCGTCATCCACCATCCAAAAGGAGCTTGCAGGCTCTAGATGGGGATTTTTCATTAAGAAGTATCCTTGTGCGTTCAAATGTTTCCTTCCTTGAGTCTTTTGTTTCATTCACTGCTTGTTTCTGCAAGTTATCATTACCATAAATAATGTAACCATTTCTGATTTCTCCAGAGAGGCTCCTCTGTTAACTGCCTGAATATGATTTCAGCAGCAGAACTGCACCCTGTGAAGAGGCATTGACTAATTTACCAATAAATAATGCTGAATTTACATATGTATGTTTTCGGAGAAATGTAAATTCATTTTTTCTGAGCATTTCCTATGTCAAGTCTATGATTAGCAATTTTTGGGTTAATTACGTTTTACTCCTTGCTATTTGTCAATATTACAGAATGGATCATTAGTTTCTCGACAAATTGAAAAATTTAGTCTCTTCTTTTAGTTTGGCAAACTTGGTTTCTAATTTTTATTTTTAAAATTTAAAATTTTATACTTTTTTTCGAGTGAATTATTTAGTCTTTTTTGCTTATTAGTGATGGTTAACGTTAATCAATATTTATTTTGAAGGGTATTTTTTTTATAAAAAAATTAGAAATTAAACTTACCAAATGAAAAAAATTTAGGAACTAAATTTATTAAAGAAAAATATTTAGGGACTAAATTCGTAAATTTACTTATATATTATTTTTGAAAATTTTTTAAATATATTTTGAGATAGCAAAAAATAATAAAATACACCACAAATTTTATTTTTATTTTTATGAGACAATCTCAAAACAATAAAGCTATAATATGATTGTTCTAAAGTTTAATTTATATTTTTACCTCTATATATATTTTTAAAAATTATTATAATTAAATGTCCATATTTGTATTTGAAAATATTAGTTTTATTAATTCATATATCTCACCATTAATTCTTTAAATTAATAAAGATAATATAATAGCTACTTATAGTAAAATATTTTCTTAAATTTACATATTAAGTAAAAATAAAATGTGTAAATTTTAACAGTATAAGTACAAAAAGATCATCTTTTTCATATTAATGCAAAATGTCCTAGAGGGGAGAGTCATGTGGGGGGAAGGGAGTTTTAGCCTTGCATCTTTATCTTGCAAGTTATACAGATGAAAATATTACCAAATAACTTATCTCTTTATACAATTATCATTTTTCACTACATTTACCTCACATTATGATTTATTTGTCAATTTTTTGTTGTCCTAAAATATTGGTTCTTTTCATAAAAAAATATTTTTTTCATTATTTGTAGCATACCTAAGAAGTTAAGAATTTAACTATACATTCCCTTCATCCAAAAATAAATGTTCACTTCTTTATTTTCAACTATTAAAAACTAATGTTCATAATTTGTAGCACACCTTAGAAGTTAGTCAATTTTGAATTCTTTTTCACAAAAAAGAAAAAAACACTACTCTTCCCATGCACATATGAGTAACATAGAATAGTGATCTAGGAGTTAGCATGGATTTTTGGTGCCTTCTCTAATAATTGAGCAAACATGTTTTAAGCTTCATGAAAATAGAAATAGCTTTTTGTTTACTAATTAATTTATTTGAGAAATATGAAATAGACATTATTCAAGAGCTGACATCATTTAAGTTTTAAAGTTATATTATATATATATTTTTTTGTTTTTGAATACGTGAGAATAGAAGATGGAAAATATATTTAAAAAATCTTCAAAAATAATATTTTTGTGTGTGTGAATTGGTAGATTTAGTCCCTAAATTTTTTTCGTTTGATAAGTTTGGTCCCTAAATTTTTTCTCTTCAAAAAATGCCCTCCAATATAAACATTGACTAGCATTAACCATCACTAGATAGACAAAGGGACCAAATAATTCACTCAAAAAAAGATGGAGGACCTAAAAATTCGAAAAAAAAGATTATGGATCAAAGTTGCCAAACTTAAAATGTTAAGGGACTAAATTCACCAATTTACCTTAGTTTCTGTGAAATGACGAGTGCAAGCCAGGGATCAACAACCAACAGTTAAAAGACATGACAAAAGGCTTTCTATTAAGTATAGAACCTATCACATATATTTGCCTCTCCATTTGTCATCCCTTAGCTTCCTTTTTTTTTTTTTTTCTTTTGGCAAATCCTTTTGTTTGTAACTGTTGACAAACCAAATACTTAAGCAACTGGACGATCAGACTGCAGACGGTCATGGTTATTGGACGACTCGTTTAACCAACCCAAAAGATGAGTTGCCAACTGAACTAACAAATCAGTTGACAGACATGACTATATTAGCAAGAAGTTGACAGTCAGGGTAATTGGATTTCAAAAACCAACTTATAGGAAGTCGTACACTAAATAGATTGATTCAACCATTGCACTACCAAAAAGATTCAAAGTACCAAATTTCACCATATTTTCTAGAGATGATGATAAAACCACCATGGAATATATAATCAGATTTACCACACAATGTGGTAAGTTGGGCAACGGTGAACACTATAAACTACAATTCCTTAACAAGTGCAGCATTAACTTAGTACACAAATTTGTCACCAAACTCGGTACATACATGGATTGAGATAGAGTGACTGTTTCATGAGAGGTTCTATTGACCAATCTTAGAGGTCTCTATAGGCAATCTACTGGCCATTAAACATAACTTGGGAAAACTATGGTAGAGTTCTTGGAATGATCCAGGAGGCTAAAAGGGAAATGTTCAATTTTATTGCCTGAACTTGAGTATGCCATGATTGCAGTAGCTAGATGCACCCTCAGCTCAAGGAGACCTTCATTTTGCAAGATTTTTTCAACCTTTCTCACTTGGCCTTGTATGCAGTTGTAATTGAAGAGTTCATTAATTTTTTTTTTAAATAAAAGAATCTGCCACTTTTCTATATAACCTGAGGGTTGTTTTTGTTAATTTTTTCTTGCATTGTAGAATCCTTTATGCAGAAGATAAAGCTAAGAGGTTGCCAGGTAACAAGCTTGCACATTCCATTCGACCAATCATACAATCAATGTTTCTTGGACCATATGAATCTTGGTTAAAGGTCCCAAACACAGTTAAGGATGTTTGGTTTGCCGAGTGGACGGTTTGTTTCTTTTCTTGCTTTTATTATAAGTGTTATATATTAATCATCTATATAATGTTTTGACAATTCTTATGGCTAATATGCAGAAACAGTTCCAGTGGGATAGGATGCATGATGGACTTATTAGATCAAAATGGGATAAGAAAGGTGACAAGATCTACACTTATTTGATGGACCAAGTTCATAAAGGGAAAGTCTCACATAACTTTATGAAAGATGAAGACTATAACAAGCTACGAGTAATTTGGGATGGTGACAAATTCAAGAAGATTTTAGAGATAATGAAGGCAAATAGATATAGTGATTATGGAGGTTTAGGAGGCTCACGTCATTCCAGCGGTTCCATACCGGTGACAATGCACAAGAAAAAACTAGTAACTTTTCTTATTTTTAGTACTTTAATTCAAATTTATGAAAATAACTTGTTCTAAAAATACTTAGAATTAATATCTATATATCTAACGTACTTTAATACTATTTTATGATTAAACCAAATATAGGAGGGGAAATATCATAGGGACTACTCACACTTTGAAATATATGTCTTCACACACACAATAAACACTGAAGATGAGGTTGAGCAAGTGCTTAAGAATGAATGCTGAATGTTGGAGGGAGAAGACCTAGAGCTTGGAGGCCCAGAACTTATCTTTGTTAACAAGCGGTCCAAAGAAACATATGTAAGTTTCATAAGTTAATAATTATCTTTAGTATTTTTTTTGTTCCATACTACTATATCCATTATATTTAGCTCAAGTGAAGGCAGCTTTACCGCTTCCATTTTTCTCATCCAAAATGGAAGACTTTGACGTGCCTATTTATTGGTTTCCATATGTATAGCCATTTTGTGGGAGTTTTGGGAGGGGGGAGGGGAGCTTAGTTAAAATGTATTTGTTATGCATAAACTATGAAGGGGGGGGGTGTATTGTGGACCAAGTTAAATAAAGAGGGGGGAGGGGGGAGCTTGGTTAAAATGTGTTTGTTATGCGTGAACTATGAAAGAGGGGGTTGGAGGGGTGCATTGTGGACCAAGTCAAATAAATTTTTCTAATTGGAAAGATGGCAAAATATTCAATTGATGGTGTTACTTTTTGACTTTTTATGTTACAACCAGATGATTCTAATTCTGATGGATGTTCTTTGTTTTAAGCTTCACAATCACTAATATAGTTGAGATTTTCATGTTGTTTATTCCAAAATTCTTATCCATTGTTTATTTTGATATTTCTGCATTTGTTTATATGTTAGCGTCGCTACCAAGAAGAATTGAAGAAAGAGATGGCATTACTTGCTAGCCAGACAGTTGAAGGGGAGCAGCCTCCACCAATAAACAAGGCTGATATTTGGTTGCAAGTTGTAGGCCATCCTAAGAAAGGGAATGCAGTTTATGGCATGGAATCCCTAAGCTCCAATTGTCTACAGAAATCTACTTCACGCATGTCATCATCTTCTTTATCCATTTCATTGGCGTATCCTTCGCATTTGTGGAGACAATTAACTTTCAAAATACTATAAATGAGTTGGTGCAAAAGGCTGTTGATATACAGATTCAAGAAGTGTTGAAGACAAATAAGCGGTTGACAGCGGAGGTTTCTTTGCTAACACAGAAGGTTAAGGACCTAAGTGGATCAAATCAACTAAAAAATTAATATTCCTTCCTTGTTGTTAAACCTTGGACCTGCAGTTCATCTCACTTTTATATTATGATAATCTTTTATGTTTAATTGAAGATGATGTTTGGTTAGGATTTGTGGTATTTTGTGAGGAAACTATATTTGCTTTGAATTTGTGGAAGAATGATGTTTATGTTTGTGGAAGAATGATGTTTGCGTTGGATTTGATGATGTTTATGTTAGGTTTGTGGAAGTATTTTGGCTTTATTATTTTATAATTTTGTTAAATGCAGGTGGTTGGTTATATGTTCAGATGAACCAGAATTCTACCAAATCAAACTGAAAAATTAGTTGGTAATTGAATAGAATTCGGTTGGTATTTCAATTGGTAATTGAAAATAATTTGGTTGATAATATATTAAATAACAGTTAGTAATTTTCAAACCAACTATCTACAAACAAACAAGTTAGTTGGTAATTTACCAACAAAAAATTATCAACAAATTTAAATTACTAAAATAATTAGAAAATTACCAACTGAATATTTAGTTGGTAAAGAAAAAAGACTACCAACGGAAGTTTTTTTACCAACAAACTCGGTTAGTAATTAGCAACAAAAAATTACCAACAGATTTTAAATAACTAAACTAGTTGAAAAATTACCAACTAAATGTTTAGTTGGTAAATAAATAAAGCTACTAATAAAAAAAATAACTACCAACCGAAAGTCAGTTGGCATTTACCTACACATATATCAGTTGGTAGTAACATGTCTTAGTTGGTAAATTTGTAAATTACAATCTTATATTCAATACAAATTTACCAACCAAAAATTATAAATTTACAAACTACATTTTTTGTTGATAATTACCAACTGCAACAATCGATTGGTAACATATATATTTGTTAGTAATTACCAACTGAAATAGTTAACTCAAATGCCAAACTTCATGCCAAATTTCCAACTGAAGATTTTACATTATCAACTGAGTTTCGGTTGGTAATTACCAACCAAAATAATCAACTCAAATGCCAAACTTAATGCTAAATTTTCAACCGACGATTTTACAGTACCAACCGAAATGCGGTTAGTAATTACCAACCAATTCTAAAACAATTCGGTTGGAAAATTTACAAGCTAAGCTTTTTGTATGTGATGCCATCCATTTGGTAATCTATTGGTAAATCATGATTACCAACCGATTTTGTCAGTTGGTAAATCACTTTTTTCTAGTAGTGTCTGCATGCTCTTTTGGGCTCTTGGAGTATATAAGTATATTGTCAATAAATACCACTACAAATTTATTCAAGTATGGTTGAAAGACATGGTGCATCAAATCCATGAATACAGCCGGCGCACTTGTCACCCCAAAAGGCATCACTACCAACTCATAGTGACTGTATCTTGTAATAAATGCCGTTTTGGGAATATTCTCCTCCTTGATCCATACCTGGTAATATCCTTGTCTCAAATCTAATTTGGAATAACAACTGGAGCTATGTAACTGGTCAAACAACTCATCAATTAACGGTAGGGGATATTTATTTTTTATAGTCAAATTATTCAACTCTCGATAGTCGATACACAACCTCAAAGTCCTATCCTTCTTCTTAACAAATAGCACTGGAGCTCCCTAAGGTGACATGTTAGGTCTTATGTAACCTTACTTCACCAATTCCTCTAACTGCTCCTTTAGTTCCTTCAATTCCGTTGGTGCCATCCGATATGGGGTTCGAGATACAGGTTTCGCTCCTAGAATTAGATCTATGGTGAACTCAACTTCTCAGGTGGGAGGAAGAGAAATGAGTTCTGCAGGAAACATATCGGGAAAATCTTTTACCATCTCAGTATTTTCTAAGGTGCATTGATCCTTAGGTTTATTTATCACATAGGCCAAGTATCCTTGACATCCCTGCTTTAGCAACTTCCGGGCTTTAGCTCCAGCTATAAAAAACTACAACTCCTTTACCCTATTGCCGTTGAATTCAAGTACATCACAAGCAGGTCTGATGAATTGCACAAACTTATTCTTGCAATCTACCTTAGCTCCATACTTAGCTAGCCAATTCATACCCAAAATTAGATCATAATCATCTATAGCCAACACTATTAAATCTCCCTCCAAATTCTTATTCCCAACTTCAATCTTACAATTCTATACATACTTATTAGTTTGCACCATCTTCCCCAAAGGCGCACTCACCAATAAAGTATAAGGTAGTTCAACTCCATTCCAATCCAAATGGTATGCACAAGTCTTGTTCAGATAAGAATAAGTAGACCCAGGGTCTATTAAAGCATTAATTGAACGTCCTTAGATAGTGAACATACCTTCAACCACTGTTGCATCTGTTTCGATCTCCTCTCGGTTAAGTGCGAAAACTTTCGCCTTTACTTGTGGCTTCTGAGCTCCACTTCCCAAGGCTCTCGAATTGTTGACTCGATTGGCTCCGGTGGTTTGTGCTGTGTTTCCCTATCTAATACGATGGAGTTTTGGACAAGCATTCTAAAAGTGTGTCAAATCTCCACAGTTGAAACACTTCCTCTCAACTCCTCTAGACTAGTAGTTTCTTTCGGCATAACCCTTTTTACCACAGTGTCGACATGTTGGGAGATTTTTGATAGGGCCCATCATTGCTGTTCGTGCTTATTTTCTCCTATTCTGCCACTATTGATTAGCAGGCCGCTTATTAGTCTGCTATCTCACAAAGGGTCTTGGTGGTCGTTATCTTAGTGGCGGGAAAGTTCTTTGAGCCATCTTATTATTGTCTTTATTCTAAAGTCTATGTAGCTGCGTCCACTGCCCCTAAATAAGTAGTTGGAGGATAAGGCACCAATACCCTCCTCAACTCCTGTCGTAGGCCTCTGATGAATTGCCTAGTCCTATTCTGCTCAGTGTCCACCAGCCTTTTGCAGTACTTGGACAGTTGCGTTTCAAATGAGCAGTGTACTAGGCCATAGATGTGCCCTCTTATTTCAAATTTTGAAACTTATCTTCTCTCTTTTCCACGATCCACTGTGGAATATATTCTACTTTGAATTCCTCAACAAAATTTGTCTAAGTTCAATCTTAGTCTATTAATTCCCAATCTTCTTAGACTCACTGCCACCATGCCCGAGTTGGGCCTCTCAGCCTAAATACAACAAATTTTACCATCCACTTCTCAGTGTATTGGAGTGTGGCAAAGATGTCCTCTATCTGCTCTACCCACAGCTCTGCTTTTTGATATTATTTTGCTTCTCCCAAGAAGGTGGGAGGTTAGAACTTCAGAAACCTCTCCAAAGCTTCATCTTTCCCCTTCGGGTTCCTTCGTTTGGATAAGGTTTGCAGTATCTCCGTCATCTTGTGAAATGCTTGCCCCATGGTCACACTGGCAAGCTCTTCAAACCCCACTTCTTGCTCTAGCTCATTCTCATTCCCCTGATTTGGCGTTGAAAGTTGAGTTGCATCACTTTTCGGAGTCACAGGTTCTGCTTTAGGAACACTTTTGTTGGATGCTGCTACAATATGCTTTAGTGACATTCTAAACTATTGCCCCCAAATAATGAGTTATGTATCAAAGTTCAAAATATTTAAATTGAGCATGCATTCATATTCAGACTGAAGTAAAAGTAAATCAGATGCAAGCTTTGCATAAATAATTACATTTTTTTTTTCAAGATTGGAGCACACCAAGGTATTCTTAATTGCATAAATTTTGAAATAAAATATTAAACATAAATTAACCCCTAGCATAGGAGTATATTAAAAGTAGTAAATAATAACTTCCTAATCATGGAAAAACTTTGCCCCTAATCCTTATAAGAATCCTCAGTGCAAGCATCATATAACCAACCTCCAGTATTCTTAGAAAGGTCTATCCATGCACCATCTACAAACCCATAGTCCATTGGTTCCTTCCCGGGTCTCCTAGAACTCTTTCCAGTTTCAACACAGTTAGGTGGGGGTACAAAAGAAGGTCTAGGTGGAGATTCATAGTCTATCTCACTGGGATCATCACTAGCAGCAATTAAGTCAATCACGAGGCTAGGTGGGTTTGGGACATACTCCATATCAATATCCTCATCCTCACTATCAGTGATCAAGTCTATTACAGGTATAGGGGTTGGCTTAAAATTTTGAACCTTATCATCACTGCTTTCTTCTAAAGGTATAACTAGTTGAGGTGTAGGTTGTGGTGTAGGTTGTAGCACTGGTAAGTCTTCTGGGCAGATAGGGATTGGATGCCATTGCTGCCCTTTCCTTGCAGTTCTATACATTCTAACCATCCTACAGCATAAACATCCTAGATTAGTCCAAAAATTTTAATCTTAATGAAATAAAGCAAATACTATCAATAATTATCTAAACCAAGGCTCTGATACCACTTGTAATACCCCAACTACCTACGTACCTCAAAAGGGGCAGGTATGTCGCCCCGTCTTTAGGACAAGAAGTCTTTATAATTAGGACACTCAATATAAATAAAAGAATGCTCATAAATCAAAACAATACTTATAGATGTCTTAAAACTTGAAATAAGAATAGAAGTCTCTCAAACCAAAGTATATTAAAACATGTCTTCATCTATGAGGCAGCATAAGATAATCAACCTTCTTAGCAAGATCAACCTATAAAATATGACATAAAAAGGTGATAAGAAATATTTTCTCAGTAAGTCCTACGTGTGCACCGAGTAATTCAAGAAAACTGTTCATGAATGCACGTTTGGAAATAACTTTAGCAAAAGTTGCAAGTCACAAACCAATCTTCAAACTAAAGAGTGGTATTTTTCTGTTATTTGCCATATAATTTCAAAATAAAGCAACCACTCAAAACAATCTTGGCACCACACTTTGTGCACTAAAATTAAGTTATGGCACCACACTTTGTGCACCACAACAAAGGATCAGAATGCCACACTTTGTGCACATTGATACAAGATGAGTGTACAACCTACTGGGTGAGATACTCCTCTATCTCTACACCCCAACTTACCGGTCGTTCACTCCAGAAATAAATAGTCCACACGAACTGTGTTGCTAGCTCGGACCAGTATGACTTACTAGAACTGACGTCCTATTCAGGCAGGACTCACCTCTCAGAAATAGCCACCTACTGAGAACCTTACCCTAAACCTTCAAAGACTAGTCCTAGTAGTTTACCCTTATTGAGTACTCAACGTTGTGCTCATCCCACTTGGGAATAGAAAGACCACTAAAAAGTTTCTTTGAAGTAGTAAATATGGTTTATAAATCCTTGTTTAAGTTGGTTTTAGAAAAATCTTAGCATTTTGCTTGGAATAGTTTGCTCAGTTTGAAAATGTTTGAATGAACAATAAAGAAAGGAAAATTGCCATAATTGCTTCTTACAGTACAATTGCTGGGTAATCATCACATTTGACTTGCAAAACAATTTTGGTCTTCGAATAGCCTTTATGCAAGAACTTTCTTGCTCTCTTGCTCTTCTTGATATAGAAGATCTCCAAGTGATGTTCAAAGCAACCTAGCCCCGCCATGGGTAAATTCAAGGTATAAATCACTAATAACATACAATTAAGTAATAATTGTACAAGTAAATAACTCCTATCCAAACAAGCTTAAGTTCAGTCAATTAACCTCAATCATCTTAATAAGATAATAATATTTTAGGAGTTTAAAAATTAATTAATAAAATAAGTTAGGGTTTATTATTAATTTATAGTACAAAAATAATTTAGTATATCAAAATACTTAAGTTTTATAAACAATAAATAAGTTTTAAATAAAGTATTAGCAGAACTACTATTAATATTAATAAAAATATATTAATATTAATTAATCCTAATATTTTTAATAGTACATAATGTTTAATAAAAATATTACTATTTGTTTATTTAATAAAATACTACCAACAATAATATTAAAAATATTCATTAATTTCGAAAATAATAATGTTGATTAATAAATTAAATTTAATAATAATAATAATAATAATAATAATAATAATAATAATAATAATTCTAACAATAATTTTAATGTTCAAATCTTTATTACTAGTATAAAAAATTTAGAAAGAATGATACATATATTCCTATATACAAAATAGAGTAACATCTTGCAAAATAGGATCGCAATGCCATATAATACAACAAGAATAGTATTAAACTAGCAATAATTTTTAGCATGATATTTGTTGGCCAAAATAACAACATAAGAGTGTAAGCATGGCATGGGTTGCAACAATCTCTATCAAACTAACTCCTACTAATGACATATGAACTCATAACACAAATCTATTCCCAAGTTTATCATATTGACAAACCACAAATTTTATACACTTCATGCAATAGCCGTAAACCAACTCAACCTCCAAATCATATAATCACCATCTTCATACAATATACATGTCTTTATCATTTCTCCAATAAATCAACAATCCAACCACATCATTCGACCAATATTGGGTTCAATACAAATAAATAAAAAGAGTTATACTTAAAATACTTGTTGGATGATGCTTGAAGTTGAAGATGTTGCTTGTTAAGGGAGAACCTCGAGTGCTTGATGGCTTTAATGATTTGAAATTGTCCAAAGTTGTTCATCAATACTTTGGCCAAGAGAGAGAGAGAGAGAGAGAGAGAGGAAAAGAGTGAGAGTGAGAGGAAAAAAGTGAGAGTAAGAAGAAAAGAATATATAGAATTTAAAAAAAAAAAAAGAAGAAGAACAAGAAGGTTGTTCTTATTTCACCTTTTTAGTGTTCTTCGAATCTTGAACAAAAAAGGGTGGTTTGATCTATTTGAATGTTCAAATTTGTGTGTTTTGGTGTTATAAAGTACACCAAAGAAGAGTATAGGTTGAATAGTAATGGTTTAGAAGGTTTGGGAGTGATTGAAGATGTTTAGAAGTGATTTAGGCTTGAAGATGTGTAGTGTGTGTTCTTGGTGTTCTCGAGAAACCAAGAGAGAAGTTTGAGAGAAAAGTGAGAGTGTTCTTAGTTTGGGGTAGCCAAATGGCTTGCTTGAGAGGGGATAGTTTTGGTTTTGCTAGGGAGAGCAAAGCTAGGGCTAGTTCAAAATTCAAAAGGAGAGAAATGTGAAGTAGTTTGTGGTAGTAGATTTGTTCACGGTGGTTTCTTCTTTGAAGGTCTCTATTCCTTCAATGGAAATTCACCAATCTTGGTTGAGTTTGTTAGTGTTGTGCCCTAGAGGCAATCACTTGTACATTGTATATGACGCATTTTATTTTAATAAAAGACATTATTTATCTTACAATTTCTTTTGTTTACTTTTAAGTAATATAACTGTTTGATAAAGTCCCTAGTACAATACTGTGTTAAGAAAATCATGATAGAGATCATGATATGAGATTCCTACTACACTGTATAGTGTTAATACTTAAATAGTCCCTAGTAATAGTATTAATAAGACATAACATCATTAATGCGTTAAGACTAGCATGTGTTAGACTTCCTGATTTGATCAGGCGGTGGTTCTCATATCCGTGAGTATTAAGATACTTAAAGTTAACACATGGATGCTTGTTAATACAACAAGTTCATTGGATGACCTAACTATGAGATATTTACATGGATAACTATTTAGTGCCAGTGATATAATCTCAATATAACAAATGTGCAAGTGTCCTTAGACTTGAGATCTCCAAGGTACTTTGTTTGCTAAGCATTGTACTTTGATTCCAATCTCTGGAGCTCGATCGAGGGCCACCTATGGGATGAATATTGGGTACATTATGAGGTAAACAAAAGTAGTTGAGAAGGTCAATAAAGGATTCATCACTCCTAATAGTAGGGGCGAATATCTCACGGCCACTTGTAGGAATTACTACTCGAGAAATCCTTGGCCAAGGTAATTATGTATTGAAAATAGTTCCAATTGATACACATCTAGAGTAGTGTGTTCCTGGTACAAGTATTGTTGTATTCGGGCTAGAATTAATTCTGGAGGGAGTTGGCACTAATTTTGTACTCCAAACCGAATGGGATATTGTATGGTGAAAGGAGTTAATTGCACTGTAGTTTGTTATTGAAGGGTTCATGTCAAGCCACTTGACTTCCTGGACTCTTGGGTGGTTATGATGTGTTGCTAGATATCATTCATGATCTGTGAATATGGGTTTATTAATTGATAAATTGTAAAACCAATCCTGATTAGAATTAATAGGTTAATTCTAATTAATTATAGATTATTAATCTCAAAGACGTTTGGATTAATTCATGTTCACTACCAATTGACTAGGAAACCTAATAGATCGCACATAATAGAGGATTATATACTCAAGATGTTATTTGATAACATAGTGGGGTTAATTGCGAGAAAGAGAAGTTGTTGTGGCTAAATTATAATCAGTTATAATTATGGTCCAAATTGTAATTATGAGAACTTGATGTTTCCAATTACAATTAGGGAATTCTAATAGGATTAGAATTCTCAATTTTAGTAGGGTTTTTTGATTTATATGTATGACATACTCGAAACCCTAGCAGAGGTTGGATTCACGGAAACCTTAGGCAACAAACGACTTCTTCTCTTCTCTCTCTATCACGTTATTTTTTCTGGAAAACAAGTAACCCTAGCCACCACTTAGATTTTCTACTAGCACAGAAAACTTTGTACTTGAGTGTATCCTCTGTGTGGATTACCGTTAGAGATAACCACACACTATGATTATAGTGGTTGTACGTTCAACTCTCGTGGAGTTTGATCAAGAGGATTGCTGGATCGCGCCTCGACTTGAAGAAGAAAATTTTGTTCTTTGGACGATCAAAGAAAGGTAAAAAGCTGTTACCTTTGTTATCTTTATGTCATGTTTTCCACACATATGCGAATCCTGAGATGGTATCTCATTTTATTTTTCCGCTGCGCCATATATGATATGCGAGAGATACCCAACAGAGTTATGGAATAAAATGAAGAGTGAAACAAGACCTTAAGCTATCAAAAAATAACTATGCAAGAGGAAATAAAATTCTAGTTAACTAGCTTAGGTAGGTGAGGATTTTAGGGAGCAAAAATCTGATTTTATTTTCAAGTTTAAATTATTTTGATTAGAGTGAATTTAGGAGTGTTTTAAGGTGCTCCAATGGTGTTCTAATGGCCAAGGTTGATGAAGAAAAAAATGATTTCAGCTATGGAACTCATGGTGGCCGAAAACAGTGAAGGAATAAGAGAAAAACAGATTTTTATCTTAGCTAAGGAAGCTGGAAAAAAAAATTCTGGTTTAATGCTTCAAGTGTTCAAAAATTCTTGGATAGTTTGTTAGCTTAGTTTTTGAAAAAATTTGAAAGGATTTGAAGCTACAAACTAGGAGTGTTTCAAGGTCTTCTAATGGTGATTTTATAGCCAACAATCTTGAAGAAGAAGAATAAGAAGAAGAAAACGAAAGAAGAAAGAAGAGAACAAGAAGATCTTGGATGAACATTGCTATGGCCAAGAATACTTGTTTGTTGGAAATTTTCCAGATTTATTGAAGCCATAATAGCTGCGAAAATCTAGCTTTAAGTCCTCCCAAAGAGTTGTTTT
Organism: Voacanga thouarsii; assembly: GCA_026120185.1. Taxonomy (NCBI): domain Eukaryota; kingdom Viridiplantae; phylum Streptophyta; class Magnoliopsida; order Gentianales; family Apocynaceae; genus Voacanga; species Voacanga thouarsii. Next base: position 2,720,923 of record JANUWF010003362.1, on the reverse strand, counting down.
AATAGCAAGAAAAGATAGACTACTTGCTGCAAATTTTGATGTTTAAACAAGAAATGCTGGAAAACATTTCCAACTTTTTGTACCAAAATAAGAATAGTGAAATATGGTTCTTTAGACTTAAATCATGGTAGTTTAATCTTAGAAGAAATCAACGAACCTATTCCCCTTCAATTTTTGGTCATAGGGAGGTTTAAGAGATGAAATTTAATTAAACTCTAAGTCCATAAAAGTTTCTAATATAAATAAGAAAATTAATGAAAGGAAAAATAATTATTTCAAATTCAAATATTCTTGGACATTGTTTGCTAAAATAGTGGAAGGTAAAAATTCTTTTAAACTTCCTTTAAGACAAGATCATATGGTTAAAGTTATTACCATTGTGTCTTATCCTAGACAACATCCCTTGATCCTAGGAATGCAAGAATAGAAATTTCAAAATATAGTTAGGATAATTTAAAATAATGTATAGTTAATGGGATTTGAACTCAAGATCTTAGGAATCAACCTCAAAGCTCTAACTAATTCACCAAACTAATTCTTATTATTATTTTCCAACTTAATTTTCTTCCCTCCTCCCTCCTAAGCCTTTCCTTCTCTCTCCTCTTAGCAAAATTCTCTAATTACCCTTAGGATTCAACATGCACAAATAAACCATATAATTCACATATAGCAATTCTAAAACATAAAAGCTCATGCAGTAGATATATTTTTATGCAAAATACTGTGAAAATGCATCCCAACCCTCTAATGCTAGGGTAGGTCTGGGTGGGGTTTTACAGTTGAGGTATAGGAACTTTGTAAAAAAAAAAAGAAAAAAAAAATTTATTGCTTTGTTAAGCTTTCGTGTAAACGCGATTTGAAAGGGTATAGGCATATATCATGTTTTTGTTGAAAAAATATAAAAAGAGGTTGCCTACAATGATCGCGAAGGAAGTTGTAGAGTCCATAAAAAGTCACAGAAGAAATCAGCGAAAAAAAAGGGTCATGCGGAGAAGATGACCGAGCCGCCCAAGCCCAGCAAGAAGTCGAGCTGAGCCATAGCTCGGTCGTGCCTGGAGCCAAAGCTGCGCCCTGGCCAGCCTTTACTTGAAGTTGCAACTAGGCTCAGGGCACCTCGGTTCGGCAGCACGAGGATCGGGGTGCAGAGAGCATTCTAGCCAAGATACAATCCAGGATGCTTCCCTAGGCTGTGATGGGTCGCGAGCACCCACTCGCAGACCATGGCCATGATCCTGTGCGGAACCAGAAAAAAATATTTTTTTTGTTTTGGTCCCATACTAGGCGGAGTTATTATTTTTGCAATAGTTAATATTTTTTGAATATTTTGCATAAAAAATATTTGTAAAGGATTTTTGAATTAAACAAGATAATGAATTTAATTAATGTATTTAATTCTATTATTTGGGCATTTAGGATTAAAAATAGAAAAGCATAAAAACGTTTATAGTTTTCTAACATGCTATTTATTTTAAGTCCTATGTGCACGTTTTTCACAGACCAAAGTCTTTGAAAAATTTTATTTGATAAGGAAAAATATTTTTCTTTAATTAAATGGTTATTTTAACTTAAACAAAAATTAACCTTTGGTTATTTTCTTAATGGTTTTTTATCCTTAACATAGAAAATATTTTGGATTTAGAAATTTTTATAAGTTAAAATGGAAAGCCATTTTAATTCATTTTAGTAAAGGAAAAATTATTTTTGTCAAATAAAATCTTGAAATCAAAATCTCTAGGAATTTTTAATGGAAAATTTTTGAAATTATTAAGTTCTTAACTTAAATAAAATTAATTCATGAGGAAAAATTTCTCAAAGGATATAAACCTTGATATAAAAAATTTTATGATTTTAGATATTTTATTTTAAGTTAAAAAGTGGACTTAATTGAAAATTTTCAAATGATATTCTTTCAAGAAAACCCTTATTTAAAAACTAAGTGGGAGAAGGGTTGCAATAGTCCCCACAGCTTCCATCACAATCCTCATTAGAGATCGTGGGTCTCCTCATGTCACACTGGGAGTGAACCCGTATAGGATAGAGATACCACAAGGATCTAAAACTAATGGAAGGATATAATTAATAACTCGAAATAGGTACTATGATTAGCCTACCCACATTAGAGGTAATAGTGTAAGGTATGTCCATAGGATATGAGAAGAAATGGCCATCCCCTCGATGGAGTTATCTTCTAGTTCATTACCTAGAAGGGAAATTAATTTTTGGTGGTTAACACACTTAGTGTAGGAAATTGTTAATCTTCCCAAGAAACTATGTTAGTTTTTCTAAGAGCCAAATTAATTATGTTAAAGATAATAGTAATGGGGCTAGTTATTATTAGTTTAATATGAGGATAAAGTGCACAAAATTATTTTTATTTTACAATACTGAGAATTTCTTTTATTTTTTAAATTTTCAAAAATAGTTGGTGGAGGTTCTTTCAGTCCCTTAGCCGTTATTCTCCGCAAGAATAAGTCAACGGGTTTAAACTATGTGGATTGGAAAAGGAATCTAGACATAATACTCGTAATCGAAGAGTATAAGTATGTCCTTTATGAGACCTGCCCAATAATGGGAGAAGGCTCTACCATTGAGGAGCATGAGGCTGAAAAGATATGGAAGAAGGCCGACGAGATGGCCCAATGCTACATGTTAGCCTCCATATTAAATGTGTTCCAATCTAAACACGAGTAAATGGTAACTACATATGACATAAGTTCATTACTAGCCACGACGTTCATGAATAAGAGCCGGCCTGCAAGGCAGGAGGCTCTTCGAACAATTATAAATACTAAGATGGTTGAGAGAGCATCAGTCATAGAGCATATGTTCAAGATGATTGCTGTTTTCGAAGAAGCAGAAGTCTTGGGGGATGTCATTGACCCCGAGAGCCAAGTAGATATGATTCTCGAATCTTTGTCAGGCTTCTTCACTCAGTTTAAGTTGAATTACAATATGAACAAGTTAAACATAAGTTAAACAGAGTTGATGAATGAGCTCCAAGTGGCAGAGAAGGTCATAAAGCCACAGGCTAGGGTTATGATAGCTTCTTCTTCAAGAATTGGACACAAGCCAATGAAGTTCAAGAAGAAGAAAGGGAATGCAGTACACCAACCTAAGTCCCAACCCAAAGATAAACCCAAGGGCAAATGCTTCAAATGTGGAAAAAAAGGATACTGGAAAAAAGAGTGTCCAGATCTTCAGGCCAAGAAAAACCTCACAAGTAATATTTTCTTTCTAGAGTCTATATTAATGGTTGGATTAACTTCCACTTGGATTGTTTATTCAGGAGCCACTGATCATATCTGTAATTCCTTGCGGGGGTTTAGGAAGATTAGAAGACTCCAGAAGAGCAAACATGGACTACGCGTAGGAAATAGAACACAAGTTTGGGTCCTTCCTGTTGTAGAATTGAAACTTCCATTTGATTGTAATAGAATAATAGTTTTGAAGGATATTTTATTTGTTCCTGAGTTTAGATAGAATTTGGTTTCAGTTGCAAAACTAATAAATTAAGGATATTCTGTTTCTTTCCATTCTGGTATAACTATCAGTAGAAATGGAGAAGTCATATGTATTGGGCACATGTATGTAAATCTATTCTTCATTAATCATATTAACAATCAATTAAATAACGCTCAATCAAAACTTTTAATTAGAAAGAGAAAAACTAATGTCAATGACTCATATCTTTGTCATTTAAAGTTGGGTCACATTAACTCAATCGGGATTCAGGGGTTAATCCACGATAGGTTTTTAGGCTCATTGAGATTGGAAAGTTGGCATCAGTGTAAATCCTGTCTTATGAAAAAAATGACCAAAAGATCCTTTACCCAAAAGGAGGATAAAGCCAAAGAAGTATTGAGTCTTGTTCACATTGATGTGTATGGTCCTTTATCTACACCAGCAAGAAGGGGGTTTGAATACTTCATCACTTTCATAGATGATTGTATAAGGCACGGTTATGTTTATCTGATGAGATGCAAGTTTGATTCTTTTAATAAGTTCAAAGAGTTTAAGGCTGAAGTGGAGTATCAAACAGGTAAACTAATCAAAACCTTACAATCGGATCATGGTGGAGAATACCTCTTTGGTAAATTTAAGGACTACATAGTACATCATGGGAGAGTATTCCAACTCTCTGCACCAAGGACATCGCAGCAGAATGAAGTAGCTGAGAGAAGGAACAGGATATTGATTAAAATAGTCTGAAGCATAATGTCTTATACTACTCTTCCAATGTCTTTTTGGGGATACACCCTACAAACAACGGCATATATTTTGAACTTGCTACCTTCCAAGTTAGTACCTAGGACTCCCTATGAGATGTGTACTGAGCGTAAGCCAAGTCTAAATCATCTCAAGATATGGGGTTGTCCAGTTTATATACTGATCAAGAGAAACAAGTTAGAATCGACATCATAATTCTATTATTTTGTTGGCTATCCAAAAGGTACAAATGGTGGTTATTTTTATTATCCCAAAGAGTAAAAAGGACTCGTGAGTACCACTACAAGAAAATTGTGAATCTGCCACGAAAAATTTTTCGTGGCAATCAGCGATGGATTTTGCCACAAAACAGCAAAACATAAGCAACTTGTGAGGGGAAAAAAAGACTATAGCAAATCTGTGGCTATTTGCCACGGAATTGCTATGGAAATAGTAGCAAGTCGTGATGAAAACACATTCCCTCGCAAATCGGTAGCAAAAAAAGGCACCAAAAAATTATGCCAAACATTAGCCACTGATTTGCGATGGAACAATTTCCGTGGCAAACTTAAGCCAAATATTAGCCATAGATTTGCCACGAAATCAAAAAATTGCCACTTATTCCGTGGCAATTTCCTTTTTTTGTTATAATTTATTAATTATATTAGTTTGTAATAATTTTTGTTCCATACTTTTTAAATAACAACGACGAAATATTTTTGTAAATATCTTGATTTATTTATTTTCTAATGTGTTCATTCTTGAAATGGAATTAAAAAAAGATGTTTTATTTTTTAGTATCGAAATATATGTTTGTATTAAATTAAAAAAATTTAAAGAAATGATATTAATTTTTTTATTTTGACTATAAAAGCCATTAAAAATTATTGTGAAGAACTATGTTATCTTTGAGAGTATCTAGAAACGTATGTTACGCAAAGTAGTGATAAAAAAAAAGGTTAAATTTTTGTTATGTCTTCCGTGGCAAATCCATGGCTGATTGCCACGGAAACACAAAGTTGCCACTTATTCCATGGCAAATCCGTGGCAAATTGCCAGGGATTTGCCACGGAAATTTTCTTTTTTTGTGCTCTAATTTATTAATCATATTAGTTTGTAATAATTTTTGTTTCATATCTTTTAAACAACAATGACAAAAAGTTTTGTAAGTATCTTGATTTATTTATTTTCTAATGTATTCATTCTTCAAATGGAATTGAAAATAAGATGTATTATTTTTTGGTATCGAAATATACATTTGTATTAAATTAAAAAATTTTAAAGAAACGATATAGTTTTATTTTATTTCAACTATAAAAGCAATTGAAAATTGTTGTGAAGAACTATATTATCATTGAGAGTATCTAAAAAAGTACTTTACGTAAGTGTGGAGGGCAAAAAAAAAAAAAAAAAAAAGGAAGGGTTAAATTTTTGTTATGTGTTTCGTGGCAAATCTGTGGCTGGTTGCCACGGAATCACAAAATTGCCACTTTTCCGTGGAAGATTGCCACGGATTTGCCACGGATTTTTTTTTCCTTTGTTTTTTGTTCTAATTTATTAATTATATTGGTTTGTAATAATTTTGGTTCCATACCTTTTAAATAAAAACGACAAAATATTTTGTAAGTATCTTGATTTATTTATTTCCTAATGCATTCATTCTTGAAATGGAATTGAAAATAAAATGTATTATTTTTGAGTAAAGAAATATATGTTTGTATAAAATTTAAAAAATTTAAAGAAACGATATAATTTTATTTTATCCCGACTATAAAAGCCATTGAAAATTGTTGTGAAGAACTATATTATCATTGAGAGTATCTTGAAAAGTATGTTACTTAAGTGTGGAGGGAAAAAAAGGGTTAATTTTTTTTTATGTGTTCCGTGGAAAATCCATGGCAATTTGCCACATATTTATCACAGAATCACAAAATTGCCACTTATTCTGTGGCAATTCCGTGGCAGATTACCACGGATTTTTTTCCTTTTTTTCTAATTTATTAACTATATTTTTTGTAATAATTTTTGTTCTATACCTTTTAAATTACAATGATGAAATATTTTGTAAGTATCTTGATTTATTTATTTTCTAATGCGTTCATTCTTGAAATGGAATTGAAAATAAGATGTATTATTTTTTAGTATCGAAATATATGTTTGTATTCAATTAAAAAATTTTAAAGAAACGATATAATTTTTTTTTTATTTTGACTATAAAAGCCATTGAAAATTGTAGTGAAGAACTATATTATCATTGAGAGTATTTAGAAAAGCATGTTACGTAAAGTAGTGAAAAAAAAAGGGTTAAATTTTTGTTATGTGTTCCGTGGCAAATCCGTGACTGATTGCCATAGATTTGCCACGGAATCACAAAACTACCACTTATTCCATGGCAAATCCGTGGCAGATTGCCATGGATATGCCACGTTAATTTTTTTCTTTTTTTTATTCTAATTTATTAATCATATTGGTTTGTAATAATTTTTATTCCATACCTTTTAAATAATAACGATGAAATATTTTGTAAGTATCTTGATTTATTTATTTTCTAATGCGTTCATTCTTGAAATGGAATTGAAAATCAGATATATTATTTTTTGAGTATTGAAATATATGTTTGTATTAAATTAAAAAATTTTAAAGAAATGGTATAGTTTTTTTAATTTCAACTATAAAATACATTGAAAATTGTTGTGAGAACTATATTATCATTGAGAGTATCTAGAAAAGTATGTTACGCAAAGTAGTGATAAAAAAAGGGGGGTGGGGGGTTAAATTTTTGTTGTATGTTCTGTGGCAAATCCGTAGCAATCTACCACAGAATCATCTAAAACGACGTCATTTTGATATTATTCGGCAAAAATCTATCTTGCCCATTCCATACTTAGGCAAAAATCATCTTCCCCATGGATGATTTTGCAGTTCCCTCTCATTTCTCACTCCACTGCCCACCGTAGTCAGGTCTCATTTCATACTCCAAGCCGTGTCCTTGCTCCGTCAAATTGGCCAACCGAAGTTGCAACTTCTCTGAAGTAAAAACAAACCATGCTCCTGAGGACTTATCTGGTAGCATCAATTTCTGTACCTTCCCTTTGAATTTCCGACTTTGCCAGCGCGATTGCCTTCTTCTCTAGTTTATCTCCCAAATTTAAAGCTACAAGCTACAATTGTTGGCATCCCAGCAAGAATTCCTACTCTAATCCCCATTTGCCACTCCCATTTTGCATAAAGCTGCAAGCATCACCATCTTATTCTTCAACATTTGACTATTCACCGCCCTCGCCTAGTAGCTGCTGCAACTGTAAGTCTCCAATGCTAATTGTCTATGTATATGGATAGAATGGTTGTGGTGTGGCCTATTCTATAGATGACTTGAATGTTCAAATACAGACATCAACTGAAAATTTAACAATATAATAAAGATTCTATAAAAGCATTCTATTTATAACCCTTAGATATTCTGAACAACTATTTTTGCATTGCATGTAGTTTGGAAAAACAGAGGGAGCCATGCTCTGCGGGAAATAGAAAAACAGAGAGGGAAACAAACCACGAAGAACAATAGCATGGAAGCGTTTAATCCATACCTTTGTGTGGCTTAAACCTCTTTGGCTGTGAAATGGTCGATTGAACTACAAGGACAGCTCCTTCTAACCCGCTCGATGAAGCTTCCAGTTGAAATTCCGCTAATCTCCTACTTCGCCTTGTTTGCATGAACGCCAAACTTTCCGGGTCTCGGAATATTCCACTGTCTCAATCCTTGTTGGTGAAACAAAAAGCGAGGAGGAGTGGTCTCAATGTTCTTGATTCTTTGCTATTTGATTAGCAATATCAAGAACAATGGCAGAGAGAGGAAGTCACGAGAGAGAGTAAAGAAAACAAAAAAAAAAAAGGCTTGTTTTTTTTTCACCAGAGACGTGAGTCTCCTTTTCCAATCTCCACAGTGTCTAATATTAGATAACAATATCCCCGGGATTTGATATTTCAAACACTCGGATATTATCAACAGAGAGAGTTTGGATTAATCTTAAACTCTTCTGAACCGTATATGGAAAAACCCTATGGTCCAGGCTATTGGACCAAAATAATATTTATTATTTTTCTTGGACCCAAAAAGCCCAAAATAATAAAAATTAATTATTTATTTCCTGGACTTATAGAAATAACCCAATAAATAATTAATAAGCCCAAATGAACAAAAAATAATTAAACATTAATTATGCATTTCCTGGGGTTATAGAAATAACCCAATAAATAATTAAACAAGCATTTTTCCATCTAGTTTAAACCCAGGTTAATTTTCTAATTATTCAAACTGGACCTTGGCCATGAATAATTAATTAACCAATTAAACTAGATAATAAATTTCTCTCAACTTCTTTTATTTAATTTTATTCCAATCCAATAATAAATTAGACTTCCTGAATAAAATAAAATCTCTTCAACCGAGACTAATTCCTCAACCTAAAATTAATCAGGACTTACGGGCTATTCTGAGGACTAAAAAGACATATCGCCTTGGCTACTAAAATGACCAAAATACCTCTGCTATATAAATAGCTGTATTTTGCATTTTAAATATTTCCTAGTATCACCATAAGGAAATATTGACCCCAAGGACAATGGTACGTTAGCAAAGTCTCTGACCTACAGGTAAAATGACTAAAATACCCCTCTACACAACGTCGTGCATTTAGAGAGGAAAAAATGTACTAACACCTCTCTAAATGACATCTACCATCCTTAAGCTTCTAGTCCAATGATCCACGACTTCTTAGAGTGTATCCGCTTTCCAAGGGAGCTACCCTAAAACAAACATCTAAGTCATGTTTCCCAAGGTCCTAGACATTTAGATCATTTAGACAACTACAAGGGGCGATATTATGTAGAAACTATCTTGTATAAGTCTGTCTTAACTAACTAGTTACATATACCTAATATACAAGTATATTGGTTCTACAATAGAATCTTAACTAAAGCATATCAAAGCACATGCTTCCAGTTTCGTCAGACCAGCATCTCATACTCAAGTCGTAGAGTACTAGTCTACACTGTAGCAGTAGTAGTCTAGGTTTCTACCAAATAGTACTTTAAGAAACCACTACTACAGGTCCTATTCTACGTATTCGAAATACGCTTATGTCATAAAGTGAGTGGACTACTCACTGGCTAAAGGTAAGCTATTCCATATTTGGAATTCATAACATAATAACCTAAATATGATGAGATTCCCATTCTCATCATTCGGTTAAGAACAAATGTTTATGTGTTAAATAACCCGTGATCCATACCTTACTGTGAAAAATCACCATTCACATAGATCACTTGTTTAAACACAATAGGTCTTTTCTAAATGAAATTGTGCAGAAATAAAAAGTAAATTTATAAACGATTTCTAAACTAAATTCTTTTATTAAAATATTCGATATTTACATCAGAAACCTAGTCTAAGAGGGCATACTTCCCAACATTGCACCCATGAAGTTTTAGTTTATTACTAGTCTGAAAGAAAGCAGGATATTCATCAATGTCTTTATCTTCTTATCTTGCTATTTTTGTAGAAGATGATATAAAACTGTTGATTAGTAGAATTGTTATTCTTTTAACCATATAGTGCTACTATATCCTTTTCCAGGTACTGTTTTTCATGAGCCAATTATATGTCAGAATATTCCAATAATTGTTCCTGGTAAAGATCTTTGCCTTCTTGAATGTAAGTGAACTTTTTTGAAAAAGCACCATCTTCTTCACCTTGGATTGGAGGAAAACTATTTGATTTGTAGGTTGGAAAAAAATAATAAGGTTGTGATTTAAGAAGGAAATTTCTGTTTGAATTTTGTTTGAAGAGTTTCTATGTATGATTTTTAGTTCATTTAATGTGTTTTTGTGTGAAGAAAATATAGGAAAAAGAGCTGAGGAAGTATGTATTTTTGTGGTCTGAAATTGAAGAAGGAAAGCTGGAAATGTGATTAAAAACTTGTGAGGAAGATTTTGTTATTTAGTTTGTAGCTATTTCTTTAATGTGTTGAAGGGATGATTTTGGTCCATTACTGCCTTCACTTGGTGAGGAATGTTTGTGAGGAAAAAGGTAGCGAAATTACATAAATGATTTGTGGTCAATTGAAGAAGAAATTGGAAATTAAAATTAGCTATGTTGTAGATTATAATTAGAATTTTATTTGAGTAGTGTTTTTGTCACAAATGTAGGTGGTTATTTGATGTAGGGGCGGGTCTATGTATTAGTCTATATGTTCCTAGGCATATCTTAATATGTCAGGATGGTAGGGCAGTTCAATTCTGAAATTTGGGATGCAAATGAATAAAATATCTTAATGTATGTAATTGCACACACACACACACACACACACATATATATATATATATATATATATATATATATATGTATGTATGTATTTATGTTAAACAAGAGTTAAGATATGTTTGATGGTGTATGTTATGCAGAAAAAATGGAAGAAATAGCTTGAACAAAATATGATCATGAACAGGGATTTTGTTTTAGAACTTTGTTGAGCTGGTCTGTTTGAGCATTTTACGATATGAAATGGCTAAGTGTTTTGGGAAGGCATGAACTGAGGGACATATTTTACTAAATTTGGAGTTGTGAGGAGAAAGTTATGGACAAAACACTAAGACAAAACATCATAATTGTCACTTTCTTCCTCTTTTTCTTCTACTCCTTTTGCTTCTCCTAGTCCAATTTCTACTTCTTCTGGAGCATGTTCTTCATAAGTGTATTCTTCTTCAGTTGCATCTATTTCATCTATGTCCACCTTGTTGCAGCCAATTAATGTTGCCTTATGCTCTTTTTCTACATCCTCTGTGGTCTAAACTCCATATTCATTCTGAAAGAGGATATTATTTTCTGCAGCATTGACTCTGACTGAGTTGGACAGATCTATTTCTGCTGCTTTAGTTTTAGTAGGAAGATTATCCTCATAGCTTTTATCAGATACTAGAACTTTAGCCCTACTTTTCTGTTGCACCATCTTGCCCAATGATTTTCAAGAAAAATGTAGCAAGACTAAAAATGTAGTTTATAAAGGCTGATAGAATTTTAATGAGCTGATAAAGTTGGAGTGACTTCTGCTAAGTAAAATCTCATTCACATATATTTCTATATACAAACCTACAAATGAACAAATCACTCCAAGTAATAAATACTTAACCAGACACTCAAAAAGCTAGGCATATTCACAGGAATCAAGTAATGGACAAATGCTTTTATTATAATAATAATAATAATAATAATAATAATAATAATAATAATAATAATAATAATAATAATAATAATAATAATAATAATAATAATAATAATAATAATAATAATAATAATAATAATAATAATAATGAACACATATATGTTAAGGCACATGAGAATAGCAATTTAAAATCTCTATATAAACCTACAAATTAAAAAAATCAATACCTAAATCCTTTAAAACACTGAAGACAAACCTTGAAAGACTGGTATTTGCTTTTTGAAATTTTTGTTCAGGCATTTTTTAATTTTTTTTTCTTTCCAGCTGTAAAAGTGGATTAATAAATGAGTAAAATGTTGGAATTTGATTTTAGTTTAATCATTTCGTAAGTGCATCATCTAACAATCAAAAGGTTCAGCTACTATTCTGTTTTAATCAACTACTGGTGCCAGCTTTACAACAATATTTATGGAGACTAAATATTCCAATAGATTTTAAAGAATTCTATGATACAAGCACACAGATTTAATGTGTTAATTACTTACTATATTTCAACAACTTACATAGCCATAGGCAAAAGATAATAACTTCATTGCATGAGATTTCCAATAGTTATTTGAAGATATACCTCATTAAGCATTGTTCTTGCTTAATTTGTTCAGATTAACTTCTGCTGCTACTCCTTGCTTAAATTAGACTACAGAAAATTTATATCAGTGCAATTTTCATTCATTAGATAACTTCATTTTGTTTATTTCAAAGAAATATGTTAGACCAGTTGAACTTATATTTATGATATCCATTCTTCTGCTCTCCGATATTGGCAGACTGAGATTGTAGGCTGAGTTCATTCCTCACAATCCTAACAGATGTTGGAGTTTATCATAGTTTCACGTGTGATATGTTGGTATTATGTTGTGATATGTGTCACCTTTTTACAGACTTTTTTTATTTCTATTAGTGTCCATATGTACTCAAATGTCTTTCATGCATGGGCTGTAGAATTAGACATCATTTTTTAACACAAAGTCAGTCCACTATGATAGTTTAGCATGCTAGTTAATGGAAGAAGATATCCTTAGTTTACAACTCTTCTCTTGTACACTAACAACCTCCAATCAAACACTATTTTAAAGTATGTCTGAAGCTAGGTTTTAACCTGATATTGGCCCAAAATCCACTATCAGGTTCATGAACTAGAACAGATATATCAAAACACTAACAATCTTGTTGTATTGGATATAAATATTGATCGAACAACTTCTCAAAAAATTCGTGGGAACCTCTAACTCTTAACTAAGCAACTCAGAATGAATAAAGATTATTCAACTCTATGAAGAAATTATTTCAACACCAAAAGACCTATTACAGTGCGAAAAATTTCTTCATAGACTGTATTTTGCTTCATCATAATGGAACTGCAGGAAATAAGTGGTTCATCCTTTATCTTCAGCTTCTACCCATTCCTATTGAATATGATTGTTGAATGATTTTCCTTAGTGAAGCAATTTGCAACCATGTTCGATTGCTTCTGTCTAATATACTCCTAAAACCCTCTAAATATTTTTGTTTTCCCGATTTCTTTTCTAGAAAATTTGATGGAGGATAGGAGTTGGATGTATAATTGGTATGTGACAGGTGTTAAAGAAATTACAACCGAATTTGTCAGGGAAGTCGATCAATTTCTTCAATATGCTTTATCAAGAGTAAAAACATCTACTAATCCTAATGAAGTTGGATGTCCTTGTGCAAAGTGCAACAATTTGCGTCATCATACTACGGAGGAAATCAAATCACACTTGTATAGGAAGGGATTTACCAAAAATTATTACAATTGGACATGTCACGGCGAAGAATTTCAAAATCTGCCACACATGTTCGATGCAACTGTGGATGGAGATGTTTCGAGATCAACCAATCGGTATCAGAATTGATCATAGATGCAGCAGGACCAAAATTTGCCCCAGATCAATCCTCCCATACTATTAAAGAACTTCCTAATTTTGATGCTCAGAAATTTTATGATATGTTGAGAGCTGCAGATACACCCATATGGGAAAGGTGCACGAGCCACTCGCTCATGTCTGTAGTGTCAAGATTACTGAATACTAAATCGGAAAATAACATGTCAGAGAAATGCTTCAACCAAGTCATGACATTGATGAAGGAGGTTTTGCCTCAAGGGAACAAGATGCCCTATGACTTCTACCAAGCAAAGAAGTTAGTTACCGGACTTGGGTTACCGATTTAGAAGATTGATGTTTGCACTAATGGTTGTATACTTTATTAGAGAGATGATGTTAATAGGAAAGATTGCAAGTTTTGCAGTCATTCTTGCAACATGAGTAGGAAGAAGATGGGAAAAAATAAGTAGTAGAAGGAAATCTCTTTTAAGCAAATGTATTATTTCCTGATTACACCACGGTTGCAAAGACTTTATACATCCAAAACAACTGCAGAACACATGAGATGGCACACACAGAGCCCTACTGAGCAAGGCGTAATGAATCATCCTAGAGATGGTGAAGCTTGGTAGCATTTTAATCAGACTTATCCTGAATTTGCAAACAAGGTGAGGAATGTTAGACTGGGACTGTGCACAGATGGTTTTGCACCATTTGGAATATTGGGGAAGCAATACTCATCGTGGTCTGTTATTATCACTCCGTACAACCTACCTCTATGGATATGTACGAAGAATTCAGTGATGTTTTTGACAATCATTATACCAGGGCTAAAGAATCCTAAACAAAAACTAGGTGTGCATCTGAAACCATTGATGGATGAATTGAAGAAGTTGTGGTTTGATGGTGTCCAGACTTATAATATTTCAAAGAAACAAAACTTTCTTTTGTGGGCAGCCCTTCAGTGAACCATCAGTGACTTCCCTGCATATGACATGTTTAGTGGGTGGAGTATAGCAGGGAAACTTGCCTGCCCGTATCGCATGGAGCAAATAAAGTCGTTCCAACTACAAAATGGTGGGAAACAATGTTGGTTTGATTGTCATCAACAATTTTTGCCAATGGAACACCCTTTTAGAAACGACACCGAGTCTTTTAGGAAAGGCAAGGTAAGGAAAAATCACCAACTTCATCACGTAATTCCAATGACCAAATATGGGACCGAGTTTGAAATCTTCCAAAGATAATCGAGACAATAATGGAGCTTAGGAAGAGTAGTGGTAGGGGTGAATTCCACAAATGGGAAAAATAGAGTATATTTTGGGATTTGCCTTATTGGCGCACAAATATCATTTGTCACAACTTAAATGTGATGCATAATGAGAAGAATGTATTTGATAATATATTGAACACTATCATGGATGTTAAAGGAAAGACCAAAGATAACGTAAAGGCTCGCTATGATTTGGTCAGGTATTATAACCGCCCAGAACTTTGTGTCAACCGAGAAGGGAATAGGAAAGTGTTTATACCAAAAGCATGTTATACTTTAACCAAAGAACAAAAGAGACTTTTACTTGAGTGGGTTAAAGAATTGAAGCTTCCTGATGGTTATGCATCAAATATTTCCCGGTGTGTTGATTTGAAAGACTTGAAGATGTCCGGCAGTCATGACTGTCACGTGTTTATGGAGAGATTACTTCCCATAGCACTAAGGGAATTGCTTCCAACAAATGTATGGAGTGTTTTGACTGACATAAGTCTTTTCTATAGGGATTTGTGTGCTCCAAAGTTGTCGGTAGCATATATGTGCAAATTGGAAAATGATGTAGCACTGCCAGTGTGCAAGTTAGAGAAAATATTTTCACTGGGGTTTTTTGATATGATGGAACATCTAATTGTGCATTTGCCTTACGAAGCTAAAGTTGGTGGTCCTGTTCAATATAGATGGATGTATCCATTTGAAAGTTAAGTTAGTGCAAAAAGGACTTAAATGTATCAAATTTCAACCCCATATACAAATATAAGTTTTTGACTTTATGACTGTTTTTCCATTTATGTACTTGCATCATTTGAAGGTTAAAATAAAAAATAAGGCTAGAGTTGAAGGATCATTTTGTAATGCGTATTTAGTTGAAGAAGCATCTACATTTTTCTCTTTTTACTTCGAGTCTCACTTGCAAACAAGATATACTACTTGAGCTTGTAATGATGTGGATGATAATGAAGCACTAGTTTATGAACAAGTCTTGTCAATTTGTGTCAATTTTGGAAGGCCAATTGGAAAATCAAAAACACGATATTTGACAACAGAAGAACTGAGAGCTGCTAGCAATTACATTTAACTTAATTGTGAGGAAGTGGTGCAGCTATATATTAAGTATTGAGTATACACACACACACACACACACACACACACACACACACACAACATTTTTATCATAAATGAGCTGCTAAAAAACATGCTAATATGATATAATACTTGTGATAATTGATTCAAAAAATTCAAGCAGCATGTGAGGTCTTTGGCACCATCTGTAATGGACCATGAAGTTGAAAGAAGATCCCAGAATGAGTTTATGTAAAGATTCCAGTATGATATAATACATGTCATGCTTTAGGCAGTGTTATACCAAATATAGTTCATGGTTCAGGGCTTATGTAAGTTTGGCAATGTATACAAAGTGTTTGATTATTTGGTATAACACTGCCACTCATGTGCTTAATTTTTTTCATTTAAATAGATTTATGATCCAAGTAATAGAGAAGATAACATATTTTTTAAAGAATTTATCTTGGGGATCCTCGGCATAAGTAAAGTCATTTAATGGTTACTTTATAAATGGGTTTTGATTCCACACATATAGCTATGGGGATGGAAATAAGACTGTGAATAGTGGTGTATGTGTTAAAGGTGGTAGAGATAGGATGCCTGGGAATGATTATTATCGAATTTTGAAAGAAATAATTGAAGTTGAATTTGTTGGTAGTCAAATCCAAAAGGTTGTACTTTTTAAATGTGATTGGTTTGATACCACATCCAATCAGGGTACAAAAGTGCATTCTCAATATAAGCTTGTTGACATTAATCATAAGAGGAGCTATGCTAGATTTGATCCATTTATGTTGGCCCATCAAGCTATGCAAATATACTTTACTTCATATCTAGGTAGCAAAAGACCAAAGTGTGATTGATTAGCCGTATGCAAAACAAAAGCACGACATGTAATTAATGCACCATTGGTTGATAAAGCCTACCAAGAAGATGTGGATGAAGCTAAAGCAATAACCATATGTATAGGAGATGGCATTGGTCCCCTGGCTCATGAATCTGGTGAAAAGGAGGAGGTAGCTGCTGAAGTGGAGTTTATTACAACGTCAGAGAATTACTCAAGTCATGAAAAAGATGAAGGAGAGACAGATTGGGAAGTGTTTGATGCTGACTCAGAATAACGATTGTTTGTAACATCAAAAGAGGTTAGTAATTTCATTAGTTTTACTTGTAAGAAAGTGCCTTACACATGTTACCTAAAAAGTGTCTAACTTATAAATGTCCTATTCACTTCTACCTTCTCTTCTTTTTTTAATCCTTTGTTATCCATAAAAGGTGGATTTTTTGGCTTTATATATGGAACAAAACATTGAATTTGTTGAAGTTCTTTTATTTTACAAGCTATATTCTTATAAATATTTCATACTTCTTCTTCTTTGTCTTTTTTTTTTTTTTTTGGTCATCTTCATCTTCTCTTCTATTAATTAAGTATTGAAAACACATTCACATTGTCATATGACTTATTGTTATTATTTCAAAATTAACTTGATCAATGACTATATACAAATGGACAGATATAGCTAAAGGGGGAGGAAAGAAACGTTCGAGTCATAGTTCATTTATATCTGCTCCAGAGGTGAGGCAACCTTCATCTCATGCCCTAGAAGTTAGAACCCCAGTTGTCACTCCTTCTACTCACCAGCCGACATCCATTTCAACTCCTAATCAAATACCCTTGGACAGCAATAGAGTTGGTGAGCAGCTGGGGTTTTCCTTACATACACCAGAGACTTCTTGTCCTCTTCTAGTTGGAGGTGTACGATCTACTTCATGCCACCTACTGAGCCTATCGATCCCGAGTAGCATCAATAAGGTGTTGAGTCTCCCAGTCCACCAGTGCACCCTTCAATAGCTAGTGTTACATTACAGGACGTGGATAATAACACATTCAAGCCCTATTATGAAACATAAGTAGCACATAATGTTGTTCTTATATTTTACTTCAATTCCATGTTTTGTGTTGCTATCTAGGTTGCTTGACCCATTCTGCGGTCTTTTCCCTTAATTGTTTTCCATTCAAATCTAGCCTTAATTGGTTAGGTTATTAACATTTGTCTAATTATTATAGTTTCACACGTCAGTCTGAGTGTGCAAAAACTATCACCACAATAATGAAGCAGCGATTTATGGGGTACTGGCCCTGATTTAGCGATGTACCTGCTGATGTTAGGGATGTTTAGTTTGGGGAGTTTGCTGTAAGTATTTGTCTATAACTTTTTTTTTTAATGTATATTCACATTTTACTGTTATTCTAAATACCTATTATCTACCTTCAACTCAGAATGAGTTTTCCTTTTATAATGTACTAACATATTCATTATTGTAGAAACAACGGACGTAGCACCCGGATCATTTGCCACGTATACGTTCAGCGTGGGAGGACAGGTGTCGGGCAAAAATGACTGATACCCTTGCAAAGATCAGGAATGTACACAAGAAGAGGCCTACTTAGATGTAATAGGACATATATGACCAATTGTGCAGACACTGGTAGTTCGAGGATTGGCGAAAAAAATCAAATGTGGCCAAAGAAAATAGAAGGGCTAGCTCTGCCAAACACACTGGAGGTTCCATCAGCTTTACGAAACATAAGTCAAGAGTAGTATTTTCTATTATATGATCTATAGTTAAATGTTCATTTTAATAATTACTATTAAATTTGTACATGTCCAATCAAATTCTATACTTAATTATCACTTTAATACGTCTTGCAGCATGAGAAATAAGGAGATGACTTTGACTATCTTGTATTGTTTAAAAAATTACACGAGTTTCAAGATGGTCCTAATAAGGGCGAATTTGTAGATGAGAGATCCCGCAAGATCATTGTATATTACATATTAATTTCATTTTTTAAAATTGCATAACACTTTAATTTTGTTTATATTTTCACCTTCGAATTAATCAGGAAGATGTCCAAACGATGAAGTCGCAGTACTCTACTGTGGAGTCTATTGATTTTTCACCCACTCCAAGTTCTGTGCCAGATGAGAAAGCTATGACTTTGTCGGCTGCAAGTGGATTGAAAAAGGGCAGGGTCTATGGCATGGGATCTGAGGCCTCACGATTTTGACTTCAATACCATCAGACTGGGGCCTCATCTTTAGGATCATTAGTGGATATAGAGAAGCTTCGTGGTGAGCTTGAGCAGACCCTTTAGCAACAGCTTCAGGAATAGTTAGACAAGAAGGACAAAGAGATAAAGAAAGAGAGGAAAATGATGAAGAGGACTTTAGAGAAAAAGGATATGAAGATGTCTATATTGATTGAGATGAATTACATGGTGATGCAGCATCTTAACTTACAAGTGCCCTCCATTCCCTCTTCTGACTCTGATGATTCCGACGAGAATGACTCTGGCCCTTCAGTAGCTACTGATAGTTAGATTAGTTTTATTTTCATATGGATGTTAAGTATTGATGTGTCCGAATTTGGGTATAAAAATCATATAAAAAATAAGCACATTTTCAATCAAGTTTAAATTAAAACATTAACCCCAAATTACACATATGAGCAAGCGTACTCGCCATTAGCCGAGCATAGGGTTCAAAGGAGTGTCGATCCTCCAAGAACAAGTAGACATTAATCACCTTTTTTTTCATTGTTTAATCGACTCGATAAATTGAAAAATAAATAAAAAGAAAAAGAAAAGAAAATAAAATAAAAATAAATACATGTCAAGGATGTAAAAATATGTAACTTAAACTATTATCTTGACATACATGACCTAAAGTACTTAATCTTTATCATAACTAATTATTTTCTTGGCATCATAAGGATAATATAGATTCATTTCTTTGTCGAATCCATGAATCCCTATCTTCTAGGTAACTTAGCATCACATATCCTGTCTCAACCAGTCTTATCTAAAAGATGCATTAACCATAGTCCTTGATTTAATTCCCATTCCTGGCAAATTATGCATGAAATTAACTAATGAATCCATATCCTGGCAAACATCAATTAACATTTAATTAATTTTTCCCTACTCCTAACCCCTTTGTTCAAGCAAGTTAAAAGCCAACAAATATGAAATTAATGAATCGAGACCACCATCAACCCTTTTGTCCAAGCAAGTTAATGGGAAGACCCAACCAATTAATCTTGTAATACGCACAAGTAATCAAATACCAAGAATAACAATCAATTAATCAAAAGATCAAATAACTCTAAAAATCATAAATATCTACAACAATATCAAATTACAATAAAACAATTAACATATCATTGTTCAAGACAGAGAAAGCACTCATAGACACTCATAGAAAGAAAGCACTCATAGACAAGCCTCCTTCTTCTTCATTTGAAGACATTTTTGCACAACTCTCCTTGAATTAAAGAATTCCTCCTTTGATTAAGTGATTTTCTATAATGATCAATGAATTCTCCTCCTTTTCTCTTGTGTTTTTCATATATTTATAGGCTTATGAAGTGCCTAAACTCGAAGGTACAATGTTCATGGCCGAGTAGAAGTCGGAAGATACTAAAACTCCACAGATTACCAAAAATCGCGTAGAAAAAATCAAGCACCGCCTTAACTTCAGGACACAGCCGACGCCACCTTGGCTCTCGGAGCCGATGTCAGTTGTGTTCTGGTTCTCTACTTGTTCGCCGATTTGTTTTTGAATTTTGCACAATGAAGACCAGAATGCAGCCAGCACCGCCTTACTCTTGGAGCTGGTGCCGGTTCCATTTTGTTTTGCTCTGTTTCACTAATTTTTCTGTTGCTTTGAAGTTCGTGTTAACAGTGCATGGCCGACGCCGATTCTAGGGCCCTAGCTGGCACCGCCTCTCCTCTGTTTTGCGATGTTTTTGTTTCGTTTTACACAAAAAATATGCAATAATGAACAAAATACTTTTCCAAGGATAAAATCTCAAATATGAAGGAATATGACTAGTTATTGAACAAAATGTATCATAAAAGAACTTAAAATAACTAGAAAAAAATATGACTAATTTAGCCTCTATCATATTCCACCACACTTAACTCTTTGCTTGTCCTCAAGCAAAGTATCAAGAACAAGTAGGAAAACACAAGGTTTCATCAAATCAATTCAATCAATTTCAAAATAATATCTCTAAAGCTTTCTTCATTCAAGAACATAAAAAACATGCTATTACATCTTTCACAACAAATGCAAGACTTGTGTAAATGATAAATGACTTAGTAGAACCATCTCAATACTTAACAAGATTCTCAAACCATGGAAAGAATTTAGTTCAAAAAGAATATTCATTCCATAGGCTTACTTTTCATACACTCTCTCCACTAATCCGAGACATGTCATGATTTTACTTAGATTAAGTAGGACTTTTAAGCTTGTAATGTAAGGCTAAAGGCTTGTAATGTAGCTTATCAAACGAAGGATATAGGAGAATCAAATATCAAAGAAACTGAGAGTTCGCAAGAAAAGGATAAACAAAATTAATCAATAATTTCCAACCCTTCTTGCTCTCCTATTCTAGAAATCAATCAAACCATAATCTTATTTAGCAATTACGACTCCACTCAAGAAAATCCTGCATTTTTTCTTCTTTCTAAACTCTTCTCTATTTTTTCCACAAGATCACTCAAATTTCCAGCAATGGTGTCAAATACTTTATATAAACTTAACTTTTTACAGCTCAATCACCATTCCTTTTGTGATCTTTCTTCTCTCTTTTCCTTCAATTTGTTTTCTCTTTCACTGCTGCTGTTTTTGTTTTTTCTCACTTCTTTTCTTCATTCCATTCTTTCAAACAGCTTTTTGTTTTCTTCTTTTTTTTTCTTTTTCAACTTCTCCCGTTTCAACTCATTTCTTTCCATCTTTTATTGCTGCTCTTCTTTTCTTTTCTTGTTTTTAATCTTTCTTTTCTTTTTCTTCTCTTTCTTTTCTTTCTTTTCCCTTTCTAGCTCAACTTGTTATTGATCCATGACTGAAAGTAACAAGTCATAATCTTAATTTCCATATTCTTCCTCAATATTTTCTTACATATACTTTCATCCGTTAAGAGCATAGAGATTTGGAAAATTATTCAAACTCTCAGCAACAAGCACTGGACAAAATATTGTGACGGGTTTTAAAGAAAGAAATCAACCATTTAGGCTCAAAATAGGCACTAGGGATAATATAACAATAGGTAGGCTTGAAAGGCTCAAACTATCCAAAGAATACCTATTACCGTCATCTCTAAGTTAAATCATGATTGACTTTCTTATTTCGCCTCGAGAGGTATCAAGTAAGTTCTAGAATGTTCCATGAATTTTAGTAGAAAAATAGGTTTAAGAATAATGCAAAGTATTTGATCAAGAATTACTTCGTCCAAGTGAGTGCAAAAAGTCATGTATAAGCCATAAACGATCTAGAACATATGCTCTATAATCCATCATAAACATATACATTAAAAATATAGCTTAAAATCTCAAGATTTTTAGAAAAATTTGAAAATTTTCGCTCAAAATTTACTCCCAAGAAGGAAAAAGTATATGTATAAAAGACTTGTCAATCAAATCACTCTCCCACACTTAAACTGGACATTGTCCTCAATGGACAAAGGAATATAACAATGCTATGGGACTAAACAATGCTATGGGACCAAAAATATAAAGGAGAAGAGATAAGAAAAATAAACTTCCATTCATTATGCATGGTGTTGTACAAGAGGTGAATGCTTTGAAGAACGAGGCATTGGCAAAGTACCTAAAAAAAAATAAAAAACACACCAAAGCATAAAAACTAGAAAAGAAAATAAATCAGAAACAAAAGAAAGAAAATAGTACAAACAAAGGAAGAAAGTAAAAACTACAGAAAAGAAAAAAAAACATTAAAAGAGAAAGGAAAAACAATAGTGATCAAGAAAATGTAGACAGCATCATCAGTTCTCCTCCTCATCATCATCAGCTAATGTAGAAGCTCCCTCACCACCATGTGGTCCATAAGACTGCCGCCTCAATTCGGCCAATTGCTGCTCCATAGTATCTTGCCGTCTCGCCATGTCATCTATAGTACCCTGCAAGCATAGGAGCACCTCCATTTGCTAGTCTAGTCGTCCCAGCACAGTAGTCTCAAAGTCAGTCCGGTGTTGGGACTGAGAGCTGCTAGCTCATGCACGTGTTGGTGGTGGTGGGTGCTCCTCCTCTACTGTGGGTGGCCTTACTTGACCGAGATGTCTGACCTCAAAGGGAGTTAGCCACTTTTTCAACTTCTGGCTGTACTTGTGCCCGCAACTTATACGAGTTTGCTCAGTGACCATATCGTGCTCAGTGGTAGCCTCCATCAGTTCTCCCCCAAGACTCACACCAACGTCTTTCAGAATTTTCATTATAACTAAGGGAAAAATAAAGGCTTTTGTGGAGAGATGGTGATAAACAACCTCTCTAATAGATTGGATGATCAAGGGTGCAAGAGGGATAGGTAATGTGTTCATCATCCGATGCAAAATATAAGTGTCAATAAGTTTAGTCTCATTGAAACCACTAGCACGGGATACAACATTGAACCCAAACATAGAGGCTAGAGCTCTAAAGTTGGCTGCCAGATCATTGTTTAAATAGAAACTATTGGCTTGAAAGGCACTATGCTTATGTAATCCGAAGGCGGTTCTAGTCCCGCTAGCATCCAAATTCGGGTCAGAAAGAACCTTTTGATTATTTACATCAATCCCTTGCCAAGTATCATCGTCAAAGACCTGGAGGAGGTTAGCTAATTGGTTTTGAGTGATGACAATAGGGATTCCTTTCACTCTCGTTTCAATATGGGGAAGATGTTTATTGCCCTTATCCGTTATACTAGCATAGAATTCCTTAATAAGCACAGGACAATACTTCCCTTTCAATTGGACTATCGAACCCCATCCTTGCCGTCAAAACATCATACCTAATTTGAGTGCACGATCTAAGGTGGGTGAGAAAGTCCATTCGACAATGGTCTTATTAGATGCTCTCCTATTGTACCATTCCTCACAAGATGCATCTATAAACTCAATAGGTCAAAGGGACAAAGGATCAACAGATGAAAGGGTTGAGGAAGAGGAAGCTCTCGCCCTTTTAGAAGAATGACCTCTAGCTCTAGACATGTTCAAGTAAGGAATGGAGGAAATAGGAAGAGAGAACAATTGAGCTCTAAGACTTAAAACAGGGCAACTACCCTAGCACAGATACTTCTCAAATCTCACTCAACCCTCAACCAATCTCACAATTCACAGAACCCAAACTCCATCAATATATAGCACCTTCCAACAAATAATTCAATCACTCACCTCCAATCAATTCAACACAACCTACAACAATACATGTAAAGTTCACTATAAAGCATAAACGTGTTGAATATCCTCAATGCATGTAAGTAGACATGATCATGTTAATAAAGGCAGTATCATGGCATTAAACAACATTTCAAGTTGCATATGTAGTCATTATTCAACCATCACAAATAGCTATAATTCTAACCTTAACTATATGCATGAATCCCCTAATAATCATATGCACGAATCAAGCATCACAGAAGCATTGACTCCTAATCTAGTCCAGCTCATGAAGCTTAAGGAGTAATAGACCAATTAATCTTAGCATACACATTCTCATTTTCGACCAACAGTATTCCTAAAATTAGACAAAGTCATCTACAACATTTGAACCGTAGGAATTGAATAAAAATCATACATTTATGCTCTTGTATGCATGGGCAAGTAAAAAATGTAAGCTTTTTGTAGAAATCTAAGCTCCTTGCTTGTGGATTGATTGTGATGTTGTTATGAAGAATTGAAGAATTTGAGGATTTTGATTCGTAGGATCAACAAAAGAGATAAAGGGAAATGTTATAGAAGTGTTTAGGAGTTGGAAAATCAAATTTTGAGAAGTGGAGGATGTGAAGCCGGTGTGGGCTTGAGAGAATTTGAGAGGGGGAATGGAAATTTTGAAGAAAAAGTGGCCAAAATGGCCCTCAAGAGTGCGCCTACCCAATAGGAATCGGCGCTGGCTTGGTTCTGTCCGGTTCTCCAATTTTTTTTAATAATAATAATAATGCAGAAAACACACTAATGCTGAATAATGCACTTGAATAAAAAAAAATCAATCAAAATGACAGGAATAAAAAATTGTCTTAATCACAAAAACGGAAAGTAAAGTAAAAAGGCTTCAATGTTTCCCATGTCTTTGATCCCATGGATTTTCCTCAGTATTCCCTGGTAATGTCCCCGCTTGACGATCTCTCAGGAGTTTGGCTAGTTGACCAATTTAGTTCTCCAAATTGCGCATGGAGGCCTTTAGGTTCCTTGTTGTCACATCGACTCCTTGGAACTTAATCTCCGTGGTACTTACCAATTAGCCAATTAACTTTTCCAATGGTGGCTTTAGAAGTGCTGCAGTGTTGGTCATGGGGTTTTGGATCCTTTGATTGCCTCCAAAATTGAAAGAACCTTGTCTAGGTTGATTCCCATTGCTCCAAAAGAAATTAGAGTGATTTCACCAACCAGGATTATAGGTAGAGCTATAAGGATTGTTACCTGACCAGACATTACCTGCGAAGGCCGCTTGCTCCGAAGTTTCTTGGAGTGACCCCATTTTTTGGCATTCATGATTGGGGTGTCCTTCTCCACAGAAATCACAACTCACATTTAAATCCTGGCCTTGAGGCATCACCAACTCTTCCATCTTCTGGGTTAAGGCGTCCACCTGAGCCTCTAATGCTGCCACAACATCCACTTTGTACACTCCTTGCAAACGACCTCTAGACCTTGCACTTTCCTAAGAATAGTTATTAGAAGCAAAATTTTCAATAAGCTCAAATAGCTATTCTGGGGTCTTATGATTGATGGAACCTCCTGCAGAAGAGTCCACTACTTGCCGTGTTGCGAACGTAAGACCATTCAAAAAGATAAGCATCTACATTCCCAGCTAAAATCCGTGGCGTGGGCATTTTCTTAAATCTTTCCCAACTTTCATATAAGGACTCAGAATCTGATTGTTGGAAGGTAAAGATTTCGTTCCTAAGTTTGGCTGTCCTAGCTCGAGGAAAATATTTGGCCAAAATTTTTTCAGTTAGGGCATTCCAAGTAGTGATAGAACCGGTAGGTAAAGACTTTAACTAAGATTTAGCTTTATCTCTCAAGGAAAAAGGAAAAAGCCTTAACTTTATGGCATCCTTAGAAATACCATTCATCTTGAAAGTATCACAAATCTCAAGAAAACTAGCTAAGTGAGCATGAGATTTCTTTAGGTAGCCTGTCGAATTGAACCATATTTTGCACCATTTGGAAAATATTGGGCTTTATTTCGAAATTGTTTGCATCTATTTTAGGCCTAGTGATACTCGAGCCTGTGCCCGAGATTGCGGGTTTTACAAAGTCATCCATAACCCTCATTTCATTCCCAGCATTGTTTTGTTGAGCACCATCCATTTCGACGATTAAGTTCCTTTAGATTGTCCAGCGGATCTTTGATAATGTCATTTCCATTTTAGGGTCAAAATCGACTATCTCGCCTTCGAATTTTCGGGTCATGTACCAAGGATAACACCTAAGAAAACAAGAAGCAAGTTAAAGAATAGAATTAATGATTAAAACAAAATTAAAAGGTTACAAAGTTAGTACATCAAACATAGTCAAAGTTAGTAAGTTAAGTTAGGGAACAAGGGTGTACAAGAATACATGAAATACAAAAGATACCACCTTTTTGTGAAAAGAACAATCGTACATATCTTACATATTTAAATATTTACATGGTTAAATCAACAAAATCCAAGCTTTCATACTATTGTTCCCCGGCAACGGCTTTAAAAACTTGATGTGTCCGGATTTAGGTATAAAAATCATATAAAAAATAAGCACATTCCCAATTAAGTTTAAATTAAAACGTTAACCCCAAATTACACATATGAGCAAGTGTACTCATCATTAACCGAGCATAGGGTTCAAATGAGTATCGATCCTCCAGGAACAAGTAGACATTAATCACCTTTCTTTTATTATTTAACTGACTCGATAAAGTGAAAAATAAAATAAAATAAAATAAAAATAAATACATGTCAAGGATATAGAATTATGTAATTTAAACCATTATCTTAACATAAATTACCTAAAGTACTTAATTTTTATCATAACTAATTATTCTCTTGGCATCATGAAGGATAATATAGATTCACTTCTTTGTCGAATCCATGAATCCCTATCTTCTAGATAACTTAGCATCACATATCCTGTCTCAACTAGTCTTACCCAAAAGATGCATTAACCATAGTCCTTGATTTAATTCTCATTCCTGGCAAACTATACATGAAATTAATTAATGAATCCATATCCTGACAGACATCAATTAACCTTTAATTACTTTGTCCCTACTCCTAACCTCTTTGTCTAAGCAAGTTAAAAGCCAACAAATATGAAACTAATGAATCGAAACCACCATCAACCCCTTTGTCCAAGCAAGTTAATAGGAAGACCCAACCAATTAATCTCGTAATACTCACAAGTAATCAAATACCAAGAATAACAATCAATTACTCAAAAGATCAAATAACTCTAAAAATCATGAATATCTACAGCAATGTCAAATTACAATAAAACAATTAACATATCATTGTTCAAGACAGAGAAAACAAAGTAAAAAAAAAAGCACTAATAGACAAGCCTCATTCTTTTTCCTTTGAAGACCTTTTTGCACAACCCTCCTTGAATTAAAGAATTCCTCATTTGATTGAGTGATTTTCTATGATGATCAATGAATTCTCCTCCATTTCCCTTGTGTTTTTCATCTATTTATAGGCTTAGGAAGTTCTTAAACTCGTAGGTACAATGTTCTTGGCCGAGTAGAAGTTGGAAGATACTAAAACTCCACAAATTACCAAAAATCACGTAGAAAAAATCAAGCACTGTCTTAACTTCAAGGCACAGTTGGCACCGCCTTGGCTCTCAGAATCGGCACCGGTTGTGTTCTGGTTCTCTACTTGTTCGCCAATTTTTTTTCGAATTTTGCACAATGAAGACCAGAATGCAGCCGGCACCACCTTGACTCTTGGAGCCGGCGCCAGTTCCATTCTGTTTTGCTCTATTTTACCAATTTTTCTGTCGCTTCGAAGTTCGTGTCAACAGTGCATGGCCAACTCCGATTCTAGGGCCCTAGCTGGCGCCGCCTCTCCTCTGTTTTGCGCCGTTTTTATTTCGTTTTACCCCAAAAATCTGCAATAATGAACAAAATATCTTTCTAAGGGTAAAATCTCAAATATGAAGGAATATAACTTGTCATTCAACAAAATATATCACAAAAGAACCTCAAATAACTAGAAAAAATATGACTAATTTAGCCCCTATCAAGTATTGATCACTTTGATTATGGATTTAGTATTATCACTATCATTTATATTTTCTATTTTTAGATATTTTGATGATATATAATTATTTGTATAGTTGAACTCTAAAGAAATTATGGAATTTTATGGTTCGCTAAAACAATGTGTGGTGGATGTGTTTTGGCAGTTGTGCATTGTGTGCTGGGAATATGATTTGAGATGTGGTAGGCGATGTGTTGTGCATGTGTGCAAAGAGTACGATATTCCTTGCAACGTTGTAGGTTGTGTATGGTGTATATGTGTGTATGGATAATGGATTATAAATATTACAGCTTGTTTGTTTTGTATATGTCTGGGGAATGTGATTGGAAACTTTCTAGGCCGGGAGTGTGACGGGGATTGTGCATGTGTGTTGTGCATACTGATTGCTATGGAATTGTTGTGAACATGAAAATGTAACAGGTTTTGAAAGCTGAAATTGTAGATAGTAGGTTACCACGGATTTTTGATTCTGTGGCAAATTGCAACGGATTTGCCACGAACAGTATCTTCTTGAGAGAAGTTTGTGGCAAATCCGTGGCAATCTACTGATGTGTCCGGATTTGGGTATAAAAAATCATATAAAAACAAGCATATTCTCAATCAAGTTTAAATTAAAATGTTAACCCCAAATTACACATATAAGCAAGCGTACTCATCATTAACATAGCATAGTGTTCAAATAAGTGTTGAACCTCCAGGAACAAGTATACATTAATCACCTTTCTTTCATTGTTTAACCGACTCGATAAAGTGAAAAAGAAATAAAAAGGAAAATAAACTAAAATAAAATAAAAATATATACATATAAAGGATGGAGAAGTATGTAACTCAAACCATTATTTCGACAATCATAATTTTAAAGTACCTAATCATTATCATAACTAATTATTCTCATGGCATCATGAAGGATTAAGGTAGATTCACTTCTTTGTCCAATCCATGAATCCCTATATTCTAGATAAATGAGTATCACATATTCTGTCTCAACTAATTCACCTAAAAAATGCATTAACTACAGTCCTTGATTTAATTCCCATTCCTGGCAAATTACACATGAAATTAACCAACGAATCCATATCCTAGCAGACATCAATTAACCTTGAACTACTTTGTCCTTACTCTTAACCCCTTTGTCCAAGTAAGTTAATGGAAATAACCAACCAATTAATCTCATAATAAGCACAAGTAATCAAATACTAAGAATAACAATCAATTAATCAAAAGATCAAACAACTCTAAAAATCATGAATATCTAAAACAATGTCAAATTACAATAAAACAATTAATATATCATTGTCAAGAAAAAGAAAATAAAGCCAAAGAAAGCACTCATAGACAAGCCTCCATCTTCTTCCTTTGAAAACCTTCTTGTACACCCTCCCTGAATTGAAGAATTCCTCATTTGATTGAGTGATTTTCTATTATCATCTATGAATTCTCTCATTTTCTCTTATGTTTTTCATCTATTTATAGGCTTAGGAAGTGCCTAAACTCGTTGGTGTAATGTTCTTGGCCGAGTAGAAGTAGGAAGATACTAAAATTCCACAGATTACCAAAAACCGCGTCCAAAAATCAAGATCCCGTCTTTTCCTCAAGGCACAGCCGGTGCCGCATTGGCTGCCGGAGCCGGCGCTGGTTGTGTTATGTTTCTTCTTTTGTTCGTTGATTTTT
Organism: Voacanga thouarsii; assembly: GCA_026120185.1. Taxonomy (NCBI): domain Eukaryota; kingdom Viridiplantae; phylum Streptophyta; class Magnoliopsida; order Gentianales; family Apocynaceae; genus Voacanga; species Voacanga thouarsii. The sequence goes on along the minus strand of JANUWF010003362.1, from coordinate 2,691,285 downwards.
TTCTTGATTTCCACGCACTGTTGTCCAGAGTGTAGCCGGCGCTGCCTTGGCTACTGGAGCCGGTCCCAGTTTAGTTCTATTCTGGTCTCGTTTCAATAATTTTTTATCGTCTCGAAGTTTGTGTCATCAGCACATGGCTGGCGCCGGTTCCTTTGTCCTGGCCGGCGCCGCCTCTATTCTATTTTGCAACATTTTGACTCCATTTTATCCCTAAAATCTAAAATAATGCACAAAATACCTTTCCAAGGATAAAATCTCAAATATGAAGGAATATGACTAGTTATTAAATAAAATATATCACAAAAGAGCCTCAAATAAATAGGAAAAATATGACTAATTTAGCCCCTGTCATCTACCATCAATTTTCCACGAAAAATTATTTTCCATATTATTTTCGTGGCAAATCCATGGCAAATTGCCACAGATTTGCCACAAATGGTGCTTGCTTGAGAATAGTCCATGGCAAATCCATAGCAATCTGCCACGGAATTACCACATACAGCCTATTTCCATATAGTTTCTGTGGCAATCTGCCATGGATTTGCTTGCTACAGATTTTCCATGGAAAATTATTTTCCATATTATTTTCGTGGCAAATCAGTGGCATATTACCACGGATTTGCCACGAACGTTTCCTACTTGATAACAGTCCATGGCAAATCTATGGATAGCCTATTTTCCAAATGGTTTCCATGGAAAATCCGTGGTAGATTGCCAGATATTTGCCACAGACCTGTTTGAGAACTGTTCGTGGTAAATCTGTGGTAATCTGCCACAGATTTGCCACAAACAGCCTATTTTCCATATTATTTCCATGGCAAATCCATGGCCGATTGCGGCGGATTTGCCATGGTTCCCTTACAATATTTTCCTTGAAAAGTGATACCAACTTAAACAATTCGTGATAACTTGCCACGGAATAAGATTTCCCTCGCAACAAATGCTTAGTGACGAATGTATTTGACACGGACCTTTTCCGTCGCAGATCCTTGGCAAATTCTAGATTTGCCACGGATTTTTTTGTGGCAAATTGGCAGATTTCTTGTAGTGTACTAAAGCTAGATACTTGGAGGATGAACAAATTGCATCCACTAAAGGTTCAATAAGGTTGGAACTCGAAGAGAAGTTATCTTCTGAATCAACTTCTTCTAACCCGATTATAGAACAAGAAGAAGCACAACCTTAAGAACCTGTACAAATGGAGCCATGTCATAGTGGGAGGATATCTAGAGTATCAAAAAGATGGATTGAGAGGCTTTTGACCTAGTTTTCGACCATTAGGAATAAGATCCCCCTAGATACGAGGAGACTGTTGCTGGAGTCGATGCAGACCTATGGCATGAAGCAATAAAAGTTGAGATTATGTCTATGTACTTCAATTAGGTTTGGGATCTTGTAGCTTCACCTGAAAGGATAAAACCCATTGGGTGTATGTGGGTGTGCAATAGGAAGAGGGGAGTGAATGGGAGAGTGAAAACTTTCAAAACTAGACTTGTGGCGAAAGAGTATACTCAGAAAGAAAGGATCGATTATGAGGAAACTTTTTGAAGGATAAAAACGGAAAACATCAAAGAAAATGCAGTGGAAAATTTTTCAATTTTTTGAGCCACATCTAGGAGAGAATGCTTACTTTTTTTTATTAGTTGCGGATTAACCAACAGGGGGTTGGGTTGCATTGGAACTTACGTTGGAAGAGGAGAAAGAGGTGTCTGCAATTCGACTTGTATTCCCGCCAATCTTCTACTCCTACGCTTCAAGCATCTCTAAGCTTCCTCTCTTCATCTTCTGGATTATTGTTCTACCTTACTCTTGGGTTAACTTGGTGAAAGCTCCTTCTTTGGATAATCAAGAAACTCTCCCAGAGAGAAAGAAGAGAAGAACGTGGAATAAAGAGTGAGGGGGAGAGAAGACATACCAGAGAAAGAGAACTCTGAAAAAATATGTTATTTTTATCCTTCTCTTGCACACTTATTTTCGGCCAGCCTTAGGGCTTGTTTAAACCTTAATGGCCGAAAACATTAAGCCCTAATGGGCTTGGTACTGTGCTCCAAAACCAATCCAAGACTGGCACAATCCTCTTAATTAATTAGTTATCTTTTATGGGCTTCATTAAATACCCAAGACTAATTAGTCAATTCTAATTGGAATCTTAATATATGTCAACATATATTAGCCTAATTAATTAATTTATTCCAGCCCAATTCTTTTAGTTATTTAATTTTCTTTTCTGGGCATTATAAAATCTCAAGACTAATTAGTTAATTCTAATTAGACTCTTAGAATAAATTTTATTTTTCTTTCAAATAATTATCATTAAGCTTAGATTGTGTCTAAACAATACCAAGGCAACTTGAGCTACTCCGGGGACCAAGAGACATATTATTCATGGCTACTAAAATGCCCTTACTATTAAATAGCTGCATTTTATCATTTTAAATATTTTTATTTATCATTATATGGAAATATTGGCCCCAAGAATAATATTGCTAAAGCAATATCTCAACCTACAGGTGAAATGACGGAAATACACCTCTATGTAACACCCATCAATGAGACAGGATAAATATACTAACACCCATCTCAAAGACATTTACCATCCTTAGATATATAGTCTGATAATCCATGACTCACTCAAATGTACTTGCTTATCTTTGGAAGTTACCCAAAAGCACACATTCTAGAGTCACGTTCCTAGGGCCCTAGATCATTAGATTATCCTAGACAATCACAAGGGGGTAATTTTACTTCACTAAGTGAAGCATAGAAACTCTGTTGCATGAGCCCATCTTAACTAATTATAGTAATACACCCAACATACAGAGATATTGATCTCACAAAAGAAATCTCACCCAACATACATCAAAGTATAAAACAATTACTTCATCAGGCCACCAACTCATACTCAAGTATAAAGGTATCCGTCAACGTTGTAGCAGTAATAGTCTGGTTTCTATAATTGTAATACTTTAAGAAAGACCACTATTATAGGTCCAGTTCTTTGTATTCGAATTATGCTTATGCCAATGATGTGAGTGAATTACTCACTGATTCAAGGTAAATCATTCTTTATTGGAACTCATGCCATAAAAGTCTTACCTTGATGAAATGCCCAGTTCTATTAAACGACTACTTGTATGATAAGTACCCATGGTTTTTATGTTATTGTGAAGAACGACCCAACACATAGACCATTACTTATTATACTTGGATCTTAAATGTGTAATAATATAAGAAACAAACTAAATTGAATAAATAAATATTTTATTGTAATATATTTACACAAAATACATAGTTTTTGAGGACATATTTTCCAATAATCTCCCACTTGCACTTCAAAGAATAAGAAAGTCCACAAATGTCTACCCCTATGACATCTAAGTGTCTGCGAAACACCTTTTCTATTAAAGGCTTGGTAATAGGATCCGCCAGATTGTTGACAAAGGAAATCTGATCACTTCCTCTCTTTATGCTTGCCATTCCTATAGTTTCAAGGTTCCTTGCATTGTAACACTGCTCTAGTGTTGTCACAATAAATTGTGATAGGTTTGTCCATGTGCGGTACTACTCTAAGTTCTGTAAAAAACTTTCAGAGCCACATAGCTTCTTTAGAAGCTTCTGAAACAGCAACATACTCAACTTCCATAGTAGAATCAATAATGCAGGATTGCCTGATACTTCTTCATGAAATATCTCCTCCAGACAAAGTGAAGACTTATCCACTAATAGATTTTCTTTTATCTTTATCTGCTTAGAAGTTTCAGTCGTGCAACTAGTAGGAACTAAATCATTAGCACGATATACAAGTATATAATCTCTCGTTTCCTTAAGATATTTGATTATATGCTTTACGGCTTGCCAGTGAGCTTCCCCCAAGTTTGATTGATATCTACTAACTATGCCTATTGCAAAGTAGATATTTAGTCTAGTATAAAGCATAGTATACCTAAGACTTCCTGCAGCTGAAGCATAAGGGATCCTGCTCATTTTCTGCTTATTTTCCTATGTTTGAGGACACTTCTTAGAAGATAAAGACAATTCATGTCTAAAGGGTATGATAGCCCTTTACATTGATCTATGCTGTACTTGACCAATATCTTGTCAATATAAGCAGTTGGGATAAACCTAACATTCTCTACTTCCTATCTCTAAGAAGCTTAATACCAAGAATGTAGCTAGCTTCTCCTATATTTTTCATGCTAAATTGACGAGATTGGCAAGCTTTAATGGATGATAATATCCCTACATCATTTCTAATGAGTAGAATGTCATCTACATAAAGTACCAAGAAAATCACTTTGCTACTGTCTGATTTCATATACACACATAGTTCATCCACGTTTTGAATGAAACCATAAGCTTTCACAGTTTCATCAAAACGTATGTTCCATGATTGCGACGCTTGTTTAAGTCCATAGATGGACTTCTTAAGCTTATAAAACATTTGTTCTTAATCTCTAGCAGCAAAACCTTCTGGTTGGAACATATAGATATCTTCGCTAAGATAGCCATTTAAGAAGGCCGTCTTAACATCCATTTGCCGTATCTCATAGTGATAATTACATGTGATTGTGATAAGAATCAAGCCACTAAAACTCAAGAAGGAAGAGCGACAATGCAAGGGCCAATGACAAGGGTAAGGACCAAGAGACTCCAAAGCGATATCCAACTGCTCCTACAACCATTAGTTGATGATGGAAGGGATTTGGAGTGAAGAAGGTAGCCGTGAACTTAATTTGATTAACATCCAAGTGGAATCCCAACAACAGCCCATACCTGCATCAACAGAGGGAGCGAAAGAGGGAGAAAATGATGAATTCCAACTTCCAGCCTTAGGCGCTGGCCCCAAGGAATACCTCGCGCCAGGTGCATTCTACTAGCTAACACATTGGAATTCTAATGTTGACCTGGCGCCAGGTCCAGAAATTACACCTGGCGTCAGGTCCAGATAGACACAGGGTAGGAATTCTAGTGCTGACCTAGCTCCAGGTCCAGCACAACACCTGGCACCGAATCTAGTCGGGAAAAACACCCTGTTTTGTCAATTTTTACTATTTTTTATGTATTTCATTTATTTTAAACACTTTGTAGAGACTCTTTTAGTCCTTAAATTATCTTGGGGCCTTAGTAGTTACTTAGCTAGGGTTATAGTAGTATAAATACATCTTTTGTGACTTGATAATTCAATTGATCATACATTATTTCAAATTGTGAAAAGAGAGCTTTGAGGGGTTCAACCTCCTTCTTCATCTTCTTCAAGACCTTACTTAGGGTTTAGTCCTCCCAATGTATGAGTCTCTAAAATCTATGGATAATCCAATGTGCTTTTTCTTGAATGAGTATTAGTTGCTTTGTTCTTCTAAGGTTTTATCTTGAATTCCTTTGCTTGGGTACCTATAGTTCTACTTCTCTTATTCTTGATTTCCTTTGTTATGTCAACGGTATTTTGGTGAATCTATAGTGGGTCTTGCTATATTTCTTGTGGGTCTTTGATGCTTTGTTCCTCAAAGGTTTACTAGGGAATAGTTAGATAGTTTTCTTTCTTCTTTTGCCACAAATTTCTACTGTTTGGGTTACATTTTCTTAGCCAAGGGTTTTACCCATTCGTTTACCTTTGGTCCAAAAATTTCCTCCCACAAGATCATATCAAAGAGTTTGGTATCAGAGTAAAGAAAGTTTTGATTTCAATCAAAGCTTGACATCAAGAAAAGGAGCTCTACAAATTGAAGAAAAAATCAAGGAAATCCCGTAACTAAAAAACATACTCCAAAAAGGTCATGAAATCTTTGTTATATCTTGATTTTTCTTTGAGAAAATTGCTGCTTGATGTTAATATATTTCTTGGAAACAAATTTTTCTTGTGTTTGTGGTGAAAATTAGCTTGAATATAGGTGAAAATATTAGTTGTTTTTAAGTGACGGGATTGTAACCAAGGTGTTTGTTAAACGTTCTATGAGGATACTTGTGGCTTTAGTTGTGGGTTTTGATTTTTAATTTTTAATTTTTCATTTTTTGGAATGTTGGGACTTGATATATCACTCTATTATTGAAATCCATACTCATTGAACTCATTTTTTCCAAATACACATTTGTGGAGTCTTGTTCTTCCTATTCCTATCTACAAGTTTCCTTGTTTCTTGTTTCTTGTTAATTCTTGTTTCTTGTTTCTTGTTTAAAATTGCTCCCTTATTTTTTAGTGGTTGTTCTTGCACTACTTGAATCCTATTCTTTGAAATTCTTGCTTGAAAAACTTGTTTGTTTAGGGTATCCAACAAGTGTTTATTGAAATTCTCCTAAGACCCCCTAACTGAAAAATTCATTGAATTTTGTTGATTCACTTTGTTGGACTAAACCTTTAGCTATTGGAGAGAATTGGATTGAACAAGAAGGTTTGAGTGTTGAGAAAAAGGCAAAAGGGAGAGATTTACACCAAAAGAGTCAAAGAGGGTAAACACGAATGTAGAGTGAAAACTATTGAGAGTAAACACGCAAGGGAGTGAAGAGAGGAACTACTTCTTTTATTTTATTAATCTCTTTTGCAGGTATAACTCCTTGAGTAATTCCATTACTATAGCCCATGAACAAGAACTTCCTAGACCTAATCCAAGTGGCCTAGTAAACCCTAAGAAGAACCACTTGATGTTAGGGGTTTGCAAGATGATTTGTAAGCTATGATGAGAACTATGCAAAGTGAGTTTCAACACATGACAAGAGAGCTAACGGGGTTGAGGAATCAACTTGGTACCTCTTCTACCGTTGCACAAAGAAGAGGTCACGAGAGGTTTGAAGCTCCAAGCCCTAGATTGATGGAAGGTGATGCCCACACCCCTCCACTCAATGTTTAATAAAATGAAGATTGGGATGAGCACTCAATTGAGGGATTTCAACAAGCTCCCATGAAAGGGGGTAGACATGGTATAAGAGGAGGATGAGGTAGAGGTCAAGAAAGGAATGGGGAAAATAATCCAAGAGGGTTGGAAAGAGAATTTGATAGAGTTGATGAATAGTATAAGGGAGAACATGGTGATGCATATGGGGAACCCAATAGAGGATAGGGCAATAGAGGAGGTAAGAGAGAAGGAAATGATGAGAATAGGGAGTTGAACCATATCAAGTTTAAGCGACCAATATTCTATAGGAAGAGTGATCCCAAAGCCTATTTTGAATGGGAGAGTAAAATGGAGATATACTTTCAATACCATACCTATAGTAAAAGATCCAAGGTGAGGCTAGCTATCTTGGAGTTTACGGAGTATGCATTAGTTTGGTGGGAACAAGTTGGCAATCAAAGGAGGTAAATGGGAGTAGAAGACGTGGGCAATTGGAACTTGTTAAAAGACATGATGAGGGCTAGGTTTGTTCCACACCACTACTACCAAGATCTCTACCAAAGGATTCAATCCCTTAAACAAGGTAACAAAGGGGTGGAGGTCTACCATAAGGAAATAAAGATAATGTGGATGAGAGCTCAAATTTAAGAAGATCATAGGGCAACAAAGGCTAGATTCTTGGGTAGATTGAATAGGAAAATAGCCAATTTGGTAGAGTTGCACTCCTATGACCAACTTGAGAACATGGTCTATGCTGCCGCCAAGGTTGAAAAGTAACTAAAGAGGAGAACTTTTACCAAGCTTACATTTCAAAGTTTGAACACTACTAGTAAGATGCCAATCAAGAAAGATAATGCTCCTAAACCTTTACAAAGGAAGTACAACAAGTCAAGGGAAGGATGGAAACCTAGCGAATGGTGGAACAAGGATAAGGGAAAAGCCTTGGAAAGACCACAATGAAACAGAGATATCAAGTGTTTCAAGTGTCTTGACTATGGGTATACTTCTCATGAGTGTCCAAGTAAAAGGACTATGTACACTAACCCCTATAGAGAAGTCATAACCGATGAAGAAGAGGAGGAAGAACGATGCCAAGGAGACCAAGAAGAAAATATAGAAGAGGAAAATGATGAAGGAGAAGTAGTTGGCTAAGAGTATGCCTTCGTTGGAGTCACAAGAAGATCATTAAACTCCTAAGCCAGGAAGGGAAAGATTGTATGCTAACTTAGAAAAATACTCTTTTTGTTTAGAAATGATTACATTTCTTAGGTATGTTGTGAGTGCCAAGGGGATTGAGGTTGATGAGAAAAAAGTAAAAGCCATCCAAGATTGGCCCACTCCTACCACTATTACCTAAGTTTGTAGCTTCCATGGGCTAGCTAGCTTCTATAGGAGATTCATCAAAAACTTTAGTACCCTAGCAGCCTCTCTAATGGAAGTGGTGAAGAAAAATATGGGATTCAAATGGGAGGAAGCTCAACAACAAGCCATTCAAACCCTTAAGGACCAATTGAGTCAAGCCCCAATTCTCATTCTACCAAACTTTGAGAAAGTGTTTGAGATTGAGTGTGATGAAAGTGGGGTGGGAATAGGTGTGGTTCTAATCCAAAATCGAAAACCCATTACTTATTTTAGTGAGAAATTGTCCAGGACAGCCACCAATTACTTTACCTATAACAAAGAATTTTTTGCCTTGGTGAGGACCTTAGAATATTAGAAACATTACCTATTACCAAGAGAGTTTGTGATTCACACCAACCATGAAACCCTTAACACCTCAAAAGCCAACAAAACTTAAACAAAAGGCATGCAAGGTGGATGGAGTTCATTGGAATATTTTCTTATGTCATTTAATATAAAAAAAGGTAAGGACAATATGGTTGTGGACGCATTATCCCGTAGGTATGCACTTTTAAACTTTTTGGATACTAAAATTCTAGGTTTTGAGCTTGTGAAAGGATTGTATAAAAATGATGAGGAGTTTGGGAAAATCTTTCATCCTTGTGAAAAATGTGCATTTGCTAAGTACTATAGGTATGACGGATTTTTATTTATAGAATCAAGACTTTGTGTGCCAAAAGGGTCCATTAGGGAATTGCTAGTCAAGGAGATCCATAGTGGAGGACTAATGTGATATTTTAGTGTTGCAAAAACCTTAGGCACATTAAAAGAACACTTCTTTTGGCCCAAAATGAGAAGGGATGTAGAAAAATATTGTTCACAATGCATAACATGTAGGCTGGCTAAATTTAAGTCACTTCCACATGGACTATACACTCCTTTGCCCATTCCAAATGCCCATTGGGTTGATATTTCCATGGATTTTATTTAGGATAACCTAGATCCAAAGGGAGTAAGGACTCTATATTTGTGGTTGTTGATAGGTTTTCAAAAATGGCTCATTTTGTGGCTTACTTCAAAACTAATGATACCCATATATTGTAGATTTATTTTTTAAGGAAGTAGTAAGGATGCATAGAATCTTAAGGACTATTGTGTATGATAGGGACACTAAATTTCTTAGCCATTTTTGGAGGGTCTTATGGAATAAACTTTGTACTAATCTTTTATTTTTCACAGCTTGTCACCCCAAACAGATGGGCAAACGGAGGTGGTCAACTCGACACTCACCCAACTCTTAAGGACCGTTATCAAGAAAAATTTAAAGAATTGGGAAGAGTGCTTACCCCATATTGAGTTTGCCTACAACCAAGTTATTCATTACCCTACTTCTTATTCTTCTTTTAAAGTTGTATATGGTTTTAATCCTCTAATGCCTTTGGACTTGATTCTTTTTCCTGTAGGAGAACATATGAATCTTGATGGGGCCAAGAAAGCAGAATTAGTAAAGGCACTCCATGAAAAAGTCAAGGCAGTAATCGCAAAGCGAAATGAAGATATTGCTTTTAAATACAACTAAAGGAGAAAACAAATTTCATTTGAGCCCAGTGATTGGGTTTGGGTGCACCTTCGCAAAGAGAGATTTCCTACTCAAATAAGGAGTAAGTTGGACCCAAAAGGAGATGAACCGTTTCAAGTCATTGGCTCAGTTGGAAATAATCCCTACAAGATTGACTTGCCCGATGATTATAAAGTCAGTGCTACATTCAATATTAGTGACTTAACTCCTTTTGATGTAGGTAATGATTCGTGGAAGAATCAACTATAAAAAGGGAAAAATGATAGGAATCAAGCCAACCAAGCCGCTAGAACTCAAGAAGGGGGAGCGACAATGCAAAGACCAATAACAAGGGGAAGGACCAAGAGACTCTAAGGCGATATCCAACTACTCCTACAATTATACTTGATGATGGAAGGGATTTGGAATGAAGAAGGTAGCTGCGATCTTAATTTGATGAACATCCAAGTAGAATCCCAACAACAGCCCATACCTGCACCAATAGAGGGAGCGAAAGAGGGAGAAAATGCTGAATTCCAACTTCCAGCTTCAACCTAGCACCAGCCCCAAGGCATACCTGGCCCCCAGGTGCATTCTGCTAGCTAATATACTGGAATTCTAGTGCTGACCTGGTGCCAGGTCCAACACAGCACCGGTTCTAGTAGGGCAGGACCCCCTATTTTGTCGATTTTTACTATTTTCTCCTCATTTTTCTTATTTTAAACATTTTGTAAAGACCCTTTTAGCCCTTAAATTATCTTGGGGCCTTAGTAGTCACTTAACTAGGGTTAGGGTAGTATAAATACATCTTTTGTGATTTAACAATTTAATTGATCATACATTATTTCAAATTGTGAAAAGAGAGCTTTGAGAAGTTCAACCTCCTTCTTCATATTCTTCAAGACCTTGCTTAGGGTTTAGTCCTCTCTATATATGAGTCTCTAAAATCTATGAATAATCCAATGTGGTTTCTCTCGATTGGGTCTTAGTTGCTTTGTTCTTCTAAGATTTTATCTTAAATTCATTTGCTTGGATACCTATAGTTTTACTTCTCTTATTCTTGATTTCCTTTGTTGTGTCAAGGGTATTTGGGTGAATCTATAGTGGGTCTTGTTATATTTCTTGTGGGTCTTTGATGCTTTGTTCCTCAAAGGTTTACTAGGGAATAGTTGGATAGTTTTCTTTCTTCTATTGCCACAAATTTCCACTTTTTGGGTTACATTTGCTTAGCCAAGGGTTTTACCCATTAGTTTGCCTTTGGTCTACAAATTTACTCTCACAAGATCACATCAGATTGTTGGAATGTATGCCCTCTTAGACTAGGTTTCTGATATAATTTTTACTTGTATTAATGAAAGTATTTTTCTCAAAATTTGTTTACGAAATCTTCTTTATATTTATGCACGATTTTATTGAAAAAGACCCATTGTGTTTAAGTAAATGGTTCATGTAAATGGAGGTCTTTCATAGTAAGGTATGGACCATGGGATATTTAACATATAAGCTATTGTTCTTAACTGGATTATGAAAATTGGAATCTCATCATTGTAAGGTTATTGTGTTATGAATTCTAAATAGGGAATGACTTATATTTAGTCAGTGAGTAGTCTACTCATTTCATAACAGAAGTGTATTTTGAATACGTAGAATAGGATCTGTAGTAGTGGTTTCTAAAAATACTATGTGATGGAAACCTAAACCACTCCTGCTACAGCATGGACATGTACTCTACAGCTTGAGTATAAGTTCGTAGTTTGACGAAGCTGGAAGTGTATGCTTTGATATACTATAGTTGTGGTTCTTAAGAATAACTAATATACTTGTATATTGGGTATATGTGACGAGTTAGTTAAGATAGACATGTACAAGATAATGTGTATACTTTATCGCCCCTGTAATTGTCCAAATGATCTAATTATCCAAAACCCTAGGGAACATGACTTGGATATTAGTTTTAGGGTAGCTCTCTTGGAAAGTTGGAATATTCCAAGAAGACATAGATCATTGGACTAAAAGCTTAAGGATGGAAGATGTCTTTTAAAAAGGTGTTAGTACACTCTTTCCTCTATAAATGAACAACGATGTGTAAAGGGATATTTTAGCCATTTCACATGTGGGTTGAAGACATAGCTAACGCGGCATTGTCCTTGGAGTCAATATTTTCTTTTGATGATATTAGGAAATATTTAAAATGTAAAATACAGTTATTTATATAGCAAGGGCATTTTGATCATTTTAGTAGTCAATGCGATGTGTCTTTTTGGTCATCAGAATAGCCCGTAAGTCCTAATTATTTTAGGTCGAGAAAATGGTCACAATGAAAAGGATTTTATTTTATTTAGGAAGTCTAATTTATTTTTTAGACTAGAATAAAATAAAAGAACAAGAGAAACTAAATTTATTATCTAATTTAATTGGTTAATTAATTATTCAGAACTTAAGCCCAGATTGAATAATTAGAAAAATTAACCTAGGCTTAAACTAGCTAATAAAAAGCTTAATAATAATTTTAGTTCATTTGGGCTAATTAATTACTTATTGATTTATTTTAATAAGTCCAAAAAATAAATAATTAATGGTTATTATTTTTAGGCTCATTGGGTCCAAGAAAAATAATAAATTATTTTGGCTCAATAGCTTAGACTAAAGGATTATTTTTATTCATGGTACAGAAGAGTTAAGGATTACCCAAACCTCTTCTATTGATAACCTCTGGATGTTTTGAAATATTAAACACCTGTGTTTTAGTTATCTGGTAATGTGAATAGAAGTTGTGGAGTTCAATTCTTCAGTATAGACTCACGACACAGAGAACCAGAGTTTTTCCTCTACTCTCTTTCTCGTTTTCTCTTATTCCTCTTTCATCTTCTTGTCTTTGCTAACTAATAGCAAATGATCAAGAAGGATCATTCCTCGCCTAGGTTGTTTCACAAACATAGATTAGGCAAAAGAATATTTTGAGAAACAAAAAGCTTCGCGTACATGCCAAAAAGAAGCCGAAGGATCACTGGTTTTTCACCGAAATCATCGTCAAGATAAGTAGCCAATTCAGTGGTCAGGACCTTGTCTTCTCAGCCAAACAGACCAAGGACACGAAAATGTATTCTTTTTTACCTTCTACTGCACTGTGTCAGGTGCTTTTTCTGGTTTTATAGTACTACGTGCATGCCCTCCTCTGTTTTCATTACCTTCAGCGATGGCTAAGAGAATTCGGATAAACTTAAGTATAGCTACTGGTGAAAAGGTTTCCTCATAATCGATCTCTTCTTTCTGAATATAACCTTTAGTAGCCAACCTTATTTTATAGGTTTCAACCTTTCCATCTGCACCTACCTTCCTCTTGTATACCCACTTACACCCGATGAATTTTATCCGATCAGGTGCAGTGACAATATCTCAGACTTGATTAAGGTACATGAATTCAATCTCAACATTCATGGCTAGCTGCTATTTGTTTGCATCAGCATTCTAGTGGAATCTTATTCCTAATGATCACAGACTAGATCATAGATATCTCCAGTCCACCTATCTAGAACTCTTATGATCTACCCACTACAACGAGGCTCAGTTTGTATAGGAACATCCGATAGTGTTTCTCTTGGTTCCTCGCTCGGGGTGTTAGAAGTACCTGAAATTGAATCAATGACCAACTTCTGTTCAAACTCTATTCTATTTGAACCTATAGTGGAAATAACTTGTTCATCCTCTAAGTATCTAACATTAGTACTAATGAGTACTTTATGCTCTTGAGGATGACAAAAATATCCACCTCTTGTTCCTTTTGGGTACACAACGAAGTAGTATAACTCTGATCTTGGTTCCAACTTACTTCTTTTTGTTAGCACATAAGCTGGACAACCCCATATCTTGAGATGATTTGGATTGGGCTTTCGTCCAATCCACATTTCATAGGATGTCATAGGTACTAATTTGGAAAGCACCAAGTTCAAAATATATGCCGTTGTTTCTAAGACATATTCCCCTCCTCCCAAAAAAATAGGAAGAGACACATAACTCATCATGCTTCTGACTATTTCCATCAAAGTTCTATTTCTTCTCTCAACTACTCCGTTCTGCTGGAAAGTCCCAGGCGCAGTTGATTGAGATACTATGTCATGATGTTCCAAATAATCCTTAAACTCACCGAGGAGGTACTCTCCACCACGATCCGATCTCAAAGTTTTAATTAATTTACCGATTTGACGTTCCATTTCAGCCTTAAACTCTTTGAATTTATCAAAAGAGTTAGACTTGTGTCTCATCAGATAAATATAACCAAAACGAGCGTAATCATCTGTGAAAGTGTTGAAGTACTCGTAACCTCCCCTAGCTGGTGTAGTCATCGGACCGCACACATCTGTATGAACTAGTGCTAGTATTTCCATGGTTCTATCCATCTTTTTGGTGAAGGACCTTTTGATCATTTTACCTTTAAGGCAAGATTCACACTGAGGCCATTCTTCCTATCTTAATAAACCTAAAGGTCCACCATGGATTAGCCTCTAAATCCGATTGGGATTTATATGTCATAATCTTATATGCCACAAATACGAGTCATTTGATATAGCCTTTCTCTTTTTATTATCAGGTTCAGTTTAAATATTACTTACTTGATTCTAATAGGATGTATATAAAAAGGATTTCCATACATGTTTCCTATACAAATTAAATTACCATCTCTACTTATGGAAATACCAAAATAGAAAGAAATAGAATATCCTTAATTCATTAATTTGAAACTGCAATCAAATTCTATTTAAAATAAGAAACATATAAAATATCTTTTAGAATTAACTTCCTTTTATAATAAAAAAATAAGCTCGAGATCTCCCACTGCTTTAGCCCTTATTCTTGCTCCATTGCCTACTTGAAGTCTATGCTTACCCTTGCTGAGTCTCTTTGTCCTCCGAACCCCTACAAAGAGTTACAAACATGATCAGTGGCTCCAGAATTAACTATCCAGGAAGATGTGATCCAGCTATCAAAATAGACTCTAGGTATAGAGTAATACCTAAAGTAGACTTGGCTAAGAAGTTCAGACATTATTTCTTCCAATACCCCTTCTTGCCATACTTAAAGCATTTGCCTTTTGGCTTCCTATTAGGCTTGGCCCGACCAGATGCTTTAGGCTGGGCCCTTGCGTTGTTCTGAACCTTCCTTTTCTTAAATTTCTTACGCTTTACCTTAATTCCAAAAAAAGGAGCAAAACGAGAGACCAAAACCTTTGATACGAGCTTCATGATCTACTCTGCCGCATGGAGCACTTTCATAAGCTCCGTGAAATTTATATCCAACTTGTTCATGTTGTAGTTCAACTTGAATTGAGAATATGAATAAGACAGATTTTTAAGAACCACGTCAATTTAGCTCTCAGGATTTATCATTGTGCTTAAGACCTCGGCCCCCTCGACGTAGGCAATCATCTTGATGATGGGCAGAAACAGAGGAACATGAACCAATGAAAGAAATAGAGAAAAAAAAACCGCAAGCCTTAGAGGCCACACGGAAGCATAAAGACCATACCTTTGCGCACTTTAAACCTACTAGGTTGAGTAGGAGTGGATTTAACGATAGGAATCGCTTCGCCTTGGCCACTTGAAGAAGCTTCCGGTTGAAAACCCGCTAGCCTCCTACTTCGCCTTGTTTGCATGAACGTCAAGCCGTTCAGCTCTCAGAATATACCTCCGCCCAACCTATAGTCGGTGAACACAACGGTGAAGAAGAACAGTCTCAAATCTTCTTGATTCTCTTGCTATTAGTTAGCAAAGAAACAAGAATACGGGGATGAAGAGCTTCACGAGAAAGAGAGATTCTGTGAGAAGAGAGGCTTCTGGGAGTCATTCGTGAGGCTGGAGAGAAAAGATAGGGAAATTAGGGTTTTCTATCTACCAGAGTCTTGTTTATTGTTATCCAAAATTAGGACTCAAATATATGATAAACATATCCCCAGGATATCAAATTTCAAACATCCGGATGTTATCTTGATAATAAGTTTGGCTTAACCCTAAACTCATCTGAACCGTATCTGGAAAAAACCCTACGGTCCAAGCTATTATTTTTCTTGGACCGAAAAAGTCCAAAATAATAAACATTAATTATTTATTTCCTGGGTTTATAGAAATAACCCAATAAATAATTAATGAGCCCAAATGAACTAAAATAATTCATCTTTAATTATGTATATCTTGGGCTTATATAAATAACCCAATAAAAAATTAATCATTAATTATTTCCCCTTGGTTTAAGCCCAGGTTAATTTCCTAATTATTCATACTGGACCTAAGCCCTGAATAATTAATTAACCAATTAAATCAGATAATTAATTTCTCTCAACTCCTGTTTTTATTTTATTTATTTTATTCCAGTCTAATAATAAATTAGACATCCTGAATAAAATTAAATAAAATAAAATCCTCTTGAACTAAGACCAATTCCTCAACCTAAAAATTAGTTAGGACTTACGGGCTATTCTGAGGACCAAAAAGACACATCGCCTTGGCTGCTAAAATGACCAAAATACCCCTGCTATATAAATAGCTGTATTTTGCATTTTAAATATTTTCTAATATCACCATAAGGAAATATTGACCCCAAGGACAATGCTGCATTAGCAAAGCCTCCGACCTACAGGTGAAATGACTAAAATATCCCTCTACACATCGCCGTACATTTAGAGAGGAAGAAGTGCACTAACACCCCTCTAAATGATATCTACCATCCTTAGGCTTCTAGTCCAATGATCCACGACTTCCTGGAGTGTTTCCGCTTTCCAAGGGAGCTACCCTAAAGCAAACATCCGAGTTATGTTTCCCAGGGCCTTGGACATTTTAGGCCATTCGGACAACCACAAGGGGCGATATAGTGCAAAAATTATCTTGTACAAGTCTGTCTTAACTAACTAGTTACATATACCTAATACACAAGTATATTGGTTCTACTATAGAACCTCAACTATAGCATATCAAAGCATATGCTTCCAGCTTCGTCAGACCACCAACTCATACTCAAGTCGTAGAGTACTAGTCCATGTTGTAGCTGTAGTAGTCTAAGTTTCTATCATATAGTACTTTTAGAAACCACTAATACAGGTCCTGTCCTATGTATTCAAAATACGCTTATGTCATGAAGTGAGTGGACTACTCACTAGCTAAAGGTAAGTCATTTCTCATTTGAAATTTATAACATAATAATCTAAACATGATGAGATTCCTAATCTCGTCAATAGGTTAAGAACAAATGTTTATGTGTTAAATAACCTGTGATCCATACCTTACTGTGAAAGACCACCATTCACGTGGATCACTTAACACAATGGGTCTGTTCTAAACGAAAATTGTGCACAAACAAAAAGTAAGTTTACAAACAATTTCTGAAAATAAATTCTTTTATTAAACTATTCGATTTTACATCAGAAAACTAGTCTAAGAGAGCAATCAATCCAATAATCTCCCACTTGCACTCTAAGACAAGGTAAGTCCATAAGTGCCCACCCCTATAGCGTCTAAGTGTCTCTTGAAGATTCTCTCAGCCAAAGGCTTGGTGAATGAATTTGCTAGATTGTTTTCAGAGGCAATATGTTCCACCACGACTTCCCATCTCTGGATGAAATCCTGGATCAGGTGGTACTTCCTCTCGATGTGTTTCCCCTTCTTGTGGTTCCGAGGTTCCTTAGATTGCGATACTGCTCCAATGTTGTCGCAATACATCACAATCGGCCTGTCCATATGTGGTATGACTCCAAGTTCTGAAAGGAACTTCCGGAGCCAAATTGCTTCCGTGGACGCCTCCGAAGCTGCCACATATTCAGCTTCCATGGTTGAGTCAGCAATACAAAACTGCTTGATACTCCTCCAGACAAGGTGAAGACATATCCTCTAGTGGATTTTCTCTCATCCTTATCTGCCTGGAAGTCTGAGTCTGTGTATCCTGTAGGAACCAAATCATCAGCCCTGTAAACCAGCATATAATCTCTCGTTCCCTTGAGGTACTTGAGAATATGCTTTACAGCTTGCCAATGAATCTCCCCTGGGTTTGACTGATATCTGCTAACTAAGCCCACGGCAAAGCAGATATCTGGCCTAGTACACAACATGGCGTACATGAGACTTCCCACAGCCGAAGCGTAGGGAATCCTACTCATTCTGTCCTTTTCTTCTTGAGACTTAGGACAGTTCTTTGAAGAAAATGACAACCCATGTCTGTAAGGAATTAGAGCTCCCTTGCATGAGTCCATGCTGTACTTGGCCAGTATCTTGTCAATGTATGTTGCTTGGGATAACCCTAACATTCTCTGCTTCTTATTTCTAAGAAGCCTAATCCCGAGAATGTAGCTGGCTTCTCCCAAATCATTCATACTAAATTAACTAGACAGCCAAACCTTTGTAGACAACAATGTCCCTACATCATTTCCAATGAGTAGAATGTCATCCACATACAGAACAAGAAAAACCACATTAACGCCTTCAAGTTTCCTGTACACACATGGTTCATCTTCGTTTTGAATAAAATCATAAGACTTTACAGTCTCATCAAAACGAATGTTCCATGCTCTCGATGCCTGCTTAAGTCCATAAATGGACTTCTTAAGCTTGCAAACCATATGTTCCTGGCCTTCAGCAATGAAGCCTTCTGGTTGGGACATATAGATGTCTTCGCTAAGATGGCCATTTAAGAATGCCGTCTTGACATCCATTTACCATATCTCGTAGTCATAGTGATATGCGATGACAAGGAGGCTGCAGATGGATTTAAACATGGCTACCGGGGAAAATGTTTCCTCATAGTCGATTCTCTCTTTTTGAGTATACCTTTTTGCCACAAGCCTAGCTTTGAAGGTTTCCACCTTCCCATCCACTCCCTTCTTTCTCTTGTACACCCACTTGCACCCAATGGGTTTTATCCCTTCAGGTGAAGCTACAAGGTCCCAAACCTAATTGAGGTATATAGACTCAATCTCGGCTTTTATTGCTTCATGCCACAGATTTACTTCGGCATCAGCAATAGCTTCCTCATATCTAGTGGGCTTTTGTTCCTGGTGGTCGGAAACCAGCTCAAAGGCTTCTCCAGTCCATCTATCTGGAACCCTAGATACTCTCCCACTATGACGAGGCTCCATTTGCACAGGCTCTTGAGGTTGTGCCTCTTCTTGTTCCACAATCGGGTCAGAAAAAATTGATTATGTGGATAACTTATCCTCAAGTTCCAACATCGTTGAACCTTTAGTGGAAGTACTTTGATCATCTTCCAAGTATCTAGCATTAGTACTGACTAGTACATTCTGCTCCTTAGGATGATAAAAGTAACCTCCCTTTATCCCTTTTGGATAGCCAACAAAATAGCATAATTCTGATCTCAGTTCCAACTTGTCTCTCTTGATCTGTACATAAGCTGGACAACCCCAAATTCTGAGATGATTCAGACTTGGCTTATGCCCAGTCCACATCTCATAGGGAGTCCTAGGTACTTACTTAGAAGGCACTAAGTTCAGAATATATGCCGCTGTCTCCAGGGCATATCCCCAAAAGGATACTGGAAGAGTAGCATGAGACATCATGCTTTGGACCATTTCCATCAAAGTCCTGTTCCTTTTCTCAGCTACTCCGTTCTGCTGGGGTGTTCCCGGCGTAGAGAGCTGGGATACTATGCCATGATGTACTATGTAGTCCTTGAATTCACCTAGGAGGTACTCTCCACCACTATCCGATCGTAAGATTTTGATTAATTTACCTGTTCAACGCTCCACTTCAGCCTTAAACTCCTTGAACTTGTCAAAAGAGTCAGACTTGCATCTCATCAGGTAAATGTAACCATACCTCGTACAATCATCCGTGAAAGTGATGAAGTACTCAAAACCTCCTCTAGCTGGTGTAGACAATGGACCACACACATCAGTGTGAACAAGACTCAACACCTCCTTGGCTCTATCCGTCTTTGGTGTAAATGACATTTTGGTCATCTTTCCCATCAGGCAGGATTCACACTGAGGCCAACTTTCCAATCTCAATGAGCCTAAAGGCCTATCATGGATTAGCCTCTGAATCCTGGTTGAGTTAATATGACCCAACCTTAGATGCCAAAGTTATGAATCATTGATATTGGTCTTTCTCTTCTTAGTTAAAGGTTCAGACTGAGCGTTATTTGATTGGTTGTTAATAGTGTTTAAAAAGAATAGATTTCCATACATGTGCTCAGTACATAAAATTTCTCCATCTTTACTGATAGAAATACCAGAATGGAAAGATACAGAATATCCTTGATTTATTAGTTTTGCAACTGAAATCAAATTCTGACGAAAACCAGGTACATATAAAATATCTTTTAAAACCACTATCTTATTACAATAAAAAATAAGATCCAGCTCTCCCACTGCAAGGGCCCAGACTTGTGCTCTATTACCACCTCGTAGTCCTTTTTTGCCCTTCTTGAGTCTTCTAATCTTTCTAAACCCCTACAAGGAGTTACAGATATGACCAATGGCTCCTGAATCAACAATCCAAGTGGAAATTGATCCTACCATTAATATAGACTCTAGATAGAAAATATTACCTGTGGGGTTTTTCTTGGCTTAAAGATTTGGACACTCCTTTTTCCAGTGTCCCTTCTTCCCATATTTGAAGCACTTGCCATTTGGTTTGTCCTTGCGCTGGGTCTTGGGCTAGGCTGCTGCATTCCCCTTCTTCCTCTTGAACTTTCTGAGTTTAGGACCAGTTCTTGAGGAAGAAGCCTTAGCAATCATGGTCTTTGACTGCGGCTTCCTGACCTTCTCTGCCATCTGGAGCTCCTTCATCAGTTCAGTCAAACTCATGTTCAATTTGTTCTTGTTATAGTTCAACTTGAACTGAGTGAAGGAGCCCGGTAGAGATTCGAGAACCATGTCCACTTAGCTCTCGGGGTCAATGACAGCCCCTAAGATTTCTGCCTCCTCAAAAGTAGCAATCATTTTGAGCATATACTCTTGGACTGATGCTCCCTCATCCATCTTAGTGTTTATAATAGTTCGAAGAGCCTCCTGCCTTGCGGGCCGGCTCTTATCCGCGAACATAGTAGCCAATGATTGACTAATGTCATATGCAGAAGCCATGTGCTCGTGTTTTGACTGGAGCACATTAGACATGGAGGCTAACATATAGCAACGTGCCATTTCGTCAGCCTTCTTCCACGCCTTCTCAGCCTCTCGCTCTTCGGCAGTGGAACCTTCCCCGATAACAGGGCAGGTCTTATAAAGGACATACTTATACTCTTCAGCTGTGAGTATTATGTCCAGGTTCATTTTCCAATCCATATAGTTTGGACCCGTTAACTTATTCTCCCTGAGAATAACGACCAATTGACTAAAAGAACCTCCCACCATTTCTGAAAATCAAAAATAAAAAAAAGAATTTAGTTTGTGAAAACAAAATAAAATTTGTGCACTAAAAATAATTTGGCTCTTAGGAAAACTGACATAGCTTTTTAGGAAGTTTAACAGTTCCCTAAGCTAAGTGTAATAACTACCACAAATTAATTTCCCTTCTAGGTAATGATCTACAGGATAACTCCATCGTGGGATGGTCGTTTCCTCTCATTGCCTATGGACATATCTCATACTATAACCTCCAACGTGGGCTGGCCAATCATAGTACGTGCCCCGGGTTATTAATTACATCCTTTCATTAGATCTAGATCCTTGTAGTATCTCCATCCTATACGGGTTCACTCCCATGGTGACGTGAGGGGACCCGCGATCTCTAATGAGGATCGTGATGGAAGTCGTGGAGCCGTTGGAACCCCTCTCCCACTTAGTCTTTTAAAATAAAGGTTTTCTGAAAAATATCCTTTTGAAATTTCCATTAAGTTTTTCCTTAACTCAAAAATAAAATATCTAAGTCTACTAAAATCTCTATGTCAAGGTTTATATCCTTTGAGAGATTTTTCCATGGACTAATTTTTATTTAAGTTAAAACTTAATGATTTCAAAAATTTTCCAATTAAAACTTTCTAGAGACTTTAGTCTCAAGTTTATTTGACAAAACAATTTTTCTAGTGCAAAATAAAACAAAATGGCCCTCCATTTTAATTTACAAAAATATTTAAATCCAATATATTTTCTATGTCAAAGATTAAATCCTTTGAGAAAATATTCAAGGATTAATTTTTGTACAAATTAAAATAACCATTTAATTTTTGAAAAAAAATGTTTTTCTTGTCAAAAAATGTTCCCAAAGACTTTGGTCTTTGAGAAAAGGCACACATAGGTACACAAAAAAAATAGCATGCTTGAAAACAGTAAACGTTTTCATGCTTTTCTATTTTTAAACCTAAGTACCCAAATAATAGAATTAAACACATTAATTAATTAATTAATTATCTTGTTTAATCCTAAAATCCCTTACTAATATTTTTCATGCAAATATATTCCAAAAATATAAAATATTACAAAAATATTAACTTCGCCTGGTATGGGACCCAAAACGAGAAAAAAAACAAAGAAAAATTGCAAAAACAAATCTATCGGTCTATGTACACCCGCCGCACCAGATCAGGGCCCATTGACTCTGTCGGTTCACAGCGCGCCCGGTGCACCAGCCGCACCAGATTGCCATCGCTGCAGCCTATGGAGCCTGCCCGAACCTACGCCAGCTGCCGACCCGTGTGTGTGCTCGTTTTTTATGTTCAACCAGCACAACCCGATTTCAATTGCAATTTGCAATTGCATGCAAATTGCTTCAATCTCATGCGCTGGCTCGGCTCCAGGCACAGCACAGTGTCAGCTCGGCACTGCGGCTCAGCTCCGACTCGGCGGCTTAGGAATAGTGCCTTCTTTGTTTTTTTCTTCCACGCGAAAACTTCACAGACTCTTCTGCGTTTTTCTGCTGCTTCTTTCTGCGGCCTCTTTGGACATTTTTACTTACAAAAAACTCATCCAAATCAAAACCACATTCACCTATACCCTTCAAATTGGGTTTACACGATGTTCTTGCAAAGCAAAAAAAAAAAAAAATTTACAGTAGCCTATGCTTCCACTGTGAAGCTTACAAATCCACATATCTCATACCAAAACAGCGAAGGATCACAGGTATAATCACCAAACAATCATCTTCTCCATTTTTATTAACTACCGTGCTCTCGAACTTGATGAAAGAACCATTGGCTCTGATACCACATTGACGGGCAGAAACAGAAGAACATGAACCAACGAAAAAAAACAGAGGAAAAAAAAAAACCGCAAGCCTTAGAGGCCACACGAAAGGGTAAAGATCATACATTTGCGCACTTTAAACCTACTAGGTTGAGTAAGAGTGGATTGAACGACAGGAATCGCTTCGCCTTGCCCACTTGAATAAGCTTCCGGTTGAAAACCCGCTAGCCTCCTACTTCGCCTAGTTTGCATGAACACCAAGCCTTTCAGCTCTCAGAATATACCTCCGCCCAACCTCTAGTCGGTGAATACAACGGTGAAGAAGAACGGTCTCAAGTCTCTTTGATTCTCTTGCTATTGGTTAACAAAGAAACAAGAACAAGGGGATGAAGAGCTTTACGAGAAAGACAGCTTTTCGTGAGAAGAGAGGCTTCTGGGAGTCCTTCGTGAGGCTAGAGAGAAAAGCTAGGGAAATTAGGGTTTTTTATCTATCAGAGTCTTGTTTATTGTTAGCCAAAACTAGGACTCAAATA
Source organism: Voacanga thouarsii (assembly GCA_026120185.1). Lineage (NCBI taxonomy): Eukaryota > Viridiplantae > Streptophyta > Magnoliopsida > Gentianales > Apocynaceae > Voacanga > Voacanga thouarsii. The sequence continues at coordinate 2,667,909 of JANUWF010003362.1, read as the reverse complement.
TCTGATAAACATATCCCCGGGATATCAAGTTTCAAACATCCGGATGTTATCCTGAGAATAAGTTTGGCTTAACCCTAAACTCATCTGAACCGTATCTGGAGAAAACCATACGGTCCAAGCTATTGGGCCAAAATAATTTTATTATTTTTCTTGGACCGAAAAAGTCCAAAATAATAAACATTAATTATTTATTTCCTGGGTTTATAGAAATAACCCAATAAATAATTAATGAGCCCAAATGAACTAAAATAATTCATCTTTAATTATTTATATCTTGTGCTTATATAAATAACCCAATAAAAAATTAATCATTAATTATTTCCCCTTGGTTTAAGCCCGGTTAATTTCCTAATTATTCATACTGGACCTAAGCCCTGAATAATTAATTAACCAATTAAACCAGATAATTAATTTCTCTCAACTCCTGTTTTTATTTTATTTATTTATTTATTTTATTCCAGTCTAATAATAAATTAGACATCCTGAATAAAATCAAATAAAATAAAATCCTCTTGAACTGAGACCAATTCCTCAACCCAAAAATTAGTTAGGACTTACGAGCTATTCCGAGAACCAAAAAGACACATCGCCTTGGCTGTTAAAATGACCAAAATACCCCTGCTATATAAATAGCTGTATTTTGCATTTTAAATATTTTCTAATATCACCATAAGGAAATATTGACCCCAAGGACAATGCTGCATTAGCAAAGTCTCCGACCTACAGGTGAAATGACTAAAATACCCCTCTACACATCGCCGTACATTTAGAGAGGAAGAAGTGCACTAACACCCCTCTAAATGACATCTACCATCCTTAGGCTTCTAGTCCAATGATCCACGACTTCCTGGAGTGTTTCCGCTTTCCAAGGGAGCTACCCTAAAGCAAACATCCGAGTTATGTTTCCCAGGGCCTTGGACATTTTAGGCCATTCGGACAACCACAAGGGGCGGTATAGTGCAAAAATTATCTTGTACAAGTCTGTCTTAACTAACTAGTTACATATACCCAATACACAAGTATATTGGTTCTACTATAGAACCTCAACTATAGCATATCAAAGCATATGCTTCCAACTTCGTTAAACCACCAACTCATACTCAACTCGTAGAGTACTAGTCCACGCTGTAGCGGTAGTAGTCTAGGTTTCTATCATATAGTACTTTTAGAAACCACTACTATAGGTCCTGTCTTACGTATTCGAAATACGCTTATGTCATGAAGTGAGTGGACTACTTACTGGCTAAAGGTAAGTCATTCCCCATTTGGAATTCATAACATAATAACCTAAACATGACGAGATTCCTAGTCTCATCAATAGGTTAAGAACAAATGTTTATGTGTTAAATAACCCGTGATCCATACCTTACTATGAAAGACCACCATTCACATGGATCACTTATTTATACACAATGGGTCTGTTCCAAACGAAAATTGTGCACAAAAAAAAAGTAAGTTCACAAATAATTTTTGAAAATGAATTTTTTATTAAAATATTCGATTTTACAACAGGAAACTAGTCTATGAGGGCATACAATCCAACACTTGACCAGATGCTCTCAAACCGATGCCCCCTCAGCCATCCTAGTATTCACGATTGCCCTAAAAGCTTCCTGCCTTGAAGGCCGGTTCTTGTCAGCAAACACGGTACGCAATGACAAATCCATATCATACATAGTGGCCATGTGCTCATGCTTAGATTGGAGCACACTAGACATAAAAGCCAACATATAGCACTTAGTCATCTCATCAACTTTCTTCTATGCCTTTTCTGCCTCTCGCTCCTAATCAGTGGATTCTTCCCCAATCTCAGGACAGGGATCCATAAGAATATACTTGTACTCCTCAGCAGTAGGTACTACGTTTAGGTTCCTCTTCCAATCCACATAATTTGGGCCTGTCAACTTATTCTCCTCAAGAATGATTGACAATGGGCTGAAACTAGACATTTTTGAAATATTGCAAAAAAACATTCATTTAGTTTACAATAAATAAAAATGTACATTCTTTATATTATTTTTTTGATAATAGATAACTCTTAAAATCATTATTAATAATATAAACAGTTTGGTTCTTAGAAAAACTAATAGAGCTTCGTAGAAAGATTAATAGCATTCTAAGTTAAGTGTATAACCATCATAAATCAAAACTTCCTAAATAGGTAATGGTTTAGAAAAAGTTTCACTAATAGGATGGCTACTGATTTACACCATCTACGGGCAATCTAATGCTAAAAACCTTAAACGTAAGTTGGTCAATCTTAGCAAATACCCTAGGTTTTTAATTTTACTCTTCTATTGGTTCTATATACTTGTGGAAATCCATTCTACAGGGAGTCATGCTCAAAATGACACGAAAAAATTCACTATCTCTAATGAGAGTTGTAAGGAAGCCATTGGGTCGTTGGAACCCCTCTCCCACTTAATCTTTTATTGAAAATGGAGTTTTAGGCCCATAAACATTTTTTATAATCTTATGATTTCATTAACTTTAGTAAAAAATTAAAATTTAATGTTATTCTCTATGTCAATGATTAATCCTTCGAGAGAATAAACTATGAATGTATTTTACTATTCTGAGTTAATAACCCAGTAAAACTTTATTAAATAGCCTTAAGTTCAACATTATTCTCTATGTCAAGGATTAAACCCTTTATGAGAATAAACTATGAACTCTTTTATTTTAAAGTTTCTTGGATTAAAACGTTTTATCAAAAAACTGTCCTATCTAGTCAGACTTTAGTCTCACAAAAACTTACTCATTTGATCACAAAAATGAAATAAGCATGATAACAAAAGTAAACTTTTTCATGCTCAAACTATTTATTTATACCTAAGTGACCAAACAATAGATTAAACATCATGAATTAAAAATTAATAATCTTGTTTAATCTTAAGGTGTTTCTATCCTTTACTACTCATTTTCATACAAATTATTTATCTATAGATAAATAAAACTATTGTAGAAAATTAACCTCATACAATGGTTGCAAAACATGATTACATCAAGGAAAAATTGAGGTACAGAACTTCAACAGTGCTCTCATTTTTCTTGGACAAAATTGCGTGCATCCGCCTGTGGATAGAATGGACCTAGTGCCTAGTCCATTAGGCCCTCCGGGTACCGGGTTTGCTCTGTTCCACTAAAACCTCCGACTAGGCAAAGTGGACCTAGCGCCTGATCCGATCGGGCCACCTGGTGTCGGGTCCATTCTAGAGTTTACTAATTTCTGGAAAAATCCTGCTTTTCAGCCATTTTCGCCTCTCAATAATTCTAGTAATCACATTCTTCAGTCCTCAAAATTTAAAGGTTAAAAAAACTGCAAAACCAGGCATAAAAATATGGCTTTACAAGTACCTATACCTCTAACCACAAGGCGTACATCTCGTCTACTCAAAATCAGAAAAACAATGGCAAAACCATTAGAATACATGATCCTATGCCTCTAACAATGAGGCATACATGAAATCTAGAAACTAATGTATGAGGGATCACATGAAATTATAAAAGATTCATTTTTAATAGTAAAAGAACCACATTTTCTAGTTTTTAACCCTAGTATATGCTCCTAGATGAAAAATTGTGGCTCTGATACCACTTGAAGGATCAAAACGGAAAACATCAAAGAAAATGTAACGAAACATTTTTCAGTTTTCTGAGCCACATCTAGGATAGAGTACTTACTTTTCCTTATTGGTCGCAGATTAACTAACAAGGGGCCAGGTTGCATTGAAACTTATGTTGGAAGGGGAGAAGGAGACGCCTGCAGTTTGACTGGTATTCCCGCCAATCTTCTACTCCTACGCATCAAGCATTTCCAAGCTTCCTCTCTTCGTCTTCCAGAGTATGACTCTATCTTACTCATGGGTTAGCTTGGTGAAAGTTCATTCCTTGGATAATCAAGATACTCCCCAAGAGAGAAAGAAGAGAAGAACGTGGAACAGAGAGTGAGAGGGAGAGACAGCACACCAAAGAAAGAGAACTCTGAAAAACCACGTTATTTTTCTCCTTCTCTTCCACACTTATTTTTGGCTAGCCTTAGGGCTTTATTAAGTTCTAATGGCCGAAAACATTAAGCCCTAATAGGCTTGGTGCTATGCTCCAAAACTAATCCAAGACTGGCTCAATCTTCTTAATTAATTAATTATCTTTCCTAGGCTTCATTAAATGCCCAAGACTAATTAATTAATTCTAAATGTACCCTTAATATATGTCAATATATACCAACCCAATTAATTAATTTATTCCAACCCAATTCTCTTAGTTAATTAATTATCTTTTCTAGGCCTTACAAAAACTCAAAACTAATTAATTAATTCTAGTTGGACTCTTAGAATAAATTCTATTTGTCTTCCAAATAATTATCTCTTAAGCTCAGATTGTGTCTAAATAACACCAAGGTAACTTGAGCTACTCTAGAGGCCAAGAGACATATTATTCATGACTACTAAAATGACCAAAATATTTTACTATTAAATAGCTAAAATTTTACCATTTTAAATATTTTCATTTATCACCATATGAAAATATTAACCCCAAGAATAATATTGCTAAAGCAATGTCTCCGACCTATAGGTGAAATAACAGAAATTCCCCTCTATGTAATACCCATCAAGGAGATATGATAAATATACTAACACCCATCTCAAAGATATCTACCATCCTTAGATCTCTAGTTCAAGAATCCATGTCTTACTTGAATGTACTTACTTATCATTGGAAGCTATCCAAAAGCACACATTCTAGAGTTACGTTCCTAGGGCCATGGATCATTAGATTATCCTGGATAATCACAAGGGAGTGATTTAACTTCACTAAGTGAAGCATAGAAACTCTGTTGCATGAGTCCATCTTAACTAACTAGAGTAATACACCTAACATACAAGGATATTGATCTCACAAAAAAATCTCACCCAACATACATCAAAGTATAAAATCTTAGTTTCGCTAGACCACCAACTCATACTCAAGTATGAAGGTATCCGTCCACACTGTAACAGTAATAGTCTGGTATCTATAATTATAGTACTTTAAAAGAGACCACGACTACAGGTCCAGTTCTATGTATTCGAAATATGCTTATGCCAATGGTAAACTCTTTTATTTTAAAGTTTCTTAGATTAAAACGTTTTATCAAAAAACTGTTCTATCTAGTGAGACTTTAGTCTCACAAAAACTTGTGCATTTGATCCCAAAAATGAAATAAGCATGATAATAAAAGTAAACTTTTTCTTTCTCAAACTATTCATTTATACTTAAGTGACCAAATAATGGATTAAATATCATGAATTAAAAATTAATGATCATGTTTAATCCTAAGGTGGTTCCATTCTTTACTACTTATTTTCATACAAATTATTCATCCATAGATAAATAAAACTATTGCAGAAAATTAACCTCATACAATGGTTTCAAAACATGATTACATCAAGAAAAAATAGAGGTACAGAACTTTAGCAGAACTCTCTCTTTTGTTGGACAAAATTGAGTGCATCCGCCTCTGGGTAGAATGAACCTGGTCCTGGTCCATTGGGCTCTCCTGACGCCGGGTTTGCTCTGTTTCTCCAAAACCTCTGGCTGGGAAAAGTGGACCTAGCGCCTGCTCCAATCGGGCCACCTGGTGTCGAGTCCATTCTGGAGTTCACTGATTTCTAGAAAAATCCTACTTTTTCGCCATTCCCCCCCCCCTCAACAATTCTAGCAATCACGTTCTTCAGTCCCTAAAATTTACAAGTTAAAAAAATCGCAAAACCAAGCATAAAAACAAGCCTTTACAAGTATCTATACCTCTAACCACAAGGCGTACATCTCATCTACTCAAAACCAAAAAAACAACGGGAAAACCATTAGAATACATTATCCTATGCCTCTAACCACGAGGCATACATGAAATCTAGAAGTCAATGTATGAGAGATCACATAAAATCACAAAAGATTCATTTTTAAGAGTAAAAGAACCACATTTTCCAATTTTTAACCCTAGTACATGCTCTTAGATGAAAAATCATGGCTCTGATACCACTTAAAGGATCAAAATAGAAAACATTAAAGAAAACACAGTGAAATTTATTTTAGTTTTCTGAGCCACAACTAGGATAGAGTACTTACTTTTCCTTATTGGTCGCGGATTAACCAATAAGGGGTCGGGTTACACTGGAACTTGCATTGGAAAGGGAGAAGGAGGCACTTGCAGTTCGACTGGTATTCTCGCTAACCTTCTATTCATATGCAGAAAGCGTCTCCAAGCTTCCTCTCTTCGTCTTCCGGAGTATGACTCTATCTTGCTCATGAGTTAGCTTGGTGAAAGCTCATTCCTTGGATAATCAAGATACTCTTCAAGAGATAAAAAAGAGAAGAACGTGGAACAGAGAGTGAGAGGGAGAGACGGCACACCAAAGAAAGAGAACTCCAAAAAACCATGTTGTTTTTCTCCTTCTCTTCCATACTTATTTTTGGCCAACCTTAGGGCTTGATTAAGCTCTAATGGCTGAAAACATTAAGCCCTAATGGGCTTGGTGCTGTGCTCCAAAACTAATCCAAGACTGGCTCAATCCTCTTAATTAATTAACTATCTTTTCTAGGCTTCATTAAATGCCCAAGACTCATTAATTAATTCTAATTGTACTCTTAATATATGTCAACATATATCAGCCAAATTTATTACTTTATTCCAACCGAATTCTCTTAGTTAATTAATTATCTCTTCTGGGTCTTACAAAAACCTAAGACTAATTAATTAATTCTAGTTGGACTCTTAGAATAAATTCTATTTTTCTTCCAAATAATTATCCATTAAGCTCAGATTGTGTCTAAACAACACCAAGGTAATTTGAGCCACCCGAAGACCAAAAGACATATTATTCATGGCTACTAAAATGATAAAAATGCCTTTACTATTAAATAGCTAAAATTTTACCATTTTAAATATTTTTATTTATCACCATATGGAAATATTGACCCCAAGAATAATATTGCTAAAGCAAAGTCTCCGACCTACAGGTGAAATGACGGAAATACCGTCTATATAACACCCATCAATAAGATAGGATAAATATACTAACACCCATCTCAAAGACATCTACCATTCTTAGATTTCTAATCCGATAATCCATGACTCACTTGAATGTACCTGCTTATCATTGGAAGCTATCCAAAAACACACATTCTAGAGTCACATTCCTAGGGTTCTAGATCATTAGATTATCCCGGACAATCACAAGGGGGTGATTTAACTTTACTAAGTGAAGTATAGTAACTCTGTTGCATGAATCTGTCTTAACTAACTAGAGTAATACACCCAACATACAATGATATTGATCTCATAAAAGAAATCTCACCCAATAAACATCAAAGTATAAAACCCTAACTTTGCCAAACCACCAATTTATACTCAAGTATGAAAGTGTCCATCCACGCTGTAACAATAATAGTTTGGTCTCTATAATTATAGTATTTTAAAAGAGACCACGACTACTTGTCTAATTCTACGTATTCGAAATACACTGATACTAATGATGTGAGTGAACTACTCACTAATTCAAGGTAAACTATTCTCATTAGAACTCTTGGCATAATAGTCTTACTTTGATGTAATGCCCATTTCCATCAAACGACTAAGAATTGAATTTTACTCGAATGACAAGTGCCCATAGTTTATTCCTTACTGTAAAGAATGACCCAACACATAGACCATTACTTGTCATACTTGGACCTTAAATATGCAGTAATATAAGAAATAAACTAAATTGAATAAATAGATATTTTATTTCAATATGTTTACACAGAACATATAGTCTTTGAGGGCATACTTTCTAACACTTTTTCCCCGTTAGCCATACTTAAGTCTATCCATATCCTCTTTACCATCACATGTCATTATAACTATGAGATATGACAAATGAATGTCAAGACGGCATTTTTAAATGGCCATCTTAGTGAAGACATCTATATGTCCCAACCAGAAGGTTTTATTACTAAAGGCCAAGAACATATAGTTTGTAAGTTTAAGAAATCTATTTATAAACTTAAGCAGGCATCTAGAGCATGGAACATTCGTTTCGATGAGACTATAAAATTTTTCGATTTCATTTAAAACGGGGATGAACTAGGTATGTATAGGAAACTAGATGGCATAAACGTAGTTTTTCTTGTACTATATATGGATGACATTCTACTCATTGGGAATGATATAGGGAGACTATCTTCTAGTAATATTTGGCTGTCTAGTCAATTTAGTATGAAGGACTTAGGTGAAGCCAGTTACATTCTTGGGATAAAAATTCTTAGAAATAGGAAACAGAGAATGTTAGGTTTATCCTAAACTACATACATTGACAAGATGCTGTCCAAGTTCAACATGGACTCATGCAAGGGGGTGTAGATTCCTTGCAGACATGGGTTGTCTTTTTCCTCAAATGACTGTCCAAAATCTTAAGAAGAAAAAGATAGAATGAGTAGGGTTCCCTATGCACCAACAATACAAAGTCTCATGTATGCCATGTTGTGTAATGGACCAGATATCTACTTTGCCATAGGCTTAGTTAGCAAAAATCAATCAAACCGCAGAAAGGTTCATTGGTAGGCTGTAAAGCATATTCTTAATTATCTTAAAGGTATGAGAGATTATATACTGGTTTATAGGCCTGATGGCTTAGTTCCTACAAGGTATACGAACTCAGACTTCCAAGCGGATAAGGATGAGAAAAAATTCACTAGTGGATATGCCTTCACCTTATCTAGAAGAACCATTTTATGAAGGAGTATCAAATAATATTACATTGCTAACTAAACCATGGAAGCTGAGTATATGGCAGCTTCAGAGGCATCCAAGGAAGCAATTTGGCTCCAGAAATTCCTTTTAGAATTTGGAGTCATGCCACGAATGGACAAACCAGTTGTGATGTATTGCAACAACACTGATGCAATCAAACAATCTAAAGAACTCAGGAACTACAAAAAGGGAAAGCACATAGAAAGGAAGGACCACATGATTTGGGATTTCATACAGAGATGGAAAGTCATGGTGGAATAGATTGCCTCAAAGAATAATCTAGTAGATCATTTCATCAAGCCTTTGACGGAGAGAGTCTTTAAAAGATACTTTGATGCCATATGGGTGGGCACCTATGCACTTACTCAGTCTTAGAGTGTAAGTAGGAGATTGTTGGGATGTATGCCCTCTTGGACTAGGTTTCTAATGTAATTTTAATTTGTATTAATAAAAGTATTTTTCTCATAAATTGTTTGTGAAATCTTCTTTATATTTATACACGATTTTATTAGAAAATAACCATTGTGTTTAAGTAAATGGTTCATGTCAATGGAGGTCTTTCACAGTAAGGTATGGACCATTGGATACGTAATACATAAACTACTATTCTTAACCGAATGATAAGAATGAAAATTTCATCATGGCAAGGTTATTATGTTATGAATTCTAAATAGGGAATGGCATACCTTTAGCCAATGAGTAGTCTTCTCATTTCATAACACAAGCATATTTTTAATACGTAGAATAGGACCTACAGTAGTGGTTTCTAAAAGTACTATATGATAGAAATCTAGATTACTACCACTACAGTATGGACTTGTTCTCTATAACTTAAGTACGAGTTGGTGGTCTGACAAAGTTGGGAGCGTATGCTGTGATATTCAATAGTTGAGGTTATCTAGAAGGACCAATATACTTGTATGTTGAGTATATGCAACTAGCTAATCAATACAGACATGTACAATATAGTGTTTGCACTATATCGCCCCTTATAGTTGTCTGAATGATCTAATTATTTATGGCCCTGGGGAACATGATTTGGATAGTGGCTTTAGGGTAGCTTAGAAAGTGACAATATTCTAAGAAGTCGTAAATCATTGGACTAGAAGTATAAGGATAGTAGATATCTTTTAGAAATGTGTTAGTACACTCTTTCCTCTCTAAATACATGGCGGTGTGTAGAGGAGTATTTTAGTCATTTCACTTATAGGTCGAAAACATAGCTAATGCAGCATTGCCCTTCAGGTCAATATTTTCTTATGGTGGTATTAAGAAATATTTAAAATGCAAAATACAATTATTTATATAGTAAGGATATTTTGGTTATTTTAGTAGCTAAGACGATGTGTCTTTTCGATCCTCGGAATAGCCCACAAGTTCTAATTAGTTTAGGTTGAGGAAATGGTCACAATAAAAATGATTTTATTTTATTCAGGATGTCTAGTTTATCTTTAGACTAGAATAAAATAAAGGAATGAGAGAAATTAATTTTATTATCTAGTTTAATTGGTTAATTAATTATTCAGGGCTTAATCCCATATTGAATAATTAAAAAAAAATTAACATGGATTTAAACTAGTTAATAAAAGGCTTAAATAATTATTTTAGTTTATTTGGGCTTATTAATTATTTATTGAATTTTTTAATAGCCCAGAAATAAATAATTAATAATTATTATTTTTTAGCTCACTGGGTCTGAGGAAAATAATAAGTTAAGGCTTAGCCAAACCTCTTTTGTTGATAGCCTCTGGAAGTTTTGAAATATCAAAACCCCGGTGTTTTGGTTATCTGATATTGTGAATAGTCGTGTGTTTTTCCTTCATCACTAAAGACACTCGAAAGGCACAGAGTTGGTTTTTTTTCCTTTGCCAAGCTTTCTCTCTCGTTCATCTTTTCCTTTGTATCTTCTTCTTGATTTTGCTAAATCAATATCAAAGGCTCAAGAAGAGTTTCTCCTCGCCTAAATTGTTTCACCAACATAGATTGGGCAGTTGAATATTCGAATAAGTAAAAAGTTTCACGTTTATGCTATGGAGGAGTCAAAGGATTGCTAGGTTTCAACGGGAGGCTTCAACAATCCCTAAGACATCATCTGCCGAGGGAGTTTTTCCAATGATATCATTGGCTTCTTCACGGGTGAAGAGTAAAACAAAGCACAGAGGTATTGTTTTCATTCTTCTACTGCTCTCTGTGCTTGTTTTTTGCCAGTGTTGGCTTGCGTATGTATGGCTTCTGTAAGTTTTCAGAGTATCAAAACCCAGTTGGGATGAGCCTTAATTGTTGTGTTTGTAGAGGTTGGGTGTAAAACTAAGTTGGTGATCCTCTTATGTAAGATTGGTGTTGCCTACTAGTATTGATTTGGGAAAAAGGATTTTAGTGATTGTGTTAAAATATTTAAGTAGTTACTTAAAGTAGTGGATGTAGATCAATTGAGGATCGAACCACTTTAAATGCTTGGGTCTTTTCTTTTGCATTTCATATGCACTTTATCACTACATTTTTGCTGGTCATTAGATCAAAGAACTTTATCTCAATCTCTGCAATTGCTAATCAGTTTTAAAGATCTTTGTGTTCTACAGAAAATCTGTATTTAATGCCTAAACTACCCATATTTAAAATAAACCATCTTTCGCCATTTAGTAGTGCTTTAAAATATTCATATCTGCACTCCTACAGGTACGAAACTAAATTGGTATTTATACCTGCATTTTTACTATTCATCTGACTTGAGAGATTTAGACTCCTCCTTGCATTCATTAATTTGACCAAAGTCTTTTATGTAATTTGGTAAATCTATTATTGTTGCTTTTTCTACATATCTTAAGTATAGATCTTCTTTTCATCATTTAAAAGAGTTTCGAAAGTTCTTTAGCAACACATTCAAGTATGCATTTTTTAACTCTCACTTTGTTCGGCTTTTATCAAAAAGACATCAAAGATTTTTTAAATCGCATTTGTTTGCCATAAATCTTATTCAACCCCTTCCCTCCCCCTTCTTTCTAAGGTTTATCACAATCTAGTTAAGAAATAACAAATATAAAATCAAATAGATTGAACCAACTAATAACTTCATTTTTCAAGTCAATTAAAGGAAGAAACAATCGATTAATTCATCAAACAAAAGCAAGTAATCAAATACCAGAAATAACAACAAATTGATTAAAAAGTTAAAATTAATACAAAATCATGAAGCCAAAAATATCCCCAAAATTTATTTAAAACATTGATTTCATCATTGTTCAAGAAAAAGAAAACAAAAGAAAAAGATAGAACTCAAAGATAAGCCATCTTCTTCTCCTATTGCAAACTTTCTTAAAACAATTCTCCTATTTGATGAATTCTTTCTTCCAAGCTTGATTCTTAAATTAATCCCTGAATTCACCATGTTTTGCTTGTGTTTTCCTTACATTTATAGCTTTCTAAGTTGCCAAAAAATGTTTCCTAAGAGTTTTGGACCATGTACAAGATAGATACCAAAAGACTTCTTGAGACTTTCCTAATTCTGCTCAAAATTGGACTTCACACTGATTTTCTCTAATATAGGGTCGTTGCTGGCTGGGCTCCTTTGAGCCGGTGCTGGCTCTCCTCTACCCATGCCCAATTTTTCTAATTTTCCCCCTATTGTTCTAGAATTAAGCTAGGGCCAGTTCATACACCTTAGGTCGATGCTGGGTCAACACTAGAACACCTCAATTAAGCTCTAAAATTTGCAATTTTTGCACAAAATTCAAAGAAAACCTTTCTACAACCAATTATCTCAATTTAATCAAAATGTAAAGGAATTGACTAACTATTATATCAAAATTACCTCCAAATTACACCAAATGGCTAGGTAAATATAGGTACATTTAGGTCCTATCAATAATCTTCAAATTTTGTCAAGTATTTTAGTTTTCTAATATGATATAATTCTTTGATTAATTACTAAATTCATCTTCTTTGCATCATTATTTTGTTGTAATTTGTGAATCTTTGTACCATGTTGAGTCAGAAACTTCTATGCTATTCTTTGTTATGTGATCTCAATTATTGCCTAAGCTAATTTAATGAGTTTAACATTTGTAGTTGTCAATTGTGGCTTTATATTGAACTTTTTGTATAATGCTAGACAATTGGATCCTATTTTGATTAATATATTTCCTATTTGATATATAACTACTTTGATGTATAAAAATGTAGTTTTTTTTTTTTTTTTTTTGGTGCTAGATGGATAAAAGTTAGATAAATGAAGAAAATGGGGTTAGTGCAAGATATTTGCAAGGCGTAATTATGTTCATTGGTTTTGCTCTAAAATCTTCAAAAGATGGAAAGCTTGCTTGTCCTTGTGTCAAATGTGTTAATCTCGACTTAACACTTAAGATGTTATTATAGAACATCTCTTGAATCATGGGTTTTCTCCAAACTATAAATATTGGTACTTTAATGGTGAGTCATTGTTAACAATTTTACGATCTGACCATTTTAAACATGCTCAGTTTGATCATAGGCAGTACGAGGTTGATGGGGCAGCATAGCATTTGATAAATTTTAAAAGATATGGTTGTTGGTCATAATCATCTTGGAGGAACCCCTATTACTAGAGATGACAATTTTGACTTTTGTGCTTCTAGAGAAACATCTAACATCCAACCATTAGGTGAAGAGTTCAATGAAGAAGATGAAAAGTTCTATAGAATTTTAAAAGAGACTGATGAAGAAAATTTTTAGGGATGTAAGAAACATAGTAGGCTTTCATTTATTCTAGATTTATTTCATAAAAAAAAATTGTATGAATGGATGGAGTAATAAATCTTTCAAAGGTTTGCTTGATTCACTAAGAGAGACATTCCCAAGTGGAGAAAATTTGTCAAAGTCGTCATATGAAGTCAAAAAGCTCATTAGTGAACTAAGACTTGGATATTGATGTTTGCCTAAGTAATTGTATGTTGTTTTAGAAAGATAAGAAAGATGGTTCTATATGTTCAATTTGTGGTGCATCGAGATGGGTAGAAGATGAAAAGCCTTCTAATGTTGGTCCATCTACAAAGACCAACAAAAAGAAAATGAAGCCAAAGAAGACAACGTTAAAGATACTAGTGCGCAAAGTTAACTAGTAAGCCATTCGTCCGTCGTTCTTCACAACAATGGGGAAACACTTTCTCGCTTAGAAATGATATTTCCTCCATCTTTCTTCACAGTAATGGTTCATTTAATTTTCCATTTGGCTACAAAGGCAAAACTAGCAGGTCCAATGCACTACCACTCGATGTACCTCGATTGAGAGGTATATACGTATTTTGTATTAGTTTCTGAATGCTTGATTGTATATTATTTTTAAAATAAATATAATTTTAATTATATTTATTTCTTTTTTTTAACATTATATTTTGGTGAAGGTTTGTCGAATTTATCCCCAGGGATCAATTGTAGAAGGGTACATTGCAGATGAATGCATAAATTATTGTTCAAGATATTTTGAAGGTGTAGAAACAAGATTCAACAGACCAAGAAGAAATGATGATGCCATAGAACTAACTCCATGGCAATATGCTTCCTTGCATATAATTTTTGGTCATCTAGTGGGTAAAACTGAGAATGTCATTCTTGATGAAACAATAGTTAAGCAAGCACATCTATATGTCTTGTACAATTACGATTTGGTCACTCCATTTATCAAGTATCTATTTCATTACTTTTATATAATTCATACAAGTGAATGTATTAAGTTTAAAGTATACCAAATTTATAATTAATGTTTTTATTCATTTAGTATAAATTTACAAAATTTGTAATAACTAGGGAGCATTGAAATGAGATCAAGGGACAACAATGAAGTCAAAATCAAAAGTGAGTTGAATCAAGTAGAGATAGAAATAATTCGTAACTTAACTTTTTGCTATTGGTTTCGATCTCATGTAAGTTTGATTTCCTTTATTTGTAAATGCAAAATAAGTTAGTTTTACCCTTGATATTTGATGGAGTATTATTTATTTGATTTATCATATTGCAAAACTATTAGAAATGAAAAGTTCAAAAGTCACTGATCATATTGAGTGGCTCACTCGAGGTCCAAATAAGGTGGGAAGAAGATTTAAAGGATCTATTATCGAGGGCGTAAGATTTCACGTAAAGGAAATTGAGGAAAAGAGAAAAACTCAAAATAGTAGTGTTGTTGTTGAAACAAAGACATCCTTTGTTGATGATGATGTTGTTTATTATACAGTGTTGAATGATATAATTGAATTAATTGTTATGAAAGATTTAAAGTTGTGTTATTCAAATGTAATTGGGTAGATGTAGAGCAAGGAAAATGGATAAAGAAAGACCCATTTGGATTCACACTTGTGAATTGTGAAAATCACTTCATACATGTGCAAAGTCAACTGATGAGCCATTCATTTTAGCATCAAAAGTCCAACAATTATTTTATGTACGGGATTCCTCACAACCTGAATGGTATGTTGTTGTTTAAACAAAGCCTGGAGATGTTTATGAAATGTGAGATGAGTTGTTACTTGAATCAAATAGTCAGCATCAGTTTGATGATAATGAGATGATGGAAGAAATGATGTAGATGGTATAGATATTGCTCTTGAAGATAATGTTGAATATCATTCTTCATTAGAAGAAGAATCATAAGCAAATAACCCATCTAACCAATATTTTAATACTTCTACTTTTTTTAGTTCCCTAAAAATTAATGATATTTGATTAATTTTGTTCAATAATTAGATTTTGTTTTTTTCCTAGATGAAATGAAGTGATGGATATGAAGCGAGGGGTTTATTCTTAAGTTATTTGCAATGTTTTGAGACAATTTATTTATTCTAGAGTTTTTAGATATTAGAAATTGACATTGACATTATTTTCATACTTCTTAAAAATACTTTTTTGAGGTATTGCAAGCTAAAACCTGATAGGGGCTACAATCATCACTATTTTCCTAATTATTTTAGGCTAATTTGAGATACTTTTCATACAACAACTAATCATATTTCTTTCTATTTGATATTTCACTTAAAAAAATATTTTCCTGTGATTTTATATAAAAATAGGTGAATTTGGAGCTAATTTGATAATTTTCCAATGCAGACCCGGCATCGGGCCAAGAAGATGGACCTGGCATCGGTCCAAGACTAGAGAAACAGAGGAAAGCAGAAAAACAAAAGATGAAACAGACGAGCGAAATTGAAAATTGATTAAAAGAAAAGAAAGGAGAAAGGCTTACAGCTTAGTGGCTCGCGACTAAACAAGAGTCAAAACGGAAAAAAGGAAAAGAAAAGTTCGTGGACCATTGAACAAAAGGAACAAACAAAGCTAAAAGTAGTAAAACACATCATGGGGAGGATGTGTTGCATCTTAGGGAGGATCAACACAAGAAGACAAGCCGCGGCTTGCCAAAGAAAACAAAATTACAGCTCGGCAAGGAAAAGTTAGCGGCTCGAAGATTCGGCTGGGGTGAGCCGATAGCAAAATGAGAATGGCTTGGGCAGTTTGGCGGCTCAATAGAAAGAATTGGAAGAAAGCTTTATGGCTTGGTTGTCTTAGGCTCGGTTCACGGCTTGGAAAATAAGTAAAAGAAAAAGAAGAAGCTCGATGGCTTGGTCTTTAGCAAATCAGCTCATGTGAACTGAATTCATTAAGAAGTGCAATTTCCTTATTTCTTCAGCGACTTTGACAAAGCAAATTCGGCAAGGATTTAGTGCAAAATGACAACAAACAAAGTACTCAATTCCTTATAATTAAGTCAGTGGATTTTGCAGAATTTTAATTGAAAATTCTTCTTCTTTCTTTTGGATTTTTAGGAAACTTGTAAGCCTATAAATAAAGGCTATTCATGTATGTAAAGAGTGTGCTCAATGTGGAGACTTAGACATATTTTTTAAAGAGTGCACCATTAATATTTTCTCTAGAGAAATTCCTCAAGGAGCATTGATTTTGGGAAGAATTTTCATTGGAAATTGAAAGGTTTTTCTATGAGTATTTATCTCTTTCCGTTGTTTTCTTTTTCTTGAACAATAATGAGTTTAATTCTTTAATTATATTTGGATATTATTCTTGGATTTATGATTTTGAATTTATTTAATCTTTGATTAATTAATTATTTTCCTTGGTATTTGATTACTTGTTATCATTGATTATTGATGTGTTTTATTCTAATTGACTTGGAAAATGATGTTAGGAGTTCATTGAATTGATTTTATATTTGTTAAATCTTAATGGATTTGGAAAATGAAGTTAAGATTAAAGAACCCAAGTAATCAAAGATTGGTTGATTTTACCTAGAGTATAGGGTCATTGGCTAATTTTATATTTATGAGGAATCACGTTTAATGCATCTTTTGGTTGTTTTAGTGTGATTGGGAAATTTGGTAATTTAATCAAGAGATAGAAACTCCATGGATTAGGAAAGAAGTGGAGTTTATATAAGTGGATTCATGACTTGGGAAATGATTGAATTTTACTTCATATTCCTTCATGATACTTTGAAAATAATTGGTTGTGATAAGTATTAGATGATTCATGTAATGTGTTTGAGAATAACTATTTGATTATATGTTTTTCTCTCCATGAGTTGTATATATATTTTGTTTTAATTTTTATTTTTATTTTGATTTTTTTACAATCTGGTTGATAGGTTAAACAATGAATGAAAAGTGATTAGTTTGTACTTATTCCTTTGAGGATCAATACTCATTAATTTCCTATACCATGCTTGCGATGAGTATACTTGTTCGTATGCATAATTTGGGTAATGTTTTAATTAAAACTTGGCTAAGGGATGGATTTAAATTTAATGATTTTTATACACTCAAAATTTACGCATCAAGTTTTTGGCACTATTTTCGGGGAAAATACATGAAAGCTTGGATTTTGTTGATTTAACCATGTTTATATGTTTATATATATGTGAATATGTATATATGTTCCTTATATGAATATGTTCCATATTTTGTTGTACTTTAATTTCACTATTTGTTGTAAATATGTAAATAGGTAGATACATATTAATAATTATTAACTTGTTCTTGGATGTTTGTATCTATTGTATATTTTAGCTATTTACTATTACTAGCTCCATGTTAATGTGAAATAAGAATATTAATTGTATTCGTCTGTTTGATGATTTTTACGTCACTAATTTTGAGTCAATACTAATTCTTTTTATTTTCATATTTGGACTTTTGCTTATGTTACACGATATTTTAGGCAAACTAAATTATTTTTTATTTTACTTTTTTTTAAATTTTAGTCTAATTTTTAATTTATGCATTCTTATTTTAATTGTACTGTGTTCATGCATTCATTTAGGATAGTTTTATTTATTTTTATGGAAAAAAGGAGCAAAAATGAAGAAAAAAAAAAGGGCGGGGGTGGGGGGGGGAATCTTACAGCTTGAATGTTCTACCCCCCCCCCCATCCTTCTATTTTCTTTTTCTTTTCCTTTTCTTTTACTTTTTACTTTTTCTTCTTTTCCTTATTATTCCCAGATTCAAGTAAATAGGTACATAATGTAAATATGTAAATAATGTAAACGGAAAAATATTATTATTATTTTCTAATACCATGTAAATATTTTTCTAGATATGTTGTATATCTTTATTTATAAAAAATTTTTAAAAAATGCATTTGTTGTGAATAAACTAAATATTATAAAAATTATTGTCGTATATTTGTTAGCTGCTAAATATTGCATATTAATACTAACACTAATAATATTTATATTTTTACTTAGACTATAAAGTTGTAGTTTACTCATGTATTGTAATTGTTTAATTGTTCAATATAATAATAATAATAATAATAATAATAATAATAATAATAATAATAATAATAATAATAATAATAATAATAATAATAATAATAATAATAATAATAATAATAATAATAATAATAATAATAATAATTGTAACAATAGATGTTATTTGTAATTTATGTTACTAATTAGTTTGTCACTGTGTCGTCATTTTTTATTGGTAATTTGAAAAAAAAAAAAAGAAAGGGTTTTTTAGAAGCCCTGCCAAGTGATGGCTTGGCTGGCTTTGGGCAAAAGGTAGACAGACCGCACTTTCTTTTCTCTTGTCTTTTCTCCTTTTTCTACTCCACCATCCACTAAAAAGATATGGCCATGTGCCAGTAATATTTTTTCTTCTTCACCAAAAGCTTACTTCTTCTTCTTCCTTCCATATTCTTCAACAATTCCTTCATTCTCTTACTACTACATCAGAAATGCACCATGTGAAGCTACAAAGATTGGAAAAACTGCTGGGTGCCACAATTTTTTGCAAGTAATGGTAACTGCTTTCTTCTTGAAATATCTTCATGTTTACGGATAGGAGGTATCTACTAGGCTTGGTAATTTTGGTGCTATTCATGTTGAGATCCTTTGCTATTTTTCTTTAACCTTGTTGAGGTGGCAATTTGAATGCGAATTTCTTGACATTGTGGATTGGAATTGTGCTATTATAATGGAATGAAGTGGTCAAAACAATTTTTGTGGGAACAAGTTTTTTTTTTAGAGTGAGTTATTTGGATAAACTTTTGAAGTGGCGTTCTTGAGTTTCATTAAAAATTTTATCATTAAGAATTGGGTTTGTTGTTGTTGTTGATCAAAATTGTCTATGACAGCACCACGATGTGATTTTGTGCTCTCTCAAACTTAATTGAGATGACTATGATCACTGGTGGCACTTTTGAGATCGACGTGAAGGATCTTAAAACCCATTTGGAGGCTCTACTTTAGGGGATTTTTTAGCGCTTTGTTTATTTTTCTAGTTGTCTTCATTTTTAGTTTGCTTTTATTTTTTTTTTATTTTCTTTTGTTACTTTTCTTTTAATTTGTTTTTATGCTTTTACTTGATGTGTTTGTTTTTCTTTTTGTAGGTTTATTTTCTCACTAGCAATAATTCTTCTAATTTTTTTAAGGTTGACGGTCAATTTACTTGGAGCTATTCTGCCTTGAAGAGTATTAGTTTCTTTTTCCTCTTCACATGTTTTGTCCTTTGGTTTTGCTTTATTGTGCTATTTTAGGCCATTGAGGACAATGTCTAATTTAAGTGTAAGAGAGGGATTTAATATTTTCTCAAGTGCACTTTTTTTAGATTCAATGGATTTTTAATGATATTTTGAATTTTTGAAAATTGGTATGAAATTGCTTTTGCTTATGACAAGGTTCTAATTTTCTTTTTTACTTTGGATATGATTTTGTTATTCAAATTGGTTGGATTTTATTGAGTAAAATTGTGTATCAAGTTGAATATGTTAAGTCTTGGCAATTTAAGTTAATCTTGATTATGCTTTAGTATTTGAATTTTATTCTTCTTTTCTTGTTTAGATATAGATGATGTAATGAAATATAGGAAGAGTTGTTGATTACTTCTTGATTCATGATTTTCTAAATTTGTTTAACTTGGCATTGTGAATACGGATGGTAAGAATTGAAAGAGAGAGAGAGAGAGAGAGAGAGAGAGAGAGAGAGAGAGAATGCATTTTTCTTTTGGTGAGAATGAAAACAAAAATGTGCTTATTTTATTTGGAAAGAAAATTATTATCTCATTAGAAAATTGTTTAAGGGGGCCAATACAGTTAGTGGAAGAGAAGAAACAAGAAGCATCACACTTTTTTTAGGCTAATTCCCGAAAAGCAAAGAAAAAATGTTAGGGGCCAATACGATGCATGAAGGTAATGTTCATGCACCTGAGGCTAAAAAATAAAAAAAAATGAGAATGATTGGGGGAAAAAATGATGAAAAAAATATGAGTGTCTCCTTATTTTGCTACTTAGAGTTTTGCAAAATTTGATTCTATGAGTTTTGAAGCAGTTAAACAACTAGACTTGTATGATTTAGGTAATTTATGTCTTATCATGAAGGATAAAATAATTTTCTTCTACTAAAGTATAAACTTATTTAACTTAATTTTGAGGGTTTTGATATGTTTGATTTAAGGCATGCGTTTAAAAAGATTTTTTAATGGTGAATGAATTAAAATTTTATATCTACTGTTGGAAAGGAAATTATGGATTTTTTATGGATGAATGTGAGAAGAAATAAATTATTTTGTGTGCTTTGTTTTGTACTTTGCTTAGGGACAAGCAAAAGTTCAACTGTGGAGGTATGTAATAGGGGCAAAAATAATTACTATTTTCTTAGTTATTTGAGACTAATTTGAGATACTTTTTATACAATAACTAGTAATATTCCTTTCTATTTGATATGTTTTTCTATGATTTTATATAAAAATTGATGAATTTGGAGCTCATTTGATAATTTTCCAGTGTAGACCAAACACCAGGCCAAGAAGATGGACCTAGCACCGGTCCTAGACTTGAGAAACAGAGGAAAGCAGAAAAATAAAAGACGAAACAGAGGAGTGAAATTGGAAATTGATTAAAAGAAAAGAAAGGAGAAAGGCTTACAGCTCAGTGGCTCACGGCTAAACAAGAGACAAAACGGAGAAAAGGAAAAGAAAAGTTCATGGGCCATTAAACAAAAGGAACAAACAAAGCTAAAAGTAATAAAACACATCATGGGGAGGATATGTTGCATCCTCCCTAGGATGCAACACATGAAGACAAGTTGCGGCTAGCCAAAGAAAACAAAATTGCAGCTCGGCAAGGAAAAACTGGTGGCTCGAAGATTCGGCTTGGGTGAGCCAATAGCAAAAGGAGAAAGGCTTGGGTAGTTAGGCGGCTTGATAGAAAGAAACAGAAGAAGGCTTTATGGCTTGGTTAGCTTAAGCTTGGTTCACGGCTTGGAAAATGAGTAAAAGAAAAAGAAGAAGCTCGATGGCTTGGTCTTCAGCAAATCGGCTAGGGTGAGCCAAATTCATTAAGAAGTGCAATTTCCTTATTTCTTTAGCGGCTTTGACAAAGCATGTTCAACAAGGATTCAGTGCAAAATGACAACAAACAAAGTGCTCAATTTCTTATAAGTAAGTCGATGGATTTTGCAAAATTCTAATTGGAAATTACTTCTTCTTTCTTTTGGATTTTTAGGAAACTTATAAGCCAATAAATAAAGGCTATTTACGTATGTAAAGAGTGTGCTCAATGTGGAGACTTAGACATTTTTTTTATACAATGCACCATTAATATTTTCTCTAGAGAAATTACTCAAAGAGCATTGATTTTGGGAAGAGTTTTCATTGGAAATTGAAAGGCTTGTCTATGAATATTTATCTCTTTACTTTGTTTTTTTTTTCTTGAATAATGATGAGTTTAATTCTTTAATTGTATTTGAATATTATTCTTGGATTTATGATTTTGAATTTATCTAATCTTTGATTAATTAATTATTTTCTTTGGTAGTTGATTACTTATTATCATTGGTTATTGATGTGCTTTCTTCTAATTAACTTGGGAAATGATGTTAGGAGTTCATTGTATTGATTTTGTATTTTTTTAAATCTTAATGAACTTGGAAAATAAAGTTAAGATTAAAAAACCCAAGTAATCAAAGATTGGTTGGTTTCACCTAGAGCATAGGGTCATTGGCCAATTTCATGTTTATGAGGAATCGAGTTTAATGCATCTTTTGGTTGTTTTAGTGCAATTGGGAAATATGTTGATTTAATCAATTTGATAGCAATTTCATATATTGGAAAAGAAGTGGAGTTTATATAAATGGATTCATGACTGGGGAAATAATTGAATTTTACTTTATATTCTTTCATGATACGAAGAAAATAATTGATTGTGATAAGTATTAGATGATTCATGTCATGTGTTTGAGAATAACTATTTGATTACATGATTTTTCTCTCTATGAGTTGTATATATATTTTGTTTTGAATTTTATTTTTATTTTAATTTCTTTGCAATCTAGTTAATAGGTTAAAGAATGAATCAAAAGTGATTAATATGTACTTGTTCATTTGAGGATCGATACTTGTAAATTCCCTATACTATACTGGCGATGAGTATACTTGTGTGTATGTGTAATATGAGATTAATGTTTTAACTAAAACTTGACTAAGGGATGTATTTTAAATTTAATAATTTTTATACACCCAAAATTTACGGATCAAAACCCTTTTTGAATTGCTAAGATTTCAAATGCATTTTACCATTCTAGATGGATAAGTTAAGTTCTATTTCACTATGTTAGTTTTTTTCTATCTCTAGACTTCGATGTATAACTATGGAATTGAACTTACTTTTTAAAAGATAGAGTTTACATTATTTTTCAAATAGGTATAAAGATGAATCTCACCTACATTGAACTTTCTAGAGGGTTTTTGGAATGTTAGTTTTTTTTATGTAAATTCTTGACAGTGATATGGCTCATGGAGTTCATACAGTCTTCCCTTCTCAGTCAGCAATTTCTAATGAGGATGAACTCATTTGGTTGCCTTCCCCTAATGGGAAGTTCTATCTTTCTTCTGCTTGGGAATCTACTAGGCAGGGAGGTCGTCGTAAGGCCATTTTTTCTAATTAAGATATACCCTGGGTGTAATACCCCGCCCAAAACCACCTTTGACTATGGGGAAAAGTCATGCATTGCATAGCATCTTGCATTTTATGTGGTAGCTAGAATAATTTTATTTGCATGGATGCATGTGAATTTTTCCGTTGCTCTTGCATTTGAATTAATTGATGTGAAATAGTTGTGTTGTTAAAGACTTGGATAAGAGAGGTTTGGTCGAAGATTTGGAAGGATGAGTATTAGGGTGGTGAGAATTGATTGTGGAAAAAAATTAGTATTGGAGTTGTTTTGGAATAGCGGAGAGGTTGGTGATTTCCTTTGGCGACCCGAGTTCGAATCCTATCTCTTGAAAATTTTAAACTTTCTTTTGAATTTCTTTTCTAGTATTCTTCATGCTTTGGCCGAAAACCCCCAGTGAGGTGCCACTTTGAAGAATTTCAAGTGGTATAAAACTCTTCTTAATGAATATTAGGGTTAGGGAATATATTAGGGAAAAATCTTATTTTACCTCTTCAAGAATTTTAGCCATAATCCTTTTATTTATTTAATTGTTTTAGAGAAATATTTTAACTAAAGTCTTAGATATCTTCTTTGGGTTTAGACGTCACTTTTATAGGAATAAGACTCCATATTTAGCTCCTAAGTTCAAGGATTTTAGATAAGGATAAAGTTTGCTTTATTTTCAGCTTTTGTTCTCTTAGATTTTCGAAAACCTTAAGCTGAAAAATTCTGGAAATTTTTCCAGATTTTGTCCGCCACCTTGGAGCACTTTTAGCTCAATCCAAACTCTTCTAGGACTAGAGAAAATCTTATCCAAATCCTTGATAAAACCAGATTTTATTCAATCCTAAATCAACTAGGATTAGAATCCCTTTTCCTAGCAGAATTTCGGCAGCTTTGTGTCACTACAAGCTGTCCGAAAATTCCAGCATCTTTAGCCACAATCCAACTCTGTAAATCCTAGCTCAAAACACCTAGAACACTCCTTAACAATTCAACTACCTTAGCTGCACAAAACCAGAATTTCTATCTCCAAAAAACTACTGATTTTCGGTAGCTTGGAAACCAGAAAATTCGGTCAGCTTGCACAGGAATTTCGGCCAGCCTTGTACTCCTAATCCAACCGAAATTCTGCACACAAAACACACCAAAAAACCCCAGCTAATCAAGCTATTTCTAGCGCCCAAAACCCTCATCTTTTCTCTGGAAATTTCGGCAGAATTACAGCCTAAACAGTCCAAAATTTCTTCTCCTTTTGTTCAGCAATTTCGCACAACACTTGCACAGGATTTTTCAGTCACCAAAACTCACATAAACTCTTCCTTGTTTGGCCCAAAATTCTGAACACACTCAACCCTTCTCTTGAGCATTATTTCGGTCAGCCTAGGGGAGCAAATTGCAGATTATTCTCTCCCCTTAAACTCACCTAAAATCGGCAGCAAGGGGACACATCACAAGCTGAAATTTCGCTCTTGCTGTCCAAGAAACCTAAAGCCATTAGGAGTCTTTCTAAACATCACCATCTAACCCTAAACCAATCTTCTCCAACTCTAAATCATAGCAACCGTCTACCCTCTCCATTCTACACGAAAAATTTCAGCAACTTCTCTCTGCAAATTTTCGAAAACTCAAGAACTATTCTAAGCCAAAAATCGAACACACCTTAAGGTAAGCAAAAATCCTATCAACCTCTTCATGCCGTTTTCTCTAATGAATCTTTTCTCTTTCTTCTTCCCTTAAATCACACCCCATAGAGGCTGATTTCATCTTCTTCCTTAATTTTCGGTCAAGAGAAGCAAAGGAGGTAGCTTTTCTCTTCTTCTCAAGCGAACTCGAGACGATCACCATAGGAGCATCGAGACCTCATTACTCGGTTGTTGCAAGGTAAGGGAATACCCACCCTTGATGCCGAAAGTAAAGTTTAATGGTGTTTATTAGCGAGATGAACATGTGGTCGTGGTATAAGATCTGTGGGGATTGAATAGTTTACTTGGAATTAAATAGGGGATTGCGAATTGTTGTGAAAATAAATGGGATTAGAGCATGTTTGAATTAATTGAGACCCTGATCATGATATTATATGGTTTAGATCAGGAGGATAATTGAGGAAAGCCAGCTGTGAATTTATCACGTTTATCTGAGGCATATCAAGTAAGTCCTTGCATAAACTCTTTTATTAAATGTTGTGATGGTAAGTCCTTATATAAACTGTTTTGTTAAATGTTGTGATGGCAAGTCTATGTTGTGAAGCTTTGTAAAGCTATTGTTAAACTATGTTTGCTTGGGTTGTAAACGTGGATATTTATTCTTTAAACGGTTTTGTCAAACTAATGATTTTAGCAAGAAAACTATTCTTTTCCTTAAATTTTTGGAAGTCTCTTTTAAAAAACACCATGTTGTACAAAGTCAAGGTTTGGAAATATTGTGAATCAGGAATTGATGGATATGTTCGTTGAGTACTCAATAAGGGTAGGCTAACAATACTAGTCTTGGAGGGCTAGCGTAAGTCTTTTGGCAGGAGGCCACCTCCAGAAGATGAACTCTGCTTGAAAAGGCGACAGTGTTGGTTGGTCAGGCTAGTCCGAGCTAGCATGTGTACATGGTATGGTATTATTTATATTCCCGGCATGGACACCCGGATGGTTTTGTTGGGTGTAGAGATGGAGGAGTATCTCACCCGGTGGGCTGTACACTCACCTTGATCAGAACGTCCAACGTGTGGTAATCTGGTTCGGACAAGGTGCACAAAATGTGGTGCCTTGGCCATTTTGTTCTCATGGAACCCAACGTGTGGTGACATGACTGTTTATTCGAGTGGAGGATTTATTTTGTACAAAATATGACAATGAGAAAAACCCACTCCTTGAGAAAAGAGATTGTTTATGACTTGCCAAATTATTTCTACAAATGTTTTGCACTTTGCATACACGTACTATTCAACACAATATGTGCACACACAGGACTTACTGAGATTTATTCTCACACTATTTTACATCATGTTTTCAGGAGATAGATTGTGCTGAGACAGCGGGGCTTTGATAGTAGAGGCTTTGGCTATTTTCCCTATGCTGTTCTAGGAGACTTTTGTCTTTACACTTCTGGACAATATTTGTTTTATTCCGTTTTGCTCCAAGTTGAGCCTGGTGTAATAAGAGTATTGCTTTATTTATTTAAGTTGATTCCTTTGGTGATTGCCTTTATAATTTATACCTCGTTCTAAAGACCCCTTGTCTTACAGGACGGGGCGACATCCCCGCCCTTTTAGGGTACGTAGTCGTGGGGTGTTACACTGGGGTGATGTTTTTTATATGGAAATTGTTTGAATATCTTTCTTCCTTTGGACTCTATATTGAAAGTTAT
Source organism: Voacanga thouarsii (assembly GCA_026120185.1). Lineage (NCBI taxonomy): Eukaryota > Viridiplantae > Streptophyta > Magnoliopsida > Gentianales > Apocynaceae > Voacanga > Voacanga thouarsii. The sequence continues at coordinate 2,641,375 of JANUWF010003362.1, read as the reverse complement.
AAGGTTTTGTTTGCCTTCTTGGTGTTCCTTGTGTTTCTCTCGTGAAGAAACACTTGATCATGTAATTGTGGCATGTCCAATGTCCTCTTCTATTTGTAGATTTATTGTTAAATCTCTTGGTGTTTGGAATGAAGGTTTGCAACATTTTCAACTTTCACATTTCATTGGCATTTGGTGAAATTTGCCTGCTCATTGTAGGGATAAGGAATGTCAATATTTCATGAGCTATTGCTAGATTATTTAGAAGGGAATTAATCTTAGCAAGTATGATGACAATATTCTTTCTTCTACTAGATTGCTTTATTTATTTTTCGATTTTGTCTTAGCTTTGGAGACTACTTTTTCAGCTGATGCTCCAAGCCTGTGTGTTAAACTAGTAGCTTGGAGGAGTTTTTGTGGTGATATGTTTGTCGTAAATACCTATGGTAGCTGGAACTCTTTTGAAAATTCCAGTATTGTGACACCCCACCTGAAATGCACCTAGAAATGGGAAAAACATTTGTCCGTATAGTATGAGCATCCTTACACATGCATATATTTGTTATTGCATGAATAAAGTTAATTGAGCATAATAGAGGAGGAATTGTAGTGGTTGAGCAAAGATTAAGAAAACACCACTTTAAATAATAGTGGATATAACAATCTATGTGAAAATAATTAATTAGAAGAAATATATATATTGTATAAATATAGGTATATTTGGGTATTTAATTATTTAAGTGCTTATTAATTAAAACAATAAATAATTTTGATAACTAATTATTATTTAGTTAATTCACTTAAATACATAGAAATATAATTGTGATATTATAACGAAATATTTGAACATTTGACCTTTTCTGTATTTTAAAATTTATTTGAATATCTGATTTATGTGTTAATAATTTAAGAAGCAATTAATTAGGAACAACAAGTTCTCTGACCTATTCATTTTTTTCCCATTAAGAGAAAAATTGAATTTTCTTACTCTAATTAATTGTTCAAGCTAGGAAAACATTTTTGAGGAGACACCTAGGCTTCCAGAAGCCTTGGTGCCGCCACATAGGAAGAGGAGAATAAGAAAAACCTAATTCTTGTATAATTGGGATAAATTATCTTGAAGGGATTTATTAATTTCCAATCCTTTAATGTTTAGGAAAATCTTGGGAATATTCTCTCCTATTCCTACTCCATTATGCCACTAACTAACCCTCTAAACTCCCTAGGATTATGATTCATTAATTGAAGAAATCTTTTTTTTTAGTTCTGACATAGAGAAAATAGGATTTTTCCTTAATTCTTTTCCTTTTTCTTCTATTTACTAAACCTAATATAACTCACCTATAAAAACCTGTCTAAATCAGATTTGTTAGCTCTAAAAATCCTTAATAGAAGAAATCCAGATTTGTTAGCTCTCCCCTAGTACAAGAAATCCCTTCCCTTTTTTGCCAAAGTTTAATTATTTTATTGCGTACGGAGAATTTTTGCAAAAAATCACAACTTTAGAGGACCATTCTTGGATTGATTCTTTGACGTTCTTGGTGGTAACGAAAGCTAGAAGACACCACTATTTCCTCTAAGGTTGTTTGAATTAGACGTAATAAGAGGTAATGACCAAAGTCGTTTCTTTTCCTTGATTTTCTCGTTGTCGCCATTATAGAGAAAAATTAGGGTTTTAGGTTTTAAATAAAATTGTAACATGTATTCCATGTAAGAAAATTTATGATTATCATCTAAACATGCTTAGACATTACAAAAGAAATCACCTTTCAAAAGATTTTTATGAAAGAAAGCACTTTTAGCAAAAGAAAATGGTAAAGTGATTTATCATGGTAGGGCCTTTTAGATATTATAATCAGTACATGTTTAGAGTATATTTTATGTTAGTAATCATGCAAGAAAACCCTGTGACAAAACCTAGCAATTAAAAAAAAAAAAAAGTTAAGGGATATAGTATCCTATTTCTGTTGTATAGTCAATTTGATGCCATTATTTTGGTGTGATAAAGTTCAAATTTGAAAAAGGTCAAAACAGAGAAAAAAAAAATCTTTATGTGTGTAGATGCTCTCTCTAAAGTTTCAGAATTTGTTGATGTGGGAATTAAAAGTTACGAATTTTTATTTCATGCTTGTCTGTGCTTAGCAGAATCCTCTTGTAGAAAAATTATTTTTTTGAATGCTAATAAAGTTTGGTTTTTGTGCAAGACCATTTATATTCCGTTCTACATGAGTTTAGGTATGTCTTTATAAAAATTAAAGTCAATCTGAGGCATTTTTATATGTATTATACTATTGGGAAAGAAGGGATAACTTGTTGGAATTTGTGATCAGCTTAAGAATTTCTAAGAAAACTCCCTATTATTAAGTTTTATCATTCTTTAGGTGTAATAATTATAAGTATTGACACTTAAGGATGTAGTAAAGGTTTGGATAATGATTTATTTAAAGCCTTGTTGGTTGTGTGTAAATAGGAAATTAATTATATAAGGAATATGATTTTCTAAAATATTATAAGTAAGTTATGACTTATCTATTTTATAACTTTTAGACTTGGAAGGAGATCAAGGGCAAGGATCCACTCATCGGGTTTAAGAAATTAATTTTCTATACCAAGGTAAGTTCTTACATTAAAATTGTTTGTAAAATATAGTAATTGCAATATTGTCAAGTATTGCATTTTGCCATCGAAAACACAAGTTTTGTATTAAAAATGTTTAGTATGGCTAGTTTTCTTACTCTGTTTCAACTCACGCACTGATTTCTTAAACTAAAGGGATTTCAAAATAGTTCACTTGACTTTTGCACTAAATGATTTAATTAAGGTTTTCCCAATCATACTGGATATTTTATTTTGATTACTACTTGATACTAATGGGTTTCCTTAATGCAAAAGCGTTGAGTACTTAATAAGGGTAGGCTACTAATACTAGCTTAAGAAGGAGCAAGCTAGCATTCCAGTAGGCGGCCACATCTGGGAAATGAATTCGTTTTTTATTAAGCGATAGTGGTAGAGAGTCAAGCTAGTCCGAGTTAACAACCAATTCCAAGTGGGACAGTTTTTCTCTAGAATGAACAATCGGTAAGTTAAGAGGAGTTAATGAAGAGTATCCCCACTCATGGGGCAATCACCCACTGTACAATGATGCAAGGTTTCATAGTATATGGTCATGATGTAGAGTTTCATAGTCCACTTTATTATTGAATTGTTTATTTCTCTTGAAATAAAGTTATTTATTGAGAATACCAAAAAAAAAAAAAAAAAAACACCACTCTTGTGTTTAAAACTGTTGATTATGATTGCAATTGTGCTTTTGGTATTTCAAAATGCATATCACAAAGTTGTTTCAAATGAACCCTCTCACACACAAAGGATTTACTATGAAATTTATTTCTCGCATTATTTGTGCATGTTTCAGGTCATTAGCACTATTGACAAGGTTGGGGTTAGAGTTTAAGATCTTGTATTTTACATTTTGGTGTTTTGGTTAGAGACAATATTCTGTCATTCTTTGTTTTGAGACTACGTATAAGTTTTACTTGAATTGTGATACGTTTAAATTTTATTTGAGGTATTACTTTGGATGAGGTATTTATTTACCTCAGTTATAAAAACTCATTGTCTTTTGGATGGGGCAACATTCCCGTTTCTTTTGGGGTACGTAGGTAGCAGGGTGTTACAGGTGTGAGTGGGGTTATTTGGAGAGCTGATGTTTCTTTTCTTTCTGCTTTTGCATATCATGTTAATTTGGATGCTCATATCTTATCAGATGCCAATGCTTTAGTGTTTGGGGTAGAAGTACAATCTGACTCGTTGCAACTCATTAATATGTTAACTCTTAAGCAATCAGATTCTTGGCCTTTGTATCAAGTCTTGCGTAGGATCAGGATATTGATGAGGCGCTTTGATAGGATATTTTTTTTGACATGTTTATCGACAAGGAAATGTTGTAGCAAATAGTTTAGCTAAGATGGCTTCATTACAGATTCTTACTTTGATTTTTTTCGGACCTTGATTTGTTGCCTGTGCATATTAGAGCATTGTGTTTGTTGGATTAGCGAGGGATACCCTCCCTTAGAAATTATACAAATTGAATGCACAACAGGAAAAATCGCCATTTGCGACGGCCAAAAACCGTCGCAAAACCGTCGCTGACCGTTTTTGCGACGGTTTTGCGACGGTTTTGGCCGTCGCAAAAACGACGTCGCAATTTGCGACGGCCATGGGAAACCGTCGCAAATTGTGACGGTTTTGCGAGGGCAAAAAAAATTCGTTGCTATTTACGACGGTTTTGCAAGGATTTTGCGACGAATATTTTTGGTCAAACTTCACCAGAGGAATAATTTTTGCGACGATTTTGCGACGAAAAAGTGACTCCTCGCAAAACCGTCGCAAATTGCGACGGTTTTGCGAGGGTCAACTTTGTGCCCACGCAAAACCGTCGCAAATTTGCGACGGTTTTGCGAGGGCCACAATTGTGCCCTCGCAAAACCCTCGCAAATTGCGACGGTTTTGCGAGGGCACAATTAACCCCAGTTGTGACCCTCGCAAAACCGTCGCAATTTGCGAGGGTTTTGCGAGGGCCACCCTTGTGCCCTCGCAAAACCCTCGCAAATTGCGACGGTTTTGCGAGGGCACAATTAACCCCAAGTTGTGACCCTCGCAAAACCGTCGCAATTTGCGAGGGTTTTGCGAGGGCCACCCTGTGCCCTCGCAAAACCGTCGCAAATTGCGACGGTTTTGCGAGGGCACAATTAACCCCAATTTGTGACCCTCACAAAACCCTCGCAAATTGCGACGGTTTTGCGAGGGCACAATTAACCCCAAGTGTGACCCTCGCAAAACCGTCGCAATTTGCGAGGGTTTTGCGAGGGCCAACCTGTGCCCTCGCAAAACCCTCGCAAATTGCGACGGTTTTGCGAGGGTACAATTAACCCCAAGTCGTGACCTCGCAAAACCGTCGCAATTTGCGAGGGTTTTGCAAGGGCCACGACTTAGCTCTCGCAAAACCCTCGCAAATTGCGACGGTTTTGCAATAAATTTTTTTATTATTATATTTATTTTAAATTATTACCCTATAAATCAACCCCGAAATATTATACAAATAAATATCAACAAGTATGTTCATAATCCAAAAAAATACTATAAAAAATTAAAAATAAACCCAAATAAATATAATTAAATATTAAAATATAATATAAAATACATAATAAGTATCTAAAAAAGTAAAATAATTCACAAAAATAAGTAATAGTGTATAAAGAGTATAAAATAAATATAACAAGTCTATGTAAGCAATGAAGGAGCAATTGCAGAAGGAGGTGGAGGAGGGGAACGAGAGCCACTACGTGGGCCCGGTGTTCATCACTGGATCAAATCCATCGTCAACATTTGGATCTTCATCTTCAGCATTAGCACCGCAATGCGCGCTTCTATCTCCTCTATGGATGGCATAGATGGTGCAGAATACCCATTTTGTCCGACATAGCCGCCATCCAACCACCAAATGTAGACTCGCTGTTGCTTCATGAAGTCCCTGCACAAGTCTATTTGTCGATTGAATCTCCGCTCACCCGTTGAACCCTTTGCTCTACTAGATGTCCAATATCAACTTCGTAGGAGAAGATGCATGCAATCCACTTTGAGACAAGCCTAGTTCGAACATGTGTCGCCTCCGAGCCTAACCCAAAAACTCGTCCCCTTTTGAACCCGCCTTGTGCCTTTACAAACATGGCTTTTTCATCAAGAGGAATAACAGAGTTTACGTAGTCACTAGACTCGGATCGAGGAGTGCTCGTATGAGATTTCGCACCTCATCCTAAAAAAAAAAAAAAAGAATTGTCAATAGTAATTATCAAAATAAAATACAAATTCCACACAAGTATAAAGAATTTCAACATATTTAATCTATATAGTACCAATGTCCAGCGAGATCGCTCACCGACAAACCGACCCTTTTGTGGCTCCGCTCCGAAAGACATGTAATGTCTCAAACATGTCTCGTGTAGCTAAAAGAACTCCCCTCCTTGGCCCGCTACATTTATGTTAACACAATGTAATCATTACAATCTTACATGAATTTGTAATAAAACAATTTAGATTAATAATTAATTAAGGCATGTAGGTGAATTACCAAACGGTCCTCGTGTTCTCGTGAACGAAATAGACCCTCCAAGATGGGTGCAAACTTACTCCCACGATTCTTTTTGTTGGTGGATGAGAGCTTCGATACTTCTCTCGATCTCCAAGCACTCGCAAATGTCATTCCAATACCGTGCCTCTATCCAATGAGGACATACCCAATCATCCCTCTTCCTCAACCTAGACATTATGTCCGAAAATCGCGTCCGACACTTCTTTTCCCAATTTGATCGAATTAGCGAAGCATACTCTTCCCTCCACCGAAAATATTTCTGCATGATCATGATTAAGATTTCTGATTAACATATAACATAGTACTTAAACGATAAAAAATACTCAAAAATTGCTTACCCCAAATTCTTGAAACCATAAGTCTCGCACGGTTATCTGGACGTGCGTGTATGCTCTGATACGAACCAATGAAGTACTCGTCGTATTATATTTGAAATTTCTCGACACATTTGTCCGAGCCGGCGAACCTATTTTTGGTGCAATGACAATGTACAATATAGTTATGTTAATCTCAAAAATAATAATAATAATTGAACTAATAATCAACATCTTACAAAGTATGAATATGTTACTTACCCGTTTCCCCGTGGAACAATCCAAGGTCTGGAGTCCGTAACTTGCAACCCAACGAATGCGAAGTCGAAGCAGACGGATGATTGAAAAGCCGGGATGGTACTCCCTCATCTCCAATAGAGCCATGTAATGAAGGAGGCACCGAAAGCCTTTGTAGCCGAGTAGGGGATGGAGTATAAGGCTCCCGACCCTCCCGACTCCCCTCCCTCAATGATCCTTCATTAGAAGACATTGCTAAAGGAGATGAAAAAAGAAAAATAAGTAACCAATAAAGACGAAGCCCACTCCAAAAGAAGGATGTAAATAACCGTGAATAAAAATGATAAAAGAATAATAACATTGAAACGTTATATCTATTCGCTAGTTTAAAGTAATACAATAATAATGCTTTGTCGATGATGGATATGTCAAAATAAACATTGTACTTGTAAATTGAATTTTAAAAAAAATTTGACAGTAGTCTCCCCTATAATTGGGCATTTCCCGTGCACAAGGCCACCTCAAGATTTGACAACCAAAACGCCGTTACAAACAACAAAGACAGATCTTTTAAATATAGAAAAATTCAAAAGATAACTAGGGGTAATCACCCATTACCCAAGAGGAATGATCACCCATCACTCACGGGAATGATCACCCATCACTCACTGGGAATGATCACCCATCACTCACTGGGTTCCAATTAAAATGTTCGATATAGTTAAAATCAAGCTAAAAATTATAAATGCCTCTCGTCCTTGTGAATTGTCTCGTCAATACAACAACAATACAATATATAAACTACCTTGTTGTTTACACCACAAAAGAATATAATAAGGAATAACAAAAATCCTCCGGCCGTACAAGTCTAAACGAAAGATTCCTCGCAAAAAAAAAGAAGGAGATGAGATTCCCGACAATTAGACAAAATTGTGAAACAAAATTGTATGTGATGGAATTTAAAATAATAAAAGATTCAAGGCATGTAGATTCAAGTAACAAATAAATTGTAAGTTAAAATTTGACATGGGATAGTAATGATGCAATAGATTTCAGGATTCCCTCACCATTAACTATATTATTTGTAAATGAATTGAAATCGTGCCTATTCACTAGAATCATTCTCCGATACGTACTCATCATCATCTACCGAGGTATCGCTACTCGTTTCCCATTCATCTTCTTCCTCTTCATTTATAGGAGAACTATCCCTTGTCGTTATAGCCTCATCATGAACATCCAACATTTCACTCATACCATTCTCATGCGTCGTAATACCAAGATCAACAAATAACGATATGCCGACTTCGTCGCAGCATCTACTTCTTCCCGATAAGCTCTATCAACCACGGTGCATCTATTATATGTCGAGCTTTGGTTTTGCAAACCGCCAACCAATCGATCTTGGCCTCTTACTCCCCGGATATGATGCATAATACACTTGGATAGCTTGTTGAGCTAGAACAAATGGATCATAGTTAGCATAGCTCCTTTTGTGGTTAATTTCTACAAGATTATACTCGCGGATGTACCTCGTACCACGATTCAATGTTTGATCAAACCAGATGACATTTAAAAAGAACAATGCTTTGTCGTGGATTACCAGGAAATTGCACTTCAATAATCTCATTTAACACTCCATAGTAATCGTGTCCCGATGCGTCATTTCCAATCCCTTTCACGCAAACACCACTATTAACTCGTTTTCTTTCCTCCGCATAATCATGAGTGTGAAATCGGTAACCATTAATTATGTACCCACTATATGATTTCACTAGTCTTGACTGACCCCAAGCAAAGTTCCTCAAGCATTCATTTGTAACCATATTTTCCGAATCTTGTACCTAAAAAACATTAGACAAGTTAACCTCGTAATTATGAAAGTTATAGCATTATGAAACTCCATTGAATCCCCAATGGAGTTCCAAATGCAAGTTATTATCTTATGAGACTTACATATCCACTAAACCATTCTCGCAAATTCAAGGTCGATACTTCTATTGATTTCTATCTCTCGATATAGTCTGAGCCGTACTTCGTAAGTGTGCCGTGAATGCCCCGTAATGCATTAGAATTAGATGGAATGAGTCAAAATCATTATGATGTATCATTTATCGTATAAAATGTATGAAGTAGTAGCTCGTACTCAATGTATGGCTGCACTTCACCACAATTAAGCAACATATAAATTCTTGCCGCAACGAATTCTTCGTAAGTAAGGAACCGAGTTCGAATTCGTCCTATCACCCGTCCTTGAACATTGCGCATTGACAAACTCTGTGTTCTTGCACCCTCTCTAATCGTTCTCCTTCTTCATTACGCTACCGGAATTGTACGTTTTGTTTGTACATGTGGCTCAAAATAATAAGAGAAGAAAGTGGATGCTTCCTCAACTAGATAAGCATTGCAGTATTGACCCTTCAACTCTAGCCTTATTTTTCACCTTGATTTTCAATTGATGCAAATACCCGTCATTTAAAAAAATACGACTTCACCACACACACTTATATCGAACCCGCTATGAAAAGAATTAGATTGAATGATTCGATTACCGTTCAAACTGGTACATCCACCTATATTGAACAGGGCCACAAACTCTTGCTTCGTAAGGCAAATGAATTAATAGGTGTTCCATTACATCAAAGAATGCAGTGGAAATATCTTCTCCAACTTACATAACAATAAAGGAATATCGGACTCCAATTTGGCCATATGAGCTACATTCAACTTAGGAGAGCATAGATCACGATAAAAAAGACTCAACTCCGTCAAAACACCCCATACATTAGAAGGAAGAAATTCCTTCAATGCAATTGGAAGTAGTCTCTCCATGAATACGTGATGACTCATGTGATTTCATACCGGATAACTTCAACTCATTCAAATCAAGCACATCTTCCAATGTTTGAAGCGTATCCATCCTGGGAGTTGCAATCCCCTCAACCATTCTAGCAAAAGTTTCTTTTGTTCTCGATGTCAACGAGTAAACAGACCTTTAGGTATAGCCACTTTTCCTCCTCCCACATTCAAGGCATGTAGCTCTGGCCTATGGCAATAAATTTCTAAGTCACGTCTAGCCTTTAAATTGTCTTTTGATTTACCCTTTACCTCAAGAACTCGTATTCATGACATTGTCAAATACATTCTTCTCATTGTGCATTACATCAATATTATGTCGGACCAAATTAGTACGCCAATACGGCAAATCCCAAAAAATACTCCTTTTTGCCCAATTATGAGATATTCCCCCGCCATTACTCCTTCCAATTTCTTTGCATGTTTCTGTAATTTTTTCATAATTAGACAAACTATCCCGCATTTCTTCACCAAGCAGGGTATTGCACAGTCGTGATGTCTCGTAACCTCTATCATTCCTAAAAGATCTCGTATCCCTCCCGTAAGGATGATCCGATGGTAAGAAACGACGGTGACAAGTCAAACCATGATTGTTTCCCACCATTTTGTAGATGAAAAGACTTTGTATTGCCCATACAATATGGACAAGCCGCCTCCCAAGCAGTGCTCTACCCACTCAACATACCATATGCAGGAAAATCATTAATAGTCCACAAAAGTGCCGCCCGTAGTTGGAAGTTTTGTTTCTTCGATATGTCATAAGTGGTGACACCTTCAAACCACAATTTGGTTAATTCATCTATCAAGGGTTGTAAATAAACATCCACCCGGTGCTTTGGATTCTTGGGGCCCGGGATAATGATTGTTAAAAACATGACCGGATCCTTCATACACATCCACTGGGGAGATTATACGGTGTGAGAATGACCGGCCAGGATGAATATTGCTTACCCGACATCCCAAATGGTGAGAATCCATCCGTACATAAACCAAGTTTGACATTCCGTACTTCTTTTGCAAACTCGGGATATATTCGATCAAAGTGTTGCCATGCTTCAAGCATCACGAGGGTGACTCATTGTGCCTTTCTCCGATCTCGCTCTCTCCATGCCATCTCATGTGTTCACCGTTGTTTTGGAAGTGTACAATCTTTGTAGCCTCGGTGTTATCGGGAAGTAATACATCTTCTTGAATGAAATTTCCCTTCTACTTGTGTTCTTCCCAACCTTTTTCTCGTGCATATCGAGGATGGCCACAAAATTTACACTCTCTACGATTCATGTCATCTTTCCAAGAAAGCATGCATCCATTATTGCATACATCTATTTTTTGTACCTGCAAACCCAACCCACCCACTAATTTTTTCATCCGATAGAAATCATCGAGAATCGTATCATCGCTAGGCACAACCTCTTTCATCAATTGCACAACATCGTTAAAGGCTTTACGCGAGAGGTTATTTTCGTACTTAATGTTTAATAACCTTGAAGCCGATGAAAGTCGCGAATGTTGTGTGCATCCATCCCATATAGGAGTCTCTCGCCGCCTTTAACATATCGTAAAACCTTTGTGCCTCCACATTAGGTGGCTCTTCAAAATGAACTCGCCGATGGAGCTTCAGGGGAAAGTCGGGTCCCGCTACGTCTAAGACCATTTCGCGAGACCGATTTTCTTGATGTGAATCGATTCTCGGGATCGAGGTAGACACACTTGAGGGACACTCGAATGGCTCACCATGACATGTCCACCGGTAATACCTAGGCACAAATCCGCACTTCCACAGTGGAGCTTAACTTGTGCCGGATCCAGGTACTTTTTATTCTTACATTTTGCACACGGCATCTAATTACGCTTGACATTGCATTTGATAAGGCAAATGTCAAAAAAGCCTTAACCCCTTCCTCAAATTCAATAGTGATCCCTTTTACACCTGAAGCGTGCCTTCTATACATCCAACTACGATCCTCCATGACGTCTAAATGAGAGAAAAGAACAATCAACTCAATAATTAAAATCACCCCTTAAACAAAAGGAAGAGAAGTATAATTACATTTTCCTTTCTATTATCTAACAAAAAGAGGTCCAAAACATAGAATTTACAATTGCTATCGTTGGATACAAGCTTACACCTTCAATATATACGTTTTAACCAAGTATTTAATCTTAATTGAGGAATTTGATTAAGATTAAATACTATTAAAGCTAATTATATTCTTATTTTAACTCTCTCTATAACGTATATTATTCCTACTATTATTAACATCGACCTATATATGAAATTATTATTATTACTCATTTCATTACTCCTATTCTTATTCTTATTAGCAATATTATTTTTAATAATAATGCTATTATGGGATATATACTCATGCTCAATCGAATAATACACTCCAAGATAAGGGTAGTTATTCTATTCCACATTAAGTAGCGGCAGCATTTTGAAAAAATTTTGACAGTAGTCTCCCTCGTAATTGGACATTTTCCAGGCACAAGGCCACCTCAAAATTATACAATCAAAATGCAATTGCAAACAACAAAGACAGATCATTCATTTATACAAAAAAATAAATAAATAAATAAAAGGATAACTAGGGGTAATCACCCATTACCCAGGAGGAGTAATCACCCATTACTCACGGGGAATCCAACATTTGAATTCAACAAAAAGGCAATTTATATGAACAAAACGCACATCCTACATCTTCATAATCTAAGGAAACGGATTTCTCACATAAAAGAGCCTTCAAAGCATTCTACTAGAGTTAAATCTTCCACTAGAGAGACTAATATATTATTATAATCAAGTAATAAGATTACTAAACTAATTAGAAATCAACCTTCCTATTATGGCATCATAACCAATCAAATTAATTTATAAGGGTTTATATAGCTAAAACATAGTTCTCATATAATTTGATCAAAGTAGTAATTTTTTTATAACAGTGGTAAAAAAGAGTGCACTATAAGTATAGATCAAAACACATTGAATGTTAAAAAAGGACAACAATTCCAACTAACAATTTAGCAATTCCAAGCTCACAATTCCAAATTTAAATTGTTTTTCTCACATCAAACCACCATCATGTCACTCACAATCTCCTCAAACTCAACCCCAACATCAATACAACTTTTATACATCAATTCAAACTCGCTCATTCACAAATAATCGCCCAAATTTCAAAGCTTCAGGGGAAATGAAAATCTGCCCAAAGTTTATAAGATAATGAAGTAGCTCAAAGAGATAAATTCTAACTACTTACCCAAACGAATCAATCTCAAAGAATAAAGACAAAGAAGAGCACAGGAATGGTAGGCGCCGACCGAGGGGGCGGGTCGAAGGGGTAGGAAGAGCAGGGGGGAGTTGAGGGGGGGGCGCCGCGGGATGGGGGGAGTTGAGGGAGGGGGCGCGGGGGTGGGGGGCTGCGGGATGGGCGCAGGGAGGGGGCGCGGGGGTGTGGGGGAGTTGAGGGAGGGGGCGCGGGGAGGGGGCAGGGAGGGGGCGGGGAGGGGGCGCGGGGAGGGGGCAGGGAAGGGGGCGCGGGGAGGGGGCCGCGGGGGTGTGGGGGGGTTGAGGGAGGGGAGTTGAGGGGGGGGCTGCGGGATGGGGGGAGTTGAGGGAGGGGGCCGCGGGATGAGGGAGGGGGGAGCAGGAGGGGGGCGCGGATGAGGGAGGGGGGACCGGGAGGGGGGCGCGGGATGGGGGGGGTCGCCGGCGGGGAGAGGGAGGGGGGAGCGGGAGGGGGGCGCCGGATGGGGGGGTGCCGTGAGGGAGGTGAGGGAGGGGAGTTGAGGAGGAAGAAGGAAGGGGGAAGAAGGAGGGAAAAAAAAAAAAAAAAAGAGGGAGTGAAAAATTTTGGAAATTTTTAATTTTTTTTTAAATTTCTAGCTATTTCGTCGCAATTTGTGACGAAAAAATAAAATCCTCGCTAATTTCTCATAAATTAATACGAATAATATTATAAATCGATCTATACATTATAATTTTTATTATTTTTTAGTGATTCTAATAATATTATTATTATGTAAATTATTTTTCTTTATATATTTTAATTTATACACCACTTAATCAAATAAATAGATAAAAAAATTAGAATATGTATATATATAACTATATAGTATAATATATATTAATATGTTCGAGATGAATAACATTACAAATCGATCTCTACATTATAATTTTCAATAATTTTTTTAGTAATCTCAACAATAATAACAAGTATTTGAATTGTTTTTCTTTACATATTTTATTTTATACACTACTTAACAAAATAGATATATTAAAAAATTGGACATATGTATATACATAGCTAAATTAGTATAATATATATTAACCTGTAGGAGACGAAGAACATTACAAATTGATCTCTACATTATAAATTTCATAATTTTTTTAGTGATATCAACAATAATAACAAGTATTTGAATTATTTTTCTTTATACACTACTTAATCAAAGTGATAGATTAAAAAATTAGACATATGTATATATATACCTACATGTTATAGTGTATATATATATATATATATATATATATATTAAACTAAACAGTATACTTATATACATTATATACATATACTTATATATTAGAATAAGTATATAACATAACATAATTAACTATATACATTTACTTATGCAATACATTAGGTGTATAACATGACATAATTACATATACAAAATTATAATAAAATGCACTAATTGAGACATGTTATTAAAAATATTTCAGTAAATTTGTCAAAATACACCATCACATAAACACATAAAGAAATTTAAAAAAAAATTAAAACCCTATTTTGTTGTAAAACCCTCGCAAATTCGTCGCAATTAGTGACGTATTAGCGACTAATTTGCGACGTAATTGGGGTTTTGAGATTTTCTATACATTTTGCCATTTATTTATTTTTTAATTAAAAATATTTACCGTCGCAAAACCCTCGCAAATTGCGAGAGCCGAAAATTCGTCTCAAAACCCTCGCAAATTGCGAGAACTTTGCGACGGATGTTCAAAAATTTTTAAAATATTTTTTTAAAAATAATCGATCGTCGCAAATCCCTCGCAAATTGCGAGGGTTATTGCCGTCGCAAAATCCTCGCAATTTGCGAGGGTTTGCGATGAACGTTCAATTTTTTTTTAAAAATAAATTACCGTCGCAAAACCCTCGCAAATTGCGAGGGCTACTACCGTCACAAAACCCTCGCAAATTGCGAGGACTTTGCGATGGACGTTCAAAAATTTTAAAAATATTTTTTTAAAAAATAATTTGTCGTCGCAAACCCATCGCAAATTGCGAGGGTTATTTACCGTCGCAAAACCCTCGCAATTTGTGAGGGTTTTGCGATGGAAGTTCAAAAAATTTTTTAAAAATATTTTTTTAAAAAATAAATTGCACGTCGCAAAACCCTCGCAAATTGAGAGGGTTTATTGGCCGTCGCAAATTGCGAGGGTTTTGCGATGGACGTTCAAATTTTTTTAAAAAATATTTTTTAAAATTAAATATCCGTCGCAAAACCCTCGCAATTTGCGAGGGTTTTGCGATGGTCGTTCAATAAAATTTTTAAAAATATTATTTTAAAAAATAACTTGCCGTCGCAAAACCCTCGCAATTTGCGAGGGTTTATTAGCCGTCGCAAATTGCGAGGGTTTTGCGACGGACGTACTGAAAATTTATTTAAAAATATTTTTTTTAAAATAACTCGCCGTCGCAAAAACCCTCGCAATTTGCGAGGGTTTATTAGCCGTCGCAAAATCCTCGCAAATTGCGAGGGTTTTGCGACGGACATACTGAAAATTTATTTAAAAATATATTTTTTAAAATAACTCGCCGTCGCAAAACCCTCGCAATTTGCGATGGTTTATTGGCCGTCGCAAAATCCTCGCAAATTGCGAGGGTTTTGCGACGGACGTACGAAAATTTATTTAAAATTATTTTTTTTAAAATAACTTGCCGTCGCAAAACCCTCGCAATTTGCGAGGGCATAAATACCGTCGCAAAACCGTCGCAAATAGCGATGATTTTGCTACGAATTGCGACGGGTATATTGGCCGTCGCAAAACCGTCGCAAAACCGTCGCAAATTGCGACGGTTTTGCGACGGTTTTGGTCAACTCGCGACTTATTTGAAAATCGTCGCAAATTGGTCGCTATTAGCGACGGTATTGAAGCCGTCGCAAAAAATTCGTCGCAAATCACGATTTTTCCTGTAGTGATGGGTGTTAGGTTCGTGTCCCCCTCCATATATTGTTTCTTTTTTCTAATAAATATGTAGGGTTCTATTAAATCACCCACCATCTCATGTGGTTTTCTGTTTAAATTTTGTTTTTTTTTTCCTTTTTGGTTTGAAAATTGACTTTTTCCCCCCTTGAAATCGGTTCCAAAATTGAATTTTAGAACCAAAAAGAAAAAAGCATCTATATAACAAATATTATTAATATCTTGTACTTTTCACAAAATAAGTTGGATAGCCTTGTTTGTAAAAAGGTATGTTTCATCAATTTCTTTTTTAAAAAATTATTATTTTATTTATAATTTTTTAATATTACTCTCATAATTGTATTATTCTTTAAATTAAAGAAAATTTACATTAAAAGATGAAATATCTTGACTAAAATTTATTTAAATAAATTGGATCTAAATTTTAGTCAAATCATTTAATTATTAGTATTTTTATAAATTTATTAATTTAGAGTTACATATAAAATTTAATTAGGATTTTCTTTAAAGATATTAAAATTAAATTCATTTTTAAGATGTTAACAAAATTTAGTTAAGTTAAACTGTAGTAAAAAATGTTCTTAGTAAACATAATTTGTTATAACAACATTTATAAATAAATGTAGCAAGTAACACTAAATTAATATTTAATACAAATGTCATTAAGCCATAAAAAAAATTGAAACAAACAGTTCCAACGTCTACTATAGGTGTTATTTTAAAATGTAGCTCAGAATTCAAATATTACGACATTTATATCAAATGCTGTTTAAACTTACTTTTATTCATTTTGTATGACATTTGGGAATATGTCAATACAAAATGTTGTAATAAACATTTTTATAGTTATGTTTTTTAATAAATGTTACATGTGATTACAACATTTGTCATAAGTGTGGGTATAAAAGTTACGTAAAGTAATGTTTCAACAATATTTAAAATCAATGTCACTAAATTACATAAAAATGTTAGAATGATATAATATTATTCCAACATATATTATAGATATCGTTAAAAATATTGCGTAATACTTAACTATAACAATATTTACATAAAATGCGCAATAATTCACTTTGATTGCTTTTTAAACGACGTTTGAGAAAAATTCCAGTATAAAAACATCGCAACACACTGATGGCCAGGTTGCCAAGGACCAATCAGGTCTATTGAAAAGAAGCTCGAAGCTTGGTGGTTAAGGGCGGTAGCAATTCAGGGTCGAGGGAGATGGACGGTCCTAGTTTACATTAGTTCTGGGCCTCGAAGAAACAAACTAGTGTTTTTTGATCTGATGTTACTGCTTGTTCTTCCTCAGATGTTTCAAGGTATTTAATCACGGTGGCAGAGCTATCACTGTTCGACATTGTAAGATAAAGGGAGGAAATTAAGCTGGACGAGTAAACTAGAAGATTAGGAGGAAAAGGTTTGAATTCTGAAAGGAGTGTGTGGAGTTTAGAGTTTGAAACGATCTATGGAGAAGAAAATTCAAGGAGTTTGTTGTTCTTCGGATTTCAGGTATTCAAAAGAAAGCTGTCTAATTATTAACTCTGTTTTCCAAGGCCTGTCAAATTAGAACCTAAGAGACATTTTGTGATTCGACCCTCAGCGAACCTCGAAGAACAAAAGAGTGGGCAGGCTGAGAGTTTGGTCTATCAGGCCTAGCCGATCCAATGGAAGGGGGACACAGCCCAGATTATTCACAGACTCCTAGTCCGCCTGGACTTTCAAGAAGAAGTTGCGGAATGTTTGACTAAATCTAAACTCGCTCATGTTCCCACCATACACCATGAATATAGAGGAGCCACAACCACTATTAGAGTGGGCGAACATGGACCCAAAGAACATTGGCAATTTCGTTCATTTCTATCTTTCTGGATTCTTTTTCTTAGATTTAATTTTATTACTTTCCTTTATATGCCCATCCCAACAGTAACCAGTGGAAAATGGTTGAAATATTCTGGTGGCAAGCAGCTCAAGGCAAATATTCTGAGGCTTTCAGCAACCATTACCAGTAACTGAGTGGTATCAGGTTTTTGGTAGGTGAAAATAGGTTATCCATCATGGATGGATTGAAATCATGAGTAGTGAATAATCCAAAAGTTTGTGTATACTCGGTAATATATATTGTGAGCATCTATTTTTTGCTTGTCCTTATGCGGTTTCAGCAAGATTTACAATGCTAAGTGGCGAGGGGATGTTGGTCTCAAGTGATCCAGTTTTTCTATACAAAATAAGCAGCAATCCTTTCAAATGCGCGATTTTAAAGTTGCTCCATCTGTTACAGTTTATTCTGAATGGGAGGAATGGAATCAAAGGAGGTTTGCCCACATATATAGCTCAAACTGCTGAGGTTGTCCAGAAGCAGTGAGAGTTGGTGTCAAGGGACAAGAATCTGTTCTTCAAGACGTA
The DNA here is from genome assembly GCA_026120185.1 of Voacanga thouarsii. Lineage (NCBI taxonomy): Eukaryota > Viridiplantae > Streptophyta > Magnoliopsida > Gentianales > Apocynaceae > Voacanga > Voacanga thouarsii. Next base: position 2,623,224 of record JANUWF010003362.1, on the reverse strand, counting down.
TTCCGAAGACTAATGCCAATCGGTTTTAAACATTTATTAGCAGTGCTTCCACAATGTACGTTTTCTTCTTGTTGATGTTAAGATAAGTTTCTCTGGCTTCCAGCTTACCTTAGGGGAAACCATCTGTTCTTGCAGTGGATTCGAAACATTCAGGGTAGTCTTTAATAACACCTATTAGGTGTTCTACATTGTTTTCCATTTTTTCCCCCCTTGTTAGACTAAACTCACAGCTGTCTCTATCTTTCGTTCTAATGATGTTCTTTTGAAGCATCAAAACTGTGATACTAAAACTTCAATTAAAATCCAGGACAAGATATTCTGGGCATTATACTTTTATTATATAAATACATCGAGTTCCATTGATTCGGGATAATAGCCAAGAGACTCAAGAGAAGAACTTGTAACCCTTTGCCTCTAAAATGAGCTCTCTCAGTCCTCCTATAGGTGCTAAAATCATCAAGGTAACACCAAGAATTATGCATATCTGTAACAAACAAAACATAAGATGCCTTATACTTTCATGTTGACAAATGCACATAGAGACCCAAATATGTTATACACCGCGACTAAAACAGTGAACTATTATTGTTCATATACCATGCATTTTATATTGCATCAATGATATTTGATTGTGGATCTGTTCCTTACTTCTGTGAAAACAAACTATATATGTGCGTATCAATTATAGTAAAATCCAATATGATAATAGTATTTTTATGCAAATATATAAAAAAAACTACTTCGAATGAAAAGGTGAGAATTCTATAGACTGCAAACGGATGAGAGGAGAGCTTTTACCCAATTTGTGAACCAAGACAAACCAAATCTTTTTGGTTTGTAAAGAACAAGCCATATGATGCAAGGAAGCTACAAAAGAAAGGAATAATGTAACAGTCAAATGTAAGCTTTACTTGAAATTTTGTACATGTGGCGACTGAAGGTATACAAGGACGTACATAGTAAGATGTAGGAGCAAACGCAAAACCTCCGAAGAAGCCGAGAAGGCCACCAAAAAAAGGCAATGCTATTCCCACGAACATAGTTAGAACTGCATTAACAAACAGGTATAGCAATAATATGTAAGGGTGGATTCCAAAATGAGGCAATATATGATTCCAACATTAAATTAAATACCTTTTTTAAGGTTTATAATTACTTACGGACATAGATAGAACGAGTGCAAAGACGAAGACATTTGGTAGGTTTGAATTTTATTCGAGTTATCAAAAAAGATTCCACCATGTCAAAGACGGGCATTGCAAAAACCTGAAGAGAAACTCATCAAATTTTATGGGAAGAAAGAATTGTAGCCAAACAGTAAAATCAACTGTTTCGAAACTAATTCTACGTAGCACTTCTCCAAGTATTTTTGCTATTTTTGACAAATTGCTCCATAAAATTTTGTTGTCCCGTAAACTAAGAACATGATCACCATAGTTTTGCCCGTTGGGAAAAATTTTGAGGAGTAGCCAAAAATATAAAATGTCCCAAGCAAAACAGTTGAAAAAGGGTGTAAAAGTGAAATTGATTGAACCTGATAACTACCAATGACATGGATCACGACGAACAAATTGGCCACTGCAACGAGCCAAGCTGGTTTTTCCAATGATATTAGGACATTGTCCTCTACTTTATTGCCAAAAGCCCAGTAGCCAACAATTGCCACCGGAAAGTAACACAAGGCCACGACAATATAGGCGAGGACCACTCCTTTCCACATAGGTTTCTTGGAAGGTGTTTGTGCTGAAGATGGCATTGTTGCCTGAATCTCCAACACTACGTTGTGCCCGGCAAAAGCAAATGCTACATCACCCATTGCACCGAGAAATTGAAATGTCTTTCCTACACTAGTTGAAGCCCTGGGAATATATTGCACATTTGGTTCAACTCCCTTGTGTACGGAGGCAGCCCAAGCAACAGTGGAGTAACTGTTCAACAATCAAGGAGGAAAAAAGCAAAAACAATTTTAGCTAAAAGTGATTTTAACACCAATAAACAAGTATGAAAACTGAAAGAAAAAATTTAAAAACATTTATTACAGTATCTGGAAAGGACTCCGGAGGATTCAATCACTTTAAAACTGCTTGAAATAATTCAATCTGAAAGGAATTTGGAAATGTCAATTTGAGTTGAAGGAAGAATACCAGCAAGACATGACAGCAGCAGCAAGAGAGAGAGCCGTGATGGAGTTTAGATTAGGAAGATGGGACAAAACAAATTGAACCGAACCAAATATCATGATAAAATAAGTGGTTTTGATAGGTTTGCAGGTGGAGCATACTGTGTCATGAAACTTCTTCAAAGATTTACCACCAGTGACCATGTACACAATGTTAACCCCTACTTGCACCGTCAATTGTTGAGGTACTACTAACCAGAGCCCTAGTTTTTCACCAAAAGCATGCTGTCCCAGTTCATGGTACCTATCAAATCTCTTTCCGGGCACCATTTCATGCATTTCCACCATTTGCCATAGGGTGTACAGCGTGATGATCCATGAGAGAACCATTATCGTTATTCCGGGACCCCTGCAAAACATAAGACAATCCGATCAGAAGAACTATCATATATGAAGATCAAACCCTATGAAGTTTCGACTAGATTACCTAACAACTCTCGATGTATCTGACAATTCAAATCTCAAATAAAAATTTATACAAATGACTTTTAAATGTAGTTGAAACACTAAAATACCATCCCATTTCAGACATGGCATAAGGAAGCCCAAGAACACCGGCACCAACCATGGCAGTGATATTGTGAAAAGCAGAATACCACCATTTTGCCTTTCTTGATGACGTGACTGGAAGCCAACTATTGAGATCTGGCACACTTGAAGATGACCATCTTTCCCTCGGTAACGGATTCGCTTCCATTGTTGTTTGTGTTGACTTCTGAGTATAACAGTATTAGTAAAGAATCTTCTATCCTAAGAAGTAAGAAGTAGATAAGATTCTATCTTTTCGTGGTAGATTTCTTTTAAAAGACGGAACTTTGAAAATGCCAGTAGTTTTTGCATTACATTGGGAATCTGACGATTTGATCCAAGTATATCCTTCTCTAGGCTTTGACATAGACAAAAGAGGCAAAGCAAATGAGACTTTATTGTGAAACCCTAATGTTTTACTTCCGGTGCCATTATTCCTGAATCTCTTGGGAAATCAAACTTTTAGCCCTTAGTATTTAGTCTCTCTCCCGATTTTATGCCAAAACATGTTAAAAGTTGCAAATTTATATACTGTGTTGCGTAAAAGATTCTAATTTATACCACAATCAATAAACTGGATAGAATTAATGAACTTTCAAAATAATTTGATAACGTTCTATCTTAATGCTAAATAAAATTAGCTTTTATGTAAACTAAAATTATATTTTAAATGAAATTATTAGAAAAATTAGATATATTTTTATATTTTAATTAATAGAAAACTAAATCAAAACATATACTAATCCCATAGTAAAAATTTATTATTTTAAATTTGAAAATTTGTTCATACTCAATCACCGTATGTCCTTTTCTATTTTTTGTATATGCATAATGGTTTTCAATAATGAATATTTTTCTAATCTTCATTAACTGCATCCAATTTAGCATTTTTTTTTTCTGCAAATTATTTTTATTTTTTTTAACAATGAAAGGCTTCTAATATATTTGATATAAAATTAATGTTAAGGATTAAAACTGGATTTTTATATAATTTTTTTTATATAACCTCACGAAAAAAACTATTTAGATGGATATGGGCCTTTGTAGATCAACCGCACTACAATTACATGTGTGATGAAAATTGTGGCTTTCTTAAAAAGTACAATTTTTGAGGCGTATGATCTGTGAAGGTCAATTATTTTTTTCATAAAATGAAAAATTATTAAGGTTAAGTTTCGTTCGTGAATGGGAGAGGGAGGGGAAAGGAGAGAAAAAGTGACACATTTTACTCCCATTAGGAAAAGTAAATATATTTGCTTTCATTTTGTTTAGTTTGGAGTGTAAGGGAAATAAATATGATTTATCTCTCCTTGTTTAGTTGTAAAGAAAATATGATGGAAATAATCATCAAATTACTATTATATTCATTTCTTATGGACACAATTGTAATAAGAAAAGAGTTCTAGAATAAGAATGTCTTTTAACTGTAATTACATCCTAATCTGCTCAATTCGGAAGGAAACATAAATCCTCTAATCATTCTAACCAAACCAGGTATATCACACATTTACCTCTCCTATTTTACTTCCCCTCCCCTTTTTCTTTCCATTTTCACTCAAACCAAACTTACCCTAAGTAGACATATGAAAGTTTGGCACAATGATTGTAAAATATGATTATACAAATCATACTTTAGTATTTATAATTGAAGAAAATTATAATCAAAATAAAATAATTTTACATCTTTGGTGATTTCATTTTGAAAAATCTAAAAGAGGAGTAAATTGGGTTTTTAAATTTCTTTTAAACAATATCTACATTAAAAGTTAAAAATAATTTTAAAAATATTAAAAAATTGATTAAAATAGAATAAGCTTTTTTATCCCTCAAAAATTCACCAATAGTATGGTGGAAGGTTTGGCGAACTCCTACTAATTTATTTGAAATAGAAAGAAAGAAAATACAATTGGGTGAGGGGAGGGGGGTGAAGAACACAAATACCGTAACCCGTAGCATAGTACAATGGAGGTTCATAGTGAAGGGATTTCCATTCGATCTAAATGAAATAGCCCCTTAACGGCGGAAGGCAACAAAGAAAACGAAGATGCAAGAAAAGTATGACCATCACTATCTAAAATAGCCATGGAATCAACAACCATCTTTCCCTGCCTGTGCACAAGTTTTATATCAAAAAAATCAAATCAAGAGAAAAAGAAATGGATGCGCCGAAGAAGGTTTATGGAACCGCCATGGCATTGATTCTGGTCTGCGAAGAAGATGCACAACTTCTGTGGAATCGGTCTGAATGTGCAGCTTGGTTAACTGATTTTGGTGAGAAACTCTGAGTCCTTTCTCCAGAACAAGTAGTTCAGTAGTGACAGAGTCTGAAAAGCCAATATCGTGTACAAAAGCTACCACAAAAGAACCGTCCTTTCTCACTATACCATTAATATCGGAACTTCCTAGATTACCTTTTGACGCGCCATCAATGTTTAGCACAAAGGAGTCCTCCGGCACTGGAGACCAGACTATTAGGCGAAGCTGCCTTCTTGGCGTAGGTTGAAGAACAATGGAATAGAACTTACAAATGTTTACAATCTCCACGTGGGGTCTTAATGGATACACTACTGTAATGACAGCTAACTGCTGCATAATTCACTTAACCAACAGCCTAACGTCAATGTGATACCCTCCTTCTTGCAGGCACATCTAAGCTTCCAAACTTCCCATAGATATAAGTATCAAATACTTCGTGGACAAACAGAGTCATAAATAATAGGTATAGTTTGATAAAAGTTACTCATTCCATCCCATAATGTAAGTCGTTAGACTTAATTTCACACATATTAAGATTTTTAAAAATAAGACGATTTTATATTTTTTCTTCCTAAAACATCCATATTTAAATGTCTTAAAAACAAGAGAAGAGAGAAAGAGAGGGAAAAAGAACAAAAAATAAGGATAAAAATGTAAAAATAGTTTCAAAACCTTCTTGAAAAATCCCCAACGACTTATAATTTAGGACAGCAAAAATAGTCTCTAACAACTTATATTATGAGACTGGGGGAGTAATAAATAAACCCGACAACCACAATGCAATGAAAAAAAGAAGAGTTATTGTAATTGATGCGAAATTTTGGATATATAAAATCATCAACTTTAAATTCATTCCTTACTCAAGTTTTAATTAAAAAATCCATCCCAAAATACACATGTGAGCAAGTATACACATCGCAAGCATAGTATAGAGAATTAACGAGTATCTATCCTCAAAGGAACAAGTACACACTACTAGAAAAATAAATTGTTGTGACACATTTATTATGACATTTTATTTAACATGTGGTTAGAAATTAAGTTTTGTGACTTTTTTTTTTTATTTCAATGTCAAAATAGATATAATCAAAACCATACCTGATTATCAATATAAAATTTAATATATTTTTGGAATTATATTGTAACATTTTGAGAATTGTCAACACACACACACACACACACACACACACACATACATACACACACATATATATATATATGTGTGTGTACACACACACACACATACATATACATATATACATACACGCATATATATACATATATATATATATATATATATATATATATATTTGGATACTCAATAGTCTGTAGTGACATGACTAAAATGTTATAATAGATGTTTTATAGGAAAAAAAAAAACAAAAGAACAGACCCCAAAAAAATCCTGGGAGATTGAAAAAAGTCCGGGAGAGGGGGAAAATGTGAAATCATATGGAAATTATTAGGTGTGCGCAGTTAATATGCACCGAATCCTTATATAGTTGTACCACATACAGATATTATTGTACACTTCTAGCAAAGTACACATTCCTAAACATTTTGTACACTAATCTAACTTCTGGTTCGTGTGCACCGCGTGCATCCAATCATCCCCCCTCCCCCCCCACCCCCTCGAGGTCACCAACTTCACAGAACATTGGATTCTTTCAATCTCCCCTTCTTCAAACCAGTCGTCTTCGTCAATCGCCCATTTCACCTTTTTACCCCTTTCCTCTAATCCCTCAGATCTCAGCTCGAAATCATCCCTCATATACAATCTTCTCAACTGAACAAGAGCTATGGAAATGACGTGAAGAAAGATTTGCACAATGCTAGTACTGTTCAAGAATTTCTTTGGAGCAATTGTGTGCTATTGAGGAAGTAGAATTTCTTGCAAGCACCACCCTCTGTAAGCACGTCTCTCCCACTATTCATCATCTCCGAATGTTGGGTTGGGTATTAATTTCCGAATCTCATTAGCAATTCTTCACTTCTCTTTGGTGTTTTTTGGTCCGAAAATCCATTCTTTTTCCAGTTTTGGATTTGAGCTTACTTAGGTGCCACTCACGGCATTTTTCCTAACATCAAATTGATAATGTAGAAAAGATCTAAGCTTGACATGATTCTTGGTGGTGGAGTGAGGACATTAGGCATAAATGCTTGTGAAAAACGACTTTGGGACTTTAGTTGGCCCCATTTTTACTTGGGCAAAGTTTGACAATACTAATGCAATGCTGCCTGTTCAAGTTTTCTGCTTACCATTTTTTTGCATTTCTTAAAATTGTTCATGCATTTGCTCTCTGGGGAAAAGTGACATCTATCAAATTTTTTGTTCTTCCTCTGTTCTTTTGTTTTGTACTGTTTTAAGTAATACAGTTTCTTAGTCCAAGTATGAAAATGCATCTCCTTCCCTCCATTTGCATAGCTAAGAATTTTTTGCTTTGCCATATTGAGGGAAGTGTTTTTTCATGTGTCCCATCCCCCAATTCTCCATCTTTTCTTCCTAAGCCTACAATCCTAATATATACAATAGTCAGAACAAGAGTTGCTACTATTGGGAACAAGAGTTCTACTAGACTACCTACATAGACAAAAACAAATATTTTGCGTCCCTATCATGAAATATATGTGGTTTTTTCCTTTGATGAAGTTATTTTTGTGTCTCTTACTTCTTTAAAAGCTTATGATAAATTGTTGTTTGTGAAACTGTCTTTTGTCTTCTTCCCCCCTCAATATCAATTTTCTTATTATTCTTGTAGATTAGATAAGTGCATAGTTGGTATGGGCAGCTAGATGTATAAAGATCAATAATAGATTATTTGCCCAAGCTTGTTACTGCCTGTGCTTGGGGACATTTCATGGTTTTGAGGTAAAGAAGGTTTTGATCTGTCTTTACCTTAATTCAAGTCATGCGATTGTATTGGTCCTGTATCTATTAGGCTTGCCTCTTTTCTTTTATGGCCTCAACCAATTTTTTTTTATTTTATTGAGTGGGGCATAGTTTGGAAGTATCGAACCAAGATTGATTATTTTGGAAATGTAGGACTTCTTTTCTTGAATTACTTGCTGCTTTTCATCTTCTCAGTGTTTTTGTGCTATTAGCTGTATAAATTTGAAGAAATAAATATGTGTCCCTGTTCGCATGCCTATCTATTCTCAATTGAACCACCAAGTACGCAAATAACTTGCTGGACCTAGAGTAATAGTGGGACTGAAGGCTCTTTCTGTTCTTAGGAATCGAAGAAACACATGAACTTCCCCAAGATCAAGGACCCTTTTTAGTTTTCTTAATTCTATTGGTCTCAGTATATACACCTGTAGTTATACACTCATTACCTACCAACCATAGAGCAATATAGATACAAGCAATAGTTAACTGGAACATAATCCATGATAATATGCTTAATTAGCCTTTGTTAACAGAAGCACTAAAATCATGCCATGGTTTCATCTTTCCTACTTTTCCTTGTTGATATTAGTATGGTGTGGAGGATTGTAGAGATGTTTGGTTTTAGTTTCCATCATCCTATATGCTTCCATTATTGATCTTACACCATCCCTCAATATGTGGTGTTATATACTCCTTAGTCTGAGTATCTAATGAGTTTCGTCTATGTGGATCCATCTGGTCTTGTGATTCGGTTTTGTTCCATCAGCACAATATAAGTTAGCATACAAAGTTGTTTGCTCTTTTTTTTTTTTTTAAATTTTGGAGCTATAATTTCATTGTTTATCATGCTGAACATTTATTAGGTTAGCCTAGAAAAAGACTACAATCATTGGCAAAAGCCTTGTTGAAGGTTCTTTTCTTTCTTTTTTTTCCCTTCTGCACTCTGTCTTCTTGGATACATGTATATATGTAGTTGTTTGTATATATTTGTTGGTATGGAACGTGTGAAACCCACCTAAAGTCAACCTTAGAGTAAGAGGGTCGGGATACATATCATATTATTCTATATAAAAATATATATTTTTGAATGATTTTATATGCTTTAGAATTATGGTTTATAGGTTAAAAAGCTTAGTTATGCTTATTGAGTAGGAAAGGTAAAACGGTAATTTTGCTTGAGGTCAAAATAGGAAGATGGCTTGAGGTTTAGATAAGAAGAATATTTGGGTGAGAAAATAAGAATAAGAGTTAGTGTGGTTAAGTGGTTAGAGCTTTGTGATTTAATCTCTAAGGTCATGAGTTCAAATCTCATCACTTAAGTTTTATTCATGATTATTCTAGTTATGTTTGAATTTTTGGTTTTCTTACATTCCTTAAAGATAGGAATGTTACCCTCGGGGAGATATGAAGAGAATGTCTTAATCATATAATCATGTCCTAAAAAGACTTCTAGAGGAATTCTTAATCATGTCCTAAAAAGATTTCTAGAGGAATTCTTATCCTTGTTCTTAGCTCTAGCTTTGTCCTAACATCTTCACAAATTAAATTATTCAAAATTCATCAAATCTCTTCTTTTAATTCCAAAAATTCTGTGATAATTTCTTAGTCTTGAATTTCGAAAATCAATCTTGGAAGTTAGAGGGTAGACCGAAAATAGGAGAGAAGTTAGGAAGGGTTCCCAAGGGAAATCAATCACTATGATAGAACCTTTAAACTCATCTTCATAGTGTTTATGATTTCAATGAAGAAAACCTGGAAATTTTCCAGAATTTTGAGCAATCCAGCTTTTGAAAAACTCAGCCAGCTTTCTTGTTCATTTTCTGCCAGAAAAATGACCAATTCATGTAGCTTGAAGACTGAAATTTCTATACAAAATTCGGATTGCATAAAACTGCACAAAACCAGAAAAATTCTTGTGCAATTTCGCTACACACCAAGCTGAAATTGAAGTTGTTTTTCTTGTCACCAATCTAGCAAAACTCCTCTTCTTTTTCTCCAGAAAGAAGGCTGGAAACCAACCTTAAAATACCTTCAAACACCCCTTAAAATCATCTACAAATCGGGCTGAAGAAATGCAGAAATTCTACACAGAAAATTCAGCAAACCTTTGAAGCATTAAACACCTTGAAACCAGAAAATTTCCAGCCTTGTCTCCTTAGGCCTAGACCAAAAAACCACCTTCAAACCTTTGCAAAATGGACCTTGTTCAGCCATGAATTGAACACCATTAACCTCTCCACTTACCTTGAATATTTGGACTCCATAATCGCACCTCAAAAATCTCCTAAGATCACTCTATCCAAAACACATTTGAACTTCAAAAAAATTCCAGAATTTTGCTTCCTTAAACCACTCTTGTTTCAAGCAACCAAACCAGAAATTGGTCTACCATTAAACACTGCATTTCGGCCAGCAATAAGGCCTGAACAACCTTCATTCATTTCAGCAAAGTTAGCTAGTCCAGCCGACACCATTGAACAGCTAAGAAACCTCCATCAATCAAACACCATTAGCTTATCCTTTACCTCAAACAACTCCACAATTTCCTCCATTTGAATTTCAAACAAAATCAGATTATTCTCTTCCGTTCTAGCTGAAAACCAGAACTCCTAAACATCCTAGACCATTCGGCCAACACCATTCCAGATTTTGTGCAGCTCCTCTCTCAAATTCTCTCAATTTTCACCAAGAACACCAAAAACATACACTACATTCCTTCAAGCCAAAACCTACTCTAAACACCTCCAATCACCCTCAAATACTCCAGATTACTCCTACATAATTCCTAGTGTTCATTTCTGGTATTTATAACAAAAAATCTCACAAACAAGAAATTTCAATCGAATAAAAAACCAATTTTTTCTTGAAGGTCTCAAGAACATCATTAAGGTAAATCAAGGACAACTTCTTTGTTCATCCTCTTCCATTCAACCTTCAATGTACCATACTAATGCTTTCTCTCTCTCTCTCTCTCTCTCTCTCTCTCTCTCTCTCTCTCTCTCTCTCTCTCTCTCTCTCTCTCTCTCTCTCTCGGCCGAAATGATTGATCAACAACCATGACTATTTTTTTTTTTCCTTGGACAACTCAAGACTCTCAATCGCGCGTAGACCTTCTTTAGCCTTCATCGAAGTAATCAACAGTCAAGTATTTTTCCCTTAATCCTTCTTGTTAATTCTAAATTCATGTCTCTTAGATGTTAATAGGAAGAATAGAATATGAATGGGGGATTGCGTGTATGCATGTGAATGAAGGGGTTGGGCTTAGGACATGAGAATGGTTGTATATGAATAAGCTATATGAATTTTCTTAGGAATCAATGTATGTTCATCATGTCTTAGGAGAGTTATGGATATTTAAAACATATTGGATGTTATGACACCTATGGTGAATATGATTTTTATGTTCTTATTTCCATTGAAACCATGATTGATGCTTATGCCTAGTAGGGATTTGGCCATGTGATAGTATGTGTTGATTTAAGCTTATGTTCATGAATGGATTAGTTTATTGTTTGATGTTGGAGATTGTGTTCATGAATCTTGTTTAGTAATAGGAAGATCATGATTATTTTCTTGTTAATCCTAGGTTATTTTTATTAATAAATTTTATTACCTTAATTAAAATTACTACTATATTTTTTAAAAGGTTTCGAAATTCCTAGGAAGATTTGGAAATGGAATATTAAATGAAATATTGATATTTTATTAGTCAAATAAATAATATCTTTTATTAAAAATAATAAATATATATATATATATATATATACATATGTATAATAGTAAATAAAATCTTTTATATAAATAATAATAATAAATAAATAAAATATTAATGACCTTGTAGACCATGGTTAAGACTTTTACCTATATTCATAAATATTATTTATATTTAAATTTATTTTTTATTTATTAATAAAAAATTTAATATAATTCATTTATTATTAATTTTATTTATTACTAATTATTTATTATCTATTAATTATTAATTAAAAATTAATTATAATTTATTATTTATTTATAATAAAATTACCATTTACTAATGTTATTTAGGACTTAGTATTCTTTAATATTTAAACACTAGTTCATTTATTAGTAATAATACTCAATATTTATTATTTGAACCTATAACTCATTAGTAATTATTTTAGAACCCCTAGTTATTTTAACTTATCAAGCTAGATTTATTTTATAAAATCCTTTATCATCTAGCCTTAAAGCTTAGGATATTAAGGTTATGGTTGTAACTAATTGAATTAGGAATTATTTATGTAAGGTAAATATAGCTCGAGTATAACCTTATGCGTCGTGTTTACCCCAGGCAGGGTTATGTTGACCTTGGAGGATTTTTGAATTCAAGCAAGTAAAGGATCAGGTAAGCTCCTGCATGGAGTCATTTGGAGACCAAAAATTATTGTGGCAAGTCAAATTTAATGTGTATGAGCATTCGGTTGTAAAGACAATTAATGACTGTTTTCCTTTTTATTTCAGTCAAGCAAATCAATTGAAAATTAAACAAGCAGTTTTACTCAAACGCTAAACTCTTTCTAAATCCCAACTTTGACAGGTATTTTAGAAACCCTTAATTGCTATTTCCAAGTAAATCGTTGTATGATCAATTTTTTCTCAAGTGGGACAAACAACGTTGAATACTCAATAAGAGTATACTACTAGAACTAATCATTGAAGGGTTAGGGTAAGTCTTTCAGTGGGTGGCCACCTCTGAGGGGTGAGTCCTTCTCGGATAGGATGCCAATCCGGTAGGTCATACTGGTCCAAGCTAGCAAGTTTCAGTCAAGTGGACTGTGTGTTTCCGGAGTGGACAACCGGTAAGTTTGGATGTAGAGATGGAGGAGTATCTTACCCGGTAGGCCGTACACCTACCTTATGTCAGCATGCTCAATGTATGGCAGTCTGACCGGCAGCATGCTCAACGTGTGGCATTCTGACCATTATATTGTCATGGGACCCAACGTGTGGTAACCCATGGCTACCTCTTTGGGTGGTTGTATTTATTGTGCACATGTATGGTTTGGAAAACAAAACACCACTCTTTATTTTTAACATTTATTTAATACTTGCCAGCACTTTCTGTTATAAAACTTTTACAACTTGCATACATGAACTGTTTTACCTGAAACACTTAAAACACACACGGGCTTACTGAGATTTTTATCTCACTACCTTTTATGCCATATTTTTAGGTCGATCCTGTTATAAAGGTTATTAGCTAGATTGTTGCTTGTGATTTGAAGACTCTTTGTTGTTTTTCTTATTTGATGTTTTGAGAGATTGTAGTAGATAATTTATTTTAAATTTGTTAATTTATTATTGGACTGTAATAAGTTTAATTTTAAAGTATTTATTTTATTTTATTTTATGTGACCTAATTATAAAGACCCCTTATCCTATGGACGGGGGGACATCCCCGGCCCTGATGGGCCTAGGTAGTGGGGGTGTTATGGAACGTCTTATCCCTCTTTATTTCAACAGATGGATGAATACTGGTGTAGTTAAGTTACATCTTTTTTACCATAACTATATCTGAAAATATGTGAAAATCCAAAGAAAGAAGTAGCATTTTTGCCTAAATTTAATTGTATGAATCTCATATTATGTATTTCTTATGGCTTAGATTGTAACTTACTTGTCTATTATTGCTTGTAACATCGCCAATATGGACAAATCTTAGATGAGTCTTCCTAGAAATCGTGCATATCAAAATGGTGTTGATTTTTTTCTAAGATTTGCAATGAACAATGCAAATTTGAATGGGAAGATATTGTGTCCTTGTGTAAAATGTAAAAATGGGGTAATGAGGATTGAAATAGAGGTGTGAGAGCACCTCATAGTATATGGGTTTATTAAGGGATATTCTTATTGGATAGTACATGGAGAACTTTCATTCTCTAGTTCATCTAGAACAAGTTTAGGTAATAATTTGCAAGATGTTATTAGTCAAACTGTTGACATGGATGGCTTGTTGCATGATGCATTTGGCATTCCAGTACATGATAATATTGAGAGGGTTGAAACATCTCCCGGAGTTGAATGTTCAAACTCGAATGCTGAGAATTTTTACAAACTCATTAATGATTCTCAACAAGAGTTGTATCCTGGGTATAAGAACTTCTCTAAGCTATCATTTCTTATTCGATTGCTATATCTTAAGTGTGCAGGGAAGTAGTCTAACAAACATTTTGATATACTGCTTGATTTGTTGCGAGAATCATTTCCCGAGGGTGTTGAAATTCCAAAATCTTATTATAACGTTGAAAAGATAATGAAGTAATTAGGTTTGGGGTATGAGAAGATAGATGCATGTCCTAATAATTGCATATTGTACTGAGGGGATAAATTGGAATGGAAATATTATTTTACATACAAAGAGTCTAGGTGGGCAACTTCGGAAAATGATCCTATAGGGGAAAAGAGAAAGATTGCAAAACAAAGTTATTTGGAATTTTCCACTAAAGCCTCGATTACAACGTTTGTTTATGTCCTCAAAGACTGCTAAATCAATGAGATGGCATGGGAAAAATAGAATAGATGATGGTTCTATGAGACATCCTGCTAACACACCTACTTAGAAAAATTTTAGTTATCTTCATCCTGATTTTTCCAAAGATGTATGTAATGTGATATTAGGCTTATCTTCTAACGGGTTTAATCCTATCAAAAATATGAATGTTGCTCATAGTACTTGGCCTGTCATCTTGATGCCATACAATTTACCACCCCCCCTGGATGTGTATGAAGTAACCATACTTCATCTTGCCTTTGCTAATACTTGGTCCGACTGCTCCAGGGAATAATCTTGACGTCTATTTAGAACCTCTCATTACAAAATTAAAGGAATTGTGGGATGTGGGTGTATCTACATATGATGCATATTCCAAGAAAAATTTTCAAATGTGGGCTGCTTTAGTATGGACTATTAGTGATTTTCCTAGATATGCTAATTTGTCGAGGTGGAGTACTAATGGAGAGTTTGCTTATCCCATTTGTCATAAGGAGACGGATTCACAATGGCTGAAAAATAGTCGCAAGCATTGTTATATGGGACATCGTAGGTTCTTAGAATCCAATCACTCTTTTAGAATGGATGCTCGGTCCTTTAATGGTAAAGAGGAGCATCGAGAGAGGCCTGCTTTTTTATCTAGAGTTGTGATTTTAAATGAATTAGATGGTATCAATTTTAAGTTTGGGAAGCTAGTGAAAGATAACCAAAAATTTCCATTTAATTAGAAGAAAAAAAGTGTTTTTTTTAAATTGCCTTATTGGAAGGATAACTTGATGCGGCATAATCTTGATGTAATGCATATTGAGAAATATGGTAGTGAAATGATTCATGCCATATTACTTGAGGTGGATAAGAAAATGGATCATAAGTCACGGCTTGACTTGAAAGAAACGGGAATTAGATTATAACTACATCTTCTTGAGAAGGAGAGTGGTGCATCTTCTTTGCCCCGGGCTGCATTCACTTTGAGTAAGAGTGAAAAATTGAAGTTTTGTAAGGTGTTGAAAAGGGTTAAGGTTCCTGATGGATATTCTGCTAACTTATTTAGGTGTGTACAACTGAAGCCACCATAGCTTTTAGGGCTTAAGAGCCATGACCATCATGTTATAATGTAACAACTACTGCCTATAGCCCTAAGAAAAACATTGTCAAAATCTGTTCGATATCCCTTACTTAGGCTAAGTAGGAATTTTAGACTACTCTGCTCCAAGCAATTATCGCCTAGTGATCTAATACAACTAGAGATGGACATTGTTTTCATTCTTTGTGAGCTACAACGGGTCTTTCCACCATCAGCTTTCAATATCATGATTCATCTATGTGTTCACTAAGCCTACGAAGCAAGAATTGCTGGTCCGGTGCAATTTCGATGGATGTATCCAATTAGGAAGTGTGCATTATCTATTTTTATTTTTATTAGTTTTTCTTTTATTTTTAAATGTTGCAGTTATAGTTATGGTAATTTCATAACTATATTACTTCAGGTATTTGAGCACTTTGAAATCCTATGCACAAAATCGGAGTAGCCTATGAGGGAAGAAGAAAACAGGGGAGCATGCACTGTACGTGAAAAAAACTGGAGAAAAAATAACCGCGAGCCATAAAGGCCATACGGAAGCGTGAAGATCATACCTTTGCACTCCTTAACCCTTCTAGGTTAAGTAGGAGCGAATTAAACGGTTGGAATCGCCTCGCTTTGTCCACTTGAAGAAGCTTTCGGTTGAACACCCGCTAGCCTTCTACTCCGTCTTGTTTGCATAAACGCCTAGCTTTCCAGCTCTCGGGATATTCCTCTGTCTAACCTCTAATCGGTGAACACAACAGAGAAGAAGAATTGTCTCAAATCTCCTTGGTTCACTCGCTATTGATTAGCAAAGTCCAAGGAGAAAACCAAGAAGATGGAGTGGCGAGAGACAGAGAGAGAGAGACGTGAGTCTTGTGTAGTGTTAGGGAAAATTAGGGTTTATTTTCTACCAGAGACTAGTTTTATTGGTTAGCCAAAACAGGTCTCTCATTATCTGATAAACATATCCCCGGGATTTCAAAACACCCGGATGTTATCCTGAGAATCAGTTTGGCCTAACCCTAAACTCCTCTTAACCGTATCTGGAAAAACCCTAAGGTCCAAGCTATTGGGCCAGAAAAATATTTATTATTTTCCTTAGACCCAAAAGGCCCAAAATAATAAATATTAATTATTTATTTCCTGGACTTATATAAACAACCCAATAAATAATTAATGAGCCCAAATGAACCATAATAATTAATCTTTAATTATTTATTTCTTGAGCCTATATAAATAACCCAATAAATAATTAAACATTAACTATTTCCCCTAGTTTAAGCCCAGGTTAATTTCTTAATTATTTATACTGGACCTAGGTTCTGAATAATTAATTAATAAAATAAACTAGATAATTAATTTTCTCTCAACTCCCATTTTATTTATTTATTTTATTCCAGTGCAATAATAAATTAGACTTTCTAAATAAAATAAAATAAAATAAAATCCTCTTCAACTGAGACCAATTCCTCAACCCAAAAGTAGTTAGGACTTACGGGCTATTCCGAGGACCAAAATGACACATCGCCTTGGCTGCTAAAATGACCAAAATATCCCTACTATATAAATAGCTGTATTTTGCATTTTAAATATTTCATAATATCACCATAATGAAATATTGACCCTAAGGACAATGTTGCATTGGCAAAGTCTCCGACCTACAAGTGAAATGACTAAAATACCCCTCTACACATCGCCGTACATTTAGAGAGGAAGAAGTGTACTAACACCCCTCTAAATGACATCTACCATCCTTAGGCTTCTAGTCCAATGATCCACGACTTCCTGAAGTATTTCCGCTTTCCAAGGGAGCTACTCTAAAGCAAACATCCAAGTCATGTTTCCCAGGGCCCTGGACACTTTAGACCATTCGGACAACCACAAGGGGCGATATAGTGCAGAAACTATCTTGTATAAGTCTGTCTTAACTAACTAGTCACACATACCCAACATGCAAGTATATTGGCCCTACGATAGAACCTCAACTATAGCAAATCAAAGTATATGCTTCCAGCTTCGCCAGACCACCATCTCATACTCAAATCGTAGAGTACTAGTTCACGCTGTAGCGGTAGTAGTCTAGGTTTCTATCATATAGTACTTTTAGAAACCACTACTACAGGTTATGTCCTACGTATTCGAAATACGCTTATGTTATGAAGTGAGTGGACTACTCACTGGCTAAAGGTAAGCCATTTCCCATTTAGAATTCATAACATAGTAACCTAAACATGATGAGATTCCCAATCTCTTCAATAGGTTAAGAACAAATGTTTATGTGTTAAATAACCCGTGATCCATACCTTACTGTGAAGGACCACCATTCACATGAATCACTTATTTAAACACAATGGGTATGTTCTAAATGAAAATCGTGCACAAACAAAAAGTAAATTTACAAACAATTTCTGAAAATAAATTCTTTTATTAAAATATTCGATTTTACATCAGAAACCTAGTCTAAGAGGACATACAATCCAACAATCTTCCACTTGCACTCTAAGACTAGGTAAGTCCATAGGTGCCCACCCCTACGGCGTCTAAGTGTCTCTTGAAGACTCTCTCAGCCAAAGGCTTGGTGAATGGATCTGTTAGATTGTTTTCTGAGGCAATATGCTCGACCACGACTTCCCGTCTCTGGATGAAATCCCGGATTAGGTGGTACTTCCTCTCGATGTGTTTCCCCTTCTTGTGGTTCCGAGGTTCCTTAGATTGCGATATTGCTCCAGTGTTGTCGCAATACATCACAACCGGCCTGTCCATATGTGGTACGACTCCAAGTTCTGAAAGGAATTTCCGAAGCCAAATTGTTTCCTTGGACGCCTCCGAAGCTGCCACATACTCAGCTTCCATGGTTGGGTAGCAATACAAGACTGCTTGATACTCTTCCATGAAATTGCTCCTCCAGACAAGGTGAATACATATCCACTAGTGGATTTTCTCTCATTCTTATCCGCCTGGAAGTCTGAGTCTGTGTATCCTGTAGGAACCAAATCATCAGCCCTGTAAACCAGCATATAATCTCTCGTTCCCTTGAGGTACTTGAGAATATGCTTTACAGCTTACTAATGAACCTCCCCTGGGTTTGACTGATATCTGCTAACTAAGCCTACGGCAAAGCAGATATTTGGCCTAGTACATAACATGGCGTACATGAGACTTCCCATAGCCGAAGCGTAGGGAATCCTACTCATTCTGTCCCTTTTTTTCTTGGGACCTAGGGTAGTCTCTTGAAGAAAATGACAACCCATGTCTACAAGGAATTAGAGCTCCCTTGCATGAGTCCATGCTATACCTGGCCAGCATCTTGTCAATGTATGCCGCTTGGGATAATCCCAATATTCTCTACTTCCTATTTCTAAGAAGTCTAATTATGAGAATGTAGCTGGCTTCTCCCAAGTCCTTCATACTGAATTGACTAGATAGCCAAACCTTTGTAGATGACAATGTCCCTACATCATTTCCAATGAGTAGAATGTCATCCACATACAGGACAAGAAAAACTACATTAATGCCTCCAAGTTTCCTGTACACGCATTGTTCATCTTCGTTTTGAATAAAACCATAAGACATTACAGTCTCATCAAAACGAATGTTCTATGCTCTCGATGCCTTCTTAAGTCCATAAATGGACTTCTTAAGCTTGCAAACCATGTGTTCCTGGCCTTCAACAATGAAGCCCTCCGGTAGGGACATATAGATGTCTTCGCTAAGACAGCCATTCAAGAATGTCGTCTTGACATCCATTTGCCATATCTCATAGTCATAGTAACATACGATGGCAAGGAGGATGCGGATGGATTTAAGCATGGCTACCGGAGAAAAGGTTTCCTTATAGTCGATTCCCTCTTTCTGAGTATACCCTTTTGCCACAAGCCTAGCTTTGAAGGTTTCCATCTTCCCATCCGCTCCTCTCTTCCTCTTGTATACCCACTTGCACCCAATCGATTTTATCCCTTCAGGTGAAGCTACAAGATCCCAAACCTGATTGAGGTACATAGACTCAATCTCGGCTTTCATTGCTTCATGCCACAGATTTGCATCGGCATCAGCAATAGCCTCCTCGTATCTAGTGGGGTCTTGTTCCTGATGGTTGGAGACCAGCTCAAAGGCTTCTCTAATCCATCTATCCGGAACCCTAGACACTCTCCCACTACGACGAGGCTCCATTTGCACAGGCTCTTGAGGCTGTGCCTCTTCTTGTTCCACAATCGGGTCAGAAGAAGTCGATTCTGTAGCTAACTTCTCCTCAAGTTCCAACCTCGTTGAACCTTTAGTGGAAGTACTTCGATCATCTTCCAAGTATCTAGCATTGGTACTGACTAGTACCTTCTGCTCCTTAGGATGATAAAAGTAACATCCTTTTGTCCCTTTTGGATACCCAACAAAATAGCATAATTCTTATCTTGGTTCCAACTTGTCTCGCTTGACCAGTACATAAGCTGGACAACCCCAAATCCTGAGATGATTCAGACTTGGCTTACGCCCAATCCACATCTCATAGGGAGTCCTAGGTACTGACTTGGAAGGCATCAAGTTCAGAATATATGCCACTGTCTCCAGGGCATATCCCCAAAAGGACACTGGAAGAGTAGCATGAGACATCATGCTTCGGACCATTTTCATCAACGTCCTGTTTCTTCTCTCAGCAACTTCGTTCTGCTGGGGTGTTCCCGGCGCAGAGAGCTGGGATACTATCTCATGATGTACCATGTAGTCCTTGAATTCACCTAGTTGGAACTCTCCACCACGATCCGATAGTAAGGTTTTGATTAATTTACCTGTCCGACGCTCCACTTCAGCCTTAAACTCTTTGAACTTGTCAAAAAAGTCAAACTTGTGTCTCATCAGGTAAATGTAACCATACCTCGTACAATTATCCGTGAACGTGATGAAGTACTCAAAACCTCCCCTAGCTGGTGTAGACAATGGACCACACACATCAGTGTGAACAAGACTCAACACCTCCTTGGCTCTATCTGCCTTTGGTGTAAAAGACCTTTTGGTCATTTTTCCCATCAGGCAGGATTCACACTGAAGCCAACTTTCCAATCTCAATGAGCCCAAAGGCCCATCATGGATTAGCCTCTGAATCCTGGTTGAGTTAATATGACCAAACCTTAGATGCCAAAGGTATGAATCATTAATATTGGTCTTTCTCTTCTTAGTTAAAGGTTTAGACTGAACTTTATTTGATTGGTTGTTAATAGGGTTTAAAAAGAACAGATTACCATACATGTGCCCAATACATAAAATTTCTCCATCTCTACTGATAGAAATACCAGAATGGAAAGATACAGAATATCCTTGATTAATAAGTTTTGCAACTAAAATCAAATTCTGCCGAAAACCAGGTACATAAAAAATGTCTTTTAAAACCACTATCTTATTACAATAAAAAAATGAGATCCAGCTCTCCCACTGCAAGGGCCCAGACTTATGCTACATTACCCACTCAAAGCCCATGTTCGCCCTTCTTGAGTCTTCTTATCTTCCTAAACCCCTGCAAGGAGTTACAGATATAATCAGTGGCTCCTGAATCAACAATCCAAGTAGATGTTGATCCTACTATTAATATGGACTCTAGATAGTAAACATTACCTGTGGGGTTTTTCTTGGCCTGAAGATCTGGACACTCCTTTTTCCAGTGTCCCTTCTTCCCACACTTGAAGCACTTGCCCTTTGGTTTGTCATTGGGCTAGTTCTTGGGCTGGGCTGCTGCATTCCCCTTCTTCCTCTTGAACTTTCTAGGTTTAGGCCCAGTTCTTGAAGAAGAAGCCTTAGCAATCATGGCCTTAGACTGCGGCTTCATGACCTTCTCTGCCATCTGGAGCTCCTTCATCAGTTCAGTTAAACTCATGTTCAACTTGTTCATGTTATAGTTTAACTTGAACTGAGTGAAAGAGCCCGGTAGAGATTCGAGAACCATGTCCACTTGGCTCTCGGGGTCAATGACAGCCCCTAAGATTTCTGCCTCCTCGAAAGCAGCAATCATCTTGAGCATATGCTCTCGGACTGATGCTCCCTCAGCCATCTTAGTGTTCACAATAGTTCAAAGAGCCTCCTGCCTTGCGGGCCGGCTCTTGTCTGCGAACATAGTTTCCAATGATTGACTTATGTCATATGCAGAAGCCATGTGCTCGTGTTTTGACTGGAGCACATTAGACATGGAAGCTAACATATAGCAACGTGCCATTTCGTCAGCTTTCTTCCACGCATTTTCAGCCTCTCGCTCTTCAGCGGTGGAACCTTCCCCGATAATAGGGCAGGTTTCGTAAAGGACATACTTATACTCCTCAGCTGTGAGTATTATGTCCAGGTTCCTTTTTTAGTACATAGTTTGGACCCGTTAACTTATTCTCCCTGAGAATAATGGCCAATGGACTAAAAGAACCTCCCACCATTTCTGAAAATCGAAAAATAAAAGAAAGAATTTAGTTTGTGAAAACAAAATAAAATTTGTGCACTAAAAATAATTTGGCTCTTAGGAAAACTGACATAGCTTCTTGGGAAGATTAACAGTTTCCTAAGCTAAGTATATTAACCACCACAAATTAATTTCCCTTCTAGGTAATGGTCTAGAGAATAACTCCATCGTGGGATGGCCGTTTCCTCTCATTTCCTATGGACATACCTCGCACTATAACCTCCAACGTGGGCTGGCCGATCATAGTACGTGCCCCGGGTTATTAATTACATCCTTCCATTAGATCTAGATCCTTGTGGTATCCCCATCCTATACGGGTTCACTCCCAGGGTGACGCGAGGGGAACCACGATCTCTAATGAGGACAGTGATGGAAGCCTTGGGGCCGTTGGAACTCCTCTCCCACTTAGTCTTTTAAAATAAAGGTTTTCTGGAAAATAACCTTTTGAAATTTCCATTAAGTTTTTCCTTAACTCAAAAAATAAAATATCTAAGTCTAATAAAATCTCTATGTCAAGGCTTATATCCTTTGAGAGATTTTCTCCATGGACTAATTTTATTTAAGTTAAAACTTAATGATTTCACAAATTTTCCAATTAAAACTTTCTAGAGACTTTGGTCTCAAGTTTATTTGACAAAATCATTTTTCTAGTCCAAAACAAAACAAAATGGCTCTCCATTTTAATTTACAAAAATATCTAAATCCAATATATTTTCTATGTCAAGGATTAAATCCTTTGAGAAAATATTCAAGGATTAATTTTTGTACCAATTAAAATAACCATTTAATTTTTTGAAGAAAAATATTTTTCTTGTCAAAACAAAAAGTTCCCAAAGACTTTGGTCTTTGAGAAAAAGCACACATAGGTACATAAAAAAATAACATGCTCGAAAACAGTAAACGTTTTCATGCTTTTCTATTTTTTTTTTTAAACCTAAGTGCCTAAATAATAGAATTAAACACATTAATTAATTAATTAATTATCTTGTTTAATCCTAAAATCTCTTACTAATATTTTTCATGCAAATATATTCCAAGAATATAAAAATTGCAAAAATATTAACTTCGCCTAGTATGGGACCCAAAACGAAAAAGAAAAAAAAAATAAAATTTTGACTGGAGGTCCACTGCACCGGCCGCACCGGATCCGGGCCCATTTGGCCTGTGGTCCACCGCGGCCACTGTGAACTAGCTGCACCAGATCTTCTGCAGCTTCCAACCCACCAAGCTATGACCCGCCCGCCCGTGAGCCGCGCCCGAACCGCTTCTCCTCTGCACGCGACCCACGTGTTTTACCGGATTTCGCCGCCTGACCCGGAATCAATTGCAACCTTCAAAATGAATTCGGCTTGGATTGCTACAGTCGTGGCACGTGTGACACGGCTCTTGACACAGAAACAGTGGCGGCTCGGCTTCAACGGCTTAGGAACAGTGCATCTTCTTCGTTTTTTCTTCTATTTCGCGCGTGACTTGCAGAGCATATTTTTCTTCGATTTTTTCTGTCTTCTTTGGCTTCTTTGGAATTTACTTATAAAAACTCAACCAAAACATAACCACAACCGCCTATACCCATTAAAATTGGGTTTACACGATTAAAACATCAAAGCCAAAAATTTACAGTATTCTCCTATGCTTCAACGATGAAGCTTACATCAAGCCTATCCCATACCAAAATAGCGAAGGATCATAGGTATAATAATCTTCTCCAATTTTATTAACTACCATGCTCCCTATATTGATCAAAACCAGTGTCTCTGATACCACATTGAGGGAAGAAGAAAACAGGGGAGCATTCACTGTACGTGAAAAAAACTAGAGAAAAAATAACCGCGAGCTATAAAGGCCATACGGAAGCATGAAGATCATACCTTTGCGCTCCTTAACCCTTCTAGGATGAGTAGGAGCGGATTGAACGACTGGAATCACCTCGCTTTGTCCACTTGAAGAAGCTTCCGGTTGAACACCTGCTAGCCTTCTACTCCGTCTTGTTTGCATAAACGCTTAGCTTTCCAGCTCTCGGGATATTCCTCTGCCTAACCTCTAGTCGGTGAACACAACAGAGACGAAGAATGGTCTCAAATCTCCTTGGTTCACTCGCTATTGATTAGCAAAGTCCAAGGAGAAAACCAAGAAGAGGGAGTGGCGTAAGACAGAGAGAGAGAGACGTGAGTCTTGTGTAGTGTTAGGGAAAATTAGGGTTTATTTTCTACCAGAGACTAGTTTTATTGGTTAGCCAAAACAGGTATCTCATTATCTGATAAACATATCCCCGGGATTTCAAAACACCCGGATGTTATCCTGAGAATCAGTTTGGCCTAACCCTAAACTCCTCTTAACCGTATCTGGAAAAACCCTAAGGTCCAAGCTATTGGGCCAGAAAAATATTTATTATTTTCCTTGGACCCAAAAGGCCCAAAATAATAAATATTAATTATTTATTTCCTGGGCTTATATAAACAACCCAATAAATAATTAATGAGCCCAAATGAACCATAATAATTAATCTTTAATTATTTATTTCTTGGGCCTATATAAATAACCCAATAAATAATTAAACATTAACTATTTCCCTTAGTTTAAACCCAGGTTAATTTCTTAATTATTCATACTGGACCTAGGCTCTGAATAATTAATTAATAAAATAAACTAGATAATTAATTTTCCCTCAACTCCCATTTTATTTATTTATTTTATTCCAGTGCAATAATAAATTAGACTTTCTGAATAAAATAAAATAAAATAAAATCCTCTTCAACTGAGACCAATTCCTCAACCCAAAAGTAGTTAGGACTTACGGGCTATTCCGAGGACCAAAAATACACATCGCCTTGGCTGTTAAAATGACCAAAATATCCCTACTATATAAATAGCTGTATTTTACATTTTAAATATTTCTTAATATCACCATAAGAAAATATTGACCCCAAAGACAATGTTGCATTAGCAAAGTCTCCGTCCTACAGGTGAAATGACTAAAATACCCCTCTACACATCGCCGTACATTTAGAGAGGAAGAAGTGTACTAACACCCCTCTAAATGACATCTACCATCCTTAGACTTCTAGTCCAATGATCCACGACTTCCTAGAGTATTTCTGCTTTCCAAGGGAGCTACCCTAAAGCAAACATCCAAGTCATGTTTCCCAGGGCCCTGAATACTTTAGACCATTCGGACAACCACAAGGGGCGATATAGTGCAGAAACTATCTTGTATAAGTCTGTCTTAACTAACTAGTCACACATACCCAACATGCAAGTATATTGGCCCTACGATGGAACCTTAACTATAGCAAATCAAAGTATATGCTTCCAGCTTCGCCAGACCACCAACTCATACTCAAGTCGTAGAGTACTAGTCCACACTGTAACGGTAGTAGTCTAGGTTTCTATCATATAGTACTTTTAGAAACTACTACTACAGGTCCTGTCCTACGTATTCGAAATACACTTATGTTATGAAGTGAGTGGACTACTCACTGGCTAAAGGTAAGCCATTCCCCATTTAAAATTCATAACATAATAACCTAAACATGATGAGATTTCCAGTCTCATCAATAGGTTAAGAACAAATGTTTATGTGTTAAATAACCCGTGATCCATACCTTACTGTTAAAGACCACCATTCACATGGATCACTTATTTAAACACAATAGGTCTGTTCCAAATGAAAATTGTGCACAAACAAAAAGTAAATTCACAAACAATTTCTGAAAATAAATTCTTTTATTAAAATATTCGATTTTACATCAGAAACCTAGTCTAAGAGGGCATACAATCTAACAGCCTAGAGGGTTCTATTGCAGAAGGTTATTTGGCTGAAGAATGCCTAACATTTTGCTCATTATATTTAGCTGATTATGTCTAAACAAAGTTCAATCGAACAGCTAGAATGAAGAAGATGTGGCTAACTCTCGAGTAGGCATTGATTTGTTTACAATGTCGGGGCGCTCATTGACTAAAGGCACACCAACAAAGTTTGATCAAATATCTTTGAATAAAGCACATCAATATGTACTATTTAATTTTTATGCTATCAAGCCATATATTGAGTAAGTCTCCCTAAATTTTTCAAAGAGGGATTGTAGTATTGTGGATTTGATGACAACTACTGATTAAACCGACTTCTACTTTGTATAGTCAACACCTTACAAAGGTAGCTCAAAATCATCCACATGCTGGAAGACATGAAATTGAGCGTATTCATTGTGAGACGTTCGCCCAATGGTTTGCCCATCACGTAAGTTAAAATTCTGTTTAACCTTTCTCTTATGTGCCAAATTAAATTCTGTTTTATCGTTTATATTGATTTTTTCTTTTTTGGTTTTTTTTTTTTGTGACTTAGGTTATTTCTTTGCAAATATTTGAAGATAGCCATATTACACAAGATTTGGTTTATCTTTCTAAGGGACCTAAAGAAGTTGGATTACAGTATTAGGGATTCATGGTAAATGGTTTTAGGTTTCACACAAAAGAAATTGAGCATAAAAGAAAAACCCAAAATAGTGGAGTTTTTGTGAATGCAATTACTTCAAGTTTTTCAAGTATAAGGGATGAAAATCCTATTTTAAGTGATGTGGCTTATTTTGGAGCTTTGAAGAATGTAATTGAGTTAGACTACAGAGGCGATCGAAGAGTTGTATTGTTTGAATATAATTGGGTGTCAAATGGAAAGAGACTAAAACAAGATGCGGATGGATTCTTATTAGCAAATTTCAGCAATGTGTCTCCCCACAAAGAACCATTCATTCTTGCCTCTCAAGCAGCACAAGTATTCTATGTAGAAGAATCAAAAGAAAGTGATTGGCATGTTGTTGTTGTTACAAATGCATGATCAGTTTATAAAATGGGAGATATCGTGGATGTTGAGACATATTTGCAAGTTGAAATCTACAACCCCATAACTAAAGAAGGGGACGAGAATGTTTGTTGGGTTCGTGAAGGGGATGATAAGGTTTGAGTGTAGTCTTATGACTATATGAAGACTGTACTACTTATTAATATATTCTTTAATGCAGTATTTATTATATAGAATACTATTTTTTTAACTTAAGTGTTGGACTGAACATTGGTAAACATGTAGTGAAATATTGAATGTTGCTCTATGCCTCCGTCAGTAACTACATTTTGCTAATATTTCTTCTATTGTCACATTCTATTGTCTCATTCTATTTCTCTCTTTCTTCTCTTATACTTGTCTAGAGTAATTTTTAGCATAGAACATTATGCGTTGCTGATTGATTCTGAGGCTGGAAATTTCAGGTGAATTTAAAAATAAGTTCTGTTTAACTTTTTTTTTCTAAGAATTGCCTTGGTTTTAGGTGAATTTAAAATTTTAATTTATTGATGCTTTATTGATTCATTTTTTTTAGTTGGTTTTGATCAGATGGCTAGGATATGTGGGTTGAAGAAGAAAAGAAGTGTGCAAAAATGCAAAGACAATTCTCTAGATGATCAATTGGATATGCTAGCTGAACGATATGGCATGCCTCCATCTAACACACAACCAAGTGATCCAAATTGTAAGTATATAAAAACCATTTTCTTATGATGACTTTGCTAAATCAGTTAATAACCAAACCTACTCTAGTTATTTTATTTTTAGGTGGGCAATTGAATGGCTAATTTGAAAATCCCTTAGATGAACCACAAAACGTGCAAGTTGGACAAAATCCTTTGGCTGCCAACCAAACCATGCAAGTTGCTGAACGAGCTTAAATGCCTCTTTCTAACACACAACCAATTCTTCCCACTCATAAGTATATACAAATCATTTTTTCCTTTAACAAAACCCAATACTAATCAAAGTTGCTTTGGTTATTTTATTTTTAGTCATTGTGCAATTGAATGGCCGGCCTGAAAATCTTTTGGATGAACCCCAAATGGTATATGGTGACCAGGAAATATCATCCCAGCCCACCACACAAACTTCTAGTGGAGTTGGTATGAGTACATCATGATTACAAATACAATGTTGTCTGCTCTATTCTGCTAAATTATATTTTTCACCATTCTAATTTTAACGCTTGATGCTGAAAATTTAGCTAGAAGTAGTAGATCTAGAGGACCAACTTATTGTACTGATACATGGGGGCATCCTAAGAACAAGGGTCTAATTATGGTTGAATTTAACCGTAATGGACAACCTATTGGAAAGAAGCGAAAAAAGCTGTCTAGTTTCTTAGGCACTATAGCTAGAAATGGTAAGCGTGGCCCACTGAATTATGTATCATGGATAAAGATGCCAAAATTTATAAGAAATACATGATCGACATTGTAATGGTAATAATGCCATGATTTCTACATCCTTCAGTTTTAATGATTTTAGAATCTTTTTTATTGTAAATTTACTGTACATAATGATTCTTGCAAATTTACTTCATAACAGGAAAGGTTTGATTTGCTACCTAGCGTTGAACCAAAAATTACTTCATCAATAGGGAAATTATGGAGAGATTGGAAAAATGCTTTAGAAAAGGGATGGTTCAATGCTAATCAAATTGGAAATGTGCTGTCTTCTTGTGGAGAAGATCGGGTGCTTGAAGACTAATGGTTATGGCTGGTTTCCTTTTGGAATTCAGAGGCTGGCAAGGTAATGTTGATCATTTTGTATTGCTCATTTCAAATTTATCCAAATTGTAACTTTGATGGCAGAAAATTGAATTTCCATTTGCTGCTATTTTTTTTCCCAGCGTATTAGCCGAAGAAATGCTTATAGCAGGAAAAGCAGCAAATTGCATCATAGAATGGGCAAAGACCATTTGCACAAGTTTATGAAGATTTGGTAAATTTTACTACATCCTTCAATTTTTCTTTTCCATGAATAATTAAATCATTTGATTCAATTGTTTGGTATGTAGGCCAAGAAATTAGGGCGCCAGCCATCCCGAGCTGAAATATTCAAGGAGTGCTTTACGGACTCTAGTGGGAAACTAGGAAATAGCGAGATTTCAACTAAAGTGGTACATGTTTCACCATGATTTACCTTCAGTTTTTTACCTTCTTTCAGCATAATTAATAAGCATTTTTTTTTCTTTGTTTATAGAACTTGATGACTGAGAAGAGAAGTGAACTTTCACCTAACTCCACTGATGAAATTTGGTCGGATGACATTTTCTCACAAGTAATGGGACCAAACAGGAATGGTCGGGTTCGAATGTGCGAGGGAGGTGTTGCACCATCGGATCTTTAAGGTAAAATTCCAAGTCGTAGTACTCAACATATTATCATGGCTGAACAAAAAGGATAAGATAGTGAGGCTCGAGGAACAAGCCAAAGAGCAAGTAGAACTCATTAAGGAACAAGATAGACTGCTAGCTGAAGTTCGTGTGAATATAGCACAGAACAACAACAATATGTCAAATCAATCAAAGGTTAGTTCTCTAGAGTCAAACAAGCAAACTATCCCAGGCAACAATAGAAGTATATTAAGGGTACTGTTAGCTTATACTTGCAGAATCACATCTAATTTCAAATAGATATTTGATTTTCTTTTTCATATTTCAAGCTAAATGGCTGCATAGAATTTTAGCTGTTTTACACTAACTAAACTGATCACATTTTTTTTTGCTAATGTTTGGTTGTTTGTCTACTTTCGTTAGGTACATGCTACTGTTTCAGTCTTGAGCATAAGGGATCCTTAAAAAATGGTTAGACCCTGAAAAGATGGTTGGCCCATATGCCTTGGGACAAGATTGGTGTGAGATTGACATCATTCAGCAACATTCTCGTGATGAGCCATTGTTTCATCCATACTCCCTTCTGAAAACAATAGGAGATGCTTACGGTGCTCCTATTACATGGCTAACAAGCTTGGTATCATTCCTTTGATGGTAGAAAGCTGTGATCAGTTTTCTACTTCTTTTTTATGGGCTATGCTTTTGTTTATGTATATCTGTGGAATTATTTTGGTAGCCTGTGACAAATGTGGAGTTTTGCCATCCTCTTTTATACAGTATTGTGTTCTAATTTTTTGTTGGTTATGGTTTTGTTGAGGCTTGATTTCTTATGGGTTATGGTTTTGTTTATGAGATGGTGAAGGAATTCTGTAAAATTTAGTATAGACTTTGATTCTTCATTTCAAGAAGACAATGTGATAGATTTGTTCTTTCAATGAGCATTTAGGTGAAGTATTTTTTGTGAGCTATGGTTTTGTTTATGTGTATATGTGGATTCTTTTGATGGTAGAAATCTGTGATTAGTTTTCTTTTGAGTGCGTTGGTGAACTTTTGAGTGCATCATTTCTACTAGTGTTCTATCGTGGAGAAAGCCAAATTTCATCATTTATGGAATTTTGTTTACAGCATTATATTTTACTAGTTCTTTTGTTGTTTTGAGTGATTTGGTTTGGGATTTTGAGCATTCAGAGGTTGAGAAGTGTGGGGTTTTATATGTGGTAATGTTGTGGTGTTTGGAGTTGTAAATTGTGAAGATTGGTGGCCTTGGCATTAATCTTGTTATGTTGTTTGATAGGTATTGTTGATTTTTATGGGAATGAAGCATTATTGTGAGTTGTTACTAATTGAGGAGATTTGGGCTTCAGGAGTGGTTTCTGTTGTCCAAAACAAAAAAAAGGAGTTTAGCTTTATAATATAGTCAGAATTTGTTCTTAATTGTTTGGAGAATTTGTTGAGCTAGCTGAATGTGTAAAATGGTATTGTAAGAAAGCTGAATGATATTATTGTTGGGTGCTTGGTTCAACCTTCACTTGATCAACTTTGCTTATGCTTTCTTATTCTTTCTTTGTTCTAAACTTTCCACTGTTTTGTGTATTAGAGTGATATACTAGTTAGCAGGAAATGTACTATTCTCTACACATAGTTGGGTGAAGTGTTAGCATGTATAACTTTTGTGTAGCTGTACAGCTTAGGATGAATCCCTTCCATTTTGGTGCTATAATTGTTTGTTCTAGCGAACTTTCATCATTTATGGAATTTTGTTTACAACATTATATTTTGCTAGTTCTCTTATTGTTTTGAGTGATTTGGTTTGGGATTTTGAGCATCCAGAGGTTGAGAAGTGTGGGCTTTTTATATGTGTTAATGTTGTGGTGTTTGAAGTTGTAAATTGTGAAAATTGGTGGTCTTGGCATTAATCTTGTTGTGGTGTTTGATGGGTGTTGTTGATTTTTATGGGAATGAAGCGTTATTATGAGTTGTTACTTATTGAGGAGATTTGGGCTTCAGAAGTGGTTTGTGTTGTCCAAAATAAAAAGAGGAGTTTAGCTTTGTAATATACTTAGAATTTGTTGTCAATTGTTTGGAGAATTTGTTGAGACAGCTGAATGTGTAAAATAGTATCGTAAGAAAGCTGAATGATATTATTGTTGGGCGCTCAGTTCAGCCTTTATTTGATCAACTTTGCTTATGCTTTCTTATTCTTTCTTTGTTCTGAACTTTCCACTGTTTTGTGTATTAGAGTTATATACTAGTTGGCAGGAAATGTACTACTCTCTGCACATAGTTGGTGAAGTTTTGGCATGCATAACTTTTGTGTAGCTGTACAACTTGGGGTGAATCCCTTCCATTTTGGTGCAATAATTGTTTGTTCTAGCCTCAGGAGAAAACTGAAATGCTGTAGTTTAATTCACTCAGGAGAATCCCTTCCATAGTTGAAAAGTTTAATTCTCTCTTTTTTTTTTCATCTTTTGTGAATGCTGCCGTTTTGGTATCAAGAAGCTACTAGTTTTCATCATTTGTCTAACTTGAATATGTGCAATTCATAATGGTAGGTTCGTAGGGCTCAAGACAAATGGAACTAAGGAGACACCTTGGCTACAAGTTTTTTTTATGCTGCATATGAAGGAAGTATAGTAGATCATTTAGCTAAATGGAGGTATTTAGACATTAATGGAATTTTGTCTTAATGGATACATTGAGATTTTATTTTGGATTATATAGTTTTGATTACTTTCTTGATGTATATATACATAGTACTATACTTCTTATTGTATGCAAACATTTTATTTTAACTTTAATGTGATTTTATATTATGGTAAAAGTTTTAAATTTTTTTATATCATGTAATTAATATATATATATATATATATATATATAAGATCTAAAATGCCATAAAAAATTTAGTGACACATAGCCAACGCATGATGAAAATGTAAAAAATGTTGTTATATTAAGTTTAAACAATATGTATAAGTGTCATAACAAATAATAATGACAGTATAAAATGTCACGAATGCTAATGAAGTGTCATATAATTGAATGTTGTCAAACATTATTATGACATTTATAAACGTTTTCGTGGAGTTGAATTTGACCGTTGGTAAGCATTTGCATAACACAACTAAATGTTATATGAAGATCTTTTACTGATAGTTGTAAATGTCATTATAGATGTCAATTATTATGACACTTTAAATTGTTAATATATTATTTGAATTTTTTGCAGTTATTAGACCCTTTTGTAGTATGACAAAATGTTATAATAAGGCTTCTGATATAACAGTTATACATATTATGATAGGTATATCTATTATGACATTTGGTAATGTCCTCAGTGACTATAGTAACGGCGTTTTAGAGAACATTTTGCATAAACATCACAAAGTCAAAAATGTCACAACATACTCTTATGATAATATTTTTGCTTGTCACAACAGCCTGTTTTTCTAGTAGTGACACACTAAACAATTTTCATTCATTGTTTAATAGACCCAAATAAAATAAGAAGAAAATAAAGAGAAAAAAAAAAAGAAACATATACAGCTCAAGGATGTAGGTTTATGTAATTTAAATCGTTATCGTAGAAAACACGATAATGAACCAACTAGCAATTCTCTCAACTAATTATCATCTTGGCATCATAAAAGAATATAAAGTAAAATCCAATCGTCTCATAAGTCATGATTCTACTTAGATAAATCCCACTTCGTTTCCTAATCCATGGAATTCTATATTTTGATTACATTAACAGATTTGTCAATCAAACTAATCATAACCAAAACATGCATTAGACTCAATTCCTTATAAATATGAAATTAGCTAATAACCCTTTTCTCAAGGCAAAATCAACTAATCTTTGATTATTTAATCCTATAACCTTAACTTTGTCGCTCAAATCCATTAAGATTAGACAAATACGAAAACAATGCAATGAAACTCCTAACATCGTCATCTAAAGTCAATTAGAAGAACTCACATCAATAACCAATGAAATCAAGTAATCAAATTGTGAAACCCCATCTAAAACCAACCCTAGAGTAAGGGGGTCGGGATGCATGTCATATTTTCTTGCATGCATAAATATGTTTTTGAATGATTTTATGTATTTTGGAATCGTGATTTATAGTCTAGAAGGCTTAATTATGTTTATTGAGTAGGACGGGCAAAATGGTAATTTTATTTGAAGTGGAAATAGGGAGATAGCTTGGGGATTGAATAGGAAGAATATTTAGGAGAGAAAATAAGAACAAGAGTTGTTGTGGTTTAGTAGCTAGAGCTTTGGAATTTATCTCTAAGGTATTGAGTTCAAATCCTATCATTTAAGTTTTGGCATGATTAAATTTTATTTTAGATAGGTGGATATTTTCGTCCCTTGTAGGCCATAAGAAGGAGTAGGAGTGTTGTCCTAGGGGAGACATGAAAGGAATATCCTAATCCTACTCTTGTACCCTACAAAAAAACACTCTTAAGGGATTCATACCCGTTTTGCTCTCTAGTCTACCTTAATTCTTTATCAATTAAATTGCTCAATTTATCCAAGCCATTTTTATTTCCAGAAAATTCTAGCAAGACTCTTTGATCTTGGAGTTTCGGAAATGTCTATATGAGGATAGCATATTGACTGGAAATGGGGAAGGGGTTATGGAAGGTTCCCAAAAGAATTAATCTCCATGGTTGAACCTTCAAATTCCACCCTATAAGTGTTCATTTTCTTCATGTAGTAATCTAGAAAATTTTTCCAGCTTCTTGGTCAGTCCAACTTTCAAAATTTTAAGCCATTTTTCCCACTCAAATACTAACAGAAAAATTTCCATCTTGATCAGCTTGAAGACTGAAAACTTTGGCCAAATTTCGGACTGCACAAAGCTGTGCAAACTAGAAAAAAATTCTGTGCAGAATTCACAGCATAACAGTCCAAAAACCAAGCTGTTTCTTCTAGCCTTCAAACCAGTAATTCATTTATGTCTTTCCTCCATAAAGAAGGCTAGAAACCAGCCTTAAAGGACCCTCCAATACCCCTTCAAACCTTCTGCAAGTCGGCTGGAACATTGCAGAAAAATCTGCACAAAAATTCCAGCAAACCTCTTGAATGAACAACTAGAAATTCCAGTCTTGTTCCCTCTTCAACCCTATCCGAAACTCACTCCAATTTTCTATAAAACCAACCTTAGTCAGCCATGAACTGAACTTCATTATCTTCTCCATTGATCTGCACGAATGAAGCTCCATGGCTACTCCTTAAATCACTCCATCAATCACTACAATCAAGCCTCTAATTAAAATTCAAAATTCCAGCAAATTGTTCCATGAAAACTCTTTGGATTAAGCTTCAAACAACCAGAAAATCTTCCACCATTACACTCTAAATTTCGGCCACCCTATAGCTCATTCAAACCTCATTCAACTCAACAAAACTCCAACACAATCCAGTCGGCCATAGCAGCTCCAAGAACCTCCATCAACCAAGTCATTCTTACCATATCTTCTACCTTAATTCACTCCCTAAATTACTTCTTTTGAATTTCAAACAACCAACTTTCCTTCTTTTCCCTAATCTTAAAATTCAATCACAAGGACTCTCCAATCCATTCGGTCAACTCCATCCAGCAAAATTTCATCCAGCTTTCCTCCATTCCTTCCATTTCTCCCAAGAACATCAAGAACACACACTACTATTCTCCAAGCCTAAGACCACTCTAAACACCTCTAATCTTCAACAAAAATTCCAGATCACATCTACTCATCCTCTAGAATCCATTTCTGTAATTTATAACATCAAACGCTAAAATCAAGACTCTACTTTTGGATAAAACAAACCAAAATTTTCTTGAAGACTCAAGAACACTCTCAAGGTAAATATGAATGATTATGTTCATCTTTCTTCCTTTTCGATCTTTAATGAAATATACTAATACTCTCTCTCTCTCTTTCTCTCTCTCTCTCTCTCTCGACCGAAATGGTTGTTTCAACTATGGCCATCTTCTCTTCTTCCTTCTTGGTCGGATCAAGCCTTCCAAGTGTGTGGACTCTTTTAAGACTTCATCAAGGTAGTCATCATTCGAGTATGTCTCTTTAACCCTCTCCTTAATTTTAAAACCATGTCTCTTAGATGTAATTAGAAAAGGATGGAATATGATTGGTGCTTGAGTATATGTTTATATGATGGAGTTAGGATTGAAGTATGAGGATGATTTGTCATGGTTGAGTTTTATGATGTTTTAGGGTTTGTTGCATGCTCTTCATGTCGTGAATTAGTGTGGATGATTAAGCATGGTAGATATTATGTCACCTTTGGTGAATAGGGTTTTATGTTCTTGTATTCTTATTGAAGCCATGAATATGAGTATGTTTAGTGGAGTTTGGATCATGTGATGATAGATATGGATCTATGCTTTTATTCATGAATTGAATGGTTTGTGGATTGGTGTTAAAGTCTATGTTCATGATTATGGTTAGTAATAGGAGAATTATAATCATGACATCGTTGTTCTTAAACTATTTAAGTTAGCCAATTTTATTACATTAATAAAAATTAATGCTATATTTTCTTCTAATGGTTTCAAAAACCTTAGGAAGGTTTGGAATTGGATTGTTAAATGAAATAGTGGAATTTTAGTCAAATAAATGATATCTCCTATTAAAATTAAAATATGAAAATATTATATATAATAATAATAATAATAATAATAATAATAATAATAATAATATTAAATAAAGCCTTTTATATAAATAATCATGATAGGTAAAACATTAATCTTATAAGTCACATATTCATAAATACTATTAAAATTTATTTATTATCTTTTAATCAAAATATATTAAAATTTACTTATTATTAATTTTATATATCAATTATTATTTAACTATTAATTATTAATTAAGAGAATAGTAAAAGTTTATTATTTTAATAATATCATTTAGGACTTAGGACCCTTTATCAAATAAACCCTAGTTTATTTATTAATATCAAAGATTTATACCTACAACTTATTAGTAACTATTTCACAAACCCTAGTTATTTTATTATCAAACTAGATTTATTTTATAAAATCCTTTTGATTATCTAGCCTTAAAGTTTGGAACATTAGGGTCATAATTGTAGGAAGTTGAACTAGGATTATTTATATAACAAATTTGGCTTGTGTTTACCCCAGGCAGGGTTAGGTCAGCTTTGGAAGATCTTTGAGGTAGCTCAAGCAAGGGATCAGGTAAGCTCCTGCATAAAACTTGTTTGTTGTAAAAGGTTACTATGGCAAGCTAAACACGGAGTATGTGAACACTAATTTTGTAAATGCAATTGAGGACTGTTTTCTTTCTTATTTCAGTCAAACAAATTACTTGAAAAACCATAAGCAGTTTTACTCAAATACTAAACTCTTTCTAAAACCAGCTTTATCACGAACTTTAGAAACCCTTAATTGCTATTTTCAAGTAAAGCTATGTTTTATCAGTTTTCTCCCAAGTGGAACAATTAACGTTGAGTACTCAATAAGGGTAGGCTAGTAGTGCTAGTTTTGAATAGCAAGAGCAAGTCTTCTGGCAAGAGGCCACTTCCAGAAGATGAACTCAACTTGGAGAAGCGACAGTACTACTTAGTCATGCCGGTCCGAGCTAGCAAGTTTTAGTCATGTGGACTGTGGTTGCCAGAGTGGACAACTGGTTTTGTTTGGGTATAGAGAATGAGGAGTATCTTACCCGATAGGCCGTATACCTACCTTTTGTCAGTCTGCACAAAGTGTGGCATTCTGACCGTTGTATGGACATGGGGCCCAACGTGTGGTACCCATGGCCGCCTATTTGAGTGGTTGTATTTATTGTGCACTTGTTTGGTTTGAAAGAGGAAAACACTACTCTTTATTTTAACTTTATTTATTGCTTGCCAGCATTTTCTCTTATGAAATGTTTCAACTTGCATACATGAACTGTTTTACCTTAACACTCAAAGCACACGTGGACTTACTAAGATTTTTATCTCATCACCCTTTTTACCATGATTTTAGGTCGATCCTGCTGTGGGGATGAGTAGCTAGTTGTTGTCCGCTTTAGAAGATTTTGTGTTATTTATTTTATGTAATGCTTTGAGGGATGAGAGTAAACTATTTATTTTGGATTTGTTCTTGAATTTTTAGGTTGTAATAAGTTTTAATTTCAAAGTATTATTTTATTTTTGTTGTGTGTCCTAGTTATAAAGACTCCTTGTCCTTTGGACGGGGGGACATCCCTGGCCCTGCTGGGCCTAGGTGGTGGGGTGTTACACAAACACCAAAAAATGACAAAGAATTGATCAAATAACTAAATTAACGCAAAATCTTGAATCCTAAAATAATGTTAAATTACAATAAACGCATTGAATACATCATTGCTAAATAAAAAGAAGATAAAGAGAAAAGAAAGCACTCATAGACAAGCATATTTCTTCTTCCTGGAAGATTCCCTTGAGCAATCCTCTTTGACTTGGGTGAATTCCTCCTTCAATGAGAGATTCAAAATTTCTACCATTTGATTCACCTCTTTATGTTGTACATCTAACCATTGTATTCTCTTGTGCTTTTATAAGCCTCTTGGATACTAATTTCATGGCTATGAAAGTCTTGGTTGAGTAAGAGTAGCAAAATACCAAAATCATTGGATATACCTTACTTTCGCGTATAGAATTTTCGCCTCCATAGCGTATCTGGCGCTGAGTACCTTCGCCCTACCTGCCGCTAGGTGCACTCTATTCTTCCTCTATTTTTGCTCTGTTTTTGGCCGTCTCTCCTTGGCAGACAGATTGGACCCGGTGCAAGGTGCCCTTGCCAGACTTGGTGCCAGGTCATTTCTAGAAAACCCCTTAAGCTTGCTCAATTTCTGTTGTTGGAGCTGAATAGACCCAGCGCCTAGTCCACTGGTTGGACTTGGCGCCAGGTACATTCTGATTTTGTGTACTTTCTGCTCAATTTTAACTTAAATTTGTACATATTTGCCAAAAACACATTATACAAGTAAAATGTCAAATAGGAAGGAATATGCCTAGTTATTACAACAAATGTATCTCAAAACATCCTCAAATAATTAGAAAAAGAATGGTAATTTTTACCCCTATCAGTAATATAAATCCCTGAAGAGTTATTTATTTCATAACGTAAGTTAATTTCCAAAGACAAGAATAATAATAATGAAATGAGATAGGATAATGAGATTTTATTTTTGGTAGACCCGTTACATTAGTAATATATGGTGGGCCATTATATTAGAGGATTGTGGGCCATTTGTTTAAACTTGGTGGGCTATGGATATTTAGGCAAAATATTATCATTACTATTTATAAAGAAATTAGGAGGAGAGAAAAATAATATAAGAATGACCCATGGGGCCCACAATAGTAAATGAAAGTAGCTCACTTTAGTTAACAATTTTTTACCATGCTTTGGCTACTTTTGACTAAATTTTGACCACCCTTTGACCATGCAAGATGAAAGAGAATTGTTGCACCTCTTATTAAATTCTCATACTTTCCACTGGTTTCCCTAAAGTTCTATACGTTTCCACTAAATTTTAAAGTATTTTAGAAGTGATGAATCATCTTCCACAAGTTTCTAGTGTGCTTTAGAGTTACCAACTCATGAGGTAAACAATATATAAGGAGAGAAAGGGGAAAGATGAGAAAGAAATTGGGAAAGAGAGAAGAAAGGAAGAAAACCAAGAGAAGAAAATAAAGGAAATGAAGAAGAAAGAAAGAGAGAAATTGGAGGGGGGAAGAAGGAAAGAAAGAACAAAAAGGAAGAGGAGAAGAAAGAAAAAGAAAAAGGAAAAACAAGAAGAAGGAAAATCGAGAGAAGATGATAGGAAGGAAACCGGAAGAAGAGAAAAGAAAAAGGAAAAGAAGAAAAGGAAGGAAAACCCGAGTAGAAAAGTGTAACATCCCATTACATACGTACTATGAAAGGTAGGGATGTCGCCCCATCTAGAAAATCAGGGGTATTTATAATGAGGTAACAAAACTCAGAAGGAAAATAAATTGTCTAAATTTATTACATCCAAAAACTTATACAAGTCTCAGGTTAACAAAAACATATGTCTTCACATAATATGATTATAGAGAAACATCATAATAAATTCTAGTCTCTCAAAAGAATCTCAACCTTCAAAGTTAACGACCTAAAACATGATAAAAGAAAGTGTGAGAATTGCTTCTTAGTAAATCCTGTATGTGCTCATGCTATTCCAAAGTATTTCATGGATGCATAGTAGATACAGTTGAAAATATTTGCATGTCAAATTTTACTTCTTTTCAATACACTGAGAGATATTTTATATAACATTTTCTTGATAGCATATCAGAACATTTTATGCTAAATTAACCACTCAACAATGAACACGTGGACTATGAAACCCTATATCATAGCCCTTACCATGAAACCCTACATCATGACAATGTAAGGTGAAAATCCTACATCACTACGCGGTGGGTGATCGGCCCACGGGTGAGATACTCCTCCATTTCTGCACCTAATAACCAGATGTCCAATCCCGAACAATAGTCCATCTAGACTAAGTTGCTAACTTGAGCTGGCCTGATTCGCTAGGAGGATCATCTTATCTAGTCAGAACTTATCTCTTAGAG
Source organism: Voacanga thouarsii (assembly GCA_026120185.1). Lineage (NCBI taxonomy): Eukaryota > Viridiplantae > Streptophyta > Magnoliopsida > Gentianales > Apocynaceae > Voacanga > Voacanga thouarsii. Next base: position 2,583,586 of record JANUWF010003362.1, on the reverse strand, counting down.
GTGGCCGCTAATTGAGAGACTAGCCCTAGCTTTCAAAGACTAGCTCTAACAGCCAATCCTTATTGAGTACTCAACGAAACATCACCTTGCTCAAGGATTATTCTCAAATCGACAAATTAGAATCTTGCTCAAGGATCATTCTCAAACAATCTGTTTTAAATCTTGGTCCAACAATCATGGTTTTCAAATAATTTTCTTTGAAATCGTTTGATGAACAAAAATATTTTCTTAGTTGAAAAATATTCATTTTAGCAAAACCATTTTATCAGAAAAATGACTACACCATATTGCATTGCAAAAAATCACATTTTGATTCAGCAACGTATCATAGATGACTTGCAAATGTGAGCATTTAACAAACAAGGTTTTATGCAAGGACTTACTTAAATCAGCTCACTCAAGAAATGTGTTGTTTCAAACATTGTCTCCAACATTAGTATAGTAATAATTTACAGAATCCAAAATCAACCACTAATATAGCCAAAATACAATAACTTAATCAAGCTTGTGTTCTTATGTAATCATCATAGCTTCCTAAGTCATAGGTATAGTATTTTATCCTTTAGATCTCATCAACCCAATTACATTCATATAGTATGTGTATATATGCTCATGGATTCAAAGAGTATTTCTTAGTAAAATACTAATAAACTAATATCCCAAACTGGTCCTTATCCTAATATTTAAATACAATCATAATCGAGATCAAGTCATAATCACCCTTTACTCATCATCATATACTCATACTCTTATTCATTATATACTCTTACTTCAAAGTCACATTAAACTAATAATACCACCAAAGTATAGTTAAGTTTAACAATAGACATGCTTTAATCTTACGGTAATGTAAACTTAGCAACATATGCCAATTATAGCATAACTTAATCAACCTAAATCTCAGATTCAACAGTAATGACTCGACCTATTCATATGCATAAACGTATATCCTCAATATCAATTCCTACAACAAGGATCTAGGTTTAACAACTGAATTTAGGGTACCTGGTTTTCCTCGCGTGAATAAGTAATATAGACTCCTCAAAAAAAGAAAGTTAACTTCTTGCGAGCAAGGTCTATCTCGAATCTTAATCAAGAAATGATATTGCATAGTGAATGGTGAGATCCGTGCATTTGAGAAAGAGTAGATTATCAATCACGGTGTTTTGGTCCAACGAGAAAAGAATAGGAAATGAAAGAAGAAGAATAAAGGTTTTACCTCGAAAAGTCTAGGAATATCATGAGAAAGAGAGAGAATTTGCTGGATTAAAGAGAAGAAAGTAACCAGGAGATCCAGTGTATATGTGTGGTAGCTATCTCCAGGAGATTTCTCTTGGTATTTCGGTTTTTGGGAGAAAAGATATGTGCAAGAGAGAAAAGTTTTGGTCTTTTATGATTTGCAATTGAGGAAGGCTACTTTGTATACTCTTGTATGACCAAAGAAGACTATAAGGAATGGCTAATTGCCTAATGGTAGCAATGAATCAGAGAGAGAGTTTAGAGAAGTTTGGTGAGTGCAAAATATGTGTGGTCATGTGCTTTGTGGTGTGTTTGTGGTTTTGGTTATGGGAGAGTGTGTGGTGGTCGAAAATAGAGTTTAGGAGAGTTGTAGTTTAGCTAAAGCAAGACACTCTAGAAGATAGGATAAAGAGAACACAGGATAACTCTCCTATATCTTTGGTAAGGCTTTATCTCTTCTCTGAAGAGTTCTTGTTTACTTTGGTTATCTTGAAGAGAAGAAGAGAAACAATGGAGCTTAAGGTGTTCTTGTGTTGGCCGGCCAAATGAGAGAAATAGAGAGGGAATGGAGAAATTTATAGGAGAAAAAGAAAGAGTTTTAACTAAAGAAAATCTGGTTTTTAAGAGATAATAATTTAGAAAGATAAATTGATAGAATTTATCTCTAGTTTTTAAGAAGATCTCTCCTAAGCTTCTTAGGAGTTTTACTAGGGTTTGAAAACCCCAAAAGGTGGCGGTTATAATGCTCAAAAATAGCTGGAATTTTATCTCTAAATAATAGAGTGAAATTTTTAAAGAAGATGAATATTAATTTAAAAAAGATAGAAATCAGATTTTTATCTAATATATTTAAACTTTAAAAAAAAACTAATTTATAGGGATCTTGTCCCTTAGAAATGGCGGTTGGATAGATCTAGAGATAATTAATCCCTTTAATGAAAAATTAAAAATAAGAAAGTGGATATTATTTTGAAGATAAAGTTATAAATATTTAAATGGATAAATTTGTAAATTAAAGATAATTTGGAAGATAAATACATAGTTTTTATCTTTAGGAATTATAGGAGAATCAAACTCCTGGAATTAAGGAATTTAATCCAAGACTGGCAGCAAGCTAGGAGATTCAGCTAAGGGAGAAAAAGAAATAAGCTAAAGAAATTAAGCATGATTTGAGTTTTGAACTCTAGTCTCCAAGAAATTTACTCCTGTTCTAATATTCCCTAGTAAATCCTTTTCACCTTCAACCATAATATCTTATTTTCCCTATTAAATTCTACTTTCCAAAATAAAAACTCAACTAGTCTTAACCAAGGCATCTCTATAGCACACTAGGCATATACACATATAAGCAAGCATAGTACACAAATACACTCTTATAAATGCATTAAAACTACCATATCCTCAAACAACATGCAATGCAATGCTCAATTCCATACACAACTAAGAGTGGTTCTAATGGGGTATTACATCCTTTCTCCTTAAGGAAATTTTGTCCTGAAATTCAGGGTGTCATACCTATAAAGCAGATGATGATCTTTCTGCTTTACCCATTCTTCCATTTCCCACATAGCATTCTCGGTACCGTGATGCTCCCATAAACTTCCACCATCGGTAATTATTTGTTCCACAATGTCTTTACCCTTCAGTCTACAATCTTCACTAGTCTTTCCAAATAACTCATATCAAGTTGCAAGATTAGTGGTTCTTCATTTAGCACATGACTTGGGTCAGGATTATATTTCTTTAGTTGGAATACGTGAAATACATCAAGCATCCTGGTTAACCCTTTTGGTATATCCAGCCTATAAGCATCAGGACTAATTCTCTCTATCATTTAGAATGGTCATAAGTATCTAGGGCTTAGTTTTCCTCCCTTTGGATGTTTTAGGATCCCTCTACTAGGAGTCAACTCCAACAACGTCTGACCGCCTACCTGAAACTCCAATCCTCTTCTCTTGCTATTTGCATAACTCTTTTTGTTGATTCTGAGCTACCTTCAATCTTTTACTTATCATCCTCACCTTATTCTAAATTTTTTGGATACTTCACTAAACTTCTTAATCTAACCATCTCCTGTCCAACCCCAGTACAGTAGCACTTGACACTTCCATCCATATAGAGTTTTGTATAGCACCATACCAAATGACAATTGATTTTGTCGTATGCCAACTCTGAAGGTATAGAAATGAAAAACACAGGGCACACAACAGAAGCGAAAGCAAAACAAAACTAGAAAAACTCAAGAACAGGGGAACCAAACAGACCCGGCACCGGCTCCGGTAGCCCTAGCTGGTCGTGCTCTGCATGAATTCTGAGGTTTTAAAAAAAAGTACCTCTTTTCCTCGATCTAAGAATTGGCTGAATCGGAATGTGCGCAACCGGGGTAGATGTGCCAGTGGAAACCTCTGGTGCAATTTCTGCAAGTCTCCTACTCTGTCTTTACATCTAGGTGAATGCCAAACTCTCGGTCTTCCAGTATATGGCCTATCTAATTCTGTTTGGTGAACAACTTACAAGGCTAGAGAACTTTCTTGGAGAGAGAGAGGGAGACGTCTGGCAATTTTTCCACACAGAGAAGTGTCCGTAAAAAAAAAACGTTCAATCCAATCCTCATGTTTAACCTAAATAAAAACCCTAAGTTAAACTGGACAGGGCCATTGGACTCTTAGTTTAACCTTTTGGGCTTAATTAATTATTCTAATTAGAATCAAATAAATTGCCCAATTAATAATTAATTTTTCAGCCCAAATAAACTATTCTAATTAACAGGCCTATATTAGTTTAGTCCCAGGTTAATAATTAATTATTCAAACTGGGCCAAAGCCCTGAATAATTAAGTAACCCACCAAACTAATTTAATTAATTCTCCCTCTCCATGGACCTTTATTTTATTCTAGCCCAACAATTAAATAGGCTGCTTAAATAAAATAAATTTCATTTAATTTAAGATCAATTCCTTAGCCTGTGTTTAATTAGGACGCACGGTCTATACTGGGGACCAAAAGATACACCGCTTTGGCTACTAAAATGGCCAAAATACCCTTGCCATATAAATAGCTGTATTTTGCATTTTAAATATTTTCTAATATCACCATAAGGAAATATTGACCCCAAGGATAATGCTGCGTTAGCAAAGTTTCCGACCTACAAGTGTAATGACTAAAATACCCCTATATACATCGTCGAACATTTAGAGAGGATGAAGTATACTAACACCTCTCTAAATGACATCTACCAACCTTAGTCCTCTAGTCCAATGATCCACGACTTCCTAGATTGTTTCCACTTTCCAAGGGAGCTACCCTAAAGCAAACATCCAAGTCATGTTTCCCAGGGCCCTGGATATTTAGATCATTCAGACAACCACAAGGGGCGATAAAATATAGAAACTATCTTATACAAGTCTATCGTAACTAACTAGTCACACATACCCAACATGCAAGTATATTGGCCCTACGATAGAACCTCAACTATAGCATATCAAAGTATATGCTTCCAGCTTCGTCAGACCACCAACTCATACTCAAGTCATAGAGTACTAGTCCACGTTGTAGCGATAGTAATCTAGGTTTCTACCATAGAGTACTTTAAGAAACCACCACTACAGGTCATGTTCTACGTATTCGAAATACGCTTATGTTATGAAATGAGTGGACTACTCACTGGCTAAAGGTAAGCCATTCCCTATTTAGAATTCACAACATAATAACCTAGACATGATGAGATTCCCATTCTCATCAATCGGTTATGAACGAATATTTATGTGTTAAGTAACCCGTGATCCATACCTTATTGTGAAAGGCCTCCATTCACATGGACCACTTATTTAAACACAATTGGTCTTTTTCAAATGTAATTGTGCACAAATAAAAAATGTAAATTCACAAACAATTTCTGAAAATCAATTCTTTTATCAAAACATTCGATATTTATATCAGAAACCTAATCTAAAAGGGCATATCTCCCAATAATCTCCCACTCGCACTCTAAAACTAAGAAAGTCCGTAGGTGCCTACCCCTATGGCATCTAAGTGTCTCTTGAAGACTCTCTCAGCCAAAAGCTTGGTGAATAGATTAGCTAGATTGTTCTCGGAGGCAATCTGTTCCACTACGACTTCCCGTCTTTGGATGAAATCTCGGACAAGGTGGTACTTCCTTTCGATGTGCTTCCCCTTCTTGTGGTTCCTAGGTTCTTTTGATTGTGATACTGCTCCAGTGTTATCGTAATACATCACAATCAGCCTGTTCATGTGTGGCACGACTCCAAGTTCTAAAAGGAACTTTGGAACCAGACTGCTTCCTTAGATGCCTCCGAAGCTGTCACATACTCAGCTTCCATGATTGAGTTAACAATGTAAGATTTCTTGATACTCTTATATGAAATAGCTCCTCCAGACAACATGAAGATATATCCACTAGTGGATTTCTCTCATCCTTATCCTCCAAGAAGTTTGAGTCTGTGTATCCTATAGAAACTAAGTCATCAGCCTTGTAAACCAGCATATAATCTTTCATTTCTTTAAAGTACTTGAGAATATGTTTTGCAGCTTGCCAATAAACTTCCCCAGGGTTTAACTGATATTTGCTAACCAAGCCTACGACAAAGTAGATATCTAGCCTAGTACACAGTATGGCGTACATGAGACTTTTTGCAACCGAAGCGTAGGTAATCCTACTCATTCTGTCCTTTTCTTCTTAGGACCTAGGATAGTCTCTTGAAAAAAATGACAACCCATGTCTACAAGGAATTAGAGCTCCCTTGCATGAGTCTATGCTATACCTGGCCAGCATCTTGTCAATGTATGCCGCTTGGGATAATCCTAATATTCTCTACTTCCTATTTCTAAGAAGTTTAATTATGAGAATGTAGCTGGCTTCTCCCAAGTCCTTCATACTGAATTGACTAGATAGCCAAACCTTTGTAGATGATAATGACCCTCCATCATTTCCAATGAGTAGAATATCATCCATATACAAGACAAGAAAAACCACATTAATGCCTTCAAGTTTTCGGTACATGCATGGTTCATCCTTGTTTTAAACAAAACCATAAGACTTTACAGTCTCATCAAAACAAATGTTCCATGCCCTTGATACCTACTTAAGTCCATAAATGGAATTCTTAAGTTTGCAAACCATATGCTCTTGGCCTTTAGCAATAAAGTCTTCCGATTGGGACATATAGATGTTTTCACTAGGATGGCCATTTAAAAATGCCGTCTTGACATCCATTTGCCATATCTCATAGTCATAATGACATGCAATGGCAAAGAGGATACGGATGGAAAAGAGAAAAGAGAAAAGAGAAAAGAGAAAAGAGAAAAGGTTTCCTCATAATCAATACCCTCTTTCTGAGTATACCATTTCGCTACAAACCTAACTTTGAAGGTTTGCACCTTTCCTTCTATTCCCCTCTTTCTCTTGTATACCCACTTACACTCTATAGGTTTTATCCCTTCAGGTGAAGCTATAAGACCCCAAACCTAATTGAGATACATAGATTCAATCTCGACTTTTATTGCTTCATGCCACAGATTTGCATCGACATCATCAATAGCCTCCTTGTATCTAGTGGGTCTTGTTCCTGATGGTCGAAGACCAGCTCGAAAGCTTCTCATGTCCATCTCTCCGGAACCCTAGGCACTCTCCTACTACGACGAGGCTCCATATGTACAGGCTCTTGAGACTATGCCTCTTTTTGTTCCACTATCAGGTCAGAAGAAGTTGCTTCCGAAGATAACTTCTCCTCTAATTCTAACCTAGTTGAACCTTTCATGGAAGTACTTTGATCATCCTCTAGGTATCTAGCATTGGTACTAACCAGTACCTTCTGCTCATTAGGATGATAAAAGTAACCACCCTTTGTCCCTTTTGGATACCCAACAAAATAGCATAATTCTGATCTTGGTTCCAACTTGTCTCCCTTGACCAGTACATAAGCTGGACAACCCCATATCTTGAGATGATTCAGACTTGGTTTACACCCAGTCCACATCTCATAGAGAGTCCTAGGTACTGACTTAAAAGGCACCAAGTTCAGAATATATGCCATTGTTTCCAGGGCATATCCCCAAAAGGACACTAGAAGAGTAGCATGAGACATCATCTTCATACCATTTCCATCAATGTCTTGTTCCTTCTCTCAGCTACTCCATTCTGTTGGGGTGTCCCCGGTGCAGAGAGTTGGGATACTATCCCATGATGTATCATGTAGATCTTGAATTTACCATGGAGGTACTCTCAACCACAATCGGATCGTAAGGTCTTGATCAATTTACCTGTCCGATGCTCCACTTCAACCTTAAACTCTTTAAACTTGTCAAAAGAGTTAGACTTACGTCTCACCAGGTAAACTTAACCAAACCTTATACAATCATCCGTGAAAGTGATGAAGTACTCAAAACCTCCTCTAGCTGGTATAGACAAGGGACCACACACATCAGTGTGAATAAGACTCAATACCTCATTGGCTCTATCCACCTTAGGGGCAAATAACCTTTTGTCATCTTTCCCATCAGGCAGGACTCACACTGAGGCCAATTTTTCAATCCCAACTAGCCCGAGGGCCTATCATGGATCAACCTCTAAATCTTGGTTGAGTTGATATGACCCAACCTTATATGCCAAAAATAAGAGTCATTGACATTGGTCTTTCTCTTCTTTGTTAAAGGTTCAGATTGAGTATTATTTAATTGATTGTTAATAGGGTTTAAGAAAAATAGATTCCCATACATGTGCTCAGTACATAAAATTTCTCCATCTCTACTGATAGAAATGCCAGAATGGAAAGATACAGAATATCCTTGATTTATTAGTTTTGTAATCGAAATCAAATTCTGTCAAAATCCAGGTACATATAAAATATCTTTCAAAACCACTATTCTATTACAATTAAAAACAAGATCCAGCTCTCCCTCTGCAAAGGCCCAAACTTATGCTCCATTTCCTACACGTAGTTCATGTTCGCCCTTCCGGAGTATTCTAATCTTTCTAAACCCCTGCAAAGAGTTACAGATGTGATCAGTGGCTCCTGAATTAACAATCCAATTGAAAGTTGATCTAACCATTGATATAGACTCTAGATAGAAGACATTACCTGTGGGGTTTTTCTTGACTTGACGATCTGGACACTCCTTTTTCCAGTGTCCCTTCAGTCCACATTTGAAGCACTTACCCTTGGGTTTGTCTTTAAGATGGGTCTTAGGCTGGGCCGCTGCGTTCCCTTTCTTCTTCTTGAACTTCCTGGGCTTAGGCCCAGTTCTAGAAGATGAAGCATTAGAAATCATAGCCTTAAATTGTGGCTTCACGACTTTCTCCGCCATCTGGAGCTCCTTCATCAACTTAGTTAAACCCATGTTTAACTTGTTCATGTTATAGTTCAACTTGAACTGAGTAAAGGAACCCAGTAGAGATTTGAGAACTATGTCCACTTGGCTCTCGGGGTTAATGACTGCCCCTAAGATTTCTGTCTCCTCGAAAGTAGCAATCATCTTGAGTATATACTTTCTGACTGATGCTCCCTCAGCCATCTTAGTATTAATGATGGTTCGAAGAGCCTCCTGCCTTGTGGGCCGGCTCTTATCCGCGAACATCGTAGCTAATGATTGGGTTATGTCATACGCAGTGGTCATGTGCTCATGTTTGGATTGGAGCACATTAGACATGGAGGCCAACATGTAACAACAAGCCATCTCGTCGGCCTTCTTCCATGCCTTCTCAGCCTCATGCTCCTCGACGGTGGAACCCTTCCGATAATAAAACAGGTTTCGTAAAGGACATACTTATACTCTTCCGCTATGAGTATTCTGTCCAGGTTCCTCTTCTGGTCCATATAGTTTGATCCCATTAGTTTATTCTCTTGGAGAATAACGGTCAATGGACTTAAAGAACCACCCACCATTTCTAAAAAATCGAAAAATAAAAGAAAAAGATTCAGTTTGTGAAAACAAAACAAATATGTGCACTTTATCCTTATTATCAAAACTGATAATAATCAATTTAGCTCTTTGGAAAATTGACATAGCTTCTTGGGAAGATTAACAGTTTTCTAAGCTAAGTGTGTTAACCACCACAAAGTAATTTTCCTTCTAGGTAATGATCTAGAAGATAACTCCATCAACGGGCTGACCGTTTTCTCTTATTTCCTATGGACATAGCTTGCACTATGACCTCTAACGAGGGGCTGGCTGATCACAGTACGTTCCCCGGGTTATTAATTACATTCCTCCATTAGATTTAGATCCTTATGGTATTACCATCCTATACGGGTTCACTCCCAGGGTGATGCGAGGGGACCCACGATCTCTAATGAGGATCGTGATAGAAGCCTTAAGGCTGTTGGAACTCTTCTCCCACTTAATCTTTTAAAACAAGGGTTTTCTAAAAAATATCCTTTTGAAAATTTCCATCAAGTTTTCCCTTAACTCAAAAATAAAATGTCTAAGTCCATAAAAATCTCTATATCAAGGTTTATATCCTTTGAGAGTTTTTCCCGTGGACTAATTTTATTTAAGTTAAAAACTTAATGATTTCAAAAATTTTCTAATTAAAACATTCTAGAGACTTTGGTTTCAAATTTATTTGACAAAACAAATTTTCTTATGCCAAAATTAAAACAAAATGGCTTTCTATTTTAACCTTACAAAAATATCTAAATCCAATATATTTTCTATGTCAAGGATTAAATCATTTGAGAAAATATCTCAGGATTAATTTTTGTTCAAGTTAAAATAACCATTTAATTTGTAGAAAAATGTTTTCCTTGTCAAAACATTCCCAAAGACTTTGGTCTTTGAGAAAGCGTGCACATAGGTACATAAAAATAGCATGCTAGAAAATAATAGATGTTTTCATACTGTTCTATTTTTTAAACCTAAATGCCCAGATAATAGAATTAAACACATTAATTAATTAATTAATAGTCTTATTTAATCATAAAATCCCTTACTAATATTTTTCATGCAAAAATATTCCTTGAATATTAACTATTGCAAAATTTTAACTTCATCTGGTATGGACCCCAAAACCAAAAGAAATTGCAAGGAAAATTACAAGGGAAAAAAAAATTCCTTGGTCCACTGCACCCGTCACACTGGATCAGGCACCCCATTTGAACTGTGGTCCACTGCACCCACCGCACAGAACCAAGACCCATGAGCAACCACCGTGCGGACCGGATTCCAAACCCTAGCCGGCACTGGTTTAGGTGGCATAGCTGGCGCCGGTTCTAGTCTGAACGACTCTTCCTACAGTTTTTTTTTTCTGCAAATTTCCCCTATTTTTTTCTTAACTTCTAGTATTAATGGCTCTCCGATTTCAAACCAAATATAATGAAATCAACCAAAACCAACAATCGCCTATACCTATAAACATTGGGTTTACACGATTTGCTAAGAAAAACAGTAAATTACACATCTCCTATACCTCCACTCGCAAGGTTTAACAGAGAATTTATCCATACCATAAACAACGAAGGATCACAATTTTAATCACACATATGTGTCTAGTTTAACTCATCTAGATGCATGCTCTCTATATTTTCACAAAACCTTCATTCTTTGATACCAATTGAAGGTAGAGAAACGGAAAACACAGGGCACGCAGAGGAAGTGAAGCAAAATAAAACTGGAAAAACTCAAGAACAAGGGAACCGAATAGAGCCGGCGCCGGTCGTGCTCTGCACGGATTTTGAGATTTTTTTAAAAAAAATACCTCTTTTCCTCGATCTAAGAATTGGCTGGACTGGAGTGTGCACAACCGGGATAGATGTGCAGGTGGAAACCTCTGGTGCGATTCCTACAAGTCTCCTACTCCGTCTTTGCATGTAGGTGAATGCCAAACTCTCGATCTTCTAGTATATAGCCTACCTAATTCTGCTTGGTGAACAACTTACAAGGCTAGGGAACTTTCTTGGAGAGAGAGAGAGAGAGACGTCTGGTAATTTATCAACACAGAGAAGAGGTCGTAAACAAAAACGTTCAATCCAATCCTCCTGTTTAACCTAAATAAAAACCCTAGGTTAAACTAACTTGGGCCATTGGACTCTTAGTTTAACCTTTTGGGCTTAATTAATTATTCTAATTAAAATCATATAAATGGACCAATTAATAATTAATTTTTCAGCCCAAATACACTAGTCCAATTAACAGGCCTATATCAGTTTAGTCCCAGGTTAATATTTAATTATTCAAATTGGGGTAAAGCCCTGAATAATTAATTAACCCACCAAACTAATTTAATTAATTCTCTCTCTCCATAGACCTTTATTTTATTCAAGCCCAACAATTAAATAGGCTACTTAATTAAAATAAATTCCATTTAATTTAAGATCAATTCCTTAGCATGTATTTAATTAGGACTCACGGTCTATACTGGGGACCAAAAGACACACCGCCTTGGCTACTAAAATGGCCAAAATACCCTTGCCATATAAATAGCTGTATTTTGCATTTTAAATATTTTCTAATATCACCTTAAGGAAATATTGACCCCAAGGACAATGCTACATTAGTAAAGTCTCCGACCTACAGGTGTAATGATTAAAATACCTCTCTATACATCACCATACATTTAGAGAGGAAGAAGTGTACTAACACATTTCTAAATGACATCTACCATCCTTAGGCCCCTAATCCAATGATCCATGACTTCCTAAATTGTTTTCGCTTTTCAAGGGAGCTACCTTAAAGCAAACATCCAAGTAATGTTTCTCAGGGTCCTGGATATTTAGATCATTCAGACAACCACAAGGGGTGATATACTAAAAAAACTATCTTATACAAGTCTGTCTTAACTAACTAGTCACACATACCCAACATGCAAGTAAATTGGCCCTACGATAGAACCTTAACTATAGCATATCAAAGTATATGCTTCCAGCTTCGTCAGATCACCAACTCATACTCAAGTCATAAAATACTAGTCCACGCTGTAACGATAGTAGTCTAGGTTTCTACCATATAGTACTTTAAGAAACCACTACTATAGGTCCTATTCTACGTATTCAAAATACGCTTCTGTCATGAAGTGAGTGGACTATTCACTGGCTAAAGATAAGTCATTCCCCATTTAGAATTCACAATATAATAACCTAGACATGATGAGATTCTCATTTTCATCAATCAGTTAAGAACCAATGTTTATATGTTAAGTAATCCGTGATCTATACCTTACTGTGAAAGACCTCCATTCACATGGACCACTTACTTAAACACAATAGGTCTTTTTCAAACGTAATTGTGCACAAATAAAAAATGTACATTCACAAATAATTTCTGAAAATAAAATTTTTTATTAAAAAATTCGATATTTAAATCAGAAACTTAGTCTAAGAGGGCATATCTCCCAACAAACTCCATGTAGCGTAAGCAGTCAATCCACTTAACTCCAAAATAAAAAATACAAGCCTTAAGCATGTCTTCCAATATCTATATGACGCTCTCAGACATCCATCAGTTAAGGATATGCCGTAATACTGAATCTTAGAGCTGACCCTATTGACTCGTGGAACTTAGTCCAAAACCTTGAAATAAACCTAGGGTCCCGATCCGACACAATGCTTGATGGCACACCGTACAACTTTATAATTTCTCGGGTATAGATTGAGCTAACTTCTCCATTGAGTCCTTTATGTTCATTGGTATAAAATGCGTGGTCTTTGTCAATCTACCTATCACCACACAGATGGCATCTGTCTGCATCTTTGCAATCGGTAAGCCCGTGACAAAGTCTAGTTTACCTCTTCCCACTTCCATTCAGGAATGAGTAATGGTTGTAATAGCCTAGCAATCATTTTTTCCTCAGCCTTCACCTTCTGACAAGTTAGACAAGTTAATACATATTATGCCACATCTCTTTTCATCCCTGGCCACCAAAATGCTTTCTTTAAATCTTGATACATCTTCACTTCTCTGGGATGAATGGCATACTTACTCTTAAAGGCTTCCTCTAATATTTTCCTCTTTAGTATAGGGTCCTTTAGCACACATATTTGATTACAGTAATATAGTACTCTTGCCTTGTCTGTCTGAGAATCCCTATTCCATTTTAACTTCCTTGTCCCTAAAAGTCTGAATTTTGGCACTATCCTATTGTGCCTTACCAATTTCTCTTTTCAAGTCTAGCATCACCTTCGATTGCCTATGCAAATTTCCCTTCCCAAATCTTTGCCTTTTGTTCCAAAATCTCTTGTACTACTAATACTTCCTGTACTCTCGTGCTAGCCATCTTCACTTTCTGACTCAATGTGTCAACTACTACATTAGTCTTTCTCGAATGATGGCTGATAGGACATTTATATTTCTCACAGGAACTCTATCCATCGGTGCTGTCTAAGGTTTAAATCTTTCTGCGTAAAGATGTACTTTGTCGTATTCCATTCAATACAAGTAGTGTCACCATTTCTTTTTGACACACACTACAGTAGCCAATTCAAAATCATGCATTGGATAGTTAACTTCATATGGCTTCAATTTCCTTGAGACATAGGCTATAACATTCCTTTCCTGCATTAGCAACGTCCTCAATCCTTCTCTAGATGCATTGGTGCAAAAAACATAAGGCTTGTTTTCCATTGGTAAGCTCAATACATGACTATCTTTAATCTTCTTTTGAGTTCTTGAAAACTCTTTTCACATTTCTCATTCCAAACACCTAAATTGTCTTTCCTTAACAACTGAGTCATAAGTGAAGCAAAGGTCAAGAATCCCTTATTGAACCAGCAGTAGTATCCAGCCAACCCCTGAAAACTTTTGATCCTTGTGATACTCTCAGGCTATTTCCAATTTAAGATAGCTTCTATCTTATAGGTCTACCTTAATACCATTCTTAATTACCACTCTTTCAAGCAATAGAATTGTATTCAACTAAAATTCTCACTTATCAAACTTAATGGAAATTTATGCACCCTCCACTTTTCTAACATCAACTTCAACTATTCTATGTCCTTAAAATCTTTACAAAATCTATAAAGTATCACCTATAAAGATCACCATAAAACTATCAAAGCAAGATAAAAAATCCTATGCATGTAATCTATAAGTGTTACAACCCTTGTTAATCAGCATGGCATCACCATATATTATTAGTACCTATCCCCAAAATAGGACACTATCTTATGTATATTCCCTCATCAAATTTACACTTAATGATACCCATATCTCAAGTCTAACATAGGAGAAACAACGTATATTCTTGATGATCAAACTATTCATTACTCTATAATCTATTCATAGCTTAAAGTTCCATCCTATTCCTATGCAAACAGTATAGGGTTCTGTAGGCTATAGCATTAGGTTAGATATCCTTGGCATTCTTTTAATAACAGCTTATGAACCATCGTTCCTAGTATTATGCACCACACTTCCTTTACCTACCTCTTCTAAAATTAATCATATCCATACAGTCCACTAGAAAGTATTACTCAATTTTCATAACCAACTCAACTCCTTATTTTGATAATCAAACCATATCTAATATTCTATCATAATCCATAAAAGATGAACAAATTAGATTCCTTGGTAAATTTACTTCTCTAGCCAAAATTTCACCTTTCGGATAAAGCCTATAAACCCCTTCTTCCTTGCACAATAGAGTACGCTCAAACCATTTATAAGAAAATTTTATATTTATCTGCAGTGGGTGGATTCAGCTCCTATACTCTATGTTAGTGTTATGCCTTAGAGGCAATCACTTTTACATTGTATATGACACATTTTATTTTAATAAAAGACATTATTTATCTCACATTTTCTTTTGTTTACTTTTGTATAAAATAACTGTTAGATAAAGTCTCTAATGCAACACTGTGTTAAGAAAATCATGATAGAGATCATGATATAAGATTCCTACTATACTGTATAGTGTTAGTACTTAAATTGTCCCTAGTCGTATTATTAATGAGACAGGACATCATTAATGCATTAAAACTAGCATGTGCTAGACTTCCTGATTTGATCAGGCGGTGGTTCTCATATTTGTGAGTATTGAGATACTCAAAGTCAACACATGGATGCTTGTTAATGGAACAAGTTCATTGGATGACCTAATTATGAGATAATCACATGGATAACTATTTAGTGCCAGTGATATAGTCTCAATATAGCAAACGTGCAAGTATCCTTAGACTTGAGATCTCCAAGGTACTTTATTTGCTGAGCTTTGTGCTTTGATTCTAATCTCTGGAGCCAGATCGAGGGCCGCCTATGGGATGGATATTGGGTACATTGTGAGGTAAACGAAGGTAGTTGAGAGGATCAATAAAGGATTCACCACTCCTAATAGCACAGGCGAATATCTCACAGCCACTTATAGGAATTACTACTCGAGAAGTCCTTGACCAAGGCGGTTGTGTATTGGAAACAGTTCCAATTGATACACATCAATAGTAGTGGGTTCCTGGTACAAGTACTAATATATTCAAGCCAGAATTAATATATATTTTGGAGGGAGTTGGCACTAATTTTGTACTTCAAACTGAATGAGATATTGTATGGTGAAAGGAGTTAATTGCACTGTAGTTTGTTATTGAAGGATTCATGTCAAGCCACTTGACTTCCTGGACTCTTAGGTGGGCATGATGTGTAACACCCCGCTACCTAGGCCTGCCAGGGCCGGGATGTCGCCCTGTCCAAAGGACAATGAGTTTTTATAACTAGGTCACACAAATGAAATAGCGGAATATAAATGATACTTGAACTTAAAATTTATTACATCCCAAAATATATATCAATCCAAGAGTAATTCCCAAAATACCAAAAATAAATCCGTAATAAAATTTATCCACTCTCATCTCCGCAAAATATTACACAAAAATAAATCATCATAAATCTTCCAAAGCAGGTATAATCTAGCTACTCATCCCCACAGTAGGACCGACCTGAAATCATGGTAAAATGGTGGTGAGACAAAAATCTCAATAAATCCGTGTGTGCTTTAGGTGTTCAGTAAAAACAGTTCGTGAATGTAAAGTATAAAATTCTTTATAAGAGATCACCGGCAAGCAATAAACATCAGTAAAAAACAAGAGTGGTGTTTTGGCACTTCCAGCCATATATAATTTATAAAATCAACCACTCGAAAGAAAGGATTACGGGTTACCACATGTTGGGCCCCATAACCGGATGGTCAGCATGCCACACTTTGTGCATACTGCCGGTCAGAATGCCACACTTTGTGCACACTAACAAAAGTAGGTGATTGGCCTACTGGGCAAGATACTCCTCCTTCTCTATACCCAAATAATAACCGGGTGTCCATTCCGGCAAAACACAGTCACTTGACTAAAAAAGAACACTACTAGCTCGGACCAGCACGACTTACTAGACTGTCGTCTTATCCGGGAAGGACTCACCCCTCAGAGGTGGCCACCTACTGAGAGACTTACCCTAACCCCTCAAAGACTAGCCCAGTAGTCCACCCTTATTGAGTACTCAACGACGTTTCCCACTTGGGATAAAATGAACAAAATACTGTTCCACATGAAAATGGCAATTTAAGGGTTTCCAAAGTCTTTGTCAAAATCAGTTTTAGAAAGAGTTTTGAGTTTGATTAAATCTGCTCATTGATCTTTAAATAATTCAATTGTTTGAAATAAGAAAGAATTCAACCCTCAATTGCCTTTACATAAATGAGTGTCTATACTCTCTACATTTGGCTTGCCATAATAAACATTTCACATCAATCAGGTTTTATGCAGGAGCTTACCTGATTCTTGCTCACAATAAAAGGTCTCCAACAACTGACCTAACCCCGCATGGGCAAATACAAATCACAATCAATTTCGAACCACAATCCACTTCCTCAATTTTAAATCAACTCAACTTACTACTACCATGATCCTAGTGTCCCAAGCTCTAAGGCCAAACAATAAATAAATAGGTTTATAAGTTGAGCTTAATTTGATATTTAAGATAATTAATGGTTTGGGAAATAAATTCTAATAAGTTGAAAGTTTAAATCTTGCTAAGAAAAATTTAGAGTTTATTTGATCAAGAGTCCTAGATAGTATTAAATAAAATAATGATTTATTAATAATTTAGTTGTTAGAAAATAATTGATAGCTAAAACTAGTTGAAAATATATTTAATGAGTCTTGCTTGAACAATAATAAATAAATTCTTAATGGGTTTTGATTAAAAGATAATAATTAAATTTTTAGTAATAAATATTTTACTAATTATAATTATTTTCTATAAAAGGCTTTATTTGATTTCAGTATTTTAAGTAATATCTATATATATATATATATATATATATATATATATATTATTTTTCTAGCAAAAATTATTATTTATTTAACTAAAATATCCTTATTATATATAATAATCCAGATCTACCCTTCCTAGGGTTTTTCAAAAATTACTAGTAAAATTATATTATTAAATATTTTATTCATGAAAAAAAATTAGCTTAGGGACAATTAGATCATGATCAAATTTCTATGCCTAACCACAATCAAGAACATATACAATCATCCAATTCATCAAATCATGCATATAAGCATAGATCTAAATTTATCAAGACATGATCTAACCTCTACTAGCATAAATATGATCATGGCTTCAATAATCCAACATGAATATAAATCCTATTCACCAAAGGTGACATAATCTCTAGCATACTTCATCACAAATACTACCTATGACATGGAAACATGCATCAAACCCCAAATTATCATTCAATCAACTAAGATAAACCTTCCATGCATAAATCTCATCTCCTTCACAATCATACATATATTCATGCTTCAATCTCAACAATACATACTCAAATCCTATCACAATCCACATACTATCAACATCATCCTAGAGACATGAATCTAGAATTTAAAAGAAAGATTGAAGGGACTTACTTGGTTGAGGAATACCTTGAAGGAGTTTAGAATGGATCTCAACTCCTAGATGCCTAGCTTCGTCCAAGGAAGATGGAGAAAACATGGCCATAGGAGAAGAAGCCATCTGACTAAGAGAAGAGAGTTTCAGCCATGAGAGGAAGAGAGAGAGAGAGAGAGAGAGAGAGAGAGAGAGAGAGTGAGTGAGAGTGAGAGAGACCATTAGCATGTTTATTCATATATATTTTCACTAGAGATCAAGGTTGGAGAAGATGAAGTTGTTAGAATAAACCGACCTTGAAAGTGTTCTTGAACCTTCACAAAATTTTCTGGTTTTTTATCCAAACTAGCAAGTTGGTTTGTGGAGTTTGATGTTCAGAATGGTGTTAATGGACTTACGGCAGTGAGTAGGTTAAATCTTGAAATTTTAGAGAAGGTTTGAAGTGGTTTGGAGGGGTATTAGGTGAAAAGAAGGAGTAGGTGTTCTTGGTGTGTTGTGTATGTTCTTGAAAGTTGAAGGGATTTAAGAGATTTTGTTTTGCAGCTACCGAAATTCTATGAGAACTAGGGCTGCCGAATTTTCTGTAGGGTTAGAAAGATGGCTCTCTGGTTTGGAAGGGAAAAGGAAAGGCTAGTTGTTAAAATCCTTGAAAAATATTTTTAGGAAGCAAATTTGAAAACTAAATATTCAAGAATATCTTGATTATTGTAGAGCTTTGGAAGTCTGCCATGGCCGACTGTTTGGAGCAGTATTTTGGTTGATTGAAAGCTGGTTTAAGGAGGCTTATGGTGGCCGAAAACAAGGAGCATAATGGTGAAGAAAAAGTCTGGTTATTTGAGGGATACTTTATGGAAGGTTGCTAAACTATGGTGGCTGGAATTTTGGTAATCAATCAAGCATGATTGCAGAGATTTGTTGGAGAGATTTTCGGGCGGCCATGACTGAATTTTGTGCAGAAGCTTAACAGAGATAATGGAGCTCAGTTACTAAAGGTTTAAGGGTGGTTTATGCAGAACAAGATTGGGGTTTCGGCTAAGAGAGAATTAGGAAACAAAGCTGGACAAAAATCTGCACAGCATTTTCGCAGGCTGGAATTTTTTCCTTAGCAGTTTTCGGCTGCCATTTCCTAGCCAGCTTGCAGAGAGTTTGAAGGGGAATTTCAGGGGCTTTCAAGGCTAGTTTCCAGCCTTCTTCATGGAGGAAAAACATGGCTAAGGTGCTGAACAAAATCTGGAAGAAAACAGCTTGGTTTTGGATCTCCAAAGCTGCGATTTGCACAGGAATTTTTCTGGTTTTGCAGCACTTTTGTGCAGTCCAAAAATAGCCAGAAAAATCCAGATTCTAAGCTAAACAAAAGGGCCTTTTCCTTGCAGCATTTGGGAGGGAATAATGGTTAAGAATTTCGACACCTTGAAGGCACACAAAGCTACAAAATTTCAGTTCTATGCATGAAGGGAAATGAACCTAGCTAGAGTGAATTTTTAGCAAGTTCACTAGAGGGATTTATCCTCTTGGAATCTCCCACAACTCTTCCACATTTTCAGACCATAATATGCCTTTCACTAAGACATTTTGATCCTACAAAACCATTGTACTTTACTGAAATTTCTGGATAGGAAATGGCTAGAACAACTTGATCAAACTAATGAGTTGAGAAATAAGGAAAATCAAAGATCAGGGGGAAATGAATTCCCCTTAGGAAATTCATGTAGGGCAAATGAGTAGAATGAGGATACTCCTAACATGTCTCTCTTAGGACAACTTCTCTACCCTACTCCAAGCACATAAAGCTGAAATTATTACTTCCCAAGCAAAAATAAAATTTAACCAAGCTAAAACTCCTATGATGGAATTTGAACCCAATACCTCAAGAACTAATTCTAAGGCTCTAACCACTACACCACAACAACTCTTGTTCTTATTTCCCCTCTAAAAAAAATATTTTCTATTCAATCCTCAAGCTATCTCCCTTTTTCCACCTCAAGTAAAATTTACCATTTTGCCCTTCTCAAGCAATACCCACAACCAAGCCTTCAAGACAATAAATCTCAAATCCAAAACACAGAAAATCATATAAAAATATCTTTAAACATGCAATAAAGTATGATATGCATCCCAACCCCCCTTACTCTAAGACTGGTTTTGACTGGGGTTTCACATGATGTGTTGCTAGATACCGCTCATGATCTGCGAATATGAATTTATTAATTGATGAATTAATAAACCAATTCTGATTAGAATTAGTAGGATTAATTCTAATTAATTATGCATTATTAATTTCAAAGACGTTTGGATTAATTCATATTCACTATCAATTGACTGGGATACCTAATAGATCACACACAATAGAGGATTATATACTTAAGATGCTATTTGATAACATAGTGGGATTAATTGCAAGAAAGAAAAGTTGTTGTGGCTAAATTATAAGTAGTTATAATTTATGGGCCAAATTATAATTGTGAGAACTTGATGTTTTCAATTACAATTAGAGAATTCTAACTGTTTTAGAATTTTCAGTTGGAGTATTTTTCCAGCAGATTTTGTGTAATATATAAAGGATATATGCACGAAATTTCTGAGTAGTGTAAGACACGAAAAACAACTCCCCTAGGGCAACTCACGACATTCTTTCTTCTCTCTCTTGTTGAT
Organism: Voacanga thouarsii; assembly: GCA_026120185.1. Classification (NCBI taxonomy): domain Eukaryota; kingdom Viridiplantae; phylum Streptophyta; class Magnoliopsida; order Gentianales; family Apocynaceae; genus Voacanga; species Voacanga thouarsii. Next base: position 2,562,866 of record JANUWF010003362.1, on the reverse strand, counting down.
ATTGATCATAACCCTAGCCACCATTGTTATTTCTGCTAGCACAGAAATCTTGGTGCTTGGGTGTTCCTCCGTGTGGATTTCTGTTAAAGATAATCACACACTATGATTATAATGGTTGGACGTTCAACTCTCGTGGTGTTTGATCAAGAGGATTGCTGGATTGCGCCTCAACTTGAAGAAGAAAAGTTTTTGTTCTTCAGACTATCATAGAAAGGTAAAAAAGTTGTTACCTTTGTTCTCTATATGTCATGATTTCTATACATATACGGATCCTGGAATGGTATCTCATTTTATTTTTCGGCTGTGCCATATATGATATGCACGTGAGTTACCCAACAGTGGTATCAGAGCCATGCTATGTGAGGATTGCAGACATTGTTTTTGGCATGAAAAGCTGTTTTCATAAATTCGTGTTTGTCTTTGTTCATTGTGAAAACTGTTTTCACTCGAGTCGAAATTGTTTCGAGCATTGTGGGTTGGGTCCGTAGCACAATATGATTGTGTAAAAATTACATCATATTTCGAAAGATGGTTTCTTTATGTGCTGCAAGTTTTTTTCCAGAAAAACGTTTTCTTGAACATGGTTGATTACCTTCCGTTTCATCCTAATTTTCTGTTTTGGTTTTGTTTAAACTAACAAATTGGTTGTTGTTTCAAGTTTCAAAACAGAAAATACTGCTGAGAATTATTCTCACTAAAATTTTGCAGAAGAAGAAGGCACCAGAAACTATTTCTGAAAAATTTTCAAAAATCGCCGCCTTGTTCCTGACTACAGCCGGCGTAGTCGGCGCCGGTTCTGTGCTATTTTGCGAACATCCAGAAATCATTTCTGGAAAAAAAAAATTCCTTAAAACCAGACCGCAGCCGGCACCGGCTCTGGCTTCCAAACCGGTGTCGGTTCTGCTCTATTTTACACATTCCAGCTATTTAAAAAAAAAAATCTGGAATAGCATTTTGAAAAGGAAAAATCTCATTTGATGAGAGACGGGACCCAAAAGCATTTTCTCAAAATTAGTTTTCAGACAAACAATTTTTTTTTTCAAAATAATGATTTTGAAAAATCTTAAATTAGTATATCTTTCTAAAATTGTGATTTTAGAATTTGTTTTATTATTCCAAAATAGTGATTTTGGAATAATAAAAATTATATGTTTATTTTGTTTAAGCATAATTAATGGCATAGTCGATGGTTATGGACTAAAACCAATTATATCTGTTCATGCATTTTACAATTTTGATTTTTTTATGAAATAGGGCTTGCGTGTCCTGCCTTCTTTAGAATTCTTGTGTAATTCTCTTCTCATCTAACTCCCTTCGAATGTAACTCAAGGTTTTCTCCCTTTAGAAAATTATATAATTAGTTTACATAGGTTAGATAGGAGTAGAATTATTCTATTTTGGAGATGGCAACCAAAATAAGGCAAGAAGGTAAGACCTTCTACTTAAATCATACATGAACACATAGTGTTAACTATATTAATTTCTTTTATGGCTTAAAGGAATTAATTTAGGGTAAAGTCCATAACTATACCACGTAATCGTTTTATTATCATGATTATCAATTATGTGATTTATTGATTTTTATACATGTCATTTCTTGAAATCACTAAAAGGAACAAATCACTCAATTAATATTAAACATAATTCCTTCCGTTAATATAGTAAGAACGAGAGTCCTTTTTTGAAATCAGGTTGTTGGGCAAACCCAAGCTTACTTTATATCGGGCATGTTCAAGCTATGGTATTAAATTCCTTGGGAATTAAATTCCTGATTAATGGGTTGGGTTTAACTAAATTTTTTATCCCAATTGGGCAAACTCAAGCATAAAGAAATTTAGAGGAAAGGTTGGAGTAGCCCAAAAGGCTTTAAGATTAAAGGCTGTTAATCACCTAACGATCCGGTAATTACATACGATGTAATTGGTATTGGATACCTATCAATGAACTTAAGGGTGGCTTGTTGGACAAACCTAAGGTTATTCTTGAGGAATTTGGATACCGATCTACTAGGAAAGCTTCCAACGGGCTTTCCCAATTCAATAGTGGGGCTATTAGTTTAAGTAAAATAGTAGAGTAAAAATGCGTTTCATTAAAGTCTTAGTTATTTGCATTTCATGTGCATATACAAGTAACTAATCCTCTCTATCTTTACATCTAGGTCACTTGCATCATGTTAACAAACTTAAACCTACGTAGCATCTTGGAAACCAACAAGTTAACCAAATCAAACTACCTCGACTGGTACAGAAATTTGAGAATCGTTCTCAAATTAAAAAAGTTGCTCAACGTGCTAGATACTCCTATTCTGCCACCACCAGCTCAAGATGCTTATGCTGATGAGCATGTTGTCCACAAAAGGCACAAGGAGGATAGTGATACAGCATCATGTATTATGCTGGCATCCATGACTCCCAAGTTGCAAAAACAACACAAGCATATGAATGCTTAATCGATTACACTACATCTTCGAGAGCTGTTTGATGCCTAAGCCAGAACTGAGAGATACGAGATCTCGAAGCAACTATTCCATTGCAAAATGGCAGAGGGTTCTTCTATGGCCACTTATGGGTTGGAGATGCTGAGATTGATAGAAAAGCTTAGATCTCTCAGGTTTGCAATTGATCATGACTTAAGTGTTGACTTAATTCTACAATCTTTGCCTAATAGTTTCTCACAATTTGTGATTAACTATTAGATAAATAAGATTGAGTCCACCATTCCTGAGTTGATCAATCTTCTCAAAACTGCAGAGTCCTCTATGAAGAAGGATTCCAATTCAGTTTTAATGGTAAAATCTTCTTCTAAGAAGAAAGTTTAAAAGAAGAAGAAGGCTCCCATGAAGCCCAAAGGTGGTGTGAAGAAGAAGGACGCAGCTACCAAGGACACATGCCATCATTGTGGTAAGATGGGCCACTGGAGGTGCAACTGCAAAGCCTACTTGGAGACCATTAAGGATAAGAAGCAGAAGAGAAATCTTACAAGCACTTCTACTTCAACTCCGAGTATGTTTATGATTGAGATAAATATTGCCTTTAGAAATGAGATATGGTTATTAGATACTGGATGTGGATTTCATTTGTGCAATAACTTATAGGGACTAAAGAGCAGTAGAAGGCTAGAGAAAGGCGATATGGACCTACGTACTGCAAATGGGGCAAAGGTTGTTGCACTTGCTATAGGGACATACGAGCTGAACCTGCCTTCGGGATTAGTTCTAGAATTGCTATTATGTACCAGTTTTAATGAAAAACATTATCTCAATTGCGTGTTTAGACTTAAATGGATTTCATTTGATATTTAAGAATAAATATTGTTCTTTTTCATTGAATGATATTCATTATGGTTCAACAACTCTGGTTAATGGTTTATATGTTCTAGACTTGGATAATCCAATTCTCAATATAAACAATAATAAACCTAAAATAGATAACTCTAACACCTCTTACTTATGGCATTGTCATTTGGGCCATGTAAACGAAAATCGTGTTTCTAAGTTACATAAGCTTAGTGACTTAGGGTCATTTGATTATGAATCATATGGCACATGCAAGTCTTGTTTACTAGGTAAAATGGCTAAAACGCTTTTTTCAAGAAAAGGAGAACAGGCTAAGAAGTTATTAGAACTCATACATTCTGATGTATGTTGCCCAATGTCAATACAAGCAAGAGGAGGTTATAACTATTTCATAACATTTATCGATGATCTCTAACGATACGGGTATTTGTATTTAATGAAATACAAATCTGAGGCCTTTGATAAGTTCAAAGACTTCAAGAATGAAATAGAGAAATAAATTGGCAAAAGTATTAAGACTCTAAGATCTGATCGAGGAGGAGAATACTTGAGCCAAGAGTTTCTGAGTCATCTTAGAGATAATGGGATATATTATCTCAATGGACTCTACCACATACACCTCAACATAATGGTGTATCTGAGAGAAGGAATCGAACCCTTCTAAATATGGTACGGACCGTGATGGCTTCTGCAGACCTACCAAAATCATTTTAAGGGTATGCACTAAAGACTTCTATTTATATACTAAATAGAGTTCCGACAAAATCGGTTGATTCTACCCTATTTGAGATGTTCTTTGGTAAGAAACTAAAGTTATCTCACTTGCGAGTATGGGGTTGTCCTGCCTTTGTCAAAAGGCCACAGTCAGACAAACTTGATAGTAAGTCTGACAAGTGTTTGTTTGTGGGATATCCGAAAGAATCCTTCAGATATTACTTCTACCAATCCTCTGAAAATAAAGTATTTGTTTCGAAGCATGCTGTCTTCTTAGAGAAAAAGCACAAGTTCAAAAGGGACAGTGAGAGTAAAATTGAACTTAGTGAAGTTCAAGAAGATCAAACAAATAAGGATCAACCATTTAGTCCCACATCTATTGAGAGAATAGATTAACTTTGTGCTACACAAGAACCTCGTAGGTCTAATACGATACGTGTGGCACCTGAGAGATATGAATTGCTCACTAGTGACCATAATAACGTATTACTCATAGATGAAGATGAGCCTACTACCTTCAATGGTGTTCTAAATAGTTCAGAATCTGGCAAATGGTTTGAGGCCATGAAGTCAGAGATGGATTCCATATACGACAACCAAGTATGGACTTTGGTTGATCCACCCAAAGGAATTAAACCTATTGGGTGCAAATGGATTTTCAAGAAGAAAACGGATATGGATGGTAACGTAATTACCTATAAAGCACGACTAGTGGCGAAAGGTTATCATCAACAATATGATATTGACTATAACGAAACCTTCTCGCCAGTAGCCATGTTAAAAATCCATCAGGATACTTCTATCTATTGCTGCTCATTATGATTATGAGATTTGGCAAATGGATGTGAAAGCAGCTTTCTTAAACGAAAATCTGACTAAGGAAATATATATGACATAACCTGAGGGTTTTACATCCAATGATAGCACAAATGTGTGTAAGCTGCGAAGGTCCATTTATGGACTTAAGCAAGCTTCTAGATGTTGGAACATTCATTTTGATGAAACAATCAAAGAGTTTGGTTTCATTCAAAACATGGATGAGCCTTATGTATACAAGAAGCTCAGTGGGAGCGCAATCGTTTTCTTATTGCTTTATGTAGATGACATATTGCTAACAGGAAATGATATACCTATCTTACAAATGGTTAAAGTTTGATTGTCCAAATAATTCTCTATGAAAGATCTTGGTGAAGCAACCTATATTCTTGGAATAAGGATCTATAGAGATAGATCAAAAAAGTTGCTAGGTTTTTCGCAGTGTATATATATAGATAAAGTACTAAATAGGTTTAGCATGGATCAATCCAAAAAGGGATTCTTACCCATGTCACATGCTGTAAGCCTTTTAAAGTCGATGTCTCCCAAGACACAAGTTGAAAGGGATCACATGAGTAAGATTCCATATGCTTCGGCAGTTGGATCTATCATGTACGCTATGATATGTATAAGGCCCGATGTATCTTGTGCTCTCAGTTTGATAAGCAGATACCAATTTGACCCTGGTGAGAGTCATTGGGTGGCTGTAAAGAACATCCTTAAGTACTTACGAAGGACTAAGGATGTGTTCTTAATATATGGGGAAGGTGATTTGAAAATAAACGGGTATACTGATGCCAGTTTTCAATCTGACAAAGATGACTTCAAATCACAATCCGACTACGTGTTTACGTTGTGCGGAGGGGCAATAAGTTGGAAGAGTTCCAAACAAGAGACTATTGCTGACTCTACGATAGAAGTTGAGTACATAGCCACTTCTGAAGCAGCTAAGAAAGCTATTTGGATCAAGAAGTTCGTGACAGAACTGGGTGTGGTTCCTAGCGTTGTTGGTCCAATATCTTTGTTTTGCGACAACAACAGAGTCATTGCACAAGCAAAAGAGCCACGGTCTCATCAACGATCCAAACACGTACTGCGATGCTATCATCTGATTCGAGAGATCATAGATAAGAATGATGTAAAGATAGAAAGAGTTCCCACGGATGAGAACATCGCTGACCCGCTTACAAAAGCACTATCCCAAAAGAAACATGATTGTCATGTTGAGTTATTCGGTATTAGATACATAAATGATTGGCTCTAGTGTAAGTGGGAGTTTGTTAGTGTTATGCCCTAGAAGCAATCACTTATACATTTTATATGACACATTTTATTTTAATAAAATGTATTATTTATCTAACAATTTCTTTTGTTTACTTTTGTATAAAATAACTATTAGATAAAGTCCCTAGTATAACACTGTGTTAAGGAAATCATGATAGAGATCATGATATGAGATTTCTACTATACTGTATAGTGTTAGTACTTAAATAGTCTCTAGTCGTAGTATTAATGAGATAGGACATCATTAATGTGTTAAGACTAACATGTGTTAGACTTCCTAATTTGATCAGGCGGTGATTCTCATATATGTGTATTGAGATATTCAAAGTTGACACATGGATATTTTTTAATGGAACAAGTTCATTGGATGACCTAACTATGAGATAATCACATGAATAACTATTTAGTGCCAGTGATATAATCTCAATATAGCAAATGCGCAAGTATCTTTAGACTTGAGATCTCCAAGATACTTTGTTTGCTGAGCTTTATGCTTTGATTCCAATCTCTGGAGCCAGATCGAGGGCCACCTATAGGATAGATATTGGGTATATTGTGAGGTAAACGAAAATAGTTAAAAGGGTCAATAAAGGATTCACTACTCCAAATAGTAGGGGCGAATATCTCACGGCCACTTATAGGAATTACTACTCGAGAAGTCCTTAGCCAAGGTGATTGTGTATTGGAAATAGTTCCAATTGATACACATCTAGAGTAGAGTGTAACACCCCGCTACCTAGGTCCGCCGGGGCCGGGGATGTCGCCCCGTCCAAAGGATAAGGGGTCTTTATAACGAGGCCACACAAATAAAATAGAGGAATAAAAATAATAAAAATAATACTTCAACTTAAGATTTATTACAGCCCAAGAATAAATCCAAGAATTCCCAAAAAGAAACAAATCCATAAATAAAATTATCCGCTCTCGTCTCCCCAAAGTAATACATAAAAATAAAAGACAATATTCTCTTCCAAGGCAGATAACACTAGCTACTCATCCCCACAGCAGGATCGGCCTGAAATCATGGTAAAAAGGTGATGAGATAGAAATCTCAGTAAGTCCGTGTGTGCTTTGGGTGTTCAGTGAAAACAGTTCGTGGATGCAAAGTGTGAAATCTTTATAAGAGAAATATTGGCAAGCAATAAATATTAGTCAAAAGCAAGAGTGGTGTTTTCCTCTTTTTGAAACCATACAAGTGCCCAATAAAATCAACCACTCATAATGGTCGTCATGGGTTACCACACGTTGGGCCTCATAACCGGTCAGAATGCCTAACACTTTGTGCAGACTGACAAAAGAAATACTAGCAAACAATGAATGATGTTCAAAAATAAGAGTGGCGTTTTGGGCTTATCTAGCCGTACATAATTTATAAGATCAATCACTTTAAAGAAAGGATTATGGGTTACCACACGTTGGGCCCCATAATCGGTCAGAATGCCTACTGCCGGTCAGAATGCCTAACACTTTGTGCAGACTGACAAAAGATAGGTGATCGGCCTACCGGGCAAGATACTCCTCCTTCTCTATACCCAAACAACAACCGGGTGTCCATTCCGGCAAAACACAATCACTTGACTGAAATAAAACAAACTTCTAGCTCGGACCGACCTGACTAAGTAGTACTGACGTTTCTCTAAGTTGAGCTTATCTTCTGGAGGTGGCCTCCTGCCAGAAGACTCACTCTTGCTCTTCAAAACTAGTACTACCAGCCTACCCCCATTGAGTACTCAACGTAACATATCCCACTTGGGGAGAAAATGAACAAAACACAGTTCCACTTGAAAATGGCAATTAAGGTTTTCCAAAGTCTGGGGCAAAACTGGTTTTAGAAAGAGTATTAGGTTTTGAGTAAAACCGCCCCTTGATTGGCAAATAATTTATTTGTCTGAAATGAGAACGGAAATAATCCTCAATTGCCTTTACAGAAATGAGTGTCCATGCACTCTACATTTGGCTTGTCATAAAAATCATTTTTGCATCAAACAGATTTTATGCAGGAGCTTACCTGATCCTTGCTCACAACAAAGGTCTCCAATAGCTGACCTGACCCGCATAGGGTAAATACAAACCGCAATCAAACTCAAGCCAAAGACTCACTTTCTCAAATAAAACTAACTCAACTTACTACAACCATGTCCCTAGTGTCTCAAGCTTTAAGACTCAATAATAAATAAAAGGGTTTATAAAATAAATCTAGTTTGATATCAAAATAACTAGAGTTTGAGAAATAGGTACAAAAGTTGAAGGTTTAAATCTTGCTAAAAATAAATTATGGTTTATTTGAAAAAGGGTCCAAGGTAGTATTAGGTAAAATAATGATTTATTAATAATTTAGTTGTTAGAAAATAATTGATAGCTAAAATTTGTTGAAAATAAATTTAATGAGTCTAGCTTGAAAAATAATAAGCAAATCCTTAATGGGTTTTGATTAAAAGATAATAATTAAATTTTTAGTAATAAATATTTTATTAATTATAATTATTTCCATAAAAGGCTTTAATTGATTTTATCATTTTAAATAATATATATTTTTTTCCCAGCAAAATCTATTATTTATTTGACTAGAATATCACTATTTTATATAAAAGACCAAATCCACATTTTCCCATGGTTTTCAAAATTTTACTAGAAAAATCATATTATTAAATATTTTATTAATGAAATAAAATTTAGCTTAGGGACAACTAGACCATGATCATATTCCTATAGCTAACCACAATCATAAGCATATACAACCCTTCAATTCATCAAATCATCCAAATCATACATACAAGCATAGATCTCAATTTATCAAAACATGATCTAACCCCTACTAGCATAAATAAGATCATGGCTTCAATAATCCAACATGAATATAAATCCTATTTACCAAAGGTGACATAATCTCTAGCATACTTCATCACAAATACTACCTATGACATGGAGACATGCATTAAATCTCAAATCATCATATAATCGACCAAGATAATCCATCCATGCATAAATCTCATCTCCTTCATATTCATACATACATTCATGCTTCAATCTCAACAATATATATATATACTTAAATCCTATCGCCATCCACCTACTATCATCATCATCCTAGAGACATGAATCTAGAGTTTAAAAGAAAGGTTGAAGGGACTTACTTGGTTGATGAATGACTTGAAGGAGTTTAGAGAAGATCTCAACTCCTAGATGGCTAATCTTGTTCAAGAAAGGTGGCGAAAACATGCTCATGGGAGAAAAAGTCATTCGGCCAAGAGAGGGGAATTTTCGGCCATGAGAGAGAGAGAGAGAGAGAGAGAGAGAGAGAGAGAGAGAGAGAGAAAGAAATCATTAGTATGTTTATTCGCATAGGTTCTCATTAGAGATCAAGATTGGAGAAGATGAAGTTGTTAAAATAAATTTACCTTGAATGTGTTCTTGACCTTAACAGAAATTTCTGGTTTTTGATCCAAAAGTGCTAGTTGGATTTTGGAGTTTAATGTTAAAAATGGTACGGATGGACTCACAGCAATGAATGGATGAAATCTGGAATTTTTAGAGGTAGTTTGAAGTGATTTGGAGAAGTATTAGGTGAAAGGAAGTAGTAGGTGTTCTTGGTGTAGTGTGTGTTCTTGAAGGTTGAAGAAAATCGAGAGATGGTAATGCGCAGCTGCTGAATTTTTGTGAGAGATATGGGTGGACAAATTTCTGTAGGGTTTAGGAGGTTTATTCTCTGATTTGGAAGGGAAAAGGAAAAGTTAGTTATTACAATCTTTGAAGAATATTTTTAGGAAGTGAATTTGGAAACTAAATATTCCAAGAATATCTTGATTGTTGGACTGCTTTTGGAAATCTGCCATGGCTGATTGTTTGAGCAGAATTTTGTGGGATTAATGCTGACTTATGGAGGCTTATGGTGGCCGAAAGTAGGGTGCACAGTGATGAAGAAGAAGTATGGTCCATTGAGCAAAATATTATGGAAGGTTACTAAATAAGATGGCTGAAATTTTGGAAACCAATCAAGCTAAATTGTAGGGATTTGTTTGAGAGATTTTTAGACAGCCATTGATGGAATTTCATGCAGAAGTCCAAGGGGACCAATGGAGATCTGTTTATGGAGGTTTAAGGAAGGTTTTGACAGCTTAAGGTTGGTGTTTTGGCTGGAAGAGAGATAGGAAACAAGCTGGACAAAAATCTGCACAGAAATTTCGCTGCACAGTGATTTTTCTGGCAGATTTTCGTCTGCTGTTCAAAGCCATTTTGCAGCGAGTTTTGAAGGGTATTTCAAGGGTATTCAAGGCTGGTTTCCAGCCTTCTTTATGGAGGAAAAACATGGATAAGGTGCTGCACAAAATCTGGGAGAAAACAGCTTGGTTTGGAGCTCTCAAAGCTGATTTTCGTACAGGAATTTTTCCTGTTTTGCTCCAGCTTGAGCAGTCCGAAATTGGGCAAAAACTTTCATGTTTCAAACTGATCCTAAAGACCATTTTTTTGGTAGCATTTGGGAGGGAATGTTAGCTAAAAATTTTGACCATTTGAAGGTACAACAAGCTGGAAAATTTTCTGCACATGCCATGAAGGAAGGGGAACTAATTTGAAGTGAAATTTCAGTAAGTTCACTAGAGATATTTTCCTCATGGAATTCCTCACAACTCTTCCATATATTTTAGACCATAAGAAGTCTTTCACCAAGACATTTTGATTCTAAAAGGTCTCAGCACTCTACTGAATTTTCTGGAAAGAAAAGGGCTAGAACATCTTGATCAAACTAATGAGTTGAGCATTAAGAAAAATTAAAGAACAAGAATGAATTTCCCTTGAAGAATTTCGAGTAGAGTAAAAGGAGTGGAATGAGGTTACTTCTATCATGTCTCTCCTAGAATATCATCACCACATTAATCTAGGCCCTTAAGGCCGAAACCATCCTTTCCCAAGCAAAATAAAATTTACTCAAGCTAAAACTTCTATGATGGACTTTGAACCCAAGACCTCAAGAATTAATTCCAAAGCTCTAACCACTACACCACAACAACTCTTGTTGCTATTTCTACTAGGAAAATTATTTCCTATTCAATCCACAAGCTATCTCCTTATTTTCACGTCGGGCAAAAATTATCATTTTGCCCTTCTCACTCAATAATCATAATCAAGCCCTCTAGACTATAAAGCACAAATTCAATGCACATAAAATCATATAAAAATATATTTAAACGTGCAATAAAATATGATATGTATCCCAACCCCCTTACTCTAAGGTTGGTTTTGGCTGGGGTTTCACATAGAGGGTTCCTGGTACAAGTACTAATATATTCGGGCCAGAATTAATATATATTCTGGATGGAGTTGGCACTAATTTCGTACTCCAAACCGAATGAGATATTGTATGGTGAAAGGAGTTAATTGCACCGTAATTTGTTATTGAAGGGTTCATGTCAAGCCATTTGACTTCCTGAACTCTTTGGTGGTCATGATGTGTTTCTAGATACCGCTCATAATATGGGAATATGAGTTTATTAATTGATGAATTAATAAACCAATCCTAATTAGAATTAATAGGATTAATTATAATTAATTACGGATTATTAATCTCAAAGACGTTTGAATTAATTCATGTTCGCTACCAATTGACTGGGAAACCTAATAGGTCACACACAATAGAGGATTATATATTCAAGATGTTATTTGATAACATAGTAGGGTTAATTGCGAGAAAAAGAAGTTGTTGTGGCCAAATTATAAGTAGTTATAATTCATGGGCCAAATTATAATCGTGAGAATGTGATGTTTCCAATTACAATTAAGGAATTCTAACTATTTTAGAATTCTCAGTTGGAGTATTTTTCCAGCAGATTTCGTGTAATATATAGAGGATATATGCGCAAAATTTTTGAGTTGTGTAAGACACGAAAAAAAAAAAAACATCAAACCCTAGGGCAACATTCTTTCTTCTCTCTCTCGTTGATACTGATCATAACCCTAGCCGCCATTGTTATTTCTACTAGCACAGAAATCTTGGTGCTTGAGTGTTCCTCTTTGTGGATTTTTGTTAGAGATAATCACACACTGTGATTATAGTGGTTGGACGTTCAATTCTCGTGGTGTTTGATCAAGAGGATTGTTGGATCGCTCCTCGACTTAAAGAAGAAAAGTTTTTGTTCTTTAGACGATCATAGAAAGGTAAAAAAAGCTGTTACCTTTGTTCTCTATATGTCATGTTTTCTACATATATGCGGATCCTGGGATAGTATCTCGTTTTATTTTTCCGCTGCGCCATATAAGATATGCACGTAAGATACCTAACACTCTACCCTATCACTACTCAAATGAATAGTACACTACACAATATAAAGGATGAATAAAACAAGGATCATACAATGTATTCTCTTCAAGAGATAAAATAAAGAATTAATCTTGCACCACGGCTGTATCTGATCCTATGCCCTCTTTGCTCAAAGCTAACACTTGTTTTATCACTTATTGTAAAACCCCACCTAAGACTACCTTAGAATTAGAGGGAAGGGATACATTTCATGGTATATTGCATAAATATATTCTTTTTGGGTGAATTTGTGCATCTTTAAATTACTATTGTGGCCTTTATGATTTATTTATGCTAGATGAGTGTAGGGGGCAACTAGAGAATTTTTCTTAAAGATGAGAGAAGAAGAGACTCAGGTTGTAGAAGGGAAGAGAATTAGGTTAATAAAATAAGAATAAGAATTAATGTGGTTAAGTGATTAGAGCTTTGTGGTTAGTTCCTAAAATCTAGAGTTTAAATCCCATCAACTAGGAATTATTTTTAATTATCCTAACTAATGTTTGAATTTTATTTCTTGCACTCCATGAAACTAGGAATGTTGTCTTGGGGAGACATATTGCTAATATTCTAACCATGTGATCTTGTCCTAAAGAAAATCTAGAAGAGTTTTATTCTCCATTATTTTAGCAACCTATGTCCTAACATATTTGAATTTAAAATATTCTTATTTCGTGAATTATTTTAATTTTATTATAAAATATTCTAGATTATCTTGGACATGGGATTTAAATAAATTCCAGCTTTTGGAGCCAAAACATAGGAGGATTAATAGTGTAGTTTGTTTTTCAAATTAAATCACCAAATTACTTACCTAAACAATTACATTTTTTGTTGTTCTTGTTATGGTGAAAAGCTGGAAAATTATCTTTAGTTCTTCTTCTTAACTTGTTTTCAAAATTGGGCAGCTTGAGCATCATTTCTTTCTTTGCAAATCAAGCACTCCTTTTGGTGTGCAAAGCTAGAAACAAGCATGTGGATTTCAAACCTTTCATAGCTCGATTAGACCAGAAAATTTCCAGCAAACAAGTAAGTACCTTAGCCAAGAAACTTTGGGAATTCAATACCATGAATTAGTTCTTTCATGGTTCTTGTTCTTGTTCAAGTTAATGGCTGGAAAAATCACCATTAAAAGACCTTGAGATACTCCTATTCAATATCTGAAAATCAATTCAAAATATTTTAAATTTTAGCTAACAATCTTCCTACATCTTATCATTTCTTCTAGCTACAGGACCAGAATTTTTTTCAAGCTTTTTCAATTTTTAGTTAGCTAGCATTTCTCTAAATTTCTTCTTCATTTCTTCCTCAATATTTTCGGCCACACTAGATACCATAGCTGAACATTTTCTCTTCTTCACCAACCATGGCCAACAAAACTCCATTAAAACACCTCAAACCTCTTCTATTTTCTCTCCATTCAAAATACTTTCAATTTGAAAATTAAATTCCACATTTTGCTCCATCAAACCCTCACCTATCTAGCAACCAACTCTATCAAACTAAACCAGAACTTCTGCACACATTCAACAAGGAATTTTGGCCATCATCACCAAGAACACTCTCAAACATCTTCTAATTTTCTCTCTTACCCTCTATAGAACACCAAGAACACTAAGAACACACACTACTTTCCTTAAACCATTTAGTCACTTTTAAACATCCCAAACCACTCTAAAACCTTCAAATCAATTAGAGTGCATCCTATTCTTTCCTTTGGTACACTTTATAACACCAAAACAACCAAAGTTCTACCTTCCTTTGGATCAAAACAAGCACTTTTCTTTCCAAGTCAAGAAGAGCACCATAAGGTAAACTAAGTCCAAACATCTTCTTTCTTCTTCTTTTCTTTACTTTCATTTCTTTTTACTCTTTTCTCAACCTTTCTCTCTCTCTTAGGTGAATTTAATGGTAGCCAATGTTGGACTCCTTCAATTCTTGGTTTCTCAAAGGACTCATCGAGGCATTTAAGGCTCTTCGATTGCCAAAAAAAAAAAAAACATTTTCAACTTAAATCGATCATCGAACAAATATTTTGTCCTAAACTCCCTCATTTATTTTAGAACTCAATATTAATAGGATGACAACTTATAGAAGTATTGATGTGATGGTTGATGATCTAGTAATGTTGGGGAAGATAGATGTATGTTTATATGATGTGGATGATTTTATGATATGATGGTTGAGATTTGCATTAGGACAACTCTATGAAGTATATTTGGATTTTGATATTAATATGAGGTCGTGATACATTTGTTAGTATATTTGTGAATTAGATCTATATGACACTAGCATGAGATAATATGGTAAATAATGGAGATTATTTCTATTATTACTTTTAGTAATGTTTTAATATTATTAATCTTGCCATCAATTATCATGCATGCATTTATATTTCTAACAATACTACTTTTGCTATGAAAAAAAATATTATTATTACTCTACTTGTATAATTACTACTCTATTTATTAATAGAAAATTTATTACTAATTTTAATTATTAATAGTAATATTATTGTTACTTTTGATACTAAAATCGTTGTCATTATTGTTACTTTATTACTAACATTACTATTAATAATATTAGTAATATTATAAGTATTATTATTAGCATTACTATTTTTAATTATCACCAATATTATTATTACTTAACGTAATCACTTTAGAGAAATATTAATAAAATTATTATTATTACTATTATCGTTGTTAGCCATGTTATTTTTTAATGATATTATTATTATTATTATTATTATTATTATTATTATTATTAAACATTATTATTTTTATTTAAAACATAAATATATACATATTAATATCATCATTACTATTTATATTATTATTTCTATTATCCTTATAGCAATATTATTATTAATGAAATTATCAATACTTTTGACAATATTATTATTTTTGGTTGTACTCAATTAATACTTATGCCACTTACTTATGTTTTATAGTATCAAATTATTCTTATATTAATGTAAACCTCTAAAATATTTTATCAATTAATTTTAGAACTCCTAAACCATTAATATCGTATTTGAGTGTTGCTATTGATAATGTGTATGTAAAGTTCAGAGTTATTTGTATCTATACAATTTTGTTGCTTAGTTGTGCACCAAAAGTAACACATATCCTGTGTTTACTCCAGATAGGATTAGGTTGCCTTGGGTAAGACTTGGAGTATTATTTTATCTGTGAAATCAAGGGATCAAATAAGTCCTTGCTTAAAGGGGTTTGTTGAACAAAAGTGCTTCTGTAAGTCAAGTATACTGATTACCGTGGAAGATGTACTTTGGGATGTAATTATGGACATCTTATTCCTTCTGCTAAAATAAAATACTTTTTAGTCAAGCAAACAATTTCCCAAGCAAAACGTTAAATTTTTCTTAAACCATTTTTTTTTTTTTAACTAGATTGTTTGAAAACCATAATTGCTACTTCAAAAAAAACACTATATTGATTCTACTCTTTCCAAGTGGGATAAACATAGTGTTAAGTACTCAATAAGGGTAGACTACTAGAACTATTCTTTGAAGGGTCGGGGTAAGTCTCTCAGTAGGTGGCCACCTCTGAGGGGTGAAATTTACCTAGACAAAAAGCCAGTTTTGGTTGGTCAGGCCGGTCCAAGCTAGCAGTACAGTTCAAGTGGATTGTTTATTTTTGGAGTGGACAACTGGTAAGTTTGGGTGTAGAGATGGAGAAGCATCTCAATACCCAATGTGCCGATCACCCACTTGTATTGTGATGTAAGATTTCACAGTACACGATCATAATGCAGGGTTTCATGGCTATGAATATGATGCATGGTTTCATATTCAACTTTATTTGAGTGGTTTATTTCTTTACAAGTTGGGCACTTTTATTTTGCAAATGCTAATAAAACACCACTCAATGTTCAAAGATGAATTTTTGGACTTGCAGACTTTTCGTTGTGACTTGTCCAAAATTTGTATACATGAAATGTTTTCTTAAACTGTTATGAGTACACATATGATTTACTGAGAAATGTTTCTCACCACCTTTTTATATCATGTCTTCAGGCCGATCCTACTTCGAAGGTTGATTTACTTATGTTGCCATGAGTTTGGAAGATTTATTTTGATGTACTTATTTATTGGGAGATTTAGTTACCTTCTATTTGTTTCGAGACTTGTGCAAGTATTGTTTTGAGATTGTAATAAGTTTTAATATTAAGTTATTTCCTTCTATATTTTCTATTACCTAGTTATAAAGACTCCTTGTCCTAAGGACAGGGTGACATCCCCACCCCTTTTGGGGTTTGTAGGTAGTGGGGTGCTACAAGTGGCATCAAAGCCTAGGTTTAGGCAATAATTTGAAGTATTTAGAATTATTTCTTAAGTTATATAATCTTTTGGCTAACCTGAGGTGTTCATGTTGTTGGATGGTTAGGATATATGGAACTACAAGGAAGACCATGAACGGGCAGCCATAACACCGACAATTCGTATCCAGCCAGAAAACCTACCTGTACCACAACCCGCACCTAAACTAGAAATACCTATGGAATAGAGCAGTGAGGATGAGGTTCAAATTTTTGATCCACCACCTGTACCCATGTTAGATTTGATCACTGATAGTGAGGATGAGGGTGATGCTATGGATTATGAGCCAAACCCACCCATTCTAGTGATTGACTTGACAGCAAACAGTGATGACCTGGGGGAGATAGACTGTAAGTCTCTACCTAAACCTTCTTTTGTACCTCACCCAAACCGCGTTGAAACTGGGGAAAGTTTTAGGAGACCAGGGAAAGGAATCTATAACCTCTGAGTTTGTAAGTGGTGTGGGAATATATTTCTCTAAGAACTCTAGGGGTTGGCTGTTTGAAGGTGACATTGAAGATTCTGAGTTTTGGAGTCTTTGCGAAATTGGCAGTCTGTTTGTTTATTGCTTTTAATAAATCTCTATATTAGTGATTCACTTCTTTTCTTTAAATTTTTTTTTGCAAATACAGGTATCGTAGTGTACTCTATTCTTCATAGGATATTCCCTTTTATGTAAAACTTTCATATTACATTTATGTTTATATATCAGTTGTTTGCGCAATTTTGGATATACTTGAACTTTGGGGCATAACTCATTATTTGGGCGTGATGTTATAGAATGGCACCAAAACACTGAGTTGCTACAACCAGTAGGAAAGTTCTTGATCCAAAACCTGTGGCGCCTTAGTTCGATACCACTCAGTTATCTACACCAAATCAAGAAGTCGAGAACGATCCAAACCATGAAGTGGAGTCTGAGGTACCCATTGAGGATAGGGTAAGCTTTCAACAAGATGACGAAAATATTATAGACCATAACGAAACGAAGAAATCCAAGAAGGGAAGATGAAGCTCTGGAGAGGTTCTTGAAATTTCAACCTCCCACTTTCTTAGGTGAGACGGAGCAAGACCAGAAGGCAAAACAGTGGATGGAACAATTGGAGGATATTTTTTCTATACTCCAGCACACGAAAAGAGGATGATCAAATTTTTTGTATTCAAATTACGAGGACCAGTTCGTGCATGTTGGCAGTAAGTCCAAGAAGATTGGGAGCTATCAGATCAGGATTGGACTTGGGATAATTTTGTAGAGGCCTTAAGGGTGAGTATATACCTTAGTGGATCATGGAGAAAAGGGATGATGAGTATTAGAATCTGAATCAAGGGAGCATATCTATGGCTCAGTATGCCACTCTTTTCAATCAATTATCGAAATACTACAAAAGATTGGTGGATACCGAGTAGAACAGAACCAATAGCTTGTTAAGGGCCTGAAGCAGGAGCTGAGAAGGGCTTTGGCATCTTTCCCACCAATGACGTACTCAACAGCAGTAGATGCAGCCCCCCAAACTGAGAATGAGGATAAGCACAGAATGGGACAAAGAACCTTCTTACCGAGACAATCACCAAGGCAATTTCTGAAGCAATAAACTAACAAGTGACCTGCCAATTAGCAATGGCAGAACAAAGGAAAGCAAGCATGTACTACACTAACTAGCCTTACTCAAAACTTGCTCACATGTCGATACTGTGGCAAGAGAGGTCATGTGGAGAAAGATTGTTGGTCTAAGGGAGCTGTAAGGAAATGCTATAACAGCAGAGACCTGAACCATCTCCGAAACACCGGTCCCAAACCTCTATGAATTGGGCAAAAAGTCCCAACTCAAACCACTGGAGTAACAGAGCAAATAACACGGGGGGCCTCCAGAAGTTAAGTTCACTATAGACCTAATCCCAGGAGTGGAATTTGTATTATGGACCCCATACCAGATGGCTCTTGCGAAATTAAAGGAACTAAAAAAGTAATTAGAAGGGCTAGTGAAGCAAGGATATATAAGGCCAAGTACTTTACCATAGGGAGCCCTTTTACTATTTATGTAGGAAAAAAATAGAACATTGAGGCGTTGCATCAACTATTGAGGGCTGAACAACTTCACTATTAAGAACAAATATCCTCTATCATTGATTGATGAACTGTTTGACCAGCTAAAAGGATCTAGCTGCTACTCTGATAGGGGCTAAATTAGTCATATTTTTCCTAGTTATTTGAGGTTCTTTTATAATACATTTTATCCAATAACTAGTCATATTCCTTCATGTTTAAGATTTTACCCTTAGAAAGGTATTTTGTGCATTAATTTAGATTTTAGGGGTAAAGCGAACCAAAAACATCGAAAATAAAATAGAAGCAGTGCCTCTACTGGCGCCGGCCATGTGCTGATGACACGAACTTCGAGGCGACAAAATTGTTGAAATAGGGCGAAATAGAACCGAACCGGCGCTGGCTGCACTCTAGATAACATTGCGTAGAAATCAAGAAAAAATCGATGAACAAAGGAAGAAACAGAACACAACCGGTGCCGATTCCAACAGCCAAGGCGGCACCGGCTGTGCCCTGAGAAAAAGACAGAATCTTGATTTTTGGACGTGATTTTTGATAATCTGTGGAGTTTTAGTACTTTCCTACTTCTTCTTGACCAAGAACATTACACCAACGAGTTTAGGCATTTCCTAAGCCTATAAATAGATGGAAAACACAAGAGAAAAGAGGAGAATTCATTGATCATCATAGAAAAATTACTCAAATCAAAGGAGGAATTCTTCAATTCAAGAAGGATTGTACAAGAAGGTCTTCAAAGGAAGAAGAAGAAGGCTTGTCTATGAGTGCTTTCTTTTACTTTGTTTTCTTTTTCTTGACAATGATGTATTAATTGTTTTATTATAATTTGACATTATTTTAGATATTCATGATTTTTAGAGTTGTTTGATCTTTTGATTAATTGATTGTTATTCTTGGTATTTGATTACTTGTGCTTATTACAAGATTAATTGGTTGTTCTTTCCATTAACTTGCTTGGACAAAGGGGTTAAGAGTAGGGACAAAGTAGTTAAAGGTTAATTGATGTCTGTCAAGATATGGATTCATTGGTTAATTTCATGGGTAATTTGCTAGGAATGGAAATTTAATCAAGGATTGTGGTTAATGTGTCTTTTAGGTGAATTAGTTGAGACATGATATGTGATGCTAATTTGTTTAGAAGATAGGGATTTCATGGATTGGACAAAGAAGTGAATCTATATTATCCTTCATGATGCCAAGAGAATAATTAGTTATGATAAAGATTGGGTACTTTAAGATCTTGTTTGTCTAAGCAATGGCTTAAGTTACATAATTCTCCATCCATGACATGTATATATTTTTATTTTATTTTATTTTTCTTTTTATTTCTTTTTAATTTATTGAGTCTGTTAAACAATGGAAGAAAGGTGACTAATGCATACTTATTCCTGCAGGATCAACACTCGTTTGAACCCTATATTATGTTAATGATGAGTACATTTGCTCATATGTGTAATTTGGGGTTAACGTTTTAATTTAAACTTGATTGGGAATGTGTTTAGTTTTTATATGATTTTTATACCCAAATCCAAACACATCAAGTTTTTGGCACCGTTGCCGGGGAACAATAGCATGAAAGCTTGGATTTTGTTGATTTAACCATGTGAATATGTAAATATGTACAATTGTTCTTTTCGCAAAAAGGTGCTATCTTTTGTATCTTGTGTATCTTGTATACCTTTGTAACCTAACCTACTAACTTTGACTATGTAATTTTGACTAACTTTGTAATCTTTTAATTTTATTTTAATCATAAATTCTGTAGCTAACTTACTTCTTGTTTTTTCTAGGTGTTATCCTTGGTACATGACCCGAAAATTCAAAGGCAAGATAGTCAATTTTAACCCTGAAATCAAAAGGACACTATCAAAGATCCGCTGGACAATCCAAAGGAACTTGATCGTCGAAATAGATGGTGCTCAAAATAACAATGCTAGAAATATGAGGGTTATGGATGACTTTGTGAAACCCGCAATCTCGGGCATAAGCTCGAGTATTACTAGGCCAAGGGTGGATGCAAACAATTTTGAAATAAAGCCC
Source organism: Voacanga thouarsii (assembly GCA_026120185.1). Taxonomy (NCBI): domain Eukaryota; kingdom Viridiplantae; phylum Streptophyta; class Magnoliopsida; order Gentianales; family Apocynaceae; genus Voacanga; species Voacanga thouarsii. The sequence goes on along the minus strand of JANUWF010003362.1, from coordinate 2,542,024 downwards.
AATATTATCCAGATGGTTCAAAACATGGTTCAATTTGATGGGCTACCTAAAGAAGACCCCAATGCACATTTAGCAAGTTTTCTTGAGATTTTTGACACGTTTAAAATGAATGGTGTTTCTGAGGATGCCATAAAGTTAAGACTTTTTCCTTTTTCTTTGAGGAATAGAGCCAAATCATGGTTAAAGTCTTTACCTACAGGTTCCATCACTACTTGGAATGCCCTAGCTGAAAAATTTCTAGCCAAATATTTCCCTCTAGCTAGGACAACAAAACATAGAAATGAGATATTCGCCTTCCAACAATTAGATTCTGAGCTTTTGTATGAAAGTTAGGAGAGATTCAAGGAGATGCTAAGAAAATGCCCACACCACATATTTGAGCTAGGAATGCAAATGCTAATCTTTTTGAATGGTCTTACGTTCGCAACATGTCAAGTGGTGGACTCTTCTACAGGGGGTTCCATCAATCATAAGACCCCGAAACAAGTATTTGATCTTATTAAAAATCTAGCTTCTAATAACTCTTCTTGGAGAAGTACAAGGTCTAGAGCTCGTGTACAAGGGGTACACAAAGTGGATGCTGTGGCAGCTTTGGGAGCTAAAGTGGACGCCTTAACTCAAAAGATAGAACAAATGGTAATACCTCAAGGCCAAGTATTAAACGTGTGTTGTGATTTTTGTGGAGAGGGACACCCGAATCATGAATGCCAAAACATGGGGTCACTCCAAGAAACCTCGGAACAAGCGGCCTTTGCAGGTAATGTCCAGCCAGGTAACAACCCTTATAGCTCTACCTATAATCCTGGTTGGAGAAATCAACCTAATTTCTCTTGGAGCAATAGAAATCAACCTAGGCAAGGTTCTTTCAATTTTGGAGGAAATCAAAGGAACCAAAATCTTATGAACAATAATGCAGCACCTCCAAAGCCACAATTGGAAGGATTAATTGACCAATTGGTAAGTACAACGGATTCGAAGTTTCAAAGGGTCGATGTTACAATGAGGAACCTAGAGGCCTCAATGCGCAACTTGGAAAACCAAATTGGTCAACTAGCTAAATTATTCGGGGATCGTCAAGCCGGGACATTGCCAGGAAACACTAAGGAGAATCCACGGGATCAAAGCCGTGGAAAACATTGAAGCCTTTTTCTTTTACTTACTTTACTTTTAGTTTTGGGATTGAAACAATTTTTATTTCTGTCATTTTGAGTGATTGTTTTTCATAAATTAAAATGCATTATTCATCATTATTGTGTGTTCATCATTATATATATATATATATATATATATATATATATATATTATATTGGAGAACCGGACAGAATGCAATCGACGCTGGCTAGGGCTATGACCGGCGTCGATTCCTGTCAGGTAAGGCGCATAATATAGGCTATTTTGGCCACTTTTTCATTCAAACTCTTCAACTCCCTCTCAAAACCTCTCTAACCTGCGCCGGCTTCACCTCCCCAACTTCCTAAAATTAGATGTTTCACCTCCTAATCACTTCTATACCATCTATCTACCTCTCTTTTATTGATCCTACGGATCAAAAATCTCAAAATCTTCCATTTTATATACAAACCCCACCTTCAATCCACCAGCAAGGAGCTTGGATTTCTATAAAAAGCTTACATCTTTTGCTTACCCATGCATACACGAGCACAAAGGTATGATTTTTATTCACTTCCCACGGTTAAAATGGTGTATATGACTTTTTCTAATTTTAGGGATAATTTTGGCTGAAAATTGGGATTGTTTATGTTATTTTGCATTGTGCATTACTCCTTGAGCTTCATGATTTTGGATAGTGTTGGAGTTAATGGTTCTTGGATGCTTAATTCATGCACATGATCATTAGGAACTTCATGCATATATTTAAGGTTAGAATTGTGGCCATTCATGATGGTTGACTAATCATTACATATAGAACTTGAATTGGTTTTTATATAATGCCATGCTAATGCCTACATTCACATGATCATGTATACTGGAATGCATTGGGGATATTCAACACGTTTATTCTTTACAGTGAGCTTTACATGTATTGTTACAAGTTATGTTGAATTGATTGGAGGGGATTGAATTGATTGTTGATTGGAGTGTATACATTGAAGGCGTTTAGGCTTTGTGGTTGTGAGATTGGTTGAGTCAGAGTTGAGAATTGTGTTTGTAACGGATAACTAGACCCTGTTTACTTCTTTGCACTCATTTGTTATAACCTCCTATTTTCACCACTCCTTACTTGATAACATGTCTCGAGCACGAGGTCATTCCTCTAAAAGGGTAAGAGATTCCTCTTCCTCGGCCCCTTCATCCATTGATCCCTTGTTCCTTAGACCAAGTTTATTGATCCCTCTTGTGAGGAATGGTACAATAGGAGAGCATCTAACAAAATCGTTGTAGAGTGTACTTTCGCACCTACCCTAGACTGTGCCCTTAAATTGAGAATGATGTTTAGGAGGCTAGGATGGGGGTCGATAGTACAGCTGAAAGAGAAGTATTGTCCAGTGCTCATCAAGGAATTCTATGCTAATATGGTTGACAAGGGCAATAATCACCTTCCCTATATTGAAACGAGAGTGAAAGGAATCCCCATGGTCATCACCCAAAATCAATTAGCTAATCTCCTCCAGGTGTTTGATGATGATTCTTGGCAAGGGGTAGACGTGAATAATCAAAAAATTCTTTCTGACCCAAATTGATATGTCAGTAGGACTAGAAAGCCACTTTAGGGTTATATAAGCATAATGCCTTCCAAGCTAATAGGTTCTATTCGAACAATGATCTGGCTGCCAATTGTAGAGCTCTAGTCTATATGTTTGGGTTCAATATTATACCCCGTGCTAGTGGTTTTAATGAAACTCGACTTATTGACACTTACATTTTGCATCGGATGATAAACACTCTACCTATCCCTCTTGCACCCCTGATTATCCAATCCATTAAGGATGTGGTTCATCACCGTCTCTCTACAAAAGCCTTCGTTTTCCCCTTGGTTATAATGAAAATTCTGAAAGACTTTGGTGTTAGTCTTGAGGGAGAACTGATGGAGGCTACCACTGAGCATGATATGGTTACAGAACAAACTTTGATAAGTTGCGGGCACAAGTACAATCAGGAGTTGAAAAAGTGGCTAACCCCCTTTGAAGTCAGACATCCCGATCAAGTTAGGCCACCCACCATGGAGGAGGAGCACCCACTGCCAACGGCACGTGCATGAGCTAGCAATTCTCAGTTCCAACCCTGGACTGACTTTGAGACTACTGTGTTGGGACAGTTAGCCCAGCACACAGAGATGCTCCTACACTTGCAGGGATGCATGGATAACATGGCGAGACAGCAAGCTACTATGGAGCAGCAATTGGCTAAATAGAGGTGGCAGTCTTTCGGGCAACATGGTGGTGAGGGAACTTCTACACCGGCTGCTGATGATGATGATGATGAGGAGGAGGAGGAGGAGAAGGAGGACTGATGATGATTGTTCACACTTTTTCAATCACTCTTGTTTTTCTTTTCTCTTTTAATGTCTTTTCTAGTTAGTTTTTTATTTATTTTTTTTTTGGGTTGTTTATTGTAGTATTTTCTTTCATTTGTTTTTTTATTTATTTTTCTTTTCTAGTTTGTATGCTTTGGTGTGCTCTTTTGTATTTTTCTTTTTAGGTACTTTGCCAATGCCTCGTTCTTCAAGCATTCAGCTCTTGTACAGCACATTGCACCATCTATGGAAGTATTGACTTTTTTATCTCTTCTCCTTTATATTTTTGGTCCCATGGCATTACTTTTTCTTTGTTATATTTATTTGGCTATTGAAGACAATGTCTAGTTTAAGTGTGGGGGAGTGATTCGATTGAAAAATCTTCAATGCATTTACTATTCTTCTATGCATATACTTTAGCAAGCCTTCTTGAGCAAAATTTTTTAAAATTTTTTCTGAATTTCTTTGAGATTTTGAGCTGTATTTTTAATGCATGTCTTTATGATGGATTGTAGAGCATATGTTCTATATCATTCATAACTTATGCATGACTGTTTGCACGCACTTGGACGAAGTAGTTCTTGATCAAATGCTTTACATTGTTCTTAAACTTATTTTTCTATTAAAATTCATGGAGCATTCTAGACCTTACTTAAATATCTCTCGAGGTGAAATAAGAAAGACATTCATGATTTAACTTAAGGATGACGGTAATAGGCCTTCTTTGGATAGTTTTAGCTTTTCAAGCCTACTTATTTTGATATTATCCCTAGTGCCTATTTTGAGCCAAAATTGTTGATTTTTTTTCTTTAAAACCCGTCACAATACTTTGTCCATTGCTTGTTTTTGAGAGTTTGAATAATTTTTCATATCTTTATGGTCTTGATGGATGAAAGTGCATGAAGAAGAATGTTGAGGGAGAGTACTTGGAGAAAGATCATGACTCGTTATTTTCAGTCATGTATCAAGAGTTGAGTTGAGCTAGAAAGAGGAAAAAAAAAGCAAAGAAAGAGAAGAAAAAAGAAAAGACAGATTGAACACAAGAAAAGAAAACAAAAAGTTGCTAGAAAAAAATGGAAAGAAAGAAACTGAGGAAGAAAAGAACAGCAACAGTGAAAAAGAAAAGAAGAGAAAAAAAGAAAGAAAAGAAAAATTTTTGAGAGAAGAAGAAAAAAAAGATCACAAGAGGAATGGTGATTGAGTTGTAAAAGTTAAGTTCATATAAAGTACTTAACACCATTACTGAAAATTTGAGTGATCTTGTGAAAAAATAGAAGAAGTTGATGAAAAGAGAAAGAAAAAGAGAAAATGCAGGATTTGCTTGAGCTAAACTGTAATTGCTAAATAAGGTTATGGGTTCTGATTGATTTGTGGAATAGGAGAGCAATAAGAGTTTGGAAATTATTGATACAATTTGTTTATCCTTTTCTTGCGAACTCTTAGCTTCTTTAATATTTGAATTTCCTATATCCTTCATTTGATAAGTTACATTACAAGCTTAAAAGTCCTACTTGATCTAAGTAGAATCATGATATGTCTCGGATTAGTGGAGAGAGTGTATGAAAAGTAAGCTTATGGAATGCATATTCTTTTTGAACTAAATTCTTTCCAATGGTTTGAGAATATTGTTAAGTATTGGGATGGTTCTACTAAGTAATTATTCACTTACACACATCTTGCATTTGTTGTGAAAGATGTAGTAGCATGTGTTTTATATTCTTGAATGAAGAAAGCATTGAAGATATTGTTTTGAAATTAATTGAGTGATTGTTAAACCTTGTGTTTTTATACTTGTCTTTGATACTTGGCTTGAGGACAAGCAAAGAGCTATGTGTAGGGGAATGTGATAGGAGCTAAATTAGTCATATTTTTCCTAGTTATTTGAGATTCTTTTGTGATGCATTTTGTCCAATAACTAGTTATATTCCTTCATATTTGAGATTTTACCCTTGGAAAGGTATTTTGTGCATTAATTCAGATTTTAGGGATAAAATGAAGCAAAAACGTCGCAAAACAGAATAGAGGATGTAACACCCCCCGAAGCCTAGGCCTGCCAGGGCCGGGGATGTCGCCCCGTCCATAGGACAAGGGGTCTTTATAACTAGGTCACACAAACAAATTGCGGAATAAAAATAATATTTAACTTAAAAAGTTATTACAACCCAAAGAAATTTCAAGAATAAATCCATGAATTCCAAAACAAAAACCATAAATAAAATTATTCACTCTCGCCTCCCCAAAGCAGTACATAAAATCAAAGACACATTCTCTTCCCAAGCAGATATTACTTGCCACTCAACTCCACAGCAGGATCATCCTGAAATCATGATAGAAAGGTGATGAGACAGAAATCTCAGTAAGTCCGTGTGTGCTTTGGGTGTTTGGTGAAATCAGTTCATGGATGCAGAGTGTGAAACTTTTATAAGAGAAAACATTGGCAAGCATCAAGCATTAGTCAAAAGTAAGAGTGGTGTTTTAGCTTATCTAGCCATACACAAGTAATGAAATCAACCACTCGAAAGAAAGTGATATGGGTTACCACACGTTGGCCCCATAACCGGTCAGAATGCCGACACTTTGTGCAGACTGACAAAAGTAGGTGATCGGCCTACTGGGCAAGATACTCCTTCTTCTCTATATCCAAACAATAACCGGGTGTCCATTCCGGCAAAACACAGTCACTTGACTGAAACAACCTGCTAGCTCGGATCGGCACGACTCACTGGACTGACATCTTATCCGGGAAGGACTCACCCCTCAGAAGTGGCCACCTGCTGAGAGACTTACCCTAACCCTTCAAAGACTAGTCCACCCTTATTGAGTACTCAACGACGTTTTCCACTTGGGATGAAATGAACAAAGCATTGCTCTTCACGAGAATAGTAATTTGAGGGTTTCCAAAGTTTTGGGAACAATCAGTTTTAGAAAGAGTTTTAAGTTTGGAAAATCTGCTCAGTAACTTTTAAATAATTTAAGTGTTGGAAATAAGAACAAATTCAACCCTCAATTGCCTTCAAACAAACGAGTGTCCATACACTCCATATTTAGCTTGCCATAAGGAAAATATTTCACATCGATAGGTTTTATGCAGGAGCTTACCTAATTCTTGCTCACAACAACAAGGTCTCGAACAGCTGACCTAACCCCACATGGGTAAATACAAATCTTAATCAGATTCAAGCTACAATCCACTTCCTCGATTTTAAATCAACTCATTTCACTACTACCATGATCCTAGTGTCCCAAGCTTTAAGGCAAAATAATAAATAAGTAGGTTTATAAGCTAAGTTTAATTTGTTATTTAAAATAATTAATGGTTTGGGAAGTGAATCCTAATAGGTTGAAAGTTTAAATCTTGTTAAGGAAAATTTAGAGTTTATTTGATCAAGAGTTATAGGTGGTACTAGGTAAAATAGTGATTTATTAATAACTTAATTGTTAGAGAATAATTGATAGCTAAAATTAATTGAGAATAAACTTAATGAGTTTTGTTTGGAAAATAATAAGTAAATCCTTAAGGGTTTTGTTTTAGTAAATATTTTACTAAGTATAAATCTTTTCTTTTTTCATAAAGGCTTTAATTGATTTCTTTATTTTAAATAATATTTATTTATTTTATTTCTTAGAAAAATTATTATTTATTTGACTAAAATTTCCTTTACATATATAATAATTCCAAATCTACCCTTCCTAGGGTTTTCGAAATTCTCTAGCAAAAATTATTATTAAACATTTTATTCACGAAATAAAATTAGCTTAGGGACCACTAGATCATGATCAAGATTCTATGGCCAACCACAATCAATAACATGCACAATCCTTCAACTCATCAGATCATCCAAATCTTGCATATAGACATAGATCTAAATTTATTAAGACATGACTTAACCTCTACTAGCATAAACATGATCATGGCTTCAATAATCTAATCATGCATATAAATCCTATTCACCAATGGTGACATAATCTCTAGCATGCTTCATCACAAATACTACCTATGACATGCATCAAGCCTCAACTTATCATTCAATCCACCAAAATAATCCTTCCATGCATAAATCCCATCTCCTTCACAATCATACATATACTCATGCTTCAATCAACAACATCACATACTCAATCCCATCGCCAATCATCTTCTCACAACATCATCCTAGAGACATGATTCTAAAATTTTAAAAAGAGGATTAAAGGTACTTACTTGATTGATGAATGACTTGAAGGAGTTTAGAGAAGATCTCAACTCCTAGATGGCTAATCTTGTTCGAGAAAGGTGGCGAAAGCATGGTCATGGAAGAAGAGTCCATTCGGCCAAGAGAGGGAATTTCGGTCCATGGGAGAGAGAGAGAGAGAGAGAGAGAGAGAGAGAGAAAGAGAAGAAGAAGAAGAAGAAGTCATTAGTGTGATTATTCATATAGGTTTTCATTAGAGATCAAGTTTGAAGAGGATGATGTTGATAGAATGAATTTACCTTGAAGATGTTCTTGTCCGGAAATTTCTGCTTTGATCTGAAGTAGCAAGATGTTTGGAGGAGTTTGATGTTAATATTGGTGTTGATGGATTCACAGCAATGAGTAGACTCAATCTGGAGATTTTCGTGAGGGTTTGAGATGGTTTGGAGGGGTATTAGGTGTAGAGAAGAAGTAGGTGTTCTTGGTGTAGTGTGTGTGTGTGTGTTCTTGAGGTTGCTGAAAATCTCAAAAGAAAGAGAGAAAGGATTTGCAGCTGCCGAATTTTCTGTGAGAGAGGGGCTGGCCGATTTTCAGTAGGGTTTAGGGAGTTGTTTCTATGATTTGGAAGGGAAAAGGAAAGGTTAGTTGTTACAATCTTCGTATAATATTTTTAGGAAGTGAATTTGGAAACTAAATATCCTAAGAATATCTTGATTGCTTAGACAGCTTTGAAGTCTGCCATGTCTGATTGTTTGAGCAAAATTTCATGGGATTAATGCTGACTTATGGAGGCTTATGGTGGCCGAAAGTAGGGTGTACAATGATGATGAAGAAGAAGTCTGGTCCATTGAGCAAAATATTATGGAAGGTTGCTAAATAAGATGGCTGAAATTTTGGAAACCAATCAAGCTAAATTGCAGGAATTTATTTGAGAGATTTTTGGACAGCCATTGATGGAATTTCGTGTAGAAGCTCCAGGAAAACAATGGAGCTCTGTTAATGGAGGTTTAAGGGAGGTTTTGACAGATTAGGGCTGGTGTTTCGGTTGGAACAAAAATAGGAAACAAGCTGGAAAAATTTCCTACACAAAATTTCGCTGCACAGGGAATTTGCTGGGCAGAATTTCGACTGCCACTTCCAGCCATTTTGTAGCGAGTTTTGAAGGGTATTTTAGAGGTATTCAAGGCTGGTTTCCAACCTTCTTTATGGAGGAAAAACATGGCTAAGGTGCTGCACAAAATCTGGGAGAAAACTGCTTGGTTTTGAGCTCTCAAAACTAATTTTCGTACAGGAATTTTTCCTGTTTTGCTCCAGCTTGAGCAGTCCGAAATTGGACAAGAACTTTCAGGTTTCAAACTGATCCTAAAGACAATTTTTCTGGCAGCATTTGGGAGGGAATGTTAGCTAAAAATTTCGACCTTTTGAAGGTACAACAAGTTGGAAAATTCCAGCTCATTCTATGAAGAAAGATGAACTAAGTTAGAGGAAAATTTCAGCAAGCTTACTAGAGGGATTTTTCCTCTTGAAATTTCCCACAACGCTACCATATTTTTCAGACCATAAGGAGTCTTTTACCAAGACATTTTGATCCTATAAGACCTCAATACTTTACTGAATTTTCTAGAAAGGAAAAGGCTAGAACATCTTGATCAAACTAATGAGTTGAGAATTGAGGAAAATTAAATATCAAGGAAGAATGATTTTCCCTATAAGAATTTCGAGAAGAGTAAAAGGAGTGGAATGAGGTTACTTCTATCATGTCTCTCCTAGAACATCATCACCACATTAATCTAGGCCCTTAAGGCCGAAACCATCCTTTCCCAAGCAAAATAAAATTTACTCAAGCTAAAGCTTCTATAATGGACTTTGAACCCAAAACCTCAAGAATTAATTCCAAGGCTCTAACCACTAAACCACAACAACTCTTGTTGCTATTTCTACTAGAAAAATTATTTCCTATTCAATCCACAAGCTATCTCCTTATTTTCACCTCGGGCAAAAATTACCATTTTGCCCCTCTCACACATCACTCACCAACAAGACTTCAAGATAATAAAATCAAATTCAAAGCACATAGAAATCATATGAAAACATATTTAATGATGAAATAAAGCATGATATGCATCCCAACCCCCTTACTCTAAGGTTGGTCTTGACTGGGGTTTCACAGAGGCGGCGCCGGCCAGGACAGTGGAACCGGCGCCAGCCATGTGCTGATGACATGAACTTTGAGGCGACGAAAAATTATTGAAACAGGGTGGAACATAAGCGAACCGACGCCGGCTCCAGTAGCCAAGGCGGTGCTAACTGCACTCTGGACAACATTGCGTAGAAATCAAGAAAAAATCGGTAAACAAAGTAAGAAACAGAACACAACCGGCGTCGGTTGTGCCTTGAGAAAAAAATGGGATAATGATTTTTGGACTTGGTTTTTGGTAATCTGTGGAGTTTTAGTACTTTCCTACTTCTACTCGGCCAAAAACATTACACCAACAAGTTTAGGCACTTCCTAAGCCTATAAATAGATGGAAAACACAAGAGAAAAGAGGAGAATTCATTGATTATCATAGAAAATCACTCAAATCAAAAGAGAAATTCTTCAATTCAAAGAGGATTGTACAAGAAGGTCTTCAAAGGAAGAAGAAGAAGAAGGCTTGCCTATGAGTGCTTTCTTTTACTTTGTTTTCTTTTTCTTGACAATGATGTATTAATTGTTTTATTGTAATTTGACATTGTTTTAGATATTCATGATTTTTAGAGTTGTTTGATCTTTTGATTAATTGATTGTTATTCTTGGTATTTGATTACTTGTGCTTATTACAAGATTAATTGGTTGTTCTTTCCATTAACTTGCTTGGACAAAGGGGTTAATAGTGGTCTCAATTCATTAATTTCTTACTTGTTGGCTCTGAACTTGCTTGGACAAAGGAGTTAAGAGTAGGGACAAAGTAGTTAAAGGTTAATTGATGTCTGCCAAGATATGGATTCATTGGTTAATTTCATGGGTAATTTGCTAGGAATGGAAATTTAATCAAGGATTATGGTTAATGCGTCTTTTAGGTGAATTAGTTGAGACAGGATATGTGATGATAATTTGTTTAGAAGATAGGGATTTCATGGATTGGACAAAGAAGTGAATCTATATTATCCTTCATGATGCCAAGAGAATAATTAGTTATGATAAAGATTAGGTACTTTAAGATCTTATTTGTCTAAGCAATGGCTTAAGTTACATAATTCTCCATCCATAACATGTATATATTTTTATTTTATTTTATTTTTCTTTTTATTTCTTTTTTTTTTTACTTTATTGAGTTGGTTAAACAATAGAAGAAATGTGACTAATGCATACTTGTTCCTGGAGGATCGACATTTGTTTGAACCCTATGCTATGTTAATGATGAATACGCTTGATTGGGAATGTGCTTAGTTTTTATATAATTTTTATACCCAAATCCAAACACATCATGCTCCAAGCTTGATTTGAGGCAAGGCTACTAGTAGACGTCGATTAAAGAGGAGGATATTCCTAAAACGGCCTTTAATACTAGATATAGTCATTATGAGTTCGTTGTAATGCCTTTTAGGGTGACTAATGCACCAACAGTATTCATGAATTTGATGCATCATATTTTCCAGCCCTACTTGGACAAATTCATGGTGGTGTTCATTGACGACATATTCATTTACTCAAAGAGCCCAGAAGACCATGCAAAACATTTGAATATGGTAATGGAAAAACTAAGTAAGCACAAGTTCTATGCTAAATTTAGCAAGTGCGAGTTTTGACTGGACAATGTGTTATTTCTTGGCCATGCAGTTTCAAAGGATGGCATTAAGGTGGACCTAGCTAAGGTTGAGGCGATTTCAGATTGGAAGCAACATGATAATATTACCGAGTTTCGAAGCTTTTTGGGACCAGTCGGGTACTACCGTTGATTTATTAAGGGCTTTTCAACACTAGCATCACCAATGATGCGATTACTAAGGAATGATGTTCTTTTTGTCTGGAACGAAAAATGCAAGAAAAGTTTCCAAGAGCTAAAGTAGAGACTGATGATAGCTCCGGTACTGGGTTTGCTAGAAGGAGATAAACCCTATGCCTTGTATACCAACGCATCCAAGGAAGGATTAGGAGCAATGTTAATGTAGGATAAGAAAGTGATAGCTTATGCCTCATGAAAATTGAAGCCTCATGAAGTCAATTACCCAAAAAATGATTTGGAATTGGACACAATTATTTTTGCATTGAAGAAATGGTGATACTACCTATATGGAGCAGAGTATGAAGTGTTCACAAATCACAGAAGTCTGAAGTATATTTTTACTGAGAATGACTTGAATTTGAGACAATGAAGGTAAATGGAATTCATGGAGGAATACCAGTGTCCAATCAACTATCATCCGAGCAAAGCCAATGTAGTCGCAGATGCTTTGAGCTGAAAAGTCAAAATGGCAAGATTAAGAGTACATGAAGTTCAAGAAGTTTTGGATATGAAGTCGAAGGTATACGAGGGAAGAATTTTCATCAACAATCTGAGGTTAATACTAGATTTAAGGTAGGAAATTATCAAAACACAACAAGATAATCTAGAGTTTTAGCTTTTTAGAGACAAAAAACTGAAGCGGGGGCAGTGATTTCCGGCAAAATAAGGTAGGAGTGATGTATTTTCGAGATCGCATGTATGTGCCTAATGAATAGGAGCTGAGGAAGAAAACTATGGAGGAGGCACATAAGAGTAAGTATGTTATTTATCTAGGATAAGTGAAGATGTATCAGGATCTAAAGAAAGCTTTTTGGTGGCCCAGGATGAAGAATGATGTGGCGTGATTTATTTTTACATGTCTAACTTGTCAAAAAGTCAAGGCGGAACACAAGAAGTCAACTAGATTATTACAGCCATTGTCGATACTGGAATGGAAATGGGAGCAGGTGCTAATAGACTTCATCACTGGGTTACCTATGTCAAAGACCCAAAAGGATGCCATTTAGGTAGTGGTTGATAAATTGACAAAGATAACATATTTTATTCTGATAAATGTAAGGGACTCTATGGAAAAATTAGCATAGACATATCTACAGGAGATAGTAAGATTGCATAGACTACCTTCAAGTATTGTGTCTGACTAAGACCCGAGGTTCACATCACTGTTTTGGGCTAAGTTCCAAGAATCCATAGGTTCTAACTTGAAGTTTAGCACACTAGCACATCCACAAACTAATGGTCAGTCAGAAAAAGTCATTCAGATACTAGAAGATATACTAAGAGCATGCATACTAGATTTCAAAGATAAATGGATTGAATATATACCATATGATAAATTGGATTATAACAATATTTACCAATCTTCGATTGGAATGGCTCCATATAAAGCACTGTATGGAAGCAAATGTCAAGTACCATTGTACTAGAATTGGATGGAGGATGGTCACATAAGCAAGTCTGGGAAAGTTTGTATTCAAGAAATGGTAGATAAGTTGAAGGTAATAAGAGGCTGAATGTCGTCTAGAGTCAATAGAAGAACTATGCGGACAATAGGCCGAAAATAGGCGGAGAGAGTTGGAATTCCAAGTAGGAGACTGAGTATTTTTTAAATTAACTCCTAGTAGGGGAATTTTGAAGCATCCTAAAGGAGGAAAATTGAGTCCGAGATATTTGGGTGCATTCCCAATCACTGAGAGAACTGGACATGTGGCATATAGATTGGATTTGCCGAATGGTTTGTCAGGAATACATGATGTATTTCATGTTTCCCAATTGAAAAGGCACAACCTTGACCCAAGACATGTCACGAACGACAAGTCTTTATTATTGCAACCTGACTTGAGTACATGGAGAAACCGGTTAAGATTCTAGATCAAAGTATCAAGACCCTTCGAAATAAGCAGATACCGATGGTAAAGGTGTTATAGGAGCATCATGGCACGCAAGATGCCATGTGGGAGACAGAGGAGTGGTTGAAGCAGAAATATCCCGATTTGAGATAAGGTACACGCTGAATTTCGGGACGAAATTCTTCTAAAGGGGGGAGGATGTAAAACCCCACCTAAGACTACTCTAAAATTAGAGGGAAATGTTGTATTTCATGGCATATTGCATGAATATATTCTTTCTGGGTAAATTTGTGCATTTTCAAATTGCTATGTGTGGCCTTTATGATTTATTTATGCTAGATGAGTGTTAGGGAAATTAGGGAATTTTACTTAGAGATGAGAGAAGAAGAGACTTGGGTTGTAGAAGGGAAGAGAATTAGGTTGGGAAAATAAGAATAAGAATTAATATGACTAACTGGTTAAAGCTTTGTGGTTAATTCCTAAGGTCTTAAGTTCAAATCCTTTTTATTTCTTGCATTCCATGAAACTAGAAATGTTGTCTTAGGGAGACACAATGGTAATATTCTAACCATGTCATCTTGTCATAAAGAAAATCTAGAGGAGTTTTATTCTTCATTATTTTAGCAACCTATGTCCTAGCATAATTGAATTTAAAATATTCTTATTTCTCGAATTCTTTTAATTTTCTTATAAAATATTCTAGATTATCTGGGACTCGGGATTTAAATAAAATTCCAGATTTTGGAGCCGAAACATTGGAGGATTAATAGTATAGTTTGCTTTTTAAATTAAACCACCAAATTACTTACCTAAAGAATTACATTTTTGGTTGTTCTTGTTATGGTGAAAAGCTGGAAAATTATCTTTAGTTCTTCTTCTTAGCTTGTTTTCAGAATTGGGCAGCTTGAGCATCATTTCCTTCTTTGCAAATCAAGTATTCCTTTTGGTGTGCAAAAGCTAGAAACAAGCATGTGGATTTCAAACCTTTCATAGCTTGATTAGACCAGAAAATTTCCAATAAACAAGTAAGTACCTTAGCCAAGAAACTTTGGGTATTCAACACCATGAATTAGTTCTTTCATGGTTCTTGTTTTTCTTCAAGGTAATGGCTGAAAAAATCACCATTAAAAGACCTTGAGATACTCCTATTTAGTAGCAGAAAATCTATTCAAAATATTTTGAATTTTAGCTAACAATCTTCCGACATCTTATAATTTCTTCTAGATAAACAACCAGAATTTTTTTCTAGCTTTTTTCAATTTTTAGGTAGCTAGCATTTCTCTTCATTTTTTCTTCAATTCTTCTTCATTTTGTCCACATTATTTTCAGCCACACTAGGTACCATAGCTGAACATCGTTTCTTCTTCACCAACCAAAGTTCTACCTTTATTCGGATCAAAACAAGCACTTTTCTTTCCAAGTCAAGAAGAGCATCATAAGGTAAATCAAGTCCAAACATCTTTTTTCTTCTTCTTTTATTTACTTTCATTTCTTCTTACTCTTTTTTCAATCTTTCTCTCTCTTGGCTAAATTTAATGTTGACCAATGTTGGACTTCTTCAATCCTAGATCTCTTAAAGAACTCATCGAGGCATTCAAGGCTCTACGATTGCTAACACAACATCTTCAACTTAAATCGATCATCGAATAAGTATTTTGTCCTAAATACCCTTATTAATTTTGAACTCAACATTAATAGGATGATGACTTATAGAAGTATTGATGTGATGGTTGATGATCTATTAATGTTAGGGAAGATAGCTGCATGTTTATATGATGTGGAATATTTTATGATCTGAAGGTTGAGATTTGCATTAGGACAACTCTATGAAGTATATTTAGATTTAGATTTTAATATGAATTTATTATATTGTTGTTAGTATATTTGAGAATTGGGTCTAAATGACAATAGCATGAGATGATATGGTGAATAATGGAGATTGTTGCTATTATTATTTTTGCTAATGCTTTAATATTGTTAATCTTCCTATCAATTATCATGCAAGCATTTATATTTCTAACGATACTACTTTTGTTGTGAAAAAAAAAATTATTACTCTACTTGTGTAATTACTACTCTATTTATTAATAGAAAAATTATTACTACTTTAAATTATTAATAATATTATTATTGTTACTTTTGATACTTAAATCGCTATCATTATTTTATTACTAACATTACTATTAATATTATTATTTTAATAATAGTTGTATTACTAATATTATAAGTATTATTATTGGCATTACTATTTTTAATTATCAACGATATTATTAATATTACTATTATTATTACTACTAAACACCATCATTTTAGAGAAATATTAATAAAATTATTATTATTACTATTATTGTCATTATTAGCCATGATATTTTTTTTAATGATGTTATTATTATTATTAAACATTATTATTTTTTTGTAAAAAATAATATCATCATTACTATTTATATTATTATTTCTATTATCCTTATAGCAATATTATTATTTATGAAATTATCAATATTCTTATCAATACTTTTGACAATGTTATTATTTTTTGTTGTACTCAATTATTACTTATGTCACTTGCTTATGTTATTATAGTATCAAATTATTCTTATATTAACGTAAACCTCTATAATATTTTATCAATTAATTTTAGAACTCCTAAACCAGTAATATCCCATTTGAGTGTTGTTATTGATCATATGTATGTCAAGTTGGGAGTTATTTGTACCTATACAATTTTGTTGCTTAGTTGTGCACCAAAAGTAACACATACCCTATGTTTACCCTAGATAGGATTAGGTTGCCTTGAGCAAGACTTGGAGGATTATTTTATTAGTGAAATCAAGAGATTAAGTAAGTGCTTGCATAGAGGTGTTTGTTGAACAAAAACGCTTATGCAAGTCAAGTGTACTGATTACCGTGAAAGATATACTTTGGAATGCAATTATGGACATTTTATTCATTCGGCTAAAATAAAATAATTTCTAGACAAGAAAACAATTTCCCAAGCAAAATGTTAAATTTTTCTTAAACTATATATTTTTTTTTAACTAGATTGTCTGAAAACCATAATTGCTACTTCAAAGAAAACACTGTGTCGATGTTGCTTTTCCCAAGTGGGATAAACATAGTGTTTAGTACTCAATAAGGGTAGACTATTAGGACTGGTCTTTGAAGGATCGGGGTAAGCCTCTCAGTAGGTGGCCACCTCTGAGGGGTGAACTCTACCTAGATAAGACGCCAGTTCTAATTGGTCAGGCCGGTCTGAGCTAGCAGTACAATTCAAGTGGACTGTTTATTTTTGGAGTGGACAACCGATAAGTTTGGGTGTAGAGATGAAGGAGTATATCACCCAGTGGACCGATCACCCACTTGTATTGTGATGCAAGGTTTCACAGTACACGGTTATGATATAGGGTTTCATGGCCATGACTATGATTCAAGGTTTGATAATTAACTTATTTGAGTGTTTTATTTCTTTACAAGTTGAGCCCTTTTATTTTGCAAATGCTGAAAAAACACCACTCAATGTTTAAAGATGAATTTCTGGACTGGCAGACTTTTCATTGTCACTTTTCAAAATTTGCATATATGAAATATTTTCTTAAAATGCCATGAGCACACACAGGACTTATTGAGAAATATTTCTCACCACCTTTTTGTTTCATATCTTTAAATCGATCTTACTTCAAAAGTTGATTTACTTATATTGCAATGAGCTTTGAAGATTTATTTTGGTGTACTTATTCATTCTAAGATTTTAGTTACCTTCTATTTGTTTTAAGACTTGTACAAGTATTATTTTGGGATTGTAATAAGTTTTAATATTAAGTTATTTTCTTCTATATTTTGTAGTATCTAGTTATGAAGACTCCTTGTCCTAAGGACGGAGCGACATCCCCGCCCCTTTTAGAGTACATAGTGGAGTGTTACATTTAGAGTTTCGACTTATTTCCTCCAATAACTATATTTCCTCAGTTGGCTAAATATAATGGTAGTGTAGTATTTCCTTAGTTGGGCCTATCCAACTATCACCATTATAGGTTCCCCAAGTGCCACTTCTTACTCCTGTTTATACTCTTCACCCATATCTGGCATAGTGTGAGGCATTGCCTTATATTCTGGAGTTGAGGCTTCATTGTTATGAATGGCTCTAGTATAAACTGTAGTTCTATGCCTAGGTGTCATTTTCAACCGTAACTACCCAATACATAAGTCAGTCAATAAGGGGTTCATGCTCATGCATGTGAACAATTAGTGTAATGATAACATTTAAACTTTGTTTAATGATAAATGTGAAAAATAATTTCCAAAAGAACCAAAATACTTAAAATTTTATATTCAAATATCACAAATCTTAGTTTTACAAAAGAGAGACATACGACACCCTTATTTATAATAATCAAATGCTTGCAACAAAGAATCAGAATGAAATGAATAAATAAATAAATAGTTAAATGCTCAAGTATCAAATCATATTAGCAATCTTCTATAGATCCCTCCTTCTAAAATCAAGTCATCACTAGAGTGGTCAGAAGTAGGTTCCTCAAGCCAACCACTAGTATTCTTAGAAAAACCTATCCTTCATCCATCCACAAAACCTAAGACTTTACCCCTAAACTCCTGCCTCTCTCGAACTTCCCCTTTTCCATTCTCTTCCATCTTTCACACTGAATTCTGAAGTTTCTCTATACCTGGCGAAAGTCCGCTCTTTATCTTAGGTTTCTCATCACAAGACTCCCCAGTGTCATCACTAATCGAGGTAAGGACAAACTCCTCTATTGGAGGTGCTAGGAGGGTTCAGCTACCTCTTCTTTCCCCTCCTCACTATCAACATCTTCTATTTCCTCACCTCCCTCACTATCAGTATCAACCATCCCCTCTCCTATCTTATCATTTGAATTAGCTCCCTCCTCTCCACCCTTACCATCACTATCAGGATCAGGTTCCTCCTCTTTATTCTCACAATCCAAACTAACTATCTCCACCTCGCCACCAGTTGTCTCATTCTCACCCTCATCCTTTCTCTTTGCAACTAGATCAATCACTAGTATAGGAGGTTCTATCATCTACACATCACCATCACTATCCTTCAGATCAAAGGCCTCAATCTCTATCTTCTCGCCCTTACTATCCTCAAGTGAAACAGGGTTAGAAATCTTGACTTCCAACTCTCCATTACAGCTTTTTAACTTAAGCTATCCTAATCTAGGTTCTTACTCTCTGTCAGAGAAATGTGGGCCTACTAAGGGAACTGGCGCAGGTGCACAACCACAGCCCAGTGGCCAATCTTGTAAGATAGAGGCAAATCTTCTAACCATCATATAAATAAATTACACATGTTAGTACCAGATCAAAATACTTAAGATATAAAATGTAAATGATCAAATAAATCTAAACTTAGGTTCTGA
Source organism: Voacanga thouarsii (assembly GCA_026120185.1). NCBI lineage: Eukaryota > Viridiplantae > Streptophyta > Magnoliopsida > Gentianales > Apocynaceae > Voacanga > Voacanga thouarsii. Next base: position 2,523,145 of record JANUWF010003362.1, on the reverse strand, counting down.
AACCACTTGTAATACCCCACTACCTACAAGGTAGCAAAACGTAAAAGGAAAATAAACTATCTAAATCTGTAACATCCAAAAACTTACAAGTCTCAGGCAAACAAACAAATATCTCAACAGGAAATGATTAGGGAGAAACGTCATAATAAATTACAGTCTCTCAAAAGAATCTCAATCTTTAAAGTTGATGACTTGAAATATGATAAAAGAGAATGTGAGAATTGCTTTCCAGTAAGTCCTGTGTGTGTTCATATCATTCCAAAGCATTTCTTGGATGCATAATAGATACAGTTGAAAAGTGATTGCAAGTCAAAGTTCACTTTTGTTCAAAACACTAAGTATTATTTTATATAACTTTTGCTTGAGAGCATTTCAAAACAATTTTCAATAAAATTAACCACTCAATAATAAAAATGTAGACTATGAAACCTTACATCATAACCCCTTACCATGAAACCCTGAATTATAACGTTGCAAAGTGAAACACTGCATCACTGCACCGTGGTTAATTGGCCCACGGGTGAGATACTCCACAATTTCTGCATCCAAAATAACAGAATATCCATTCCCGAACAAAAGTCCACTAAAACTAAGTTGCTAGCTTAAATCGGCCTGACTTATTAGGAGTATCGTCTTATCCAGTCAAAGCTTACCTCTAAAAGGCAGTTGCCAATTGAGAAACTCATATTAGCTTTCAAAGACTAACCCTAGCAGTCTACCATTAGTGAGTATTCAATGAAACATTATCTTGCTCAAGGATTATTCTCAAATCAACAAATTAGAATCATGCTCAATGATCAATCTCGAACAATATCTTTCAAATCTTGGTTCGGCAATCATGGTTTTCAAATAGTTTGCTTTGAAATCGTTAGATGAACAAAAAATATTGTTTTATTGAAAAATCTTTGTTTTAGCAAAACCATTTTTTCAGAAAAACAACTACACTATGTTACATGTTGAGTATTTCAGGCCTGTATCGTATACGGCAAAAAATAAAATGAGATACCCTCCCAATACCCGTCTATGTGTGGAAAACAAAATATAAAGCGAGTAAAGATAATAGCTTTTACCTTTGGGTGACCGTCTGAAAAACAAAAATTTTCTTCTTCAATTCGAGGCGCGATCCAACAATCCTCGTGATCAACCTCCACATGAGTTGAACGTCTAACCACTATGATCACAGTGTGTGATTATCTCTAATAGTAATCCATACAGAGGATACACTCAAGCACCAAAATTTCCTTTACTAGCAGAAATAATAATGGCGGCTAAGGTTCTCTTATTTTCAGCAAAACGAGATGAAGAGAAAAGAAGGGAAAAACATGTGACTTGACTGGGGATTTCGTGTATCTCATCAGCTAGGGTTTTCGTGTGTTATATCTACTATATATCACATGAAATTCCCTTCCCAAAACTGAGAATTCTAATCCTATTAGAATTCCCTAATTATAATTGGAAACATCAAATTCTCACAATTACAACTTGGGCCACAAATTATAACTAATTATAATTTGTCCACAACAACTTCTCTTTCTCTCAATTAACCCCACTATATTATCAAATAACATCTTGAGTATATAATCATCCATTATGTATGACCTATTAGGTTTCCCAGTCAATTAGTAGAGAACATGAATTAATCCAAACGTCTTTGAGATTAATAATCTATAATTAATTATAATTAATCCTATTAATTCTAATCAAAATTGGTTTATTAATTCATCAATTAATAAACCCATATTCCCTGATCATGAGTGGTATCTAGCAACACATCATGACCACCCAAGAGTCCAGGAAGTCAAGTGGCTTGACATGAACCCTTCAATAACAAACTTCAGTGTAATTAACTCCTTTCACCATACAATATCTCATTTAGTTTGGAGTACGGAATTAGTGCCAACTCCCTCCAGAAATAATTCTGGCTCGAATACAATAGTACTTGTACCAGGAACCCACTACTCTAGATGTGTATCAATTGGAACTATTTCCAATACATAATTGCCTTTGCCAAGGACTTTCCAAGTAGTAATTCCTACAAGTGGCCGTGAGATATTCGCCCCTACTATCAAGAGTGGTGAATCCTTTATTGACCCTCTCAACTACTTTCGTTTACCTCACAATGTATCAAATATCTATCCCATAGGCGGCCCTTGATCGAGCTCTGGAGATTAGAATCAAAGTACAAAACTCAAGAAACAAAGTACCTCGGAGATCTCAAGTCTAAGGATACTTGCACGTTTGCTATATTGAGATTATATCACTGGCACTAAATAGTTATCCATGTGATTATCACAAAGCTAGATCATCTAATGAACTTATTCCATTAACAAGCATCCATATGTTAATTTTGAGTATCTCAATACTCACAGTTATGAGAACCACCGCTTGATCAAATCAGGAAGTCTAACACATGCTAGACTTAACACATTAATGATGTCCTGTCTCATTAATACTATGACTATGGACTATTTAAGTACTAACACCATCCAGTGTAGTAGGAATCTCATATCATGATTTCCTTAACACAGTGTTGTACTAGGGACTTTATCAAACAGTTATATTACTTAAAGTAAACAAAAGAAACTGTAAGATAAATGATGCCTTTATTAAAAGAAAATGTGTCATATACAATGTACAAGTGATTGCCTCTAGGGCACAACACTAACATTACATTCCAAGAAATCACCATTTGATTCAACAACATATCATACATGACTTGCAAACGTGAGCATTTACCAAACAAGGTTTTATGTAATGACTTACTTGAATCAGCTTACTCAAGAAATGTGTCATTTCAGACTTTGTCTTCTACGTCAGTCGAGTAACAATATACAAAATACAAAATCAATCACCAATTCATCCAAAATACAATAATATAATCAAACTCATCTTCTTATGCAATCATCATAATTTCCTAAGTCACAAGTATAGTATGCTACCCCTTAAATCTCATCATCTCAATCATATCCATATAGTACATGTATATATGCTCACTGACTTAAATAGTATTTTTTAGTAAAACACCAATAAACAATGTCCCAAACTGGTTCTTATCCCAATACTTAAATGCAATCACAAGCAAGATCAAGTTATAATTACCCTTTACTCATCATCATATACTCATACTTTTATTCATCATATAATCATACTTTAAAGTCATATTAAACTAAATATACCACCAAAGCATAGTTAAGTTCAACAATAGATATGCTTTAACCTTATGATAATTTAAACTTAACAGCATAAGTCAATTATAGCATAACTTAATCAAACCCAAATTCAGATTCAAGAGTAAAATCTTGATCTATTCATATGCATAAATGTATATCCTGAATATCAATTCCTACAACAAAAATCTAAGTTTAACAATTCACTACAGGAGAAATGGACTTTAGTGACAATAAATATTAGTGACACCAAAATGCTTGTCACTAAATAACAGAATTAGTGACAAACCATTAAATTATCAGTAAAGGTTAAACTTTTAGTGACAATATAAATTCTTGTCACTAAATGATAACGTTTAGTGATAGTAGAAAATGTAGTCACTAAATTTTGTCACTAAAGGCTTTTCCGCTAATCTCATTTGAAAACAAAAAATCTATTTAGTGACAACTAAAAAATTGTTGTCACTAAAACGAAACTGTTGTCACTAAATAATGCACTTATAGCGACAAAAAAATATCTTCTCACTAAATAGTATACTTATAGTGACAATATTTTTCTTGTCACTATTTATGTGCATTTAGTGACGAAAAATATTAGTGACAACAAAATACGTGTCACTAAATAACATGAATTGGAGACAACATTTTATGTTGCTAAGACAAACCTTTAGTGACAACAAAAATGATTGTCACTAAATGATAACTTTTAGTGTGAATGGAAAACTTTGTCACTAAAGGCTTTCTCGCCAATCTCATTTGAAAGCGGGAAATCTCATTAGTGACAACACCAATTTTTATAAAGATATTTATAAAGATAGGCACTTTAAATTAATAATCTAACCGTTAGATTTGTATAAATTGTAAGGAAAAGTGTTATGATCAAATTTAAAGATAATCGGATATACTTTTGCACATAATCCTTCGAAATATCTACAAAAATACTGAAAACTAAAGGTATTTACAAATATAGGCACTGCAAATTAAAGATCCAACCGTTAGATTTGTTGACATTGTTAAGAAAAATGTTATAAACAAATTTAAAGGTAATCAGATATATTTTGGCACGCAATCCAGTTAAATATCTACAGAAATCTAAAAAACTAAAGTATTTACAAAGACAGGCAGTTTAAATTAATGACCCAACCATTAGATTTGTTAAAATTGCTAAGAAAAGTGTTAGGACCAAATTTGAAGATAATCGGATATATTTTGACATGCAATCCAACAAATGTCTACAAAAAGACGAAAACCTAAGACATTACAAAGATAGGAAATTTCAATTAATGATTTGACTGTTAGATTTGTTTAAATTGATATTAAAAGTGTTATGATAAAATTTAAAGATAATCAGGTTTACTTTTACACGTAATCCTACAAAATATCTACAAAAATACCGAAAATCTAAGGCATCTACAAAGATAGGCACTTTTAATTAATGATTTGACCGTTAGATTTGTTTAAATTGATATTAAAAGTGTTATGATAAAATTTAAAGATAATCAGGTATACTTTTACACGTAATCCTACAAAATATCTACAAAAATACCGAAAATCTAAGGCATCTACAAAGATATGCACTTTTAATTAATGATCCGACCGTTAGATTTGTTTAAATTGCTAAGAAAAGTGTTATGACCAAATTTGAAGATAATCGGATGTATTTTGGCATCCAATCCAACAAATATCAACAAAATTACCGAAACCCTAAGGCATTTACAAAGATAGACACATTCAATTAATGATCCGACCATTAGATTTGTTTAAATTGCTAAGAAAAGTGTTTGACCAACTTTAAAGATAATGGGATATATTTTGGCATGCAATCCAACAAATGTCTACGAAAAGACCGAAAACTTAAGGCATTTACAAAGATATGAACTTTTAATTAAAGATCCGACCGTTAGATTTGTTTAAATTACTACAAGAATTGTTATGATCAAGTTTGAAGTTAATCGGATATATTTTGGCATGTAATCCAACAAATGTCTACAAAAAGACCGAAAACCTAAGGCATTTACAAAGATAGGCACTTTCAATTAATGATCCGACCGTTAGATTTGTTTAAATTGATAAAAAAAAAATTTTATGACCAAGTTTGAAGATAATAGGATATATTTTGGCAAGCAATGCAACAAATATCAACAAAAATACCGAAAACCTAAGGCATTTACAAAGATAGGAACTTTCAATTAATGATCCGACCATTAGATTTGTTTAAATTGTTAAGAAAAGTGATATGACCAAGTTTTAATATAATCGGATATATTTTAGCATGCAATCCAACAAATATCAACAAAAATACCGAAAACCTAAGGCATTTACAAAGAAAGGAACTTTCAATTAATGATCCGACTATTAGATTTGTTTAAAGTGCTAAGAAAAGTGCTACGACCAAATTTGAAGATAATCGGATATATTTTTGGCATGCAATGCAACAAATGACTACAAAAAGACCGAAAACCTAAGGCATTTACAAAGATAGGCACATTGAATTAATGATCCGACCATTAGATTTGTTTAAATTGCTAATAAAAGAGTTATGACCAAATTTGAAGATAATCAGATATATTTTGGCATGCAATCCAACAAATATCAACAAAAATACCGAAAACCTAAGGTATTTACAAAGATTGGCACTTTGAATTAATGATCCGACCGCTAGATTTGTTTATATTGCTATGAAAAGTGTTATGACCAAATTTGAAGAGAATCAGATATATTTTTGGCATGCAATCCAACAAATATCAACAAAAATACCAAAAACCTAAGGCATTTATAAAGATTGGGACTTTCAATTAATGATCCGACCATTAGATTTGTTTAAATTGCTAAGAAAAGTGCTATGACCGAATTTGAACATAATTGGATATATTTTGGCAAGCAATGCAACAAATGACTACAAAAAGACCGAAAACCTAAGGGATTTACAAAGATAGGCACTTTCAATTAATGATCCGGCCGTTAGATTTGTTAAAATTTATAAGAAAAGTGTTATGCCCAAGTTTGAATATAATCGAATATATTTTGGCATGCAATCCACCTAATGTCTACAAAAAGACCGAAAACCTAAGGCATTTACAAAGATAGGCACTTTGAATTAATGTTCCGACTATTATATTTATTTAAATTGCTAAGAAAAGTGCTATGACCAAATTTGAAGATAATCGGATATATTTTGGCATGCAATGCAATAAATGTCTATAAAAAGACCAAAAACCTAAGGCGTTTACAAAGATAGGCACAATGAATTAATGATCCGACCGTTAGATTGAGGGAGACGAAAACAGAGAGCATGCACTGGTAGCGTAAGAAATTAAACAGAGAAAAATAAAACCAAGCCTTAAAGGCTATACGGAACCGTGAAGATCATACATTTGCTCTCCTTAACCCTTCTAGGTTGAGTAAGAGCGGATTGAACGACTGGAATCGCCTCGCTTTGCCCACTTGAAGAAGCTTCCGGTTGAACACCCGCTAGCCTTCTACTCCGCCTTGTTTGCATGAACGCCTAGCTTTTCAGCTCTCGGGATATTCTTCAGCCTAACCTCTAGTCGGTGAACACAACAAAGAAGAAGAATTGTCTCAAATCTCCTTGGTTCACTTGCTATTGGTTAGCAAAGCTCCAAGGAGAAACCAAGAAATGGGAGGTGTGAGAGAGGGAGTTTACGTGAGGCTCTCCAGAGAGACGTGAGTCTTCTGTTGGGTAGGGAAAACTAGGGTTTTTCTTTTTCCAAAGAGTTGTTTATTAGTTAGCCAAAATTAAGTTTCTCATTATCTGATAAACATATCCACGGGATTTCAAAACACCCGGATGTTATCCTGAGAATCAGTTTGGCCTAACCCTAAACTCCTCTTAACCGTATCTGGAAAAACCCTAAGGTCCAAGCTATTGGGCCAGAAAAATATTTATTATTTTCCTTGGACCCAAAAAGCCAAAAATAATAAACATTAATTATTTATTTCCTGGTCTTATATAAATAACCCAATAAATAATTAATGAGCCCAAATGAACCAAAATAATTAATCTTTAATTATTTATTTCTTGGGCCTATATAAATAACCCAATAAATAATTAAATATTAATTATTTCCCTAGTTTAAGCCCAGGTTAATTTCCTAATTATTCATACTGGACCTAGGCCCTGAATAATTAATTAACCAAATAAACTAGATAATTAATTTTCTCTCAACTCCTATTTTATTTATTTATTTATTTTATTCCAGTCCAATAATAAATTAGACTTCTTGAATAAAATAAAATACAATAAAATCCTCTTCAACTGAGACCAATTCCTCAACCCAAAATTAGTTAGGACTTACGGGCTATTCCGAGGACCAAAAAGACACATCGTCTTGGCTGCTAAAATGACCAAAATACCCCTGCTATATAAATAGTTGTATTTTGCATTTTAAATATTTCCTAATATCACCATAAGAAAATATTGACCCCAAGGACAATACTGCATTAGCAAAGTCTCCGACCTACAGGTGAAATGACTAAAATACCCCCTACACATCACCGTACATTTAGAGAGGAAGAAGTGTACTAACACCCCTCTAAATGACATCTACCATCCTTAGGCTTCTAGTCCAATGATCCACGACTTCCTGGAGTGTTTCCGCTTTCCAAGGGAGCTACCCTAAAGCAAACATCCAAGTCATGTTTCCCAGGGCCCTGGACATTTTAGACCATTTGGACAACCACAAGAGGCGATATAGTGCAAAAACTATCTTGTACAAGTCTGTCTTAACTAACTAGTCACACATACCTAACATGCAAGTATATTGGCCCTACGATAGAACCACAACTATAGCAAATCAAAGTATATGCTTCCAGCTTCGCCAGACCACCAACTCATACTCAAGTCGTAGAGTACTAGTCCACGTTGTAGCGGTAGTAGTCTAGGTTTCTATCATGTAGTACTTTTAGAAACCACTACTACAGGTCCTGTCCTACGTATTCGAAATACGCTTATGTTATGAAGTGAGTGGACTACTCACTGGCTAAAGGTAAGTCATTCCCCATTTAGAATTCATAACATAATAACCTAAACATGATGAGATTTTCAGTCTCATCAATAGGCTAAGAACAAATGTTTATGTGTTAAATAACCCGTGATCCATACCGTACTGTGAAAGACCACCATTCACATGGATCACTTATTTAAACACAATGGGTCTGTTCTAAACGAAAATCGTGCACAAACAAAAAGTAAATTCACAAACAATTTCTAAAAATAAATTCTTTTTTTAAAATATTCGATTTTACATCAGAAACCTAGTCTAGGAGGGCATACAATCCAACAATCTCTCACTTGCACTCTAAGACTAGGTAAGTCTATAGGTGCCCACCCCTATGACGTCTAAGTGTCTCTTGAAAACTCTCTCAACCAAAGGCTTAGTGAATGGATCTGCTAGATTGTTTTCTGAGGCAATATGCTCCACCATGACTTCCTGTCTCTGGATGAAATCCCGGAACAGGTGGTACTTCCTCTCGATGTGTTTCCCCTTCCTTGTGGTTCCGAGGTTCCTTAGATTGCGATACTGCTCCAGTGTTGTCGCAATACATCACAACCGGCCTGTCCATATGTGGTACGACTCCAAGTTCTGAAAGGAACTTTCGGAGCCAAATTGCTTCCTTGGACGCCTCCGAAGCTGCCACATACTCAGCTTCCATAGTTGAGTCAGCAATACAAGACTGCTTGATACTCCTCCATGAAATTGCTCCTCCAGACAAGGTGAAGACATATCCACTAGTGGATTTTCTCTCATCCTTATCTGCTTGGAAGTCTGAGTCTGTGTATCCTGTAGGAACCAAATCATCAGCCCTGTAAACCAGCATATAATCTATCGTTCCCTTGAGGTACTTGAGAATATACTTTACAGCTTGCCAATGAACCTCCCCTGGGTTTGACTGATATCTGCTAACTAAGCCCACGACAAAGCAGATATCTGGCCTAGTACACAGCATGGCGTACATGAGACTTCCCATAGCCGAAGCGTAGGGAATCCTACTCATTCTGTCATTTTCTTCTTGAGACTTAAGACAGTCCCTCGAAGAAAATGACAACCCATGTCAGCAAGAGATTAGAGCTCTCTTGCATGAGTCTATGCTGTACTTGGCCAACATCTTGTCAATGTATGTCGCTTAGGATAACCCTAACATTCTCTGCTTCCTATTTCTAAGAAGCCTAATCCCGAGAATATAGCTGGCTTCTCCCAAATCCTTCATACTGAATTGACTAGACAGCCAAACCTTTGTAGATGACAATGTCCCTACATCATTTCCAATGAGTAGAATGTCATCCACATACAGGACAAGAAAAACCACATTAATGCCTTCAAGTTTTCTGTACACGCATGGTTCATCTTCGTTTTGAATAAAACCATAAGACTTTACAGTCTCATCAAAACGAATGTTCCATGCTCTCGATGCCTGCTTAAGTCCATAAATGGACTTCTTAAGCTTGCAAACCATGTGTTCCTAGCTTTCAGCAATGAAGCCTTCCGGTTGGGACATATAGATGTCTTCGCTAAGATGGCCATTCAAGAATGCCGTCTTGACATCTATTTGCCATATCTCGTAGTCATAGTAACATGCGATGGCAAGGAGGATGCGGATGGATTTAAGCATGGCTACCAGAGAAAAAGCTTCCTCATAGTCGATTCCCTCTTTCTGAGTATACCTTTTCGCCACAAGCCTAGCTTTGAAGGTTTCCACCTTCCCATCCGCTCCCCTCTTTCTCTTGTATACCCACTTGCACCCAATGGGTTTTATCCCTTCAGGTGAAGCTACAAGATCCCAAACCTAATTGAGGTACATAGACTCAATCTCGGCTTTCATTACTTCATGCCACAGATTTGCATCGGAATCAGCAATAGCCTCCTCGTATCTAGTGGGGTCATGTTCCTGATGGTCAGAGACCAGCTCAAAAGCTTCTCCAGTCCATCTCTCCGAAACCCTAGACACTCTCCCACTACGATGAGGCTCCATTTGCACAGGCTCTTGAGGTTGTGCCTCTTCTTGTTCCACAATCGGGTCAGAAGAAGTTGATTCTGTAGATAACTTCTCCTCAAGTTCCAACCTCATTGAACCTTTAGTGGAAGTACTTTGATCATCTTCCAAGTATCTAGCATTGGTACTAACTAGTACCTTCTGCTCCTTAAGATGATAAAAGTAGCCTCCTTTTGTCCCTTTTGGATACCCAACAAAATAGTATAATTCTGATCTTGATCCCAACTTGTCTCCCTTGATCAGTACATAAGCTGGACAACCCCAAATCCTGAGATGATTCAGACTTGGCTTACGCCCAGTCCACATCTCATAGGGAGTCCTAGGTACTGACTTGGAAGGCACCAAGTTCAGAATATATATCGCTGTCTCCAGGGCATATCCCCAAAATGACACTAGAAGAGTAGCATGAGACATCATACTTCGGACCATTTCCATCAATGTCCTGTTCCTTCTCTCAGCTACTCCGTTCTGCTGGGGTGTTCCCGGCGCAGAGAATTGGGATACTATTCCATGATGTACCATGTAGTCCTTGAATTCACCTAGGAGGTACTCTCCACCATGATCCTATCGTAAGGTTTTGATTAATTTACCTGTCCGACGCTCCACTTCAGCCTTAAACTCTTTGAACTTGTCAAAAGAGTCAGACTTGCGTCTTATCAGGTAAATGTAATCATACCTCGTACAATCATCCGTGAACGTGATGAAGTACTCAAAACCTCCCCTAGCTGGTATAGACAATGGACCACACACATTAGTGTGAACAAGACTCAACACCTCCTTGGCTCTATCTGCCTTTGGTGTAAAAGACCTTTTGGTCATTTTTCCCATCAGGCAGGATTCACACTGAAGCCAACTTTCCAATCTCAATGAGCCCAAAGGTCCATCATGGATTAGCCTCTGAATCCTGGTTGAGTTAATATGACCCAACCTTAGATGCGAAAGGTATGAATCATTGATATTGGTATTTCTCTTCTTAGTTAAAGGTTCAGACTGAGCGTTATTTGATTGGTTGTTAATAGGGTTTAAAAAGAACAGATTACCATACATGTGCCCAGTACATAAAATTTCTCCATCTCTACTGATAGAAATACCAGAATGGAAAGACACAGAATATCCTTGATTAATAAGTTTTGCAACTGAAATCAAATTCTGACAAAAATCAGGTACATATAAAATGTCTTTTAAAGCCACTATCTTATTACAATAAAAAAGAAGATCCAGCCCTCCCACTGCAAGGGCCCAGACTTGTGCTTTATTACCCACTCAAAGCCCATGTTCGCCCTTCTTGAGTCTTCTTATCTTCCTAAACCCCTGCAAGGAGTTACGTATATGATCGATGGCTCCGTAATCAACAATCCAAGTGGAAGTTGATCCTACCATTGATATGGACTCTAGATAGTAAACATTATCTGTGGGGTTTTTCTTGGCCTGAAGATCTGGACACCCCTTTTTCCAGTGTCCCTTCTTCCCACACTTGAAGCACTTACCCTTTGGTTTGTCCTTGGGCTGGGTTTTGGGCTGGGCTGCTGCATTCCCCTTCTTCCTCTTGAACTTTCTGGGTTTAGGCCCAGTTCTTGAGGAAGAAGCCTTAGCAATCATGGCCTTTAACTACGACTTCATGACCTTCTCCGCCATCTGGAGCTCCTTCATCAGTTCAGTTAAACTCATGTTCAACTTATTCATGTTATAGTTTAACTTGAACTGAGTGAAAGAGCCTGGTAGAGATTCGAGAACCATGTCCACTTAGCTCTTGGGGTCAATGACAGCCCCTAAGATTTCTGCCTCCTCGAAAGCAGCAATCATCTTGAGCATATGCTCTCGGACTGATGCTCCCTCAGCCATCTTAGTGTTCACAATAGTTCAAAGAGCCTCCTGCCTTGCGGGTCGGCTCTTGTCTGCAGACATAGTTGCCAATGATTGACTTATGTCATATGCAGAAGCCATGTGCTCGTGTTTTGACTGGAGCACATTAGACATGGAAACTAACATATAGCAACGTGCCATTTCGTCAGCTTTCTTCCACGCCTTTTCAGCCTCTCGCTCTTCAGCGGTGGAACCTTCCCCGATAACAGGGCAGGTTTCGTAAAGGACATACTTATACTCCTCAGCTGTGAATATTATGTCCAAGTTCCTTTTCCAGTCCACATAGTTTGGACCCGTTAAATTATTCTCCCTGAGAATAACGGCCAAAAGACTAAAAGAACCTTCCACCATTTCTGAAAATCGAAAATAAAAGACAGAATTTAGTTTGTGAAAACAAAATAAAATTTGTGCACTAAAAATAATTTGGCTCTTAGGAAAACTGACATAGCTTCTTGGGAAGATTAACAGTTTCCTAAGCTAAGTGTATTAACCACCACAAATTAATTTCCCTTCTAGGTAATGGACTAGAGAATAACTCCATCGTGGGATGGCCGTTTCCTCTCATTTCCTATGGACATACCTCGCATTATAACCTCCAACATGGGCTGGCTGATCATAGTACGTGCCCCGGGTTATTAATTACATCCTTCCATTAGATCTAGATCCTTGTGGTATCCCCATCCTATACGGCTTCACTCCCAGGGTGACGCGAGGGGATCCACGATCTCTAATGAGGACCGTGATGGAAGCCGTGGGGCCGTTGGAACCCCTCTCCCACTTAGTCTTTTAAAATAAAAGTTTTTCCTGAAAAAATATCCTTTTGAAATTTCCATTAAGTTCTTCCTTGACTCAAAAAATAAAATATCTAAATCTAATAAAATATCTATGTCAAGGCTTATATCCTTTGAGAGATTTTCCCCATGGACTAATTTTATTTAAGTTAAAACTTAATGATTTCAAAAATTTTCCAATTAAAACTTTCTAGAGACTTTGGTCTCAAGTTTATTTGACAAAATCATTTTTCTAGTCCAAAACAAAACAAAATAGCTCTCCATTTTAATTTACAAAAATATCTAAATCCAATATATTTTCTATGTCAAGGATTAAATCCTTTGAGAAAATATTCAAAGATTAATTTTTGTACCAATCAAAATAACCATTTAGTTTTTGAAAAAAAATATTTTTCTTGTCAAAAATGTTCCCAAAGACTTTGGTCTTTGAGAAAAAACACACATAGGTACATAAAAAAAATAGTATGCTCGAAAACAATAAACGTTTTCATGCTTTTCTATTTTTTAAACCTAAGTTCCCAAATAATAGAATTAAACACATTAATTAATTAATTAATGATCTTATTTAATCCTAAAATCCCTTACTAATATTTTTCATGCAAATATATTCCAAGAATATAAATATTGCAAAAATATTAACTTCGTCTGGTATGGGACCCAAAACGAAAAAGAAAAAAAATTGCAAAAAAAATGGCTGGCGGTACACTACACCCGCCGTACCGGATCCGCGCCCGCGTGGCCTGCGGTCCACTACGGCTGCGGTGCACCGCGCCGCACCAGATCTCCCTCAGGCGCGACCCGTGGACTTCGCCCGCGCCCGCGACCCGCGCCCATTTCCTCTCTGCGGCTGACCCGCGTTTCAGCCCGCGTGCTGCCCGGTCAGATCTCCTCTGACCCGCACAAGAACCCGAAAGCCAATTGCAATTCAATTGCAAATTTGCAATTGAATTCGGCTTCAATTTCGCTGATGCGGCTGATAGTCAGCAACTCCTCTCACAATTTCGACAGTGGCTCGGCTCGGCTCAATTGGCTTAGGAATAGTTGTCTTCTTTGTTTTTTCTCCTTTCTCGCGCGAAATTTGCAGAAACTCTTCTGCTTCACATTTTGCTCATTTCTTTGGCTTCTTTGGACATTTTTACTTAAAAAAAACATCCAAAACAAAAACAAAACCGCCGATACCCATTTAAATTGGGTTTACACGATTAAACTTCAAAGCTAAAAAAAATTTACAGTGTGCCTATGCTTCAACGATGAAGCTCACAGAGATCCTATCCCATACCAAAATAGCAAAGGATCATAGGTATAATCATCTTCTCCAATTTTATTAACTACCATGCTCCCTACATTGATCAAAAACCAGTGGCTCTGATACCACATTGAGGGAGACGAAAACAGAGAGCATGCACTGGTAGCATAAAAAATTAAACAGAGAAAAATAAAACCAAGCCTTAAAGGCTATACGGAAGCATGAAGATCATACATTTGCGCTCCTTAACCCTTCTAGGTTGAGTAAGAGCGGATTGAACGACTGGAATCGCCTCACTTTGCCCACTTGAAGAAGCTTCCGGTTGAACACCCGCTAGCCTTCTACTCCGCCTTATTTGCATGAACGCCTAGCTTTCCAACTCTCGGGATATTCCTCAGCCTAACCTCTAGTCGGTGAATACAACAGAGAAGAAGAATGGTCTCAAATCTCCTTGATTCACTTGCTATTGGTTAGCAAAGCTCCAAGGAGAAACCAAGAAGAGGGAGGCGTGAGAGAGGAAGCATACGTGAGGCTCTCCAGAGAGACGTGAGTCTTCTGTTGGGTAGGGAAAACTAGGGTTTTTCTTTTTCCAAAGAGTTGTTTATTAGTTAGCCAAAATTAAGTCTCTCATTATCTGATAAACATATCCTCGGGATTTCAAAACACCCGGATGTTATCCTGAGAATCAGTTTGGCCTAACCCTAAACTCCTCTTAACCGTATCTGGAAAAACCCTAAGGTCCAAGCTATTGGGCCAGAAAAATATTTATTATTTTCCTTGGACCCAAAAAGCCCAAAATAATAAACATTAGTTATTTATTTCCTGGGCTTACATAAATAACCCAATAAATAATTAATGAACCCAAATGAACCAAAATAATTAATCTTTAATTATTTATTTCTTGGGCCTATATAAATAACCCAATAAATAATTAAATATTAATTATTTCCCCTAGTTTAAGCCCAGGTTAATTTCCTAATTATTCATACTGGACCTAGACCCTGAATAAATAATTAACCAAATAAACTAGATAATTAATTTTCTCTCAACTCCTATTTTATTTATTTATTTATTTTATTCCAATCCAATAATAAATTAGACTTCTTGAATAAAATAAAATACAATAAAATCCTCTTCAACTGAGACCAATTCCTCAACCCAAAATTAGTTAGGACTTACGGGCTATTCTAAGAACCAAAAAGACACATTGCCTTGGCTGCTAAAATGACCAAAATACCCATGCTATATAAATAGCTGTATTTTGCATTTTAAATATTTCATAATATCACCATAAGAAAATATTGACCCCAAGGACAATACTGCATTAGCAAAGTCTCCGACCTACAGGTGAAATGACTAAAATACCCCCTACACATCGCCGTAAATTTAGAGAGGAAGAAGTGTACTAACACCCCTCTAAATGACATCTACCATCCTTAGGCTTCTAGTCCAATGATCCACGACTTCCTGGAGTGTTTCCGCTTTCCAAGGGAGCTACCCTAAAGCAAACATCCAAGTCATGTTTCCCAGGGCCCTGGATATTTTAGACCATTCGGACAACCACAAGGAGCGATATAGTGCAGAAACTATCTTGTACAAGTCTGTCTTAACTACCTAGTCACACATACCCAACATGCAAGTATATTGGCCCTACAATAGAACCTCAATTATAGCAAATCAAAGTATATGCTTCCAGCTTCGCCAGACCACCAACTCATACTCAAGTCGTAGAGTACCAGTACACGCTATAGCGGTAGTAGTCTAGGTTTCTATCATATAGTACTTTTAGAAACCACTACTACAGGTCCTGTCCTACGTATTCGAAATACGCTTATGTTATGAAATGAGTGGACAACTCACTGGCTAAAGGTAAGCCAATCCCTATTTAGAATTCATAACATAATAACCTAAACATGATGAGATTTCCAATCTCATCAATAGGTTAAGAACAAATGTTTATGTGTTAAATAACCCGTGATCCATACCTTACTGTGAAAGACCACCATTCACATGGATCACTTATTTAAACACAATGGGTCTGTTCCAAACGAAAATCGTGCACAAATAAAAAGTAAATTCACAAACAATTTCTGAAAATTTTATTAAAATATTCGATTTTACATCAGAAACCTAGTCTAAGAGGGCATACAATCCAACATAGATTTGTTTAAATTGTTAAGAAAAGTGTTATGACCAAGTTTGAATATAATCGAATATATTTTGGCGTGCAATCCACCAAATGTCTCCAAAAAGACCGAAAACCTAAGGCATTTACAAAGATAGGTACTTTCAATTAATGATCCGACTGTTAGATTTGTTTAAATTTCTAATAAAAGTGTTATGACCAATTTTGAAGATAATCAGATATATTTGGCATGCAATCCAACAAATATCAACAAAAATACTGAAAACTTAAGGCATTTACAAAGATAGGGACTTTCAATTAATGATCCGACCGTTGATTTGTTTAAATTGCTAAGAAAAGTGCTATGACCGAATTTTAACATAATCGGATATATTTTGGCATGCCATGCAACAAATGTCTACAAAAAAACCGAAAACCTAAGGCATTTACAAAGATAGGAACTTTGAATTAATGATCCGACCGTTAGATTTGTTTAAATTGCTAGGAGAAGTGTTATGACTAAGTTTTACTATAATCGGATATATTTTGGAATGCAATCCAACAAATGTCTACAAAAAGACCGAAAAACCAAAGGCATTTACAATGATAGGAACTTTCAATTAATGGTCCGACCGTTAGATTTGTTTAAAATACTACAAAAAGTGTTATGACCATGTTTGTAGTTAATCGGATATATTTTTGCATGCAATCCAACAAATGTCTACAAAAAGACCGAAAACCTAAGGCATTTACAAAGATAGGCACTTTCAATTAATGATCCGACCGTTAGATTTGTTTAAATTGATAATAATAGTGTTATGACCAAGTTTAAAGATAATAGGATATATTTTGGCATGCAATCCAACAAATATCTACAAAAAGACCGAAAACCTAAGGCATTTACAAAGATAGGAACTTTCAATTAATGATCCGACTGTTAGATTTGTTTAAATTGCTAATAAAAGTGTTATAACCAAATTTGAAGATAATCAGATATATTTTGGCATGCAATCCAACAAATATCAACAAAAATACCGAAAACCTAAGGCATTTACCAAGATAGGCACTTTCAATTAATGATCCGACCGTTAGATTTGTTTAAATTTCTATGAAAAGTGTTATGCCCAAGTTTAAATATAATCGGATATATTTTGGCATGCAATCCACCAAATGTCTACAAAAAGATCGAAAACCTAAGGTATTTACAAAGATAGGAACTTTCAATTAATGATCCGATCGTTAGATTTCTTTAAATTGCTAATAAAAGTGTTATAACCAAATTTGAAGATAATCAGATATATTTTGGCATGCAATCCAACAAATATCAACAAAAATACCGAAAACCTATGGCATTTACCAAGATAGGCACTTTCAATTAATGATCCGACCGTTAGATTTGTTTAAATTTCTATGAAAAGTGTTATGCCCAAGTTTAAATATAATCGGATATATTTTGGCATGCAATCCACCAAATGTCTACAAAAAGACCGAAAACCTAAGGCATTTACAAAGATAGGAACTTTCAATTAATGATCCGGCCGTTATATTTGTTTAAATTTCCATGAAAAGTGTTATACCCAAGTTTGAATATAATCGGATATATTTTGGCATGCAATCCACTAAATGTCTACAAAAAGACTGAAAACTTAGGGTATTTACTAAGATAGGGACTTTCAATTAATAATCCGACCGTTAGATTTGTTTAACTTGCTAAGAAAAGTGCTATGGCTGAATTTGAACATAATCGAATATATTTTGGCTTGCAATGCAACAAATGTCTACACAAAGACCGAAAACCTAAGGCATTTACAAAGATAGGAACTTTGAATTAATGATCCAACCGTTAGATTTGTTTAAATTGCTAGAAAAAGTGTTATGACAAAGTTTTAATATAACGGATATATTTTAGAATGCAATCCAACAAATGTCTACAAAAAGACCGAAAAACCTAAGGCATTTACAATGATAGGAACTTTAAATTAATGGTATGACCGTTAGATTTGTTTAAACTACTACAAAAAAGTGTTATGACCAAGTTTGTAGTTAATCGGATATATTTTGGCATGCAATCCAACAAATGTCTACAAAAAGACCGAAAACCTAAGGCATTTACAAAGATAGATACTTTCAATTAATGATCCGACCGTTAGATTTATTTAAATTGATAATAATAGTGTTATGACCAAGTTTAAAGATAATAGAATATATTTTGGTTTGCAATCCAACAAATATCTACAAAAAGACCGAACACCTAAGGCATTTACAAAGATAGGAACTTTCAATTAATGATCCAACCGTTAGATTTGTTTAAATTGCTAATAAAAGTGTTATAACTAAATTTGAAGATAATCAGATATATTTTGGCATGCAATCCAAGAAATATCAACAAAAATACCGAAAACCTAAGGCATTTACAAAGATAAGAACTTTCAATTAATGATCCGACCGTTAGATTTGTTTAAATTTCTATGAGAAGTGTTATGACCAAATTTGAAGATAATCGGATATATTTTGGCATGCAATACAACAATTGTCTACAAAAAGACCGAAAACCTAAGATATTTACAAAGATAGGCACGTTGAATTAATGATCCGACCGTTAGATTTGTTTAAATTGCTAAGAAAAGTGTTATGACCAAGTTTGAATATAATCGGATATATTTTGACTTGCAATCCACCAAATTTCTCCAAAAAGACCGAAACCTAAGGCATTTACAAAGATTGGCACTTTGAATTAATGATCCAACCGTTATATTTGTTTAAATTTCTATGAAAAGTTGTTATGACCAAATTTGAAGATAATCGGATATTTTTTAGCATGCAATCAGCAAAATTCAACATAAATACCGAACACCTAAGGCATTTACAATGATAGACATTTTCAATTAATGATTTGACTGTTAGATTTGTTTAAATTTCTATGAAAAGTGTTATGACCAAATTTGAAGATAATCGGATATATTTTGGCATGCAATCCAACAAATATCAACAAAAATATCGAAAACCTAAGGGCTTTTACAAATATAGGCACTTTAAATTAATGATCCGACCGTTAGATTTGTTTAAATTACTAATAAAAGTGTTATGACCAAATTTGAAGATAATCGGAATTCTTTTTTCTATTTTTTCTAATTTATTAGTTATATTGGTTTGTATTATTTTTTGTTCCATACCTTTTAAATAACAACGATGAAGTATTTTGTAAGTATCTTGATTTACTCCACTCAAAACACTCTTATGTTTACTCCATTCAATACTTTTCAAAATTAAAATTAAATCTTCACTTCTAATCAAGAGGAAGCTAGCTCTCTCTCTCTCTCTCTCGACTGAACCAATAGTGGCCATTCTTGGACAAACTTATATATATATATATATATATATATATGTGTGTGTGTGTGTGTGTGTGTGTGTGTGTGTGTGTGTGTGTGTGTGTGTGTGTATTATATATGTATATATAATATATATATACATATATATATTATATATATATATGTATGTGTGTGTGTATTATATATGTATATATACACACACATATATATATATGTGTGTGTGTGTATATATGCATATGTGTGTGTGCGTGTGTGTGTGCGTGTGTGTGACACACACACATAAATAGTGCATGTAATTGAGGATGCGAAAGTTCCCGAGTTCAATTCTCGTCAGGGGTTTGGTTTTTATTTTTAATCACATATTTTATCTTGTATTTTTCGTCATTCTTCTCCAATAATTAATATTTAAATTCCCATCGGCATCATTTTTAATATTTTTTAATTATTATTAATTATTCTTATATATTAACTTGTATTTTTTATCATACTTGTCCAATAATATTTTGATCCTTGCAAGGGTTTTTGAGTTTTAATTCATTAATTAAAATTTTCAATATTTATATCAATGGTTTCATGTTCTTGTATAACAATTATTTTCAATATTTATAACAATTATGTACTATTAGATAATAATTGTACCGTGCTCTCCCTCTTCTTCTCCACCGACACCTTTCTTGCACTGTCCTTCTTCATCTTTCTTCTTCCTTCTTCAACCCACAGCAGCCCCCCCTCCCTACTGGCCTCCCAACCCCAGATTTGCCCCCCTGCTCGGCTCCCCTCTCCCCCAACCCCAGATCTGGCCCTCTCCTTCCCGCCGCCCCTCTCCATCGCACCCCCGCCCCCGGCTGTGCAACACCCTCCCGCCCCCGGCTGCGCAACTCCCCCCCCCACAACCCCTTCCGCCCCCTGTAGCACCCGCTGGTCCCCCATTCCGGATCTCCCCCCGTGCGACCACCCTCTTTTCCCGCAACTCCCCCTATTAGAATTCGTGGACTCCTAAACGCGGAAAACATCCACGAATCCGTCTCGAGGACCCAAGTAAACGATTAAGAAGATCTAAGGTTTAAGAATTACCTCTGGTTGCTGTAATCGAAACCCTTCGATTCTGATTGCGCTGTTGTACGTTTAACCCGAACAATCACCAGACGCTGCAGTATGCTAACGTCCTCTATCGGATACACACCACGAACTCACTCGATACCCGGGGAGTGCTAGCGCCTAGGGTTTGAGAGGTTTTTTTTCCTTCTTCTGGTAGAGAATGGCACGAATGTTTTCAATCGAAAAATTGGACTATTGAAAAGACGGCTAGGGTTTTCTTAAAAACCCCCGAACCTCTTAGAGTCCAACCCTAATAATATCTTATCATATTCTAATTTAAATTCAAATTAAATTAAAACTGATATGATAAGATTCTGCCATTATCTCGGTAATATAACTAATTAATTTACCGAGTCAGATTCTTATAATCTGGACATCATCCAGATACATCGAATGTGGACATATTTCCAGATTCATTGTATCTGGTAAATTTTCTAAGTACGATTAACTTAGACATATTTCCAGATTCATCGAATCTGGTCACCAAAAAAATAACCTAACAAGTTCCCTTATTGTGTGACCCTATAAGTTCATTTAACACTGGCAGTGTGCCTAAATCATATTTAAATGGCCCACAAGTTATAAGCAGTTTCTAGCAAAACATTATAACTATCCAGGTTAAATGAAGATCGGTGATCTCTTTGAACCAAACCATAATTTTATAGTTAGTCCTTTTGTCACACGATATCCAGATTAAGCATAAGGCACGGAGCATGTCATCCTTATTAAGCTTAATCGATTATTTCTTGATTTCATAGTAGACTATTCAAACACATGATATCATTATCTTAGATTGATATATTTGAGCACGGCCATGCATTTTTAACAGTCTAACTTATCAAGGGGCCCATAGATATCTATCCCATAATTGAGAGAGACAAATTCCTTCACAATCAATCATATTCCTCTCATTGATTTATTCTATATCCAACAGTAGTCTAATTTATTATCTGGTTAAAGATAACTTTAGACAATGTCAAAATATAGAATTTATCAAGTAGGAAACTATGATGAATTTAGGTCGAAGGACTTTCAATATTATTATGGCTAGAAAGTACTTATGACATATTCCATGAAGTACTCTCACAGTGGGTCATGTCTAATACAATATTCTCTAACATTTATTTATGTCTTGACTCGATATCACAAATATCCATGGCCAGTAAAACATAGCCATCAAGTCACAAATATACTAATCTTAATTTATTTTTATTCCAATAATAATAATCAATCAGGGATAGTTTTAGAATAGTCATTGTATTCATTGTAGGGTTTTACTATCAAGTCACGTACTTGATGACCACAAAACAAAACTCACTATTCATGGAAAGGAAAGTCTCATATTATTATATAAAACATAATGATAATAGTAT
This sequence comes from Voacanga thouarsii, assembly GCA_026120185.1. Lineage (NCBI taxonomy): Eukaryota > Viridiplantae > Streptophyta > Magnoliopsida > Gentianales > Apocynaceae > Voacanga > Voacanga thouarsii. Next base: position 2,501,142 of record JANUWF010003362.1, on the reverse strand, counting down.
AAGTACAAATTGACTCTAAGGCATATCCCCAACACCCCCTTCCCCCCTCACCCCTGTCACCCTCTCCCCCAGTCGCCTACCCACGCACCACCTCCCCTTCCCACCGCTCCCGCCTCCGCCTCCGCTTTTGCCTCCACCCGCCGCAACCCCATCTCCCTTCCCCCAGCCCGCGCACCTCTCCCCATAACTCCCCCCCTCCCCGTTCCCGCCTCCGCCCACCGAAATCTATCTCCATTCCCCCAGCCCACGCACCTCTCCCCCGAACTTCCCCCTCCGGGGCCCACCTCTACTCCCCGCCCCACAACCCCCCCTTCTCCCTTCCCCTAGCCGAATATCCATACGAGATGTTCTTTCATTTTCCAAGGTTTTTCATGTGATTGTTGGATGTCCTAAACGTGCCAATGATTCATGTAGTTCTTAATTATCATGTTCTTCAGGAAAGTAGTATTTGGTTGTTTTCCCCTTCATGACCAACATTCCCTTTTGTTTCCTGGAGAATCTCTTGAAGATTATAGAATGTCTTACTTGTGAATTTATTCTTAGAAGGATATATATAAGGAGAATATGAGATGGCAAATTAAGTTTTGCTGATTCCTTTTGTCACCTTGATGTTCTTTAATTAGTATTTCTTTTGGAGTTTATCTATAGTTCCAATAGATGACACAGACAAGAGGAGAAGAGGTGACACCAAAGATCATCCCCTAGCTTAGTGGTTCACAAATTTCTCCGAGGCTGATGAATTGTTAAAACTTGCAGCTGCTCGTCAACAGGTTAGTATGATTGCTTTTATGATTTGTCCTTACTTGCCAATTAACCTTAACACCCTCAAGAGTTATTTGCTTTCTGCAACTTAAATGATTGAGCTGCAGATTTCTGTTCAAACTTCTAGGCAAGTTGTCTGAGATCTTAAATTCACATTGAACCAGCATCATTTGCTTGAAGGTCTTTATTTTAGATATGCTTTTTTTTTTTTTTTTTGGATGTTCTGTTTTGCAAATTCTGAACATAGACTCATAGAAATTGTTAGTGAAGTGTTTACAATGTTATTGTTCTCTATTTTTTGTCTTTGTACATTTATTAAGCAATATTTCCAAATATCTGCATCATACCATGTCTTTGAATCATTTCATTGACTTGGAGTGTGCTTCTCTAACTAGTATATACTGGAATTTGTTGTGGCTAATTTCTATGGATCCCCGTGAGTGATAGGTTATCATTCCTCGTGAGTGATGGGTGATCATTCCCAATGGGTAATGGGTGATTACCCTTTTATTGTTGTGACAGTTAATGTTTTTTTTTTTTTTTAATGTTGTTGATTTTGTGGTGGCTTTGTGCCTAGAAACGTCCAGTATATAGGGGGAACTCTGTCGATTTTTTTTTTTTTTGCCATCTTGATACTCCAAATAAGTTGATTACCCTTATTTTTAATAATCCATGGCAAATTCGTTAATTAATATATTTTAATTTTTAATAATCCAAGGCAAATCCGTTATAATTTAATATGAAAAAATAACGTTTTCGTGGCAAATTTGTTTCCGTGGAAAATCTGTGACTATCTGCTACGGATTTGCAACGGAAACGTCTAGTTTGAGAATCGTCCATGACAAATCCGTGGCAAATTGCCACAGAAAATATTTCCGTAGCAAAAAAATACTTAGCCACGAAGGTTTTTGTTATGGACCTTTTCCGTGGCAGATCCGTGGCAAATTCCAGTTTAGCCACGAATTTGCCACGGATTTTTCCGTGGTAAATTGATAGATTTCTTGTAGTGAAATGTACTTCTAGATCACGTGCCTAGGAGCAACCCCTGCCAAGAGAGTCTAAATTCCAAAATCCATGCAATTCACGAATAAAATTTATAAGAGAAAAAAGCATAGCATGCTTAGATAAGGAGAAGACAAATATAATGCATGGGGAACTTAAAAGCTATTGTTGTTCTTTTCTGAAAATAATTGATGTGAAAATAGGGCTCAAGTGTGAGATATTCAATTGCATAGCAGATAATACTCCCTGCTAGAATTTGGCTTCTCTATGTCCAGATTCGCAATTCAATTGGCCTGTTTCAGTATTTCTGCTTTCATTTTTATCCTCTAGAAATGCTTTCATTTGTTGAATATACACCTTCATATTAGGCTTTACTCTGCTTTTTAGCTAATTTGAGTTTTGTAGTTATGACTATTGGATTCTTTTATTTTGAAATTTTGAGCTTGAAGTTGCTTTTTCCTGTTTCCTGCTTTAATGGGAAAAAAAAAGTATTAAATGACTTCTGCTTAGCAGTACAGGTTGCATTTAAAGTATATATGGTTAGTTATATTATTTTTGAGAATTCTAGATGCTAAGTGAAGCATGGGTCAATTTTTCTCCAATTTTTCTCAGTATTTTTCTCCACTTTGCATTACATGCTAAGTGAAGCATGTATGATTACCCTTCCATTAGTTCTCAGTATTTTTTTTCCTCTTTTTTTTTAACTTATAAGAATGGATCCCTTGAGTGATGGGTTATCATTCTTCGTGAGTGATGGGTGATCATTCCCCATGGGTAGTGGGTGATTACCCTTTTATTGTTGTGACAGTTAATATTTTTTTTTTTCCAAATGTTGTTGATTTTGTGGTAGCTTTGTGCCTAGAAACGTCCAGTATACAGGGAAAACTCTGTCGATTTTTTTTTTTTTTTTTTTGCCATCTTGATACTCCAAATAAGTTGATTACCCTTAAGCTTAAAAGTTATGCCCGCTCCTACATTTCTTGCATTCCCTTTTTTATGTGAGAATTTTCTTGGAGACTTGGCATGGTTTATTTGGAGTTTGATAGTAGATTCCAAGGAAGAAGGAGGTTGAAGAAGTTAGTCGTACCACATACAATTAGGACAAGGTCTATTGCACGTTTGCACGATGAAAAGGTAAAAACTAACTTTATTCAGCATTTATATACCATAAATCACTATCCAAAGAAGAGGAAAATAATTATTTGTCTTTTGATTTTTTAGCAAAGGAAGGAGGGAAAGGATCTTGATGATATTGAGATCTATGAGCTCACTCAGTTCTCCAAGAAAAAGAAAACCTTTGTGAATAAGAAAGTAAGAGATATGAAGAATGTCTAATAATATCACTGTTTAGGATCTATAACTTTATTTGACAATTCGGTAATCTTATTGTTTAGGAGAAAAGAAAAAGAGTACCTCACAACTTGAATAAGCTCGGCTGAAATTTGCGAGGAAACTATTGGTCACTTACCAAGGTACATACATAGTAGAGGAGCAAGTATGAAGCTGCTAAGATCATTCTATGAGGACCAACATATTTCAGAGATAGAAGAGTATAAGCACAAGAGAGAAGAAGTAGAGCAACAAGTTGCTGAAATGAAGGAAGAGATCAAACTTTTGCAAGAAGAGCAACAAAAGACAAATGATCTTCTAAATACTATATTAGCACAAATGGGAAGAACTAAAGAGTATTTTGGCATCATTTTAATGTAAGTTGAAGGTTTCCCATTACACTTTTTTAAAAATTGAAGTACATTTTGCAAATTTATTGAATTACTAGTTAATATTTCTTACTTTGTTTTTTCTTTTGCTATTTTTAGATAATTGGAACAAAGATGGAGCATATCACTATTTTAGCATGAAGTGTACAAGAGTATGTTTTTATTCCTTAATATAATTTCTTGGAACTTTATGCATTGGGCATTTTACAATTAATTTACAATTGCTGGTGTGTTTTACCATGTGAAACTCCATTTTCATAACTTTATTTTGTGAGTTTCTTGAATGAATCATGTTTATCCTGTACAAAGAAGTTTTGTTCTCCTTAGAAATACATTTTAGAAGTTATTTACACTTGTTTTGAATGAGTTTTGATATGAAAAAATGAAGTTATAACCCATTATTCTTCAGTTGGTAGAAAATTGAGTAGTTCATTCATTTATGCTTTGTAAATTTATATGATTTGTATTTGTTAATAAATAGTGGTTGGAAATACTAGTAAAAAATATGTTAAATAGTGGATTTTGATGAGCTCTTGTTGAGTGAACTGAAAAAATGAGTGAAGTTCTAATGAATTGTGATTGCTCGACACGCTATCAAGTGACAAACTGATAATTGATATTCATAAATTTTCAACCATAATATATGTTGTCTTGATCAAATTCAATACAAATACATAGACCGAATTGAGTAGATATGATTGGACCTAATGCTTGTTGAAATAAAGTTTGCATTCTAGGAGATAATTGTTTCGAAAATTGTTTGACACAGTTTGATGCGTGCTTGACAGTTTTAAAATAATGAACACAAAGGCTTAAAATTTCTGAGTTCTAAACAACAAATAATTATAGGATAGTTTTTTTTTTTTTATGTGTGAGAAGTGTTTAATCAGTTTCTTGTGGGAAATTGTGTGTGAAAATTGGATTGTAGCTTTGCAAAGCTTGTGGCAATGTTGTGAAATTGGAAGCTTCTTCTTTCAAAATTTGATCAAAGAATTGGATAATTTATTGATGAAGTATTTGAGAGATTCTCCAAGAAAAAATGCTAAGAGCAGTTTATAGGTAAATAAGTCAATCGTTTTCGTAGTATATATGGTATAAGGAATTGAAAATAACAAGAAGCATTGAAACTAGCCTATTGGAATATTAAATGGAATAATTATCTAATGTACATGAGCAAATGGAACTAATTTAATCCAAACATTAAAAGTTGATATAAAAATCAGTACCTATCACTTGATTGAGGAATTGAACAAGGTAGCATGAGGCTATAATGCAATCGAAGACAAGAAGGAAACATGAAACATGGTAATGGCAAGTTAATGTAATTATAGTTAGTATTGTTTTTCCTCTGCTTCTATTTTGTTGCCATTGATGCTTGTTCTTTCACACTAATCATGTTCAAATGTTTCTTTTGAATTGTTAATAATGCAGAGTTTTTTATAAGCTCCTCAACAAGGTTGAAAATTCAAGCTAGCATTTTGCACAATTGGGGAGTTATATTTTGGAAGTAATCATTGTTAGTATACTAAATGAATAGCTCCATTTGTAAATAGTTTTTGGATTGATCACATTATGGATGTATTCATAAATAGTTGTATTAACCTATGTATTATAAAGGATTATGTTAGTTTGGATATTTGGTAAATTGTGAGGTCTAATTTATTTCAGGCTTTTTTACTAGCTTATTGTATGCCTACCAAGGTGATTATATATAACACAACATGGGCAAGGAAATGAAGTTGTCACTAAAAATGATTTGATTAATGATGATAGTTGTCATTATGTATATAGCAATGTGACAACAAACTAAAGTTGTCATTAAATTAGTTTTAGTCATGATAATAAAAGTTGTCACTATTTATAATACAATTGTGACAACAAATTAAAGTTGTCACTATATTAAAATAAATTATGACAACAAAAGTTGTCACTATTTAGAGTTTAACAGTTATGACAAATAAAAGTTGTCACTAAATGAACTTGGACAACAAAAGTCGTCACTATTTTTGAATAGTAGTGACAACAAATAAAGTTGTCACTAGAATTTGGAGAAAATTGTCACGTATTATGCCATGTTAGTGACAAGCTAAGAGAAATAGTGACAATAGCCATAGCAAAATAGTGATAACTTTTGTTGTCACTATTGTCTAGAGGCATTAGTGACAACAATTTCTTGTCAATGAAAACTCGCCTTTAGTGACAATATTCAGTTGTTGTCACCCACCCTCTTTAGCAATAGTGATTTAGTGACAACATTGTGACAAATTATTGTTTTCACTAAATGGGATTAGTGTCAACAATTTGATATTTATTGACAACTTTTCGTTGTCACTAATGAAGTTTTTTCCTGTAGAGGCGTATATTGTCACTAATGAATAGCCAATTAGTGACAAGGCGTTTGTTGTCACTAATGAGTGAGCAATTAGTGACAATATATTGGTAAAAGTGATGATCTTTGAAACAAATTAGTGACGCAGAAATGTTGTCACTAATAGTTGATTACATTGTGACAACCGGAATATTGTCACTAAAAGTCAACATTTAGTGACAAGAATAAGTTGTTGTCACTCTATACCTTTAGCGACATAGATTTAGTGACAACAATTTTTTTTTAACTAAATGTCTTTAGTGACAACATTTCTGCATTTTGTGACAATATTACGTTGTCACTAAAGGTCACTCTTCTTGTAGTGATTAGAGTTAGGGTATCCCGTTTACCTCGAGTGAATAAGCAATGCAGACTCCTCAAAAGAGGTAAATTAACTTTTTACTACCAAGGGCTGTCCAAATCTTAATCAAGAAATGATCTTGCCTAGCAAATAGTAAGATCTGTGCATCTGAGGGAGAGTAGATGATTAGTCACGGTTGTGGTCCAAAAAGCAAAGAATAGGAAAAGAAAGAAGAAGAATAAAGGTTTTACCTTGAGTCTAGGAATATCGTGAGAAAGAGAGAAAGTTTGCTTGGTTGAAGAGAAGAAAAGTAACCAAGAGATCCAGTGTCTATGTGTGTTGGCTATCTCCAAGAGCTTTCTTTTGCTATTTCAGTTTTTGGGAAAAAAGATGTGTGCAAGGGAAAAGTTTTTGTCTTTTATGATTTGCAATTGAAGGAGGCTACGTTGTATACTTGTGTGACCAAAGAAGACTTTCAGCTATGGCTAATTGCCTAATGGTAGCAATGAAGCCAAGAAAGAGTTTAGATAAGTTTGGTGAGAGCAAAATATGTATGGAACATGTGCTTTGTGGTGTGTTTGTGGTTTTGGTTATGGGAGGGTATGTGGTGGCTAAAAAGGTCTAGAGTTTAGTGGAGTTGTAGTTTAGCTAAACAAGACACTCTAGAAGATAGGATAAAGAGAATATAGGATAATTCTCCTATATCCTTACCTAGGTTGTATCTCTTCTCTATAGAGTTCTTGTTAGCTCTGGTTATCTTAAAGTCAAGAAGAGAAACAATAGAACTGGGGGTGTTCTTTTGTTAGCTAGCCAACAGAGAGAAATAGAGAGAAAATGGCGAAATTTAGAGGAGAAAAAGAAAGAATCTTAATTGATTAAAAAAAAAATGATTTTTAAGAGATAATTTAGAAAGATAAATTGATAGAATTTATCTCTAATTTTTAAGAAAATCTCTCCTAACCTTCTTAGGAGTTTTACTAGTGTTTGAACACCCCTAAAGGTGGCTACTACAATGCAAAAAAATAGCTGGAATTTTATCTTTAAATAATAGAGTGAAATTTTTAAAGAAGATGGTATTAATTTAAATAGAATAGAAATTATATTTTTATCTAACATATTTAAACTTTAAAAAAAAACTAATTTATAGGGATCTTGTCCCTTAGAAATGGTGGTTAGTTAGTTATAGGGATAATTAATCCCTTTAATGGAAAATTAAAAATATGAAAGTAGAAATTTTCATAAATATAAATTTATAAATATTTAAATGGATATATTTGTAAAAGATAATTTGTAAATTAAAGATAATTTAGAAGATAAATATGTAGTTTTTATCTTTAAGAATTAGGGAAATTCTTAGGTGCACCAAGTGCACGTGTACCGGGTGCTTTAGGTGGTTATATCACGGACAGATAAAATTGTACACATCATTTGTTGTACAACTTCTGTTGCACTTGGTACAACCATCTAAAGCACCCATGCATATGCATCTAAGAATTTTTTGTTTTGAAAAGAAAATTATACTTTTCCAAATAGTGCATATACTCTAAACAGAATTAGTAGGCTTTCTACTACTCAACTTGTAGAGTTGTTTTTAGTGGGAAAATGTGAAAATTTTCCAATACTAGTTTTTCAGGAGAAAACTAGCATACACATGGGACTCATTGAGGGTCAAACTCACATATTCTTTTATTTTTCTCCTATATTTTAAGATTTTGAGCTGGAGATATGTGTTAAAGATACCAGTGTACCACCCCGCTACCTATGTACCCAAAAAAGGTAGGGATGTTGCCTTATCTAATGGACTAGGGGTCTTTATAACTAGGTAAATGATAAAACTAAACTAGTAATATATATATATATATATATATATATATATAATCTTATTATATGGGAAAATATTATCTAAAAGTCTCTTTAAACAAATAAAACTTGGTAGTTTCCAAAACAAAAATAGAATCTAAGAATTGATTGTAGCAAACTCCTCACAAAGCCCAATCTTGTCAAAGCTAGCAGATCCAGAAACATGCCATCAAAAGGGGTGTGAGAAATACATCCTAGTAAGTTCTATGTGTACTGTTGATTGAATCAAAAGAGATTTTATGTACACACTTTGAAATTGTTTATCAAACAAGTTAAACATTTTTCATAATCAATTGTGAGTGTTGTTTATCAGATTGGTGTAAAAAATCATAATAGTGTATATTATACAAAAAAACACTCAAAATAAATAGGCTATGAAATCTTACATCATAGCCTTGCCAAGAAGCCTTATATCATGACAAATACTATGAAACCCTGTATTGTAGTGTAGTAGATGTATAATTCACTGGATAAGATATTCCTTCAGCACTTATCCCAACTTATTGAATGTCAAACCCCAAAATAATAGCCCACTTGGATTGAAGTGCTAAACTGTCACCTTTTCTAGATAGAGCTCATGTTCCAGAAGTGGCCTCCTATTGAGAGACTTATCCTACCTTTCAAAGATTAGTCTTTATGGCCAACCCTTATTGAGTACTCAGTGTTTCAATATATTGTTCAAGATCCAATCTCAATATAAGCACTTTAAAACATTTTCATCATGCAAGCATGGTTTCAAAAAAATTTGCTGTAAAATCATTTTACAAATAAATGGTAATATTTCATTAAAACCTTTGCTTGTATAAAAACCTTTAATGAAAATGATCAAGCTTGTATTCCAAATAATCACTGTTGGGGATATGCCCTAGAGTCAATTTGTACTTATACTATTATCATTATGTTTTATATAATAATATGAGGCTTTCCTTTCCATGAATAGTGAGTTTTGTTTTGTGGTCATCAAGTACGTGACTTGATAGTAAAACCCTACAATGAATACAATGACTATTCTAAAACTGTCTTTGATCGACTATTATTATTGGAATAATAATAAATTAAGATTAGTATGTTTGTGACTTGATGGCTATGTTTTACTGGCCATGGATATTTGTGATATCGAGTCAAGACATAAATAAATGTTAGAGAACATTGTATTGGACATGACCCACTGTGAGAGTACTTCATGGAATATGTCATAAGTACTTTCTAGCCATAATAATATTGAAAGTCCTTCGACCTAAATTCATCATAGTTTCCTACTTGATAAATTCTATATTTTGACATTGTCTAAAGTTGTCTTTAACCAGATAATAAATTAGACTATTGTTGGATATAGAATAAATCAAGGAGAGGAATATGACTGATTGTGAAGGAATTTGTCCCTCTCAATTATGGGAGAGATATCCATGGGCCCCTTGATAAGTTAGACTGTTAAAAATGCATGGCCGTGCTCAAATATATCAATCTAAGATATTGATATCATTTGTTTGAACAGTCTACTATGAAATCAAGAAATAATTGATTAAGCTTAATAAGGATGACATGCTTCGTGTCTTATGCTTAATCTGGACATCGTGTGACAAAATGACTAAATATAAAATTATGATTTGGTTCAAAGAGATCACCAATCTTCATTTAACCTGGATAGTAATAATGTTTTGCTAGAAACCGCTTATAACTTGTGGGCCATTTAAATATGATTTAGGCACACTACCAGTGTTAAATGAACCTATAGGGTCACACAATAAGCGAACTTGTTAGGTTATTTTTCTGGTGACCAGATTCGATGAATCTGGAAATATGTCTAAGTTAATCGTACTTAGAAAATTTACCAGATACAATGAATCTGGAAATATGTCTACATTCGATGTATCTGGATGATGTCCAGATTATAAGAATCTGACTCGGTAAATTAATTAGTTAAATTACCGAGATAATGGCAGAATCTTATCATATCAGTTTTAATTTAATTTGAATTTAAATTAGAATATGATAAGATATTATTAGGGTTGGACTCTAAGAGGTTCGGGGGGTTTTTAAGAAAACCCTAGTCGTCTTTTCAATAGTCCAATTTTTCGGTTAAGAACATTCGTGCCATTCTCTACCAGAAGAGGGAAAAAAAAAAAACCTCTCAAACCCTAGGCGCTAGCACTTCCCGGGTATCGAGTGAGTTCGCGGTGTGTATCCGATAGAGGACGTTCGCATACTGCAGCGTCTGGTGATTGTTCGGGTTGAACGTACAACAGCGCAATCAGAATCGAAGGATTTCAATTACAGCAACCAGAGGTAATTCTTAAACCTTAGATCTTCTTAATCGTTTACTTGGGTCCTCGGGAGGGATTCGTGGATGTTTTTCGCGTTTAGGAGTCCACGAATTCTAACAGTGGTATCAAAGTAACTTGCTAAACGATTAGGTTGATTCATCTGTATTAATCGTATTGTTGAATACATGTATGATATGTTATCGTAAGCATGCTATCCGTCGTTCTATATTTGCGAATTGTTTGTATTAAGCGACCATGATAATATGTTATCTGTATAAATATGATTAAAAGAACGCATATTGTCTGTAATATGAATTCTCACGGCGATGGTTACTAAGGGGTCCAAACGTTAATTTGATTAATATTCGGAAATCGGAAGGCAAAATCTCATTCAATGAGAGAAGGAAAAATCATTTTTCCTTTCGGGGGCGCTGCCCCCAGAGACCCCCGCAAGGGGCGCTGCCCCCTTGACCCCTGCTCGCCCGCCAGGGGCGTTGCCCCTTGAAACCCCAACTAACTATTCGTTGTGTGTTATTCGTTAGTGTTTTTGATTGTTGTTGTGGAATATTTTGAATAGTGCATAGCATGGCCCGTTTTATCCCAATGTGATTGGCTGGTTACATTGTGGTTGTTTTAAGTTGTAATTTTTTAAATATAGCCTGCGTGTCGTTTTTCATTATTGTAAAATTGTACTGCTTTCCTAGAATAGGAATTATTTTAATTTTACTATCCAATGTAAAAGAAGACGGCAGCCAACATTTACAACCAATGAGGAGTATGCTCAAGGCATTAGAGAATGCTTAAGGAGTTCATATACCTAGATTGACCACCTTGATCTTCACTTTGCTCGTGATGATCAACATAGGTTATGGGCCATGCTATATCACTTTTATTTATGTCTTGCATGCATATTTGATATGTTTATTTCCTACTTACTACAATCAAAATTTTTTAAAGAAAAAAAAATTTAAGTGTTAAATGCCTTCCAAAATCAAACACTTGTTATTACTTGGATCATTATATGGTCATTCCTACCAAAGTAGGATGCTTTTGATTATCTGAGTGAGATAAGATAGAAAATAGTTTTCCATATGTTTGATATGGTTTGACTTAACTGGGCTATCAAAATGGTTTTGGGCCTAGGGCATTATATGAGATATTTTTAGCCGGGACATTTGATGTCTATCTCATTTAAAATTTGAGTTTTATTTAATTATAAGATTAAAGCCAAAGCTTACTTATGATTAAAATAAAATATTTATAATATATATATATATATATATATATATATTTCCCCACTACAAAACATCAAAATGTTGAAGTTTCAAAAAGTTTAAACGCTTTTAGTGGGAGTTTTTCGTTAAAGTCTCAAAAAAAAAAAATTTAATTACTTTGCATATTTTTGTATGTAGATAATGGCAACAAACAATTGGAATAATTCATTGTGATCTATGCTTGAGAAAGACAAGCTTAGTGGGACTAACTTTCTTGATTGGGCACGAAACTTAAGAATTGTTCTTAAGCAAGAAAAAAGGCTCTATGTTCTTGAAAATCCTATTCCCCCTGCTCTAGCAAATAACGCCTCAAAAGCTGAAAAAGATGCTTATAGTAAGAACAAAGATGACTCCAATGATGTTACTTGCCTCATGCTAGCAACCATGAACTCTGAACTTCAAAAACAGTTTGAAGAAGCAGATGCATATGACATGATTGTGCATCTCAAGGAAATGTTCCAAGAGCAAGCACGACAAGAGAGATTTGAAACTCACAAGGCGTTAAATGCATGTAAGATGGTTTCTGGCACCTCGGTAAGTGCTCATGTCCTTAAAATGAAGGGCTATCTAGATCATCTTGATAAGCTTGGTGCTCCTGTTAATCATGACATGACCACGGATTTGATCTTGGGCTCTTTACCTGCTGAGTATGACCAGTTTGTCATGAATTTTAACATGCATAATATGGAGAAATCCATTACTGAATTGCATGGGATGCTAAAACAAGCTGAACTGAACATTAAGAAGAATACTCCTAGTGTTCTAATGGTTCAAAAAGGGAAAGTCAAAAAGAACAACCAAAAGGGCAAGGTCATGGCTAGTAAGGGTAAGGACAAGGCAAAGTCCAAGTTCAAGCCCAAACCTAAGGCCAAGACACCAAAGGAGAGAGCTTGCCACCATTGTGGAGAACAAGGACATTGGTTAAGAAATTGCAAGCTCTATTTGGAAGCAAAGAAAAAGAAGGACAGTGAGACTGCCGCTTCAGGTATTTATGTTATTGAAATTAATTTATCTACTTCTGATTCATGGGTATTGGATACCGGTTGTGGATCTCACATTTGTGTAAATGTGCAGGGTCTAAAAAGGAGTAGAGCCTTGGCAAAAGACGAGGTGGACCTACGAGTTGCGAATGGAGCAAAAGTTGCAGCAGTTGCTGTAGGAACTTTTGAATTAATTTTGCCCAGTGGGCTTGTTTTAGAACTGAACAATTGTTTTTATGTTCCTGCTATGAGTAGGAATATTATTTTAGTTTCTTGTTTGGATTTAGAAGGTTTTGAATTTGTTATTAGGAATAACATTTGCTCCATTAATAAAAATGGCATTTTTTATAGAGATGTTTCATTATCAAATGGGCTCTATATTCTAAATCTTCGTGGATCTTCAAACATGTCTATCTATAATATAAATACTAAGAGATTGAAATCCAATGATTTAAATTAGACTTACTTCTGGCATTGTCGTTTGGGCCATATAAATGAGAAACGCATAACAAAGCTTCATAATGATAGGCTTATAAAATCGTTTGATTTAGAATCTTACAAAACATGTGATTCTTGTTTATTAGGCAAATGACGAAAGCACCTTTCAAGAGACAAAATGAAAGGGCAACTGATTTATTGGGCCTAATACATACTGATGTATGTGGACCAATGAATTCACATGCTAGAGGAGGATTTCAGTATTTCATTACATTTACAGATGATTTCAGCAGATATGGCTACCTGTATCTGATGAAACACAAATCTAAATCATTCTAGAAATTCAAAGAATTTCAAAATGAAGAACAAAATCAACTTGGCAAAAGTATCAAAACACTTCGATCAGATCGAGGTGGTGAATACTTAAGTCACAAGTTTGACGAGCATCTTAAAAATTGTGGAATTATTTCCCAATTAATTCCACCAGGAACACCTCAATGGAATGGTGTATCTGAACGGAGAAATCGGACTTTATTAGATATGGTTCGATCAATGATGAGTCAAACTGATCTTCCAATCTCCTTTTGGGGTTATGCCCTGGAGACTGCTGCATTCATACTAAATCGAGTTCCATCTAAATCGGTTCAGAAAACGCCATATGAGATATGGACTGGGAGATAACCTAGTTTGTTATTTCTGAAGATTTGGGGTTGTGAAGTTTATGTAAAGCGTTTATTAGCTGATAAACTTACACCTAAATCGGATAAATGCATATTTGTGGGGTATCCTAAAGAAATTAAAGGATATCAATTTTATCTCCCAAAAGAAAATAGAGTAATTGTTGCTCAAAATGGATTCTTTCTTGAAAAGGAATTTATTTCTAAAAGAATCAGTGGGAGTAAAATACATCTTGATGAGATTCAAGGACCACAATTAGTGCCTGAATCTTATCAAGATGAGATTCAAGAGCCACAATTAGTGCCTAAACCAAATAATGAATCTCGATTAGATGGCTCACAAGTCCAAGATGAGCCTACATCTATAGAACAAGGACCTCGAAGATCTGATAGGGTTCGTCAACAACCTGAGAGATATGGATTTCTCATCACTGACGATTACAATGTGGAGCTTATGGTTAATGATGAGCCCACTTCCTATCAAGAAGCCATTAAGAGTTCTGACTCTGGAAAATGGTTAGAGGCTATGAAGTCTGAGATGCAATCCATGTATGATAACCAAGTTTGGACTTTGGTTAACCCACCTAAAGGTTCAAAAACCATTGGGTGTAAGTGGGTTTTCAAAAAGAAAACAGACATGGAGGGAAATGTGAATACTTACAAAGCATGACTGGTAGCAAAAGGTTATAGACAAACTCATGGTATAGACTATGATGAAACCTTTTCACCAGTTGTAATGCTTAATTCTATTAGAATTCTTCTTGCCATAGCAGCATATTATGACTATGAAATTTGGCAAATGGATATCAAAATCGCGTTTCTTAATGGAAACTTACTCGAAGATGTGTACATGACACAACCTGAGGGTTTTGATGATCCTTTGAATTCTAATAAAGTGTGCAAGCTTCAAAGATCCATTTATGGATTGAAGCAAGCATCTCGAAGCTGGAATCTTCGTTTTGATGAAGCAATTAAAGAATTTAAATTTATCAAAAATGAAGATGAGCCTTGTGTCTATAAGAAAACAAGTGGGAATGCAATAGTCTTTTTGGTACTTTATGTTGATGATATCTTACTCATTGGAAACGACATCCCAACTCTACAAAGCGTAAAGACATGGTTGGGAAATTGTTTCTCAATGAAAGACTTAGGTGAAGCTGCCTATATTCTAGGTATAAGGATCTATAGAGATAGATCTAGAAAGCTAATTGGACTAAGTCAAAGTGCATACGTTGACAAGGTACTGAAAAGGTTCAGTATGCAAGACTCTAAGAGAGGATTCTTGCCAATGTCACATGGCATTAAGCTCAGCAAAACTCAAAGTCCTTCTACGAAGGATGAAGAAGAGCACATGAACAAGATACCATACGCTTCCGCTATATGGTCTATCATGTATGCCATGTTATGTACTCGACCCGATGTATCATATGTATTGAGCATGACGAGCAAGTTCCAGTCAAATCCTGGAGAGGCACACTGGACTACTATCAAGAACATACTGAAGTACTTAAGAAGAACTAAATATATGTTCTTAGTTTATGGAGGACAAGAAGGCGAGCTAGTTGTAAATGGTTACACTGATTCTAGTTTTTAGTCCAACATAGATGATTATAGATCGCAATCAGGTTTTTTATTTTGTTTGAATGGAGGTGTTGTAAGTTGGAAAAGTTCAAAGCAAGACACCGTGGCCGATTCTACTACAGAAGCTGAGTATATAGCTGCCTCAGCTGCAGCTAAAGAAGCAGTTTGGATTAAAAAGTTCATTACAGAACTAGATGTAGTTTCTAGTATTGTGAACCCAGTGGATCTCTATTGTGACAACAATGGAGCCATTGCACAAGCTAAGGAACCAAGATCACAGCAGCGATCCAAACATATACTTAGACATTTTCATTACATTCGAGAAATTGTTGATAGAGGAGATGTCAAAGTATGCAAGGTACCAACTGATGATAATGTTGCAGATCCACTGACAAAGCCTCTCACATCGTCTAAACATGATGGTCATACCAGATCAATGGGATTACGGCTTATGCCAAATTGGTCTTAGTGCAAGTGTGAGACTGTTGGGGATATGCCCTAGAGTCAATTTGTACTTATACTATTATCATTATGTTTTATATAATAATATGAGGCTTTCCTTTCCATGAATAGTGAGTTTTGTTTTGTGGTCATCAAGTACGTGACTTGATAGTAAAACCCTACAATGAATACAATGACTATTCTAAAACTGTCCCTAATCAATTATTATTATTTGAATAATAATAAATTAAGATTAGTATGTTTGTGACTTGATGGCTATGTTTTACTGGACATGGATATTTGTGATATCGAGTCAAGATATAAATAAATGTTAGAGAACATTATATTGGACATGACGCACTGTGAGAGTACTTCATGGAATATGTCATAAGTACTTTCTAGCCATAATAATATCGAAAGTCCTTTGACCTAAATTCATCATAGTTTCCTACTTGATAAATTCTATATTTTGACATTGTCTAAAGTTGTCTTTATTCAGATAATAAATTAGACTATTGTTGGATATAGAATAAATCAAGGAGAGGAATATGATTGATTGTGAAGGAATTTGTCCCTCTCAATTATGGGAGAGATATCCATGGGCCCATTGATAAGTTAGACTGTTAAAAATGCATGGCCGTGCTCAAATATATCAATCTAAGATATTGATATCATTTGTTTGAACAGTCTACTATAAAATCAAGAAATAATTGATTAAGCTTAATAAGGATGACATGCTCCGTGCCTTATGCTTAATTTGGACATCGTGTGACAAAATGACTAAATATAAAATTATGTTTTGGTTCAAAGAGATCACCGATCTTCATTTAACCTGGATAGTTATAATGTTTTGCTAGAAACCGCTTATAACTTGTGGGCCATTTAAATATGATTTAGGCACACTGCCAGTGTTAAATGAACCTATAGGGTCACACAATAAGCGAACTTGTTAGGTTATTTTTCTAGTGATCAGATTCGATGAATCTGGAAATATGTCTAAGTTAATCGTACTTAGAAAATTTACCAGATACAATGAATCTGGAAATATGTCCACATTCGATGTATCTGGATGATGTCCAGATTATAAGAATCTGACTCAGTAAATTAATTAGTTAAATTACCGAGATAATGTCAGAATCTTATCATATCAGTTTTAATTTAATTTGAATTTAAATTAGAATATGATAAGATATTATTAGGGTTGGACTCTAAGAGGTTGGGGGTTTTTAAGAAAACCCTAGCCGTCTTTTCAATAGTCCAATTTTTCGGTTGAGAACATTCGTGCCATTCTCTACCAGAAAAGGGGAAAAAAACCTCTCAAACCCTAGGCGCTAGCATTCCCCGGGTATCGAGTGAGTTCGCGGTGTGTATTCGATAGAGGACGTTCGCATACTGCAGCGTCTGGTGATTGTTCGGGTTGAACGTACAACAGTGCAATTAGAATCAAAGGATTTTGATTACAGCAACCAGAGGTAATTCTTAAACCTTAGATCTTCTTAATAGTTTACTTGGGTCCTCGGGAGGGATTCGTGGATGTTTTCCGCGTTTAGGAGTCCATGAATTCTAACAATCACATCATTGAGATAACAATCATTTCACAATTGACTTGCAATTCAGAGCTTTAGTATATAATATTTAATGTAAGGATATACTTGGTAAAGTTTAGTCAGATAAGCAAAACTCAACTACTTGATTTCTCACTTTGGATACTTCTTTTATCTAAAACCATATAATATACTATAGTCACAAACATAGTATATCCATAATATAATTAAGTCACTTAAATCAGTAGATCTCAAACTTTATCATGAAATCATGTATTCATCATGTCAACTGTGCATAAAACTCCTCAAACAATATCCATAGTTTTTCAACTATGCCAAATATGTATATAACCATCTTGATATAAATCAACTTAATCATCATAGAATCCTTGTTCTATCAAGTAGACAAATACCAGTCTCCTGCATCTCATATATATAATAGAAGACCATCAAGATCATACAACAGCATAAACCTTAACTTCTATGGTCATATTATTAGCAAAGCATGCTCATTTAATCTAAAAGATCACAACTTATCTTTCACAGTAATAGTTTTCTAGTTAGACCGAATATGATAGTAACTAAATCGTCCAACCAAAACTCCTTTTTAGGTAATATAGTTTACCTATTAATAATGAACATCTATGGACATCCAAAAGGTGACTCTTTTGATAATCAAGTTGAACTCGTTGAGTAAAAAGAAGGACTCGCATAGATCTTTTAGGCATTTCGTATGATTACTAGAGAAAAGAGAAGAAACCAGCCTCTTTGCTTCAATTTAAAGGAAAAGAAAAGAGAAAGAGGTGTAGACTAGAAAGAAGAGGATCAATTTATATTAGGAAGATTTGATAAGAAATGACCTTTGATTGTTTTGGAAGAGAAGAAGGTCGAATAGTGTTGCTGTGAGTGCGTTTTAGATTCTTCTCAAGTAGACTTCTAGGTGCTTTAGTTTTGGAGGAAAACAAGAGTTGTATGTTTTTTGCTTTGTCTCATATATGTGTATGGTTGTTTGCTTGATTTTTCGATTTTGTGTGTTCAAGAAGGTGTATTTTTGTTTTGTTGAAATTCTTGTTGGGGATACTCCCTAAAATAATTTGTACTTATACTATTGTCCCGTAATGTATTTTGTAATAATATGAGGTATTTCTTTCCATGAATAGTACGTTTAGTTTTATGGTCATCAAGTACGTGACTTGATAGGAAATCCCTATAACAAATAGAATGACTATTCTTAAATTGTCCATAATTAATTATTATTAGTGGAACAATAATAAATTAAGATTAGCATGTTTGTGACTTGATGGCTATGTTTTATTGATCATGGATATATGGAATATCAAGTCAAAACATAAATAAATGCTAGAGAACATTGCATTGGACATGACCCACTGTGAGAGTACTTCATAGGACATGTCATAAATACTTTTTAGCCATAGTTATATTAGAAGTCCTTCGACATGAATTCATCATAGTTTCCTACTTGATAAATCCTATATCTTGATATTGTCTAAAGTTGTCTTTAACCAGATGATAAAATTAGACCACTGTTGGATATAGAATAAACTATAGAGAGAAATATAATTGATAGTGAAGGAATTTGTCCATCTTATTCTTGGGAGAGATGTCCATGGACCCGTTAATAAGTTAGACTATTAAAATGTATAGCCGTGCTTGTAACACCCCACTAGCTACATATCCTAAAAGGGGCAGGATATCGCTCCGTCCTTAGGACAATAGGTCTTTATAACTAAGTAATATAAAATATAGAAGAAAATAACTAAATAATAATCGTATTTCAATCCCAAATCAATACCTATGCAAGTCTTAAAACAAATAGAAGGAAACTAAAATCTCTAACAAATAAATACATTAAAGTAAATCCTACATGCTCATGGCAACATAAGTAAATCAACCTTCGAAGCAGGATCGACCTGAAAACATGAAATAAAAAATGTGTGAAAAATATTTCTCAGTAAGCCCTGTGTGTGCTCGTGACAGTTTAAGAAAACATATCATGTATGCAAGTTTTGAACAAATCACAACAAAAAGTCTGCAAGTCCAGAAATTTATCTTTGAACACTGAGTGCTGTATTATCTGCATTTGTAAAGTAAAAGTGCTCAACTTGTAAAGAAAGTAACCACTCAAATAAAATTGACTATGAAACCGTACATCATGAGTGGACATGACACCACACATTGCGTACAATGACAAAAGAATGGTCAGGATGCCACATTTTGTACATCATGACAAAAGAATGATCAGAATGCCATAGTTTGTGCATTCTAAAACAAAGTGGGTGTATGGCCCACCGAGTGAGAAACTCATCCATCTCTAAACCTAAACTTACAGGTTGTCCACTCTGAAAATAAATAGTCCACTTGAATTGTACTGCTCTCTCGGACTAGCCTAACCAATAAGAACTGTTATTTTGTCTAGGCAGAGCTCGCCTTTCAGAGGTGGCCTCCACTTGAGAGACTTACCCAACCCTTCAAAGACTAATCCAAGTAGTCTACCCTTATTGAGTACTCAACATTATATTTATTCCACTTGCAAAATGTAAAATCAATGAAGACCTTTCTTTGAAGAAGCAATTACGGTTTTCAAACAACCTTAGGTAAAAATTGGTTTAAGGAAAATTTATTGTTTTGCTTGACTAAAATTATTTTATTTTAGTAGAAGGAATAAATTGTTCATAATTGCAACCCAAGTACATCTTCCACGGCAATCCGTGCATTTGATTTGCAGACTTATTATTATTATTATTATTATTATTATTATTATTATTATTATTATTATTATTATTATTATTATTATTATTATTATTATTATTATTATTATTATTATTATTATTATTATTATTATTATTTATGATTTTTTAAAAAAAATAATAATGTTTAATAAAAACAATAGTAATAATATTTATTATATTAACATTAACAATAATATCATTAAATAAAAATATTATGACTAAGAGCGATAATAATAATATTAATTTTAATATTTCTCTACAATAAAAATGTTTAGTAATAATAATAATAGTAATATTAATAATATCGGTGATACTTAAAAATAGCAATGCCAATAATAAATACTACTACTAATAATAATAATAATATTAAAAATAACAATATTAGTTGTAATGTTAATGATAAATGTAATTATAGTGATTTAAGTATCAAAAGTAGCAATAATATTACCATTAGTATTTAAAAGTAGTAAAACTTTTGCTATTAATAAATAAAGTAGTAATCATATAAGTAGAGTGATAATAACAATTTTCATGGCAAAAGTAGTTTCATTAGCCATATGGATGTTTGCATGGTAATTCATGGCAAGATCAAATATTGAAGCTTTAGCAAAATCATATTAGCAACAATTTCCCAATCCACCATATCATCTCATGCTAGTGTCATATAGACCCAATTCACAAGTATACTAATAACATATCACAACCTCATGTTAAAATCAAAATCCAAATCTACTTCAGAGTATAGTTCTAATACACATCTCAATCTATACATCATAAAATCATCCATGTCATATAAACATGTATTTATTTTCCCCAATACCACTAGATCATCCATTATCATATCAATAAGCCATCTTCCTAATAATCTTGAGTTCAAAAATAAATGAGGGAGTTTAGGATAAAATACTTGTTTGATAATCGATCTAAGTTGAAGATGTCGCATTGACAATCGAAGCCTTAAATGCCTTGATGAGTCCTTTGGGAGACCAAGGTTTGAAGAAGTACAAGTTGGCCCCCAATGAATTCGGCTAAGAGAGAGAGATTGAGAAGAGAATAAGAAGAAATGGAAGTAAAGAAAAGAGAAAGAAATAGGAAGCTTGGAATTGGTTTACCTTATAGTGTTCTTCTTGACTTGCTAAAAAAAAATGCTTGTTTGATCCGAATGGAGGGTGCACTTTGGATGTTTTAGTGTTATAAAGTGTAACAAATGAAATAATATGATTATCTCTAGTTGATTTGAAGGTTTTAGAGTGGTTTGGGATGTTTAGAAGTGACTAAATGGCTGAAGGTGGGTAGTATGTGTTCTTGGTGTTCTTAGGTGTTCTTGAGAGAATAGGAGAGAAAGCTAGATAAAGTGGGAGAGTGTTCTTGGATGGTGTGGCCAAAATTTCTTGTGGAAATGAGTGCAGAAATTTTGGTCTAGTTTGATAGGATTGGTTGTTAGATAGGTAAGTGTTTGACGGAGCAAAAGGTGGGTTTTAATTTTCAAATTCAAAGTATTTTGAATGGAGAAAACTAAGAGAGTTTTGAGGTGCTTTCATGGAGTTTTGTTGGCCAAGGTTGGTGAAGAAGAAAAGATGTTCAGTTAGGTCCCTAGTATGGCCGAAAATATGGTGAAGAAATGAAGGAGAATTGAAGAAGAAAATGAAGAGAAATGCTTGCTAGTTGAAGGTTGGAAAAGCTGGAAAAAAGTTCTAGTTAACTAGCTAGAAGAAGTGGTAAGATCTAGGTTGTTTGTTAGCAAGAATTTGACGTATTTTGAATGGATTTGCAGCTGTAAAATATGAGTGTTTCAAGGTCTATTAATGATGGTTTTCAACCATCATCTTGAAGGAAAAAAGAGGACTTTAGATGAATTTATGCATGGGTTGAATGCTCAACTCTTATGGCTAATTATTTTGTGGTTTGCTGGAAAATTTTCTAGTTTGTTTGAAGCTATGATAGCTCCGAATTTCCTAGGGATTTTTCAGCTTCCTACACACATGAAATAGCTGTTGATAGCAAGGAAAGAGAAGTTAATTTTTCTGCATATTTTAGGAAGTTTAACTAAGAGGAAGACCTGGGAAAATTCTAGCTTTGCACCAAAATAAAAATAGGCAAAATGAAGTTCTTTAGAAAAGAATTCACGGTGATTTAATTTGGAAAACAAATACACTAGTATCACTTTTTTATTTTGACCAACTAATTCCCCAAGAGTTGGGATTTCTCTTTTAAAACTTCAAGCCCAAGATAATCTAAAATATTATATAAGAAAATTTAAAAGAATTCAAGAAATATGAATATTTCAAATTCAAACATGCTAGGACATTAGTTGCTAAAATAGTGGAGATTGAAACTCCTCTAGATTTTTTTTAGGACAAGATCACATGGTTAGAATATTACCATTGTTTCTTCTCCAAGACATCATTCCTAATTTCATGGAATGGAAGAAATAAAATTCAAATATTAGTTAGAATAATAAAAAATAATACATAATTGATAGGATTTGAACCCAAGACCTTAGGAATTAACCACTTAACCACAATAATTCTTATTCTTATTTTCCCAACCTAATTCTTTTCTCTTCTAAAACCCAAGTCTCTTCTTCTCTCATCCCTAAGAAAAATTTCCCCATTGCCCCCAACACACATCTAGCATAAATAATTCACAAAAAACCACCTATAGTAATTTTAAAAATGCACAATTTCACCTATAAAGAATTTATTCATGCAATATGCCATGGAATGCAACCATTCTCTCTATTTCTAGGGTAGTCTTAGTTGCGGTTTTACATCCTCCCTTCCTTAGAAGAATTTCATTCCAAAATTCAGCATGTACCTTTTTCTCAAGTCAGGATATTTCTGCTTTATCCATTCTTCCGCTTCCCAAGTGGCATCTTATGTGCCGGCATGCTGAACTTCAAATTAAAACCCATAGATATTTGGAACTTGGCTCAAAACCACGGTGTAGACCTCAAATCTTGATCAAAGACGATACTTGAGGGTACTCTATGCAACTTACTATTTCACGTACATATATTCGAGCTACCTTTTCCCTTACACTTACTGGGATAAAGTGCGTTGTCTTCGTTAGTAGATTAACTAGTACCCAAATGGCATCCTTTTGGCACTTTCACATAGGTAAGCTAGTGATGAAGTCCATCATTACCTCCTCCCATTTCCATTTGGGTATTGGCAGTGGTTATAATAAACCAGTTAACTTCTTGCGTATTGTGATGCTCCCATAACACTTTCACCTTTGGTATTTTGCTTATTCTAAAGGGTCTGGGTGCTTTAATTTAGAATCTTAATCAGTTTTCCCATGTAACTCAAATCAGGTTACAATAGCAAAGGCTCGTCGTTAAAACATGTTCTGCATCAGGAACGTACATCTTTAGCTGAGATATATGAAACACGTCTCGTAATCTTAACAAAATGAATAGTAAGTCCAATCTATAGGTGTCAATTCCAACATTCTCCTCCTATCATTCTCATAGCTCTTCTACTGACTCTAAGTCGCCTTCAGTCTTTCTCTTGTTACTTTTACCTTATCTGCCATTTATCGAACACAAAATTTATCGGATTTGATAATCTACCTATTTCTTCTATTTATCCCTACTATAATGGTACTTGACATGTCTGGCTTTGCATCGTTTTATATAGGGACATACCAATAGAAGATCGGTAATTATTGTTGCAGGCCTACTTGCACGGCACGCATTTAGTCCATTTATCAACAAAATCCAATATAGAAGCCCTAAACATGTGCTTTAGCATCTAAATAAGTCTCTCCGATTGGCTATCAATTTTGAGGATCAGCAACAACACAGAACTTCCAAGTCGATCCTATTATCTCTAGGAGCTTGTCTAAAATCTTGCAGTGAATCTAGGATCCTGCTTGGATATACTACTTGATGACATCCTATGCATCCTCTACCATGGCTAGGGCTACCTTAAAACCGTCCCTAATTACTTCATTTCAGAAATAGAACCACGCTCAACTAAACTTTCACTTACTAAACTTAATTGAAATTTATGCTGTCTCTACTTTCTATCACCAATTTCAACGATTCCATGTCCGTAATAGCTTTCAAAATACATCAAGTATTATCTAAAAAGGCACCGTAAAATTATCAAAATAGGATTGAAATCCTATGCATCTACTTTATAAACAATAGAGCCTTTGTCAATTAGTAAGGTATCACCACCCATCCTTAGTACCTATCCCAATGTTAGTCACAATCTCGAGTATATCCCCTTCTCAAATTCATACCTAATAATATCCCTATCTCAAGTCTAACTTAGGAGTAACCGTATATATTCTTGATTACCAAACTATCCAATATTCTCTGGTCTATACGCAGCTTTAAAATTCCTCCTTTTCTTATACCATTACTACTGGGTCTCGCAGCTACAACACTAGGCTAGATAGCCTTACTATTCCTTCAACAATAGTTTATGAACCTTCACTCCTAACATTATACTCTACACTTCCTTTACCTTACTTCTTCTAAAATTTAATCATACTTATCTGATCGACAAAAATGCATTATTCTATCTCGATAACCAACTTAACTCCTTGCCTTGACTATTATTCCATGCCTAATATGCTACACTAATTCTCAAAAGAAAAATGAGTTAGATTCTCGATAAATTTTACTTCTCTAGCCAAAATTTCATCTCTCAAATCAAAACTATAGATCCCTACTTCCTTGCATGATGAAGGATGCTTAACCAATTAATAAGAAAATATATACTATTCATAGGTAATAGATTCGACTCTTATGGTTTAGCTTATAACTACTCAAAATGAATGGTACACTACATAATATATATAGGCTATGCAAAACAAAGATCAAAGAACATATTCTTTCAAGAGAAATAAAGAATTAACCTAGCACCATGGCTACATCTGATCTCACATCCTCTCTGCTCAACCAACTTGGTCATCACCCTGTTGAGAATATGCCCTCTTAGACTAGTTTTCTAATGAAAATATCGAATATGTTAATAAAAGAATTTATTTTCGAAAATCAGTTGTGAAATAATTTTCTTCATTTGTGTACAATTTCATTTGGAACAGACCCATTGTGTTTGAATAAGTGATCCATGTGAATGGAGGTCTTTCACAGTAAGGTATAGATCATGGGTTATTTAAACACATAAACAGTTGTTCTTAACCGATTGATGAGAATGGGAATCTCTTCATATTTAGGTTATTATGTTATGAATTCCAAGTAGGGAAGACTTACCTTTAGCCAGTGAGTAGTCTACTCACTTCATGACATAAGCGTATTTTGAATACGTAGAATAGGACCTGTAGTAATGGTTTCTAAAAGTACTATATGGTAGAAACCTAGACTACTACCGCTACAAGGTGGACTAGTATTCTATGACTTGGGTATGAGTTGGTGGTCTGGCAAAGCTGGAAGCATATGCTTTGATATACTATAGTTGAGGTTCTATCGGAGGGCCAATATACTTGTATTTTGGTATGTGTGACTAGTTAGTTAAGACAGACTTGTACAAGATAGTTTCTACACAATATCACCCCTTGTGGTTGTCGGATGATCTAAATATCCAGGGCCCTGGGAAACGTGACTTGGATGTTTGCTTTAGGGTAGCTCCCTTGGAAAGCGGAAACATTCCAGGAAGTCGTGGATCATTGGACTAGGAGCCTAAGAATGGTAGATGTCTTTTAGAGAGGTGTTAGTACACTTCTTTCTCTCTAAATGTACGACAATGTGTAGAGGGGTATTTTAGTCATTTCACTTGTAGGTCAAAGACTCTGCTAATGCAGCATTGTACTTGGGGTCAATATTTCCTTATGGTAATATTAGAAAATATTTAAAATACAAAATACATCTATTTATATAGTAGGGGTATTTTGGTTATTTTAGTAGCCAAGACGATGTGTCTTTTTGGTCCTCGGAATAGCCCGTAAGTCCTAATTAATTTTTGGGTTGAGAAAATGATCTCAGTTGAGAGAGTTATTTATTTGGGAAGTCTAATTTATTATTAGACTAGAATAAAATAAGTGGAGAGAAATTTATTGTTTGATTTAATTGGTTAATTAATTATTCAAGACTTGGGTCCGGTTTGAATAATTAGAAAATTAACCGGACTTAAACTAGAGGAAAATAATTATTACTTAACTATTTATTGTGTTATTTATTTAATTAAATCCCAAGAAATAAATAATTAATGTTTAATTATTTTTTAGTTCATTTGGGTCCATTAATTATTTATTGGGTTATTTATTTAATCCCAAGAAAAATAATTAATATTTATTATTTTGGATTTTTCGGGTCCAAGAAAAATAATAAATATTATTTTGGCCCAATATCTTGGACCATAGGATTTTTTCGGACACAATTTAGAAGAGTTTAGGGTGAAGCCAAAATTTATTTTGTTAATAATATTCAGGTATTAAATCTCAGGAATATTATTTTTATCAAAATAATTATTTTTGGTTTCATGACTTTTGGCTTTCTGTGTGGAAAAATAAAATAAAAGAAAAAGAAAAAAATAAAAATGTTTTTCCTGAGATTCTTGGCTCTCTCTCTCTCTTATGGCCTTTTCTTTCCCGACTTTTGGTTTTCTTCACTGGCCTTTGTATTCTGTGAACCAAAGAAGCCAGAGAGTGAAGATGAAACGTGAGAGTCTGTGAATTGGAAAAACAGAGATATCATTTTCTCCATTCCATTTGTTGCTCACCAAACAGAGATTAGGCTAGGAATATTCCGTGAATTTAAAAGCTAGCATTAATTTTCCACTGGAAGAAGAAATGCAGTACACGGAGGTTCCCTGGTGTTCATGGACGTTGAAGGTAGAAGCTGTTTTTGAGCTTCAATTGATTCAACCATGTTCTTCATGTTTTTAAGGCTCCAACAGGTATGTTTCAAGCCCACCATGCTACTCCAATACTCTGGTATTATGTCATGTTCTTCCATTTTTGTTCACTGTGAAAGCATGCTCTGTTAGTTCAATCCCTACACACCCATGGCTTTAACTTATTTCCTCTAATGACTACATTTCCTCAGCTGGCTGAATTCAGTGGTAGGGCCTTAATTGGGCATGTCTAACTGTCACTTTAGAAGATCTCTTAGGTTCTGTCTCTTGCTTTTCTTTGTGCTCTTTCTCACATCTGGCTGCAAGTGCTCTGTTGGCTTGTTTTCAAGTGTTGAAGGTTTTCTGACATGACCAGTTTTGCCTCTTGCTGTAATTTTACATCTAGGTGCCATCTTCGACCATCATCACCACAATTATAGGTCGACAAATGCATACATATGAATGCAAACATATAATGCAAAGATAACATATATAACATTTGCTCACTTATTGAATGTATGAGAGTAATTTTTTTTTTTTAAGAAGTGAAATACTCAAAAGTTTTATTCAAAATAAATCATACTTTAACACAAAGAAATTGGATATCATAGATGATACCTCTATCGGAATCAGATACTCATAGATAAGAAAGTAAATAAGGCTATGAACTTAATATATAGATTCCCTAATCAACAAATTACATCACAAATCTACTAAGTCTTCTCGTTACTCTAGTCGTCACTCGAGTAGTCGGAAATAAATTCTTCGAGCCATCTTTCTCTTCTTTTCCGGCATTCTATTCCCAATCCGAACCTAAGTGTACAACCATTAGTTCTATTCTTCTTAGGACTTTCTTCCACCTTCCCCTTTCCCTTGTCCTTCGCCCCTAAGACTGACTCTCGAATTACTCTCATACCCGGGGTGAGTCTATCATTCTAACTGGGTCCCTCATCACCGAACTCCTCAAAGTCAAAGCTAAAAGGGAAAATGTCAAACTCTCCTATTGGTGCAGTTCTAGGAGCCACAATTGCCTCCTCCTCCTCCTCATCAGACTTTTTCATCCCCCTTCTATTTCACTATCAGAATCATCCATCTCTTTTCCTCCCTCATCGTAAGAATTACTTAGTTCCTCACCTCCCTCACCATCAGTATCACCCATCTCCTCTCTTCCCTCACCACCTAAGTTAAGATCAGGAGCTTCCTCCTCAATGTTGTTATTTGAGACTAAATCAACTATTGGTATGAGAGAGTCTACTACTTGCACATCCTCAACACCTTATTCCTATTTGGGTAACTCTAGTTCAGTAACCTCAACTTTAATCTTCTATTCTTTACCATCATTACGCATAATAGGGTTGGAAACCTCAATCTCTATCTCACTATCACTACTGTCTAACTCAAACCAATCTGGCCCAGGTTCGGGTTCCGTGTTAGAGGAGGATAGGTCCACAACAGGAACTGAAGCAAGTGTACTACCACACAGAAAATGCCAATCTCGAGTAATGGACATGAATATTCTAACCATCCTACAAACAGAACACATAGATTAGCACTAGAGATTATAAAAGCTTAATGTAATGAATCTAAATATTGTCAATAGCTGCCTAAACCAAGGCTCTAATACCACTTGTAACACTCCACTAGCTACGTACACTAAAAGGGGCAGGGATGTCTCCCCGTCCTTAGGACAAAGTGTCTTTATAACTAGGAAATATAAAATATAGAAGAAAATAACTTAATAATAATCTTATTACAATCCCAAAATAATACATATACAAGTCTTAAAACAAATAGAAGGTAACTAAAATCTCTAACAAATAAATATATCAAAGTAAATCTTCCACGCTCATGGCAACATAAGTAAATCAACCTTTGAAGTAGGATCTACCTAAAGACATGATATAAAAAAAAGGTGTGAGAAATATTTCTCAATAAGTCCTGTGTGTGCTCATGACAGTTTAAGAAAATATTTTATGTATGCAAGTTTTGAACAAGTCACAACAAAAAGTCTGCAAGTCCAGAAATTTATCTTTAAACACTGAG
Organism: Voacanga thouarsii; assembly: GCA_026120185.1. NCBI lineage: Eukaryota > Viridiplantae > Streptophyta > Magnoliopsida > Gentianales > Apocynaceae > Voacanga > Voacanga thouarsii. The sequence continues at coordinate 2,472,330 of JANUWF010003362.1, read as the reverse complement.
TGGTGTATTATTAGCATTTGTAAAGTAAAATTTCTCAACTTATAAAGAAATAACTATTCAAATAAAGTTGACTATGAAACCATATATCATGAATGGACATGGTACCACACATTGTGCACCATAACAAGGGAACGGTCAGGATGCCACACTTTGTGCATCATGATAAGAGAATGATCAGAATGCCACACTTTGTGCATTCTGATACAATATGGGTGCACGGCCCATTGGATGGGATACTCTTCCATCTCTGCACCAAAACTTACCGGTATCCACTCTGAAAATAAACAGTCCACCTGAACTATACTACTAGCTTGGACTAGCCTGATCAACAAGAACTATCGTCTTGTCTAGGCAAAGCTCACCCCTCAGAGGTGCCTCCTACTGAGAGACTTACCTAACCCTTCAAAGACTAGTCCTAGTAGTCTACTCTTATTGAGTATTCAACATTATGTTTATTCCACTTGGAAAATGTAAAATCAATGAAGAGCTTTCTTTGAAGTAGCAATTATGGTTTTCAAGCAACCTTAGGTAAAATTTTGTTTAAGGAAAATTTATTGTTTTGCTTGACTAAAATTATTTTATTTTAGCAGAAGGAATAAATTGTCCATAATTGTATCTCAAAGTACATTTTCCACAGCAATCTGTGCATTTGACTTGCATAAGCCCTTTTGTTCACAAATATCTTTATGTAATGACTTACTTTGAACTTTTGATTCCACTTAGCAAAATAATCCTCCAAGTCTTGCTCAAAGCAACTTAACCCTGTCTGGGGTAAATACATGGTGTATGTCATTATTGATGCACAATTAAGCAACAAAATTGCATAGGTACAAATAACTTTAAACTTTACATACACATAATCAATAGCAACACTTAAATATGATGTTAATGGTGTAGCAGTTCTAAAATTAATTAATAAAATAATTAGAGGTTAACATTAATAACATAATAATTTGATACTATAGTAACATAAGTAAGTGACATAGGTATTAATTGAGTATAACCAAAAATAATTACATCGTCAAAAGTATTGATAAAATATTGATAATTTTATAGATAATATTATTGCTATAAGGAGAATAAAACAGTAATGATGATATTATTATGTATATATTTATATTTATTATTTTTCAAACAAAAATAATAATATTTTATAAAAACAATAGTAATAATATTTATTATATTAATATTAACAATAATATAATTAAATAAAAGTATTATGACTAATAGCGATAATAATAATATTAATTTTATTAATATTTCTCTAAAATAAAAATGTTTAGTAATATTAATAATATCGATTATACTTAAAAATAGCAATACAAATAATAATACTTATAATATTATTATTAAAAATAACAATATTAGTAGTAATATTAATGATAACGGTAATTATAGCGATTTAAGTATCAAAAGTAGCAATAATATTACCATTACTATTCAAAGGTAGTAATAATTTTGCTATTAATAAATAAAGTTATAATTATATAAGTAGAGTGATGATAACATTTTTCATGGCAAAAGTAGTATCATTAGCCATATAGATGTTTGCATGGTAATTGATGGCAAGATCAACAAATATTAAAGTTTTAGCAAAATCATATTAGCAACTATCTCCCTATCCACCATATCATCTCATGCTAGTGTCATATAGACCCAATCCACTAATATAACATATCACAACCTCATGCTAAAATCAATATCCAAATCTACTTCATAGAATAGTCCCAATACACATCTCAATCTATACATCATAAAAGCATCCATGTCATATAAATATGCATTTACTTTCCCCAACACCACTAGATCATCCATCATCATATCAATAAGCCATCTTCCTAATAATCTTGAGTTCAAAAATAAATGAGAGAATTTTGGACAAAATACTTGTTTAATAATCGATCTAAGTTGAAGATGTCGCTTTGACAATCGAAGTCTTGAATGCCTTGATGAGTCCTTTGGGAGACCAAAGTTTGAAGAAGTCCAAGTTGGCCCCCAATGAATTTGGTCAAGAGAGAGCGATTGAGAAGAGAAAAAGAAGAAATGGAAGTAAAGGAAAGAGAAAGAAAGATGAAGCTTGGACTTGTTTTACCTTATAGTGTTCTTCTTGACTTGTTAAAAAAAATGCTCATTTGATCCGAATGGAGGGTGCACTTTGGATGTTTTGGTGTTATAAAGTGTACCAAAGGAAAGAATATGATGATCTCTAGTTGATTTGAAGGTTTAAGAGTGGTTTGGAATGTTTAGAAGTGACTAAATGGCTGAAGGTGGGTAGTGTGTGTTCTTAGTGTTCTTGGTGTTCTTGAAAAAATAGGAGAGAAAACTAGATGAAGTGGGAGAGTGTTCTGGGATGGTGCGGCCAAAAATCCTTGTGCAAATGAGTGCAAAATTTTGGGTTTGGTTTGATAGGATTGGTTGCTAGATAGGTGAGTCTTTGATGAAGCAAAAAGTGGGTTTTAATTTTCTAATTCAAAGTATTTTGAATGAAGAGAAACTAGGAGAGTTTGGAGGTGCTTTAATGGAATTTTATTAGCCAAGGTTGGTGAAGAAGAAAGGATGTTCAGCTAGGTCCCTAGTATGGTCGAAAATATGGTGAAGAAATGAAGGAGAGTTGACGAAGAAAATGATGAAGAATGCTAGCTAGTTGAAGGTTGGAAAAGCTGGAAAAAATTCTGGTCAGCTAGCTAGAAGAAGTGATAAGATCTAGGTGGTTTGTTAGCAAGAATTTGAATTATTTTGAACAGATTTGCAGCTGTAAAATAGTAGTGTTTCAAGGTCTGTTAATGGTGGTTTTCAACCATCATCTTGAAGGAAAAGATGAGAACTTTAGATGAACTTATGCATGGGTTGAATGCTCAACTCCTATGGCTAAATTACTTTGTGGTTTGCTGGAAAATTTTCTGGTTTGTTGATGCTATGATAGCTCTGAATTTCCAAGGGATTTTTCCACTTCCTACACGCATGAAATAGCTGTTGATAGTAAGGGAAGAGAAGTTAATTTTGCTTCATATTTTCTGAAGTTTAACCAAGAGGAAGAGCTGGGAAAATTCCAGCTTTGCACCATAATAAGAATAGGCAAAATGAGGTTCTTTAGAGAAGAACTCATGATGATTTAATTTGGAAAACAAATATCCTAGTATCACTCCTATATTTCGGCCAACTAATTCCCCAAGAGCTAGGATTTTTCTTTTAAAAATTCAAGCCCAAGATAATCTAAAATATTATGTAAGGAAATTTAAAAGAATTTAAGAAATATGAATATTTCAAATTCAAACATGCTAGGACATTGGTTGCTAAAATAGTGGAGATTAAAACTCCTCTAGATTTTCTTTTAGGACAAGATCACATGGTTAGAATATTACCATTTTGCCTTCCCCAAGACATCATTCCTCATTTCTTGGAATGTAAGATATAAAATTCGAACATTAGTTAGGGTAATAAAAAATAATACATAGTTGATGGGATTTGAACCCAAGACCTTAAGAATTAACCATAAAGCTCTAACCACTTAACCACAATAATTCTTATTCTTATTTTTCCAACCTAATTCTCTTCTCTTCTAAAACCCAGGTTTCTTCTTCTCTCATCCCTAAGCAAAATTTCCCAATTGCCCCCAACACACATCTAGCATAAATAATTCACAAAAACCACCTATAGCAATTTTTAAAATGCCCAATTTTACCCATATAGAATTTATTCATGCAATATTCCATGGAATGCAACCCTTCCCTCTATTTCTAGGGTAGTCTTAGGTGGGGTTTTATCGTGCTCAAATATATCTATTTGAGATGTTGATATCATTTATTTGAACAATCTACTTTGAGATCAAGAAATAGTTTATTAAGCTTAATAAAGATGACATGCTCCGTGCCTTATACTTAATCTAGATATTGTGTGACAAAAGAACTAAATATAAAGTTATGTGATGTGTATGAATTTGGGTTTAAAAAATCATATAAAAAATAAGCACATTCCCAATTAAGTTTAAATTAAAAACTTAATCCCAAATTACACATATGAGCAATCGTACTCATCATTAAGCATAGCACAGGGTTTAAAACGAGTATCGATTTTCAAGGAACAAGTATGCAGTAATCACTTTTCTTTCATTGTTTAACTAACTCAATAAAGTGAAAAAGAATAAAAAGAAAAATGAAATAAAATAAAAGAATATATACATGTCAAGGATGGAAAATTATATAACTCAAACCATTATTTTGACAAACATGACCTTAAAGCACCCAATCATTATCATAACTAATAATTCTCTTGGCATCATGAAGGATTAAGATAGATTCACTTCTTTTCCAATCCATAAAATCACTATCTTCTAGACAAATTAGCATCACATATCCTGTCTCAACTAATTCAACCAAAAAATGCATTAAACACAGTCCTTGATTAAATCCCCATATCCTGGCAAATTTAAAACATGAAATTAACCAATAAATCTATATCTTGGCAGATATCAATTAACTTTTAATTACCCAGTTCTTAGCAATTAACCCCTTTTCCAAGAAAGTTAATAGAAAGAAACAACAAATTAATCTTATAATCAATATAAGTAATTAAATATCAAGAACAACAATCAATTAATCAAAAGATCAAAGTAACTCTAAAAATCATGAATATCGAAAACAATGTCAAATTACAATAAAACAATTAATACATCATTGTTCAAGAAAAGAAAACAAAGTTAAAAGAAAGCACTCATAGACAAGCCTCCTTCTTCTTGCTTCGTAGACTCTCTTGTACAATCCTCCATGATTTGATGAATTCCTCCTTGATTTTGAGTGATTTTATGTTTTTCTCCTTGAATTCATCCTTTTGACTTATGTTTTCCCTCTATTTATAGGCTTTAGGAGTGTCTAAATTCGTCCCTCTAAGGTTTCTGGCCGAAAAGAAGTGGAAAAATACCAAAACTCTGAAAATTACCAAAAATGTGCACAAAAATCGAAGCATCGCCTCTGTACCAATACACAGCCTGTTGGGGATATACCCTAGAGTCAATTTGTACTTATACTATTGTCATTATGTATTATATAATAATATGAAGCTTTCCTTTCCATGAATAGCGAGTTTTGTTTTGTGGTCATCAAGTACGTGACTTGATAGTAAAACCCTACATTGAATACAATGACTATTCTAAAACAGTCCCTGATCGATTATTATTATTGGAATAATAATAAATTAAGATTAGTATGTTTGTGACTTGATTGCTATGTTTTATTGGCCATGGATATTTGTGATATCGAGTCAAGATATAAATAAATGTTAGAGAACATTGTATTGGACATGACCCACTGTGAGAGTACTTCATGGAATATGTCATAAGTACTTTCTAGCCATAAAAATATTGAAAGTCCTTCGACCTAAATTCATCATAGTTTCCTACTTGATAAATTCTATATTTTGACATTGTCTAAAGTTGTCTTTAACCAGATAATAAATTAGACTATTGTTGGATATAGAATAAATCAAGGAGAGGAATATGATTAATTGTGAAGGAATTTGTCCCTCTCAATTATTGGAGAGATATCTATAAGCCCCTTGATAAGTTAGACTGTTAAAAATGCATGGCCGTGCTCAAATATATCAATTTAAGATATTGATATCATTTGTTTGAATAGTCTACTATGAAATCAAGAAATAATTTATTAAGCTTAATAAGGATGACATGCTCTGTGACTTATGCTTAATCTGGACATCGTGTGACAAAATGACTAAATATAAAATTATGGTTTGGTTCAAAGAGATCACCGATCTTCATTTAACCTGGATAGTTATAATGTTTTGCTAGAAACCGCTTATAACTTGTGGGCCATTTAAATATGATTTAGGCACACTGCCAGTGTTAAATGAACCTATAGGGTCACACAATAAGCGAACTTGTTAGGTTATTTTTCTGGTGACCAGATTCAATGAATCTGGAAATATGTCTAAGTTAATCGTACTTAGAAAATTTACCAGATACAATGAATCTGGAAATATGTCCACATTCGATGTATTTGGATGATGTCCAGATTATAAGAATCTGGCTCGGTAAATTAATTAGTTAAATTACCGAGATAATGGCAGAATCTTATCATTTCAGTTTTAATTTAATTTGAATTTAAATTAGAATATGATAAGATATTATTAGGGTTGGACTCTAAGAGGTTGGGGGTTTTTAAGAAAACCCTAGCCGTCTTTTCAATAGTCCAATTTTTCGGTTGAGAACATTCGTGCCATTCTCTACCAGAAGAGGAAAAAAAAACCTCTCAAACCTTAGGTGCTAGCACTCCCCGGGTATCGAGTGAGTTCGTGGTGTATATCCGATAAAGGACATTCGCATACTGCAGTGTCTGGTGATTGTTCGGGTTGAACGTACAACAACGCAATCAGAATCGAAGGATTTCGATTACAACAACCAGAGGTAATTCTTAAACCTTAGATCTTCTTAATCGTTTACTTGGGTCCTCGGGAGGGATTCGTGGATGTTTTCCGCTTTTAGGAGTCCACGAATTCTAACACAGCCGGCGCCACCTATCCTACCTAGGGCTGACGCCAGTTGCATTCTGTCTCTCTATCCGTTCATCGATTTTTCTCGATTTTCATGCCACTTCTTCCAAGTCACAGCCGGTGCCACCTCTAGGCTCCCAACCGACGCCGGCTGTGTTCTGTTCAGCTCCTATTTCTCTAATTTTTTATCGTCTCAAAGTGTGTGCCAGCAGCACGTAGCCGGCACCACCTGTCCTATCTTGGCTAGCGCTGCCTCTAGTCTGTTTAGCGATGATTTTGCCTTATTTTTCGCCTAAAATCTGAAATAATGCACAAAATACCTTTCCAAGGGTAAAATCTCAAATATAAAGGAATATGACCAATTATTGCACAAAATGTATCACAAAGTGGCATCAAATAACTAGAAAATATATGACTAACTTAGGCCCTATCATTATGGTTTGGTTCAAAGAGATCCCTGATCTTTATTTAACCTGAATAGTTATATTGTTTTGCTAAAAACTACTTATAACTTGTGGGCCATTTAAATGTGATTTGGGCACATTGCTAATGTTAAATGAACCTATAGGGTCAAACATTAAGTGAACACGTTAGGTTATTTTTCTGGTGACCAGGTTCGATGTCTTTGGAAATTTGTCTAGGTTCATCGAACCTAGACAAATGACCAGATACAATGAATCTGGAAATATGTCCACATTCGATGTATCTGGAGGATGTCCAGATTATAAGAATCTGACTCGATGGATTAATTAGTTAAATTACGAGATAATGGCAGAATCTTATCATATTTTTTTTAAAAATTTAATTTGAACTTAAAATAATATATGATGAGAGTTGGACTCCAAGAAGTTCGTATGGTTTTAAAAGAAAATTTTCATTCTTGAGCCATGCTATGTCACTTTTATTTATGTCTTTCAGGCATTTTTGATATATTTATTTCGTGCTTACTACAATCAAAATTTTTTATTGGGTCATGCTATGTCACTTTTATTTATGTCTTACATGCATATTTGATATGTTTATTTCATGCTTACTATAATCAAAATTTTTTATTATTAAAAAAATTAAGTTTTAAATGCCTTTCAAAATCTAACAATTGTTATTACTTAGATCATCATATAGTCATTCCTGCCAAAGTAGGATACCTTTGATTATCTAAGTGAGACAAGATAGAAAATGGTTTTCCATATATTTGATATGGTTTGACTTAACTGGACTATCAAAATGGTTTGGGCCTAGGGCATTATATGAGATTTTTAGCCGAGACATTTGATATCTCTCTCATTAAATTTTAGTTTTATTTAATTATACGATTAAAGCTAAAGCTTACTTATGATTAAAATAATTTTTTTTTACCCACTAAGAAACATCAAAATGTTGAAGTTTCAAAAGTTTAAATGCTTTTAGTGGGAGTTTTTCATTAAGACCTCAAAATTAATTACTTTTGTTCGTAGATAATGGCAAAAAAATAGTTGAAATAACTCATTGCAATTTGTGCTCGAGAAAGACAAGCTTAATGGGACTGACTTTCTTGATTGGGCATGTAGCTTAAGAATCATTCTTAAGCAAGAAAAAAAAACTATATGTTCTTGAAAATCCTATTCCCCCTGCTCCAGCAAATAACGCCCTAAGACCTGAAAAAGATACTTATAGTAAGTACAAAGGTGACTCTAACGATGTTACTTACCTTATGCTAGCAACCATGAACTCTGAACTTCAAAAACAGTTTGAAAAAGCAGAGGCACATGACATGATTTTGCATCTCAAGGCAATGTTCCAAGAGGAAGCACTATAAGAGAAATTTGAAACTTATAAGGCATTAAATGCATGTAAGAAGGTTTCTGGCATCTAGGTAAGTACTCATGTCCTTAAAATGAAGGGTTACCTTGATCATCTTGAAAATTTTGGTGCTCCTATTAATCATGACGTGGCCACAGATTTGATCTTGGGCTCATTACCTCCTTAGTATGACCAATTTGTCATGAATTTTAACATGCATAATATGGAGAAATCTATTGTTGAATTGCATAGGATTCTAAAATAAGCTAAGATGAACATTAAGAAGAATACTCCTAGTGTTCTAATGGTTCAAAAATGGATAGGGAAAAAGACTAACCGAAAGGGCAAAGTCATAGCTAGTAAGTGTAAGGACAAGGCTAAGTCCAAGTTCAAGCCCAAACCTAAGGCAAAGACAGCAAAATGAGAGAGATTGCCACCATTGGGGTGAATAAGGACATTGCTTAAGAAATTACAATCTCCATTTGGAAGCAAAGAAAAAGAAGGATAGTGAGACTACCGCTTCAGGTATTTATGTTATAGAAATTAATTTATCTACTTTTGGTTCATAGGCATTGCATACCAGTTGTGGATCTCATATTTATGTAAATATGCAGGGACTAAACTGGAGTAGAGCCTTGGCAAAAGGTGAGGTGGACTTACGAGTTGTGAATGGAGCAAAAGTTGCTACAGTAGTTGTAGGAACTTTTAAATTAATTTTGCCCAGTGGGCTTGTTTTAGAACTGAATGATTGGTTTTATATTCCTACAATGAGTAGGAATATTATTTCATTTTCTTGTTTAGATTTAGAATGTTTTAAATTTGTTATTAGGAATAACATTTGCTCTATTAATAAAAATGGCATTTTTATGGAGATGCCTCATTATCAAATGGGCTCTATATTCTTAATCTTCATAGATCTTTGAACAAGCCTATCTATAAGAAAGAATGTGAGTTGAAAAAAATTTCTTTAATCTGTTGAAAATATATATATATATATATATATATATATATATATATATATAGACGTTTTGTTGAAAATGGGGCCAATATAGTGAGTGGAAGTGAAGAAACAAAAAAGCATCACACTCTCTTTAGGCTATCTCGAAGGCAAGAAGGTAAGAAAAGAAAGAAGGAAGAAAAAAAATTGTTAAAAAAATAATGATGACTATAAGGGGGCCAGTACAGTGTGTGAAGAGAAATACTTGCACTTGAGGCTATCAATTCCCTGAGCTATTGAAAAAAAAAAATGAGTTCAGTGTTTTCCTTGTTTCACTAATTTAAGTTGTGTAAATTTAAGTTTATAATACTTGAATTGATTAATTGGCTTGACTTGTATGATTTATGTTATCTATGTTTTTGCTTGAAGAGTGGAATAATTTTCTTGTATTAGATATAAGCTTGTTTAACTTAACTTGGATGGCCTTGGGATTCTTTGATTTAATACATGAGTTTACAAGGTTTTGAAAAGGTTGAGTGAATGACAAATTTATATTTATGGTTGAAGAAGGTTATGTCTTCGTTGTGGATGAATTTTATATAGAAAAATTTGCTAAATTGTTTTGTCTTGTTCTAAATGCTTAGTGTCTAGTTCTTGTTTGCTTAAGGACAAGCAAAAGCTCAAGTGTGGGGTATGTGATAGGAGCTAAAACCACAATTATTTTACTAGTTATTTAGGTTATTTTGTGATATATTTGTTGTAATAACTTGGCATATTCTTTCCTATTTAACATTTTACTTGTAAAAAATATTTTTAGAAAATTTGTGTAGATTTGAGTTAAATTCGAGAAAAAAGTGAACAATTCCAAAACAGACCTGGCACCAGGCCCAACCAATGGACTAGGTGCAAGGTCCATTTTGGTCAAGCAGCAGAAACAGAGTAAATTTCAGGAAGAATCCAGAACATACCTGGTTCCAAGCCCAGCCAATGGACTAGGTGCCAAGTCCATTCTGGTTAAAACAGCAAAAATCGAGAAAAACATAATAGACCTGGCGCCAGGTTGCCCGACTGTACCCGACACCAAGTACACTCTGGAAGGCGACAACCCTGTACACGAATTTAGTATTTTTCAAATGATTTTGGTAGTTTTTGAATTCCACTCAGATTAGACTTCTCAAGCAATGAATTTTGGTATCAAGAAAGCTTATAAACATATCAAAAATACAAGAGAAATATATGATTTGAACGATCCAAACTAGCTACCTAATCACCACTCAAAGTAGCATTATTCAAATGAGGTTTTCAAGAGAAGAAGAATGGCTTGTATATGAGTTTTATCTTTAATCCTTTGTTTACTTTTCTAGAACAATAATGTGCTTAATGTTTTGATTGTAATTAGATATTATTTTGGAGATTATAATTTTGAGTTAATTGGAACTTTTGATCAATTGATTATTGTTCTTGGTATTTGATTGCTTGTTTTTCTTATGGAGTTGGTTGATTGATTTATGTTATTAACTTGCTTGAAAAAGAGGTTGGTAATAACTTTAATTAATTAATTTCATATTCGTTATCTCTTAACTTGCTTGAAAAGGGAGTTAATTATTTAGAACATTGGTAATCAAAGGTTAGTTGATGATTGGTAGAATATAGATTCATTGACTAATTTTATATTTTAAATCACCTAGAATATAGGAATTTATATGATGATTGATTTTAATGCATCTTTTGGATAAATTAGTTGAGACAGAATATGTTCACTAATTTAACTAGAAGATAGTGATTTCATGGATTGCAAATGAAGTGGAATTTATCTTTATATTCCTTCATGATGCTAGGACGACAATTGACTTTGATAAATGCTAATTGATTCAATCTTGTGTTTTCAAGATAATTATCTAGTTGCATGAAATTGTATTATTGAGTTATATCTAGTTTTATCTTTACTTATTTTTCTTTTTAGTCTCTTCTTATTGTATAGGCTAAACAATAAAGATTTGGGTAAAGTAAGGTGAAAGCCTAAGTTCTCATGGATTCGATACTTGCTATTCTCTATAATATACGATGGGTATACTTGCTTGTATATGTGGTTTTAGTGGTTGGCATTTTAATTAAAACTTGAGTAATTGTGTTGTTTCTTGGTAATATTTTCTACACTAAAAAACATGCATCAGCTTCAATTCGGGCACCAATCTTAAATTAATTGCACAGATTTTCTCCCTTTGAATTTCTATTTTTCTTTTGAATATCTGTTTTTACTACCTAAACTTCTTGCATTCGCATGCTAGCTATCTTTACCTTTCGACTCAGTGCGTCAGCCACTACATTAGCCTTTCCCGAATGGTAGTTAATAGGACACTTGTACTCTTTAAAAAACTCCATCCACTTCCACTGTCTAATATTTAAATCTTTCAGTGTGAAGATGTACTTAAGATTCTTATGATTGGTGAACACTTTATATTCTACTCCATAAAGGTAGTGTCTCCATTTCTTAAAGGTAAACAATATTGCTGCTAGCTCCAGATTGTAAGTTAGATAGTTGATTTTGTGTGGTTTTAGCCTCCTTGAAACGTAGGCTATGACCTTACTTTCCTACAGTAGAACTGCTCTTAACCCCTCATTTGTTGCGACAATATACAAAGCTTAGGGCTTATCCTTCTTAGGTAGACTCAACATAGGGATCGTCATTAGTCTTTTCTTTAGTTCTTGAAAACTCTTCTTACATTTCTTGTTCCAAACAAATCGTACATCATTTCTCAAAAGTCAGGTCATCAAAGAGACCAAAGAAGAGAAGATCTTGATAAACCGGCAGTAATACACAGCTACACTGAGAAAGCTTCGAATCTCAATGATATTCTATGGTTGCTTTCAATTCGCTACTGCTTCTACCTTCTTAGGGTCTACCTTAATACCGTCCTTAGATACTATATAACTAAGGAATGATACTGAGTCTAGCGAAAACTTGTATTTGCTAAATTTAGCAAAAAGTTTATACTCCCTCAGCTTTTCTAAAACTAGTCTTAAGGGCTTAGCATGCTCCTTCGAACTTTTAGAATAGGTAAGGATATCATCGATGAATACCACAATGAACTTATCCAGATATGGTTGGAAAACCCAATGCAAATCCATGAACATAGTAGGTGTATTGATCACACCAAATGGCATCACCACGGACTCATACTGGCCAAATCATGTGTTAAAAGTCGTTTTATGTATATTCTCCTTCTTAATCCGTACTTGATAATATTCATGTTGTTGATTCAAATTAGAATAGCAACTAGAACCTTGTATTGATTGAACAGTTCATCTATCAGAGGTAACGGATACTTGTTCTTGATCGTCAAAGTATTCAATCCTCTATAATCAATGCAAAGTCTCAGTGTTTCATCCTTCTTCTTCACAAATAGCACAGGTACTCCTCATGGTGATGTATTAAGTCTAATATAGCCTTATTTCACAAGTTCCTTCAACTATTCCTTTAATTCTTTCAGCTCAGCAAAAGCTATCCGATTAAGTATCCTCGAGACTGACTCAACTCCTAAAATTAGGTCTATGGTGAACTCGACCTCCCAAGAGGGTGGAAGTGAAGTGAGCTCAGTAGGGAAAACGTCTTGAAATTTTTTCACCATCGTGGTATTCTCCAAGGTACACTGGTTCTTAGGCTTATTTACCAAGCAAGCTAAATATCCTATGCATCCCTTCTTTAACATCTTCTGAGCCTTCGTCCCAACTATCAAAAATTTCAAGTCCTTTGTTTTTTTCACATTAAACTATATTACATCATATCCTAGTCTAACAAACTGTGTTATTTTAATCTTACAGTCTACTCCAGCTATATGCTTAGCCAACAAATCCATACCAAAGATTAGATTATGTTCTTTGATAGGTAAAACTATGAGGTTTGCTTTTGGAATTTTCTTTCCCACCTTAATATCATATTCTTGCATTAGTTTCCCTACTTCTATTGTCTCTCCTAAAAAGGTACGCACCAACAGGGTTGTTGGAATGTATGCCCACTAAGACTATATTTCTAATATAATTTCATTTGAATTAATAAAATTTTTATTCATATAAATTATTTATGTTTTTTCATTTTAATTTATTCACGATATCACTAGAAAAGACCCATTGTATTTAAGTAAGTGATCCATGTGATTCGAGGTCTTTCGCAGTAAGGTATGGATCACGGATTACTTAACACATAAATTGTTGTTCTTAACCGTATAGTGAGAATGGGAATCTCATCATAATAAGGTTATTATGTTATAAATTCCAAGTGGGGAATGGCTTACCTTTAGCCAATAAGTAGTTCTCTCACTTCATAATGTAAGCATATTTCAAATACGTAGAATTGGACCTATAGCGGTGGTTTCTAAAAGTATTATAATGGTAGAAACGTAGACGACTACTGCTACAGTGTGAACTTATACCCAACAACTTGAGTATGGGTGTCACACCCCAGACCCGAGAGATTACATGGCAGTATCCCGAAATAGAATACCGAACCCGGAACCAGAACAGACATTACCAAAAATAGACTCAACTATTATAACTAAAATTGCCAAAATTCATAATTATTCGGTTACAATGCAAAACCATCTAACTAATCCCTTGGAATAACTCTAGACGTACTAAAACTCCAATGTCATAAAATAGACCATAAATGAGAACGTTACATGAACTCGTCAAATTAGTCACTCTAGATCCTCCTCGAACCACCCGTCTAATTCCTCCTCGTTCAACTGAGAACCTAAAATGATAAGTAAGGTGTGAGCTCACTAGCTCAGTAAGAATCATGACTTAACCAAGATTGAGCAAGTTACATAGATATAGTTTTGCAAGTCATTGAACTTTAAAACAGTGGTAGCAGTGGACTTAGTTAGGGTAACACATGGTTGTGGTTCAGGCTCAAATATTTCTCACTTATAGCACACACTAAGGAATAATACAACAAACAAAGGTAACTTTGATCAAATTGAAGAGATTCAGAATTAGGAAGTCAATCAGCGCCCGTTAGAAAGATAAACAGCGCCTGTTGGAACAAAACGGAAGGGGTCTGATTTTGAGATGAACCGGCGCCTGTTTAGGTATGTCAACTGGCACCTGTTGAAGCTAAAAATGGAAGGGTCGATTTTCTGAGGACCAACCAACGCCTGTTGAACATAGGAACCAGCGCCTGTTTAGCTGAAGAACCAGTGCCAGTTCTTCACGGGAAAATTTTCGGAATGCGTCTATTTCAACCGACGCCTGTTGGACTGAATAACAGGTGCCTGTTCAAACTAAATCTGCCCAAAAAAAATAGAGCACAATACACGAAAAGCAAATACCAAAGAAAGGACATAAAACCAGAACAAATCAGAGGCCAAAATGCATAAAGAAACTGAACAAGGCTCAATATTCACAACCACTTCAATAATGAACAACATAACCATTACCCTACCATTTTTCCATAACAATTCACTACACCATTTCCAACTTTTCAAATCATGTGAACAGACCCAGAATTCATAACACATGTTTGGGGAGAAGCTTTGGCTAACTGATATCAGTCTCCTAACTATTTTATCCCGTTAGGATGACAGCCAATACACAGAATTGGGCAAGGTATTGTATCCCCCAAGCCTAGGGCTAGTACACAGAACATAAGGGACCATCCCTACCAAGACCAAACCCCAAACAAATGACATAACATAACAGAATTTTAGCAACCAAAATTCAGTACAGAACAAGAACAGTAAAGTACATATCATATAGTCTTACTTGAGCATAAACAACTCAACATCACAACAAATTATTCCCATGCTCAATCTAATTGAATACCAACACAATTTTCAGATTGAAAAAAAAACAGACGATCATAAAGCCAAACCATCAGTTGAAAATCAACACAGTTAAGTCAGAATCCTTGCCCAAAATCCTACTCACAGATCACGCTTATCACCACCAACCTCTTCCATACCTACAATCCCAACCAATCCCCATCAGAACATCATTCACCCTATTTCCCCCCAAATCAGAACAGTAAAGTCAAGAACCCTATACATCAATTAAACCTCAATAAAAGCTTAAGGGGAACGTGGATTACCTAAATTCGAAGCCTCGAGCTCTTCCCATTCCTTTGTCTCCTCCTCTTGGCCTTTCTCCTCTCTTTGAACTGCCTCTGAAAATTGAACAATGATGTGAATATTAGAACCACGTTCTGGCAAAACATTTAATTAATCAGAGAGTTACAAAATTACTATCAAGTCCTCCTAATATTCCCCCCATTAATTAAGTCCCTAACTATAAGGGCTAAGCCCATGGCTAATTAACACAAAGAAACAAAAGGCCTAGTAGAGTCTCTGGACCATGGGCTTACAATGGGTTGGTGGTCTGGTGAAGCTGGAAGCGTATGCTTTGATATGCTATAATTGAAGTTATATCATAGAACCAATATACTTATATGTTGGGTATATGCGACTAGTTAGTTAAGACAAACTCGTACAAGATAGCTTGTACGCTATATCGCCCCTTGAGACTGTTCAAATAATCTAATAATTCAAGGCTCTGGGGAACATGACTTGGATGTTTACTTTAGAGTAGCTCCCTTGGAAAGCGAAAGCATTTCTAAAAGTTTTAGATCATTGGATTAGAGGTCTAAGGATGATAGATATCATTTAGAGAGATGTTAGTACACTTTTTATCTCTAAGTGTGCGGCGTTACGTAGAGGGGTATACATATTTGTCATAACACCTGTAGGTCGTAGACATTGCTAACGCAACATTGTCCTTAGGGTTAATATTTTCTTATGGTGATATTAGAAAATATTTAAAATATAAAATACAACAATTTATATAGCAGGGGTATTTTGATCATTTTAGTAACCAAGGCGATGTGTCTTTTGGTCCTTGGAATAGCTCATAAGTCTTTATAGATTTGGATTAAGGTATTGGTCTTGGCAATGATGAGCTTTATTTTATTCAAGTTGCCTAGTTCATTTATTGAGTTAGAATAAAATAAAAGGCGCAAAAAGAGAATTATATGTTTGTTTGCTTTTGTTGGTCAATTAATTACTCATGGCTTGAGCCCAGATTGAATAATTAAGGTTGGCTAGTCTAAATTAGGTAAAAAGCTTGAGAAAATATTTTGGACCATTTTGGGTTAATTAATTAATTACCAATTGGATTTTGATTAATCCTGGTCCGGTTAATTAATTTTTGCCCTCAGTTTGAGGATGTGCTGTAATAGTAAACTTCAAAATTGAACCCATGAATTCTTGAAATTTATTCCAAAATATTAAAGTGAATCTAGGATCTTGGTCGGATTCAATGCTTGATGATACTCTATGTAGTCTCACGATTTCTAGTATGTAGATTTGATTTAACTTCTCCACTAAATCCCTTATATTCACAAGTATAAAATGTGCTGACTTGGTCAATCAGTATATGACCACCCAAATAGCGTCTTTTTGAGATTTAGCTATTGGCAATCTGGTGATGAAATTCATAAATATCTCCTCCCATTTCCAATCAAGGATAGGTAATGGTTGCAACAATCTTGAAGATTTCTTGTGCTCCGCTTTGACCTTTTGACAAGTCAAAAAAGTCTTTACAAACCTTACCATATCCTTATTCATTCCAGGCCACCAATACACATTTTTCAAATCTTGATATATTTTTACTTCTCCTGGGGTGAATAGTATATTTACTTCTACGTGCCTTCTCTAATATTCTCTTCTTCAATTCCTAATCTTGTGGTACACATAACTGATTGTGAAACTATAGCAATCCTTCTTCATCTGTTCGAAGGTCCTTTCCTCGTCGTTTAACCTCCTTATCTTTAAAAGTTTGGAACTCAGCACTGTCTTTCTATACTTTAATGATTTTTTACTTATAATAGGGGCTAAAATCACCATTATTTTACAAGTTATTTGAGGTTTTTTTGTGATACATTTGTTGTAATAACTAGGCATATTCCTTCCTATTTGATATTTTGCTTGTAAAAAGTGTTTTTAGCAAATTTGTGCAAATTTGAGTCAAATTCAAGCAAAAAGTGAGCAATTCCAAATAGACCTGGCGCCAGGCCCAGCCAAGGGACTAGGTGTTCGGTCCATTCTGGTCAAGCAGTAGAAATAGAGCAAATTTCAAAAAGAATCCAGAACAGACCTGGCGTTAGGCCTAACCAATGGACAAGGCGCTGGTTCCATTCTGGTTAAAATAACAAAAATCGAGAAGAACAGAATAGACCTAGCACCAAGTGGCCCGCTATAACCAGTGCCAGGTACACTCTGCAAGGTGAAAATCTTATGCACGAATTTGGTATTTTCCAAAGGATTTCGATTTTTTTTTTCTTCTACTCAGACTAGACTTCTCAAGCAATGAATTTTGGTATTAATAAGGCTTACAAAAATAAGAAAAACAAAAGAGAAATGTGTGATTTGAAAGATCCAAGTTAGTTACTCAATCACCACTCAAATAAGCATTGTTCAAAGGAGGTTTTCAAGAGGAGAAGAAGGGCTTGTCTATGAGTTTTATCTTTTATCCTTTGTTTACTTTTCTAGAACAATGATGTGCTTAATGTTTTGATTGTAATTGGATATTATTTTGGAGATTATGATTTTGAGTTAATTAGAACTTTTGATCAATTAATTGTTGTTCTTGGTATTTGATTACTTGTTTTTCTTATAGAGTTGGTTGATTGATTTTTGTTATTAACTTGCATGAAAAAAGGTTGGTAATGAATTTAATTAATTAATTTGATATTCGTTATCTCTTAACTTACTTGAAAAAGGGGTTTATTATTTAGAACATTGGTAATTAAAAGTTAATTGATGATTGATAGAATATGGATTCATGGACTAATTTCATGTTTTAAATCACCTAGAATATATGGATTTATATAAGAATTGATTTTAATGCATCTTTTCGATAAATTAGTCGAGACAAAATATGTTCATTAATTTAACTAGAAGATAGTGATTTCATGGATTGCAAATGAAGTGGAATTTATCTTTATATTCCTTCATGATGCCAAGACAACAATTGATTGCGATGAATGCTAATTGATTCAATCTTGTGCTTTCAAGATAATTATCTAGTTACATGAAATTGCATCATTAAGTTATATCTATTTTTATCTTTATTTACTTTTATTTTTAGTTTCTTCTTATTTTATTAGCTAAACAATAAAGAATTGGATAAAGTAAGGTGGGAGTCTAAGTTCTCGTGGATTCGATACTTACTATTTCATATACTATACGATAGATATACTTACCTGTATGTGTGGTTTTAGTGGTTGGCATTTTAATTAAAACTTGAGTAATTGTAATATTTGTTGGTAATATTTTCTACACTAAAAAAACACGCATCAAGTTTTTGGCACTGTTGCCGGGGATGGGCACTATCAGAAGCACTCGAATCTTATTAATTTAGCCTTTGTTGTATTTATAAATATCACTAACTTTTGTGTTTAGGTAGTTTGTGAATATTTCTTATTTGTGTATTTTTCTTTTCTTTATTTTTTTATTTAATTTTTGTTTTTCTTTGAGTATGAGGTTCAAACCATCATCATGGACAATTATTCATGTGTACAATGTCAAAGGAGCTACAATGATGATAGATCGGCAAGGTTACAAGCTCGTATTAATGCTTTTAGTAAGACATCACTTGAAGCTTCAATCCAATCCTTTGTTGCCAACATAACCACGACCATTAGGTGGCATGAAGAAGCATCCCAACAAATGAGCCATCAAAGAACACAACTAGCCAAGTTGGTTGAATATACCATAAAGGCCCATACGTTTGAATAAGAGAATCCCCAAGGAATGAGAGTGGATATAAGGAACAATTATCCAATGAGGAAAGGGAGGCATTCAATTCTTCTTTATGTGCTAATAATTCTAATATCTCTTTATCATATGATTTCTTAGGTTCCTTTCCATTCTTGGAGGACAATGGTCCAAATGATGATGTGTTGAATTTACCATGCCTCAAGGAGTTGGATCTTTCAATGCTACATCATATAAAGTCCTTAGATAATAGTTGTAATTTCTACCCTTCACTCCATTCAAAGGGAGGTAACTTAGTTTTTATAGACCTTAATTTGAAAAGTAAGGATTTCTTGATCTCATCTTTAAAATCTACACTACTAGGTTCAAAGGAAAATTTTAATTGTGATAAATCTTTTGAATGGATAAGTAGTTATTCTAATGCTTATATACTTTTTTGATATCATTTACATATTTATGTCAGGAACTTGATTTGTATGTCTAAAAAAGTGTTACAGAGGGTAAGTCATGCATTTACATTCATTGCAACTAATATTCTCCATGAACCCTCTATTTTTCAAAAACCTCCCTTCCTTCTACATTCATCATATATATATATATATATATATATATATATATATATATATATATATATATATATTCTATTTTGAGCTTTAATTTCTTTTCAAAAGGTTTGATGAGTGGAAAGAGTTTTTATTTTGTGCTTGGTTTTGTTACGTATTTTATTTTTTCCACCCTAAATAAGGAAAATATTTTCCATCTTAAGTGTTGGGGAGTTAGTCATGTCTTTATTTGCTTTATTAGGCTTTTTATTAGTATTTTTTGTTTAGTTTGTTTTTTTCTATTTAGGTATTTTTTTTTATTATTATTATTTTCCTTATGTTTCGTTTTGAAGGTCGGAATAAAGTCCTCTTGGACAAGCTCCTCTTTCTTTTCCAAGTTCATCTTTATTAGAGCTTATTGCACTTGGAGAATATTGTTTAACTACCTCTTTATTATTTTTTATCCCTTTGGATATGCTTTTTTGTGTTAATTTTTGGCCAATAAGTATATTGTCCAGTTTAAGTATGGAGGAGTGGTTTAGTAATATTCTTGGTCTAAGATTTTATCAATGATCTTGGTGTTTTCTTTGTATGACCTTGGAGTTATGATTTTCTTACTAATTTTGGATGTGGATTTGTCGTTCATTATGGTGTGATTTCCATTAAAAGGTAAACTTGTGTATTAAGTTGGATTTTTTCTAAGTCTTGAGAATTTAAGTTAACCTTGGTTATATTTGGTATTTGAGTATTATTTTATTCTTTTAGTTTGAATGTGGATGATATGATGAAATATGGGAAGAGTTGTTGATTAATTCTTGTATTATAGATTTAAAATTTGCTTGACTTTGAGTTGAGAATAAGGAATGTGAGGGAAAAAAAATTCGAGTAAGAAAGAAAGAATGTGAGTTGAAAAAAAAATGCTTTCATCTATTGAAAAAAAAAAAAGATATAGAGAGACCTTTTACTAAAAAGGGAGCCAATACAGTGAGTGAAAGAGAAGAAACAAAGAAGGATCACACTCTCTTTAGGCTATCCTGAAGGCAAGAATGTAAGGAAAAGAAAGAAGGAAGAAAAAAAAAATTGTTGAAAAAATAATGATGACTATAAGGGGTCAAAACAGTGTGTGAAGAGAAATACTTGCACTTAAGGCTATCAATTCCCTGAGCCATTGAAAAAAAAAAATTTGAGTTGAGTGTTTTCCTTATTTCACTAACTTGAGTTGGGTAAATTTGAGTTTATAATACTTGAATTGGTTAATTGGCTTGACTTGTATGATTTATGTTATCTATGTTTTTGCTTGAGGAGTGGAATAATTTTCTTGTACTAAATATAAGCTTATTTAACTTAACTTTGATGGCTTTGAGATTCTTTGATTTAATACATGAGTTTACAAGGTTTTGAAAGGGTTGAGTGAATGATAAATTTATATTTATGATTGAAGATGGTAATGTCTTCGTTATGGATGAATTTTCTATAGAAAAATTTACTAAATTGTTTTGTCTTGTTCTAAATGCTTAGTGTCTAGTTTGTATTTGCTTGAGGACAAGCAAAAGTTCAAGTGTGGGGGTATGTGATAGGAGCTAAAATCACAATTATTTTACTAGTTATTTGAGGTTGTTTTGTGATACATTTGTTGTAATAACTAGACATATTCCTTCCTATTTGACATTTTGCTAGAACAATTATGTGCTTAATGTTTTGATTGAAATTGGATATTATTTTGGAGATTATGATTTTGAGCAAATTGGAACTTTTGATCAATTAATTGTTGTTCTTGGTATTTGATTGCTTATTTTTCTTACGGAGTTGGTTGATTGATTTTTGTTATTAACTTGCTTGAAAAAGAGGTTAGTAATGATTTTAATTAATTAATTTCATATTCGTTATCTCTTAACTTGCTTGAAAAGGGAGTTAATTATTTAGAACATTGGTAATCAAAGGTTAGTTAATGATTGGTAGAATATAAATTCAACGACTAATTTCATGTTTTAAAACACCTAAAATATAGGAATTTCTATGAGGATTGATTTTAATGTATCTTTTGGATAAGTCAGTCGAAATAGAATATGTTCACTAATTTCACTAGAAGTTAGTGATTCCATGGATTGCAAATGAAGTAGAATTTATCATTATATTCCTTCATGATGCTTGGACGACAATTGATTGTGAAGAATGCTAATTGATTCAATCTTGTGTTTTCAAGATAATTATTTAGTTGCATGAAATTACATCATTGAGTTATATCTATTTTTATCTTTACTTATTTTTCTTTTAGTCTCTTCTTATTTTATTGGCTAAACAATAAAGATTTGGATAAAGTAAGCTAGAACCCTAAGTTCTCATGGATTCGATACTTGTTATTCCATATACTATACGATAGGTATACTTACTTTTATGTGTGGCTTTAGTGGTTGGCATTTTAATTAAAACTTGAGTAATTGTGTTGTTTGTTGGTAATATTTGCTATACTAAAAAACACGCATCAGTTTCAATTCGGGCACCAATCTTAAATTGATTATACAGATTTTCTCCCTTTGAATTTCTATTTTTTGTTTGAATATCTCCTTTACTACCTAAACTTCTTGCATTCACATGCTAGCTATCTTTACCTTTCAACTCAGTGCGTCAAGCACTACATTAGCCTTTCCTGAATAGTAGTTAATAGAACACTTGTACTCTTTAAAAAACTCCATCCACTTCTGTTGTCTAATATTTAAATCTTTCTGTGTGAAGATGTACTTAGGATTCGTATGATTGGTGAACACTTCATATTCTACTCCATATAGGTAGTGTCTCCATTTCTTCAAGGTAAACACTATTGCTACTAGCTCCAGATTGTGAGTTGGATAGTTGATTTTATGTGGTTTTAGCTTCCTTGAAACATAGGCTATGACCTTCCTTTCCTACATTAGAACTACTCCTAACCCCTCATTTGATGAGACAGTATATAAAGCTTAGGGATTATCCTTCTTAGGTAGACTCAACATAGGGATCATCATTAGTCTTCTCTTGAGTTCTTGAAACCTCTTCTTACATTTCTTGTTCCAACCAAATAGTACATCCTTTCTCAAAAGTTAGGTCATCAAAGAGACCAAAGAATAGAAGTTCCTGATAAACCGGCGGTAATACCCAGCTAAACCGAGAAAGCTTCGAATCTCGATGATATTCTATGGTTGTTTCCAATTCGCTACCGCTTCTACCTTCTTAAGGTCTACCTTAATACCGTCCTTAAATACTATATAACCAAGGAATAATACTGAGTCTTGCCAAAATGTGTATTTGCTAAATTTAGCAAATAGTTTATACTCCCTAGGCTTTTCTAAAACTAATCTCAAGTGCTCAGCACTCTCCTCCGAACTTTTAGAGTAGGTAAGTATATCATTGATGAATAACACAACGAACTTATCCAGATCTGGTTAGAAAACCCGATGTATTAAATCCATGAACATAATAGGTGTATGGATAACACTAAATGGCATCACCACGGACTTATACTGGCCAAATCTTGTGTTAAAAGCTATTTTAGGTATACCCTCCTCCCTCATCCCTACCTAATAATTTTCTTGTCGATGATTCAACTTAGAATAGCAATTGGAACCTTGTAATTGATTGAACAGTTCATCTATCAGAGGTAACGGATACTTGTTCTTGATCGTTAGAGTATTCAATCCTCTATAATCAATGCAAAGTCTCAGTGTTTCATCCTTCTTCTTCACGAATAGCATGGGTACTCCTCATGGTGATGTATTAAGTCTAATATAGCCTTAATTCACAAGTTCCTTCAACTATTCCTTTAATTCTTTCAGTTTGGTAAAAGCTATCTGGTAAAATGTCCTCGAGACTAACTCAAATCCTAAAATTAGGTCTATGGTGAACTCGGCCTCCTAAGAGGGTGGAAGTGAAGTGAGCTCAATAGGGAAAACACTTGAAATTCTTTCACCACCGTGGTATTTTTCAAGGTACATTGTTCTTTAAGCTTATTTACCAAGCAGGCTAAATATCCTATGCATCCCTTCTTTAACATCTTCTAAGCCTTCGTCCCAACTATCAAAATTTTCAACTACTTTGCTTGTTTCACATTAAACTCTATTAAATCAAATCCTGGTCTAACAAACTGTGTTGTTTTAATCTTACAATCTTTTCCAGCTCTATGCTTAGCCAACCAATCCATACCAAAGATTAAATTATATTCTTTGATAGGTAAAACTATGAGGTTTGCTTTTGGAATTTTCTTTCCCACCTTAACATCATATTCTTACATCAGTTTCCCTACTTCTACTGTCTCTCCTAAAGGGGTATGCACCAACAAGGTTGTTGGAATATATGCTCAGTAAGACTGTATTTCTGATGTAATTTCAATTGAATTAATAAAAAATTTATTCTTATAAATTGTTTGTGTTTTTGCATTTTAATTTATGCACGATATCGCTGGAAAAGACCCATTGTGTTTAAGTAAGTGATCCATGTGATTCGAGGTCTTTCACAGTAAAGTATGGATCATGGGTTACTTAACACATAAACTGTTGTTCTTAACCATATGGTGAGAATGGGAATCTCATCACAATAAGGTTATTATGTTATAAATTCTAAGGGGGAATGGCTTACCTTTAACCAGTAAGTAGTCCTCTCGCTTCTTAACGTAAGGATATTTCGAATACATAGAACTAGATCTATAGCGGTGGTTTCTAAAAGTATTATAATAGTAGAAATCTAAACTACTACTATTACAACACGGACTTATACCCTACAACTTGAGTATAGATTAGTGGTCTGGCAAAGCTGGAAGCGTATGCTTTGTTATGCTATAATTGAGATTCTATAGTAGGACTAATATACTTGTATGTTGGGTTTATGTGATTAGTTAGTTAAAACAGACTCATGCAAGATAGCTTGTATACTATATCGCCCCTTGAGATTGTTCAAATAATCTAATAATCCTGGCCCTGGGGAACATGAGTTGAATATTTACTTTAGGGTAGCTCTATTAGAACGCAAAAGCATTCCTGAAAGTCGTCGTTCATTAGACTAGAGGTCTAAGGATGATGAATATCTTTTAGAGAGGTGTTAGTATACTCTTTCTCTCTAAATATATGGCGTTATGTAGAGGGGTATACATATTTGTCATAACACCTGTAGGTCGTAGACATTCCTAACACAACATTGTCCTTAGGGTTAATATTTTCTTATAGTGATATTAAAAAATATTTAAAATATAAAATACAACAATTTATATAACAGGGGTATTTTGATCATTTTAGTAGTCAAGGCGATGTGTCTTTTGGTCCTCGGAATAGCTCATAAGTCCTTATATATTTAGATTAATGAATTGGTCTTGGCAATAATGGGCTTTATTTTATTTCAGTAGCCTGGTTCATTTATTGAGTTAGAATAAAATAAAAGGCCCAAAGAGAGAATTATATGTTCGTCTAGTTTAGTTGGTCAATTAATTATTCATGACTTGAGCCCCGATTGAATAATTAAGGTTGGCTAGTCTAAATTAGGTTAATAGCTTGAGAAAATATTTTGGACCATTTTGGGTTAATTAATTAATTACCAATTGGATTTTGATTAATCCTGGCCCGGTTTATTAATTTTGGCTAGCCCAATAAGTTGGATCGAAAGTTCATGTTTTAATCCTAGCCTGATTAGGATTAAACAGGTATAGGTCTTCGGGCAATTAGCTTAGGTTTTTGAATTTTTGGAAAAGATATTAGCTGATATCTTTAGATAGCTTGAGATTTTTTTGGGTTATCAGGATTCATATGCTTAAGGAAAAATCCTAACCGAGATTGATATGTGATTGAAAAAAAGGAAAACATACTCTAGCCACCCTATCTGTGTGTGTGTGTGTGTGTGTGTGTGTGTGTGTGTGTCTCATGGTTCTACTCTCTAATAGAAGGAATTTGAAACGATCTTTTCTGATTGCTCTATAGCAATTAGTCGGAGAATAAAAATACCTGATTCCTTATTCCTTTGGTTTTCACCAACTAGTCAGGCAGTTGTCATATTCTGGATTATTAGAGGCTTGGTGTGAATGAGACATAGCAGGAGAATCGCAAGACTCGAACCACAGGCTTCAGTGCAACCAACAATTCTAGAAGAATTCGCTCCTACGCAGTCTAAACAACCAAAGCTTCCTCCTAGACACAGAGTTAACAAATTTTTAAAAAATCTTCGGTTGCATATTATATTATCTTTGTGCGTTTTTTTGTCATTTTAAACCTTCAATTCGTATTAGAGCATGTTGGTTTTATGGCAAACATAGGAAACAAGCTTAGGCTAAATAAAATCAACATGTTTTCTGTCGATTATCTATTTAAGATTCTTTGTGTTTATTAGTATGGGTAGATCGACTGTAAGTCTTGCGGTTGAGACATAAGCTTCTATAATGATAATAGTTGATGAAACTGTGTAAGCCCAGCGATTAAAGGGCATAGGCGCTTGTTGCGGTTTTGTTTTGCTTGATTTCTGTATTAAATCCATAAACAAAATCATGTCCAAAGCCACTGGAAAGACGGATATTACAGAAGCAGAACAGAGGAAAATAGAAAAGAAATGAAGAAGATGATGCTCTTCTCAGGGAAGTTGAGCGTTTTGCACCTTGCCGCGACTGGCAAGCCGGGTACGGCTCTACGCACAGAATGTCAAGGGTTGACCATGGCTTGTAGCAAGCCGATCGTACTGCGGGTGGGTTCATGGGCCGGTTTGGGTGTAGGTCCACGGGTCATCTAATTAAGGAGCATTGATCCGGGATGGCAAGTGCATTAAGTCCAAGGAAATTTTTAATTATTTTCCTTGTAATTTTCCCGCATTTTTCTTTTTTGTTTTGGGTCCTATATCAAGCAAAGCTATTTTTTTTTTTTTTTTGCATAGTTAATATTCTTGGAATATTCTACATGAAAAATAATAATAAGGGAATTATGATTAAATAAGCCCATTAATTAATTAATTAATGTATTTAATTCTATTATTTGGATACCTAGGTTAAAAGAATAGAAAAGGATAAAAACGTTTACAATTTTCTAGTATGCTATTTTCTTTTATGAACCTGTGTGCACGTTTTCTTAAAGACCAAAGTCTTTGGGAAATTTTTGACAAGGAAAAATATTTTTCTTTAATTAAATGGTTATTTTAACTTAAAAATAAAAATTAATTCTTAGTTATTTTCTTAAAATATTTTATCCTTGACATAGAGAATATTTTGGATTTAGATATTTTTGTGAGTTAAAAGGAATAATCATTTTAATTTATTTTACAAGAAAATTATTTTTGTCAAATAAAACTTGAGACCAAAGTCTCTAAGAAGTATTAAAAGGAAATGATTGCTGTTTTCGAGGAAGCGAAAATCTGGGGGACTGTGATTGACCTCGAGAGCCAAGTGGATATGGTTCTTGAATCTCTGCCAGACTCTTTTACTCAGTTTAAGTTAAATTACAATATGAACAAATTAAATATGAGTTTAACAGAGTTAACGAAAAAGCTCTACTTGGCAGAGAAGGTCATGAAGCCACAATCTAAGGCAATGATTGCTAAGGTTTTTTCTTCAAGAACTGGGCCTAAGCCTAGAAAGTTCAAGAAGAAGAAAGGAAATGTAGCGGCCCTACCCAAGTCCTAGCCCAAGGGCAAGTGCTTCAAATTTGGAAAAAAGAGACACTAGAAAAAGTAATGTCTAGATTTTTAGGCCAAGAAACACACTGCAAGTATTGTTTACTATGTAAAGACTATATCAATGGTTGGATCAACTCCCACTTAGATTATTGATTCTGGAGCCACTGATCATATCTGTAACTCCTTGTAGGGGTTTAGGAAGATAAGAAGACTCCAGAAGTGCGAACATAGACTATGCGTGGGAAATGGAGCACAAATGTGGGCCCAAGTAATGAGAGAACCGGAACTTAGATTTGATTACAATAGAATAATTATTTTGAAGGTTATTTTATATGTACCAAGTTTTAGACAGAATTTAATTTCAATTACAAAACTAATAAATCATGGGCATTCTATTTTTTTCCATTCTGGTACTGCTATAAGTAGAAATATAGAAGTTTTATGTATTGGACTCATGTATGAAAACTTATTCTTCATAAATCCTATTAACAAACAATTAAATAATGCTTAAAATGAATCTTTAAGTAGGAAGAGAAAGACCAATGTCAATGACTCTTATCAATGACATCTAAGGTTGGGTCACATTAACTCAATTAGGATTTAGAGGTTAATTCATGATGGGCTTTTGGACACATTAAGATTGGAAAGTTACCCTCAGTATAAATCGTGCCTTATAAAAAAGATAACCAAAAGGCCTTTTACCCAAAAGGCGGATAATGCCAAGGAGATATTGAGCCTTATTCACACTGATGTGTGGTCCATTATCTATATCAGTGAGAGGAGGGTTTGAGTGCTTTATCACTTTCACAGATGATTGTACAAAGTATGATTACGTTTACCTGATGAGGCTTAAGTCTAGCTCATTTGATAACTTCAAAGAGTTTAAGGCTAAAATGAAGCGTCGAACAAGTAAACTGCTCAAAACCTTACGGTTAGATCGTGGTGAAGAGTATCTTCTCAATGAATTTAAGGATTACATAGTACATCATAGAATAATATCCGAGCTCTCTGCTTTGGGGACACCCTAGCAGAATGAGTAGCTGAGAAATGGAATAAGACATTAATGGAAATAGTCTGAAGCATAATGTCTTATACTTCTCTTCCAATTTCTTTTGGGGGATATACCCTGGAAATAGCGTCATAAGTTCTGAACTTGGTGCCTTCCAAGTCAATAACTAGGATGCCCTATGAAATGTGGACTAGGCATAAGCTAAATCTGAACCATCTCAAGATATGAGGTTATCCAACTTATGTATTGATCAAGGGAGACAAGCCAGAACTAAGGTCAGAATTATGCTATTTTGTTCGGTATCCAAAAGGAATAAATGGTGGTTACTTTTATCATCCCAAGGAGTGGAAAGTATTGATAAGTATCAATACCAAATACTTGGAGGATATTTAAAATACATCTATAAAGGTGCAACTAAATTGGAACTCAAGGAGAAGTTATCTTCTAAATCAACTTCTTCTGACTGATTATGGAACAAGAAGAAGCACAACCTCATGAGCCTGTACAAAGGGAGCCTCGTCATAGTGGGAGGATATCTAGGGTTCCAAAAAAATGGACTAGAGAGGTTTTTGAGCTAGTCTTTGACCATCAAGAATAGGATCCCAGTAAAGAGGATGGGGCTATTACTGATGCCGATGCAAACCTATGGCATAAAGCAATGAAAGTCAAGTTTGAGTCTATATACTTCCATCAAGTTTGGAATCTTGTAGCTTCACCTGAAAGAATAAAACCCATTGGGTGTAAGTAGGCATACAAGAGGAAAAATGGTTCAGATGGAAAGATGAAAACTTTCAAAGCTAGGCTTGTGGCAAAAGGGTGCTCTGAAAGAAAGAATTGATTATGAGAAAATATTTTTCCCAGTAGTCATGCTTAAGTCCATCCTTCTTGCTATCGCGTGTCACTATAACTACAAGATATGCCAAATAGATATCAAGACGGCCTTTCTTAATGGCTATCTTAGCGAAGATAGCTATATGTCCTAACCGGAGGACTTTATTGCTAAAAGTCAGGAACATATAGTTTGTAAGCTTAAGAAGTTCATTTATGGACTTAAGCAAGTATCGAGAGTATGGAATATTCATTTTGATAAGACTATAAAGTCTTATGGTTTCACTTAAAATGAGGATAAACCATTTGTGTACAGGAAATTGGAAGATATTAATGTAGTTTTTCTTATGCTGTATGTGGATGATATTCTACTCATTGGGAATGATATAGGGACATTGTTATCTACTAAGGTTTGACTATTAAGTTAATTCAGTATGAAAGACTTGGAGAAGCCAGTTACATTCTCGGGATTAAGCTTCTTAGGAATAGGAAGTGGAGAATATTAGGTGTATCCCAAACCACATACATTGACAAGATGTTAGCCAAGTTCAGCATGGACTCATGTAAGAGAGCATTAATCCCTTGTAGACATGGGTTATCTCTTTCTTCAAAGGACTGTCCTAAATTTCAAGAAGAAAAAGATAGGATGAGTAGGATTCATTACGCTTCAGCTGTGGAAAATCTCATGTACGTCATATTGTGTACTAGGCTAGATATCTGCTTTGCTGTGGGCTTGGTTAGCAAATATCAGAAAATTCCAAAAAGGTTTATTAGTAAGCTATAAAACATATTCTTAAGTACCTCAAAGGAACAAGAAATTATATGCTGATTTACAGGGCTGATGACTTGATTCCTACAAGATACCAGACTCAGACTTTCATGCGGATAAGGATAAGAGAAAATCTACTAGTGGATATATCTTCACTTTGTCAGGATGAGCTATTTTATAGAGGAGTATTAATCAATCTTGCATTACTAACTCAACTATAGAAGTTAAGTATGTGGCAGCTTCAAAGACATCCAAGAAAGCAGTTTGACTTCAACAATTTCTTATAGGCCTTGGAGTCATGCCACAAATGGACAAGCCAATTATATTGCACAGTAACAACACAGACGCAGTCTCACAATCCAAAAAATCACGGAACCACAAGAAAGGGAAGCATATAGAGAGGAAGTACCACCTAATCTAGGAATTTATGCAAAAAGGCAAGTTATGGTAGAACAGATAGTCCCAGAGAACAATCTAGTTAATCAATTTACAAAGCCTTTAGCTGAGAGGGTCTTTAAAAGATACTTAGACGCCTTAGGGGTGGGCACTTATGGACTTATATAATTTTAAAGTGCAAGTGGGAAATTGTTAAAATGTATGCATCCTAACACTGTATTGCTAATATAATTTTGATTAAATTAATAAAAGCTTTATTCTCATAAATTGTTTATGTTTTCACATTTTAATTTATGCACGATATCGCTGGCAAGAACCCATTGTATTTGAGTAAGTGATCTATGTGAATGAAGGCATTTCACAATAAGGTATGGATCATAGGTTACTTAACACATAAACTGTTGTTCTTAACCGGATGATGAGAATAGAAATCTCATCACAATAAGGTTATAACGTTATGAATTTCAAGTGCAGAATGGCTTACCTTTAGCCAGTGAGTAATCTTCTCACTTCATAACATAAGCTTATTCTGAATAGAATTAGACCTATAATAATGGTTTCTAAAAGTATTATAATGGTAGAAACCTAAATTACTACTACTACAATATGGACTTATACCCTACGACTTGAGTATTAGTTGGTAGTCTGGCGAAGTTAGAAGCATATGCTTTGATATACTATAGTTAAGATTTTATAATAGGACCAATATACTTGTATGTTGGGTATATATGACTAGTTAGTTAAGACAAACTCGTACAAGATAGCTTCTACACTATATCACCCATTAAAACTATTCAAATAATCTAATAATCTAGGGTCTTGGGGAACATGACTTAGATATTTTCTTTAGGATAGCATCCTTGGAAAATGGAAGCATTCCAAGAAGTCATGGATCATTGGACTAAAGGTCAAATGATGGTAGATGTCATTTTGAGGGGTGTTAATACACTTTTCCTCTCTGAATGTACGGCGTTACGTAAAGGGGTATATTTATCTTAACACCTGTAGGTCAGATACATTGCTAATACAATCTTATTTTTGGAGTCAGTATTTTTTTATAGTGATATTAGAAAATATTTACGATGTAAAATACAACTATTTATATAGCAATGGTATTTTAGTCATTTTAGTAGCCAAAGCGATATGTCTTTTGGTTTTCTGAATAGCTCGTAAATCCTGATGGATTTGGATTAAGGAATTGGTCTTGGTAATGATGAGTTTTATTTTATTCAAGTAGCTTGATTCATTTATTGGGCTAAAATAAAATAAAAGCCCAAAGAGAGAATTATACGCTGGTCTGGCTTAACTGGCCAATTAATTTTTTAGGACTTGAGCCCAGATTGAATAATTAAGGTTGGCCTAGTCTAAATTAGGTAAAAGGCTTGATAAAATATTTTGGTCTATTTTGGGTTAATTAATTAATTACTAGTTAGATTTTGATTAATCCTGGTCTAGTTAATTTATTTTGCCTAGCACAATGAGTTGGACCGAAAGTCCATCTTTTAATCCTAGTCTAATTAGGATTAAACGAGTATGGGTCTTCAGGAGGTAAGCTTAGGCTTTTGAATTTCTAAAGCAGATATCTTTGGATAGCACGAGAGTTTTTTAGGTTATCAAGATTCATATACTTAAGGAAAAATCCTAACTGAGATTGATATGTGATTAAAAAAGAGAAAAACATACTCTAGTCACCCTATCTCTATGTGTGTGTGTGTCTCTTGGTTCTACTCTTTAATAGAATGAAGTTGAAACAATCTTTTCTGATGATTGCTCTGTAGCAATTAGTCGAAGAAGAAAAAGGCTTGATTCCTTATTCTTTTGGTTATCACCAACTAGTCAGGTAGTGGTCATATTCTAGACGATTAGAGGCTTAGCGTGAATAAGACGTAGCAAGATAATTGCAAGACTTGAACTAGAGGCTTCAATACAACCAAAAATTCCAGAAGAGAACTCCCCTACGTAGTCTAAACATCCAAAGCTTCCTCTTGGATGCAAAGGTAACAAATTTTTAAAAAAACCTTCCACTGCACATGCTACTATCTCTATGCGTTTGTTTTTCATGTTAAACCTTCAAGGGTATAACGTAATTCGTCCCCATCCCATCCTAAATGTCATGCACAATTTTCATTTATATAAAAATGCATGGATCCAGGATCTATAAGTACATTAACAACATAATCTCAAATAAAGAACATATCTTTCACTATCACTGTATTGGTTCCAACTTCTTCCCGGTTCAAAGCAAAAACCTTAGCCTTCACTTGAGATTTTTGTCCAATGTTTCTTGTAGCTCCAATGGTAGTTCCTCTATTAGGCCAAATAGTAGTGTCGAGGCTACTTATCTAATCCTCAGCGATTTAGGGCAATTGTTCCAAAGATGGTTTGTATCTCTGCAATTGTAGCACTTCCTGGCTATTCCTTTCAACCAGCAGTCTTTCTCCATGTGACCATATTTCTTGCAGTACTGGCATGTTAGCAAGTTCAGAGCCGGACTTGCTGGCACAATCTGACCCTACTTCCCCTTGTTTCCCCATTGTTACTCAGCTGGTCATTTGTGTAACTTGTCTTACTAGTGGTCTTGCTTGTTGGTACGATTTAGGTACCATCCAGTGCTTGTCCTCATTTTCTGTTCTAGTTGTTGCATCCACCACTGCTACATAGGTTGCTAGTGGAAAAAGTGCTAAAGCTATCCTCATACCTTACCTCAATCTTTTAAAAAATTATCTCGTTCACTTCTGCTATGTAACACCCCGCTACCTAGGCCCGCCAGGGCCAGGATATCGCCCCGTCCGAAGGACAAGGGGTCTTTATAACTAGGTCACACAAATAAAATAGTGGAATAAAAATGATACTTTAACTTAAAATTTATTACAACCCAAGAATTAATTCAAGAATACCATAAACAAATCCATAATAAAATTTATTCAATCTCATCTTCCCAAAGCATTATACAAAATAAATTTATCAAAAAGTCTTCAAAGGCAAGTAATATCTAGCTACTTATCCCCACAGTAGGATCGACCTGAAATCATGGTAAAAATAGTGGTAATACAGAAATCTCAGTAAGTCCGTGTGTGCTTTGAGTGTCGAGTGGAAATATTTCGTGAATGCAAAGTATAAAACCTTTATAAGAGAACATTGGCAAGTAATAAATATTAGTCAAAATCAAGAGTGGTGTTTTGGCTTTTCCAACCATACATAATCAATAAAATCAACCACTCAAAAAGGTGGTTATGGGTTACCACACGTTGGACCCCATAACCGGTCAGAATGCCGACACTTTGTGCAGACTGACAAAAGATAGGTGATCGGCCAACCGGGCAAGATACTCCTCCTTCTCTATACCTAAACAATAACCGGGTGTCCATTCCGACAAAATGCAGTCACTTGACTGAAAAATAAACTGCGAGCTCAAACCGGTACGTCCTACTGGACTGACATCTTATCCGGGAAGGACTCACCCCTCAGAGGTGGCCACCTACTGAGAGACTTACTCTAACCCTTCAAAGACTAGCCCTAGCAGTCCAACCTTATTGAGTACTCAACGTAACATATCCCACTTGGGAGAAAATGAACAAACACAGTTTCACATGAAAATGGCAATTAAGGGTTTCTAAAGTCTTTGTCAAAATCAGTTTTAGAAAGAGTTTTAAGTTTGAGTAAATCTGCTTATTGATTTTCAAATAATTCAATTGACTGAAATAAGAAAGAAGTCAATTCTCAATTGCCTTTATAGAACTAAGTGTCCATGCACTCTACATTTGGCTTGCCATAATAAACATTTTACATTAATCAGGTTTTATGCAGGAGCTTACCTGATTCTTGCTCACAATAAAATGTCTCCAACAGCTGACCGAACCCCGCATGGGCATATACAAACCACAATAAAACTCAAGGCAAAATTCACTTTCTCAATTTAAAACAACTCAACTCACTACTACCATGATCCTAGTATCCCAAGCTTTAAGGCCAAACAATAAATAAATAGGTTTATAAGATAAGCCTAATTTTATATTTAAAATCATTAATGTTTTGAGAAATAAGTACTAATAAGTTGAAGGTTTAAATCTTGCTAAGCTAAATTCAGAGTTTAATTGGTGAAGAGTCTTAGGTATTAGGTAAAATAATGATTTATTAATAATTAACTGTTTGAAAATAATTGCTAGCCAAAATTAGTTGAAAATAAATTTTAATGCATCTTGATTGGAAGATAATAAATAAACTTTAATAGGTTTTGATTAAAAGGTAATAATTAAATTTTTAATAATAAATATTTTACTTATTATGATTATTTTCATAAAGGCTTTAGTTGATTTTATCATTTTATATAGTATCTATATATTTTATTCTTTGAATAAAAGCTACCATTTATTTGACTAAAATATCCTTTTAATAATTCAAATCTACTTCCTAGGGTTTTTTGAATTTTCTAGCAAAATCATATTATTAAATATTTTATTAATGAAATAAAAATTAGCTAAGGGACAACTAGATCATGATCATATTTCTATTGCTAACCACAATCAAGAACATATACAACCCTTCAATTCATGAAATCATCCAAATCATGCATATAAGCATAGATCCAAATTTATCAAGACATGATCTAACCTCCACTTGCATAAATATAATCATGGCTTCAATAATCCAACATGAATATAAATCCTATTCACCAAAGGTGATATAATCTCTAGCATACTTGATCACAAATACTACCTATGACATGGAGACATGCATTAAACCCTAAAACACCATACAATCAACCAAGATAATCCATTCATGCATAAATCTCATCTCCAACATATTCGTACATATATTCATGTTTCACTCTCAACTCATCACAACAATATATACTCAACCTTATTCGTGATTCATCTTCTATCAACATCATCCTAGAGACATGAATCTAGAATTTAAAAGAAGGGTTAAAAAGGCTTACTTGATTGATGAATACCTTGAAGGAGTTTCGAATGGATCTCAACTCCTAGATGTCTAAATTCGTCCAAAGAAGATGAAAGAAGCTTGGCCATGGTTGATGAAATTATTCGGCCAAGAGAGAGAGAGAGAGAGAGAGAGAGAGAGAGAGAGAAGAGAAGAAGAAAATCCATTAGCATGCTTAAACACATATATGTTCATTAGAGATTGAAGATTAGCGAAGATGAAGTTGATTGAATAAACCTACCTTGAAGGTGTTCTTGAGCCTTCACAAAATTTCTGGTTTCTGATGCAAAAGTGCGAGTTGGATTTTGGAGTTTGATGTTAAAAATGGTATGGATGGACTCACAGTAGTGTATAGATGAAATCTGGAATTTTTAGAAGAAGTTTGAAGTGATTTGAAGAGGTATTAGGTGAAAGGAAGTAGTAGGTGTTCTTGGTGTGCTATGTGTTCTTAAAGGTTGAAGAGAATTGAGAGCTTTTGGATAGGAGGCTGCCGAATTTCTGAAGGGATTAGGGTTGGCCGACTGCTTGTAGGGTTTTGGTAGATGGTTTTCTAGTTTGGAAGGGAAAAGGAAAGGCTAGTTGTTGAAATCCTTAAAGAATATTTTTGGGAAGCAAATTTGGAAACTAAATATAACAAGAATATCTTTGATTATTGGAGAGCTTTTGGGAAGCTGCCATGGCCGACTGCTTGTGCAGTATTTTGGCTGGATGAGAGCTAGTTGAAGGAGGCTAAGGGTGGAGGAAAATAAGGAGTATAATGGTGGAGGAAATGTCTGGTTGTTTGAGGGATATTTTATGGAAGGTTGCTAAATTATGGTGGCTAGAATTTTGGTAACTAATCAAGCATGATTGTAGAGATTTGTTGGAGAGATTTTCGGGTAGCCATGTCTGGATTTCGTGCAGAAGCTTGGGGAGGACAATGGAGTTCAGCTCATGGCTGTTTAAGGAGGGTTTGTGCAGAAGAAAGCTGAGGTTTCGGCTAGGGATGAATTAGGAAACAAAGCTGGAAAGTTTTCTTGCACAGAATTTTCGCAAGGCTGGAATTTCTGGGCAGTTTTCGGCTGCCACTTCCTGTCAGCTTACAGAGAGTTTGAAGGGGATTTTAGGGGTCTTTCAAGGTTGGTTTCCAGACTTCCTTTTGGAGGAAAAACATGGCTAAGATGCTGAACAAAAACTGAAAGAAAACAGCTTGGTTTCGGACCTCCAAAGCTGTAATTTTGCCCAGGGATCTTTCTGGTTTTGCACACCCTTTGTGCAGTCCGAAAATGGCCAGGAAAACTCAGGTTTCAAGTTGATCAAAAGGCCATTTTCTGGCAACATTTGGGCGAAAATAATGGCTAAGAATTTCGACACCTTGAAGGCACAAGAAGTTGGAAAAATTTCAGTTCTATGCATGAAGGAAAATGAACCTATCTAAAGTGAAGTTTTAGAAAGTTTACTAGGGAAATTAATTCACTTGAAATTCTTCCCCCTCTTCCATGGTTTCGGTCCATAAGATATCTTTCACTAAGACATTTTGAACCTCCAAACCCACAGCACATTGCTGGAATTTTTCTAGAATAAAACTAGCTTGAACAAATTGAATAAACTAATGAATTGAGAAATAGGAAAAATTATGGATCAAGAGGAAATGAATTCATTCCCCTTAGGAATTTTGTGTAGGGTAAAAGAGTAGGATTAGGATACTCCTATCATGCCTCCCTTAGGATAACACATCTACCCTATTCTAAAGCACCTAAGGCTAAAAATATCACTTCCCAAGGAAAAATAAAATTCAATCATGCTATAGCTCTAATGATGGAATTTGAACCCCAATACTTTAAGAATTAATTCTAAAGCTCTAACCACTATACCACAACAACTCTTGTTTTTATTTTCTCCCTAAAATATTTTTCCTATTTAATCCTCAAGCTATCTCCCCATTTTCACCTCAAATAAATATCACTATTTTGTCCTTCTCACTCAATACTCACAATCAAGCCTTCAAGACAATACAACATAAATTCAAAGCACATAAAATCGTATAAAAATATATTTAAACATGCAATAAAATATGATATGCATCCCAACCCCCTTACTCTAAGGTTGGTTTTGACTGGGGTTTCACATCCTCCCCTCCTTAGAAGAATTTCGTCTCAAAATTCAAGCATACATCTATTTCAGCTCGGGATACTTTCGTTTAACCCATTCTTCTGATTCCCACGTGGCATCTCGCGTGCCATGATGCTCCCGCTGAACCTTAACCATCGGTATCTATTTGTTTCGGATAGTCTTAACACCACAGTCTAATATTCATACAGGCTTCTCTACATAGCTCAGATCTGGCCGCAACACTAACGGTTCATCATTCAAAACATGACTGGGATCAGCATTGTACTTCTTCATTTGTGACACATGAAACACATCATGGATTCCCGTCAATCCATCTGGCAGGTCCAATCCTTTCCTTAATCAGAAACGGCCCCAAATATCTCGGATTCAACTTTTCGCCCTTCGGATGCTTCAAAATTCCCCTATTCGGCGTCAATTTCAAAAATACGTTGTCCCCGACTTGAAATTCCAATTTTCTCCGCCGATTGTCCACATAGCTCTTCTGCCGACTCTGTGCCGCCTTTAACCTTTTCCTAATCAATTTCACTTTATACAGCATTTCTTGGACATATACTTCTCCAGTTTTGCTCACATGACCATCTTTCGACCAACTCCAGTATAGTGTTACCTGACATTTGCGCCCATACAAAGCCTCAAACGGTGTCATCCCAATCGAGGCTTGGTAGCTATTATTATATGACAGTTCGACATACGGTACACATTCTATCCACTTATCCCCAAAGTCCAGAACACAGGCTCTCAGCATATCTTCCAATATTTGAATAACCCTTTCTGACTGCCCATCAGTCTACGGATGAGCCGTCGTGCTGAATTTCAGACTCGACCCCATCGCTTCCTGAAACTTTTCCCAAAATCGAGATGTAAACCTCAGGTCTCGGTCTGACACTAAGCTCGAAGGCAATCCATGCAGTCAGACTATCTCTCGAACATAAGTCTAAGCCAGCTTCTCCATCGAGTCCCTCACATTTACTGGTATGAAATGGGCCGACTTGGTCAGTCGATCCACCATTACCCATATGGCGTCCTTTTGAGTCTTTGACATGGGAAGCCTGGTGACAAAATCCATAATCACCTCCTCCCACTTCCATTCCGGTACTGGCAATGGCTGCAATAGTCCCGCTGACTTCTTATGCTCCACTTTATCTTTCTGGCAGGTGAGAAGGTCGAAAGATACTTGACCATATCCCGCTTCAGACTAGGCCACCAATAGGATCCCTTCAAGTCCTGATACCTCTTGACTTCCCCCGGATGAATAGCATACTTGCTCTTGTGCGCCTCTTCCAAAATTCGGTCCTATAATTGCTGCTCTCCGAGTACACACAATTGATCTCCGAAATGTAGAACTCCCATCTCGTCTTGACGGAATTCACTGCCCGGCCGCATAAGCTCCCTGTTCTTGAAAAGCTGAAACTCGGCGTTGCTTTACTAAGCTTCCACGATTTCCTTTTCAAATCCGGCACCAACTTCAAATTGCTTATGACAATTCCTTTGTCTTGCACTTCCACCCTTCTGTCCAACACATCCTGAACCGCTTGCATTTCCTGTACCTTTAGTCTGGCCATTCCAACTTTCCTGCTCAGGGCGTCCGCCACAACGTTGGCCTTTCCGGGGTGGTAGTTGATCGAACAATGGTATTCTTCCAAGAATTCCATCCACCTTCGCTGCCTCAAGTTCAGATCCTTTTGAGTGAAGATATACTTCAGACTCTTGTAGTCGGTGAACACCTCATTTTCAGCTCCATACAGGTAGTGTCGCCATTTCTTTAGGGCGAACACTATAGCTGCCATCTCCAGATCATGAGTGGGGTAGTTGACTTCTTGAGGTCTTAGCTTTCGACAAGCGTAAGCGATCACCTTGCGGTCCTGCATCAACACTGCTCCCAGTCCTTTTTTCGAAGCGTCGGTATACTGCGCGTAAGGTTTCCCTTCCTTTGGTAGACTTAATACCAGTGCTGTCATCAGTCTATGCTTTATTTCTTGAAAACTTTTCTCACATTTGTCATTCCATACAAATGGAACATCCTTTCGCACTAATCGGGTCATTGGCGATGCGAGTGTCGAAAATCCCTTGATAAACTTTCGGTAGTAACCAGCCAGTCCTAAGAAACTCCGAATCTCGGTGATACTCTCCGGCTGCTTCCAGTCTGATACCGCTTCAACCTTTGCCGGGTCCACCTTGATTCCCTCCTTGGTCACCACATGGCCAAGGAATGCCACACTATCCAACCAGAATTCGCACTTGTTGAACTTGGCGTATAGCTTGTGCTCCCGAAGCTTCTCCAGTACAAGCTTCAGATGCTCCGCATGCTCCTCCGGACTCTTGGAGTAGATCAAAATGTCGTCGATGAAGACCACCACGAACTTGTCCAAATAGGGTCGGAACACTCGGTGCAACAGGTCCATGAATACTGCTGGGGCGTTAGTCACCTCGAGCGGCATCACCACGAACTCGTGTGTCCATATCTGGTGTTGAAGGCCATCTTGGGGATATCTTCCTCTCTTATCCGCACTTGGTAGTACCTTTGCCTCAGGTCCAATTTGGAGTAGCAACTGGTTGAATAGCTCATTAATTAACGATAGGGGATACTCGTTCTTGATCGTCAAGTTGTTCAACCCCTGGTAATCGATGCATAGCCTTAAAGTTCCGTCATTCTTCTTCACAAATACCACAGGCGCTCCCCAGGGCGACATGCTCGGTCTGATATAACCTTGGCTCACTAATTCCTCCAATTGTTCCTTCAACTCTTTCAGTTCTACTGGTGCCATCCGGTACAGAGTTCGCGATACTGGTTCCACTCCTGAAACTAAGTCGATGGTGAATTCCACTTCTCGGCTGGGAGATAGAAAATCAAGCTCCGCCGGAAACACATCAGGAAAATCCTTCACTACTTCAGTGTCCTCCAGAGTGCACTGGTCCTTCGGCTTGTTTACACGTAAGCCAGGTACCCTTGACACCCTTGCTTCAACAATTTTCGGGCCTTAGCCCCTGCGATCAAATACTTACATTCTTTCACCCTCTTGCCATTAAATTCCAATACATCACAACCCGGTCTGACAAACTGGACTGACTTATTTTTACAGTCTACCCTAGGCCCATGCTTGGCTAACCAGTCCATCTCCAAAATCAAGTCATAATCCTCAAGGTCTAATACTATCAAATCTCCCTCCAGACTTTCTCTCCCCACATTAATTTTACAATCTTTTACATACCAATCCACTTGCACCATTTTCCCCAAAGGTGTGCTCACTACTAAAGTGAAAGGTAGTTCCACTCCATCCCAACCCAAATGACATGCACACAACTTGTTTATATAGGAATGAGTAGAGCCAAGATCAATCAAAGCATTAACGGAACGTTCTTGAATAGTGTTCGTACCTTCTACCACCGTTGCATCGGCCCTAACTTCCTCTCTATTGAGAGCGAATACCTTGGCCTTCACTTGCAGTTTCGGTGCTCCACTCTCAAATGCTCCCGTGGTGTTGGCTCGGTTGGGCCCCGGGTTCTGAGCCGGGTTTCCTTGCCCGACTCGGTGCAATTTGGGGTAGCTGTTCCTCAGGTGGTTCGAGTCGCCACAGTGATAGCATTTCTTTTCATCACCTTTAGACCAACAATTCCTCTCAGTATGGCCTTTCCTTCCACACTGCCTGCATGATGGAAGATTCTAGGCAGGTCTACCCGGTGTTGTCTGGGCTTGCTTTCCCCAGTTCTGCCATTGGTGATTGGCGGGGCGTTTGTGGAGTTGTGGTCTCGGGAAGTGTCCCTGCGACTGCCTTAGCGGCTAGAAGGGCTTTGCCGCCATCCTGCTGCAGTCCTCATTTTCCATTCGTGTAGCTACGTCTACAGCCCCTGAATAGGTTGTTGGTGGAGTAGGTGTCAATGCTCTCATCAACTCCGGTCTCAGCTCCTTGATGAACTATCTCGTCCTATTCTGTTCGGTGTCCACCAATCTCTTGCAGTATTTGGACAACTGGGTGAACTGGGCCGCGTACTGGGCCACCGACATACTTCCCTGCCTCAGATTCTAGAATTCATCTTCTCGCTTCTCCATAATCCACTGTGGGATGTACTCAGCCCTGAAGGCTTCAACGAAGTTGGACCACGTCCATTCCTGCTCGACCATCTCCCAGTCGTCTTGGACCCGCTGCCACCTTGCCCGAGCTGGTCCTCTCAATCGGAAAGCTGCAAACTTAACCATCCGCTCCCCGGTGTACTAGAGCGTTGCGAATATATCCTCTATTTTCTCAACCCATTGCTCTGCCTTCTGGTCTTGTTCCGCTTCGCCCATAAAGTCGAGTGGTTGAAACTTCAGGAACCGTTCTAAAGCCTCGTCTTCACCCATTGGTTTCCTTCGCTCGGTCATAGACTATAAAATCTTGGCCATCTTTCTGAATGCCTGGCCCAAGTCACATCAATTAGAACTCCAGACCTCGATCCCATATTCGGACTATTCCCTTCACCCCGGTTGGGTGCTTGCATTTGGGTTGTTTCTACTTCCGGTGCCCCTTGATTGACTTCCGGAACCCTTCCACCTACTGAAGCTACACGACGCTTAGGTGCCATTCTAAACCACACCCCAAATGATAAGTGTATGCATTTAAGGTTCAAATCATTTTAGTTGCACATGCATTCACAGTCAAATATATGTAAAAGGAAATCAGATGTAAGTTTTGTCTAAGGAATAAATTCTCTTTCAAAATGGACTTGCATAAATTCAAAATTCTAATAGAAAGTAGAATTAAAAATCCTTGTCATAAAAATCCATGGAAAATAATAAATAAACATCCAAATTGAAATAACTCCTAGTCCTCTAATCCTCATTAGAATCCTCATCATCAGCCTCATACAACCAACCCCCAGAGTTTTTAGAAAAATCTACCGCATCCCAGCTGGCAAATCCCTCCATTGGCTCCTTCCCAGGGCGCCTAGAAATCTCCCCAGACTCAACTCGGCTGAAACAAGGAAGGAAAGAAGGCCTAGGTGGAGACTCATAATCTATCTCCCCTGGGTCATCACTACTTGCTACTAAGTCCACCTCGGGATTAGGAGGGTGGGGTCCAGGCCCCACTACTATCACTTCATCCTCACTACCAGAGCTTATGTCTATCACCGGAATTGGGAGTTGCTCAAGGATCTGGACCTCATCATCACTGCTATCCTCTATAGGGTTAACCTCATCATCACTGTTATCCTCCATAGGGATAACTGGCTGAGGGGCAGGCTGGGGAACTGGAAGGTCCTCCGGGTATATAAGGATAGGCGGGTGCCACTACTGCCTTTTCCTCGCAGTCCTAACTATCCTAACCATCCTACGGCATCAACAAGATAGGTTAGATAAAAATTTAAACTTAAGTAAATAGAACAAACACTATTAATATTTACCTATAACCTAGTCTCTAATACCACTTGTAATACCCCGCTACCTAGGCTTGCCAGGGCTGGGGATGTCACCCCGTTCGAAGGACAAATGGTCTTTATAACTAGGTCACACAAATAAAATAGTGGAATAAAACTGATACTTTAACTTAAAATTTATTACAACCCAAGAATAAATCCAAGAATACCATAAACAAATCCATAATAAAATTTATCCACTCTAATCTCCCCAAAGCATTACACAAAATAAATTTATCAGAAAGTCTTCCAAGGCAAGCAATATCAAGCTACTCATCCCCATAGCAAGATTGATCTGAAATCAAGGTAAAAATGGCGGTGAGAAAGAAATCTCAGTAAGTCCGTGTGTGCTTTGAGTGTCCAGTGGAAATAGTTCATGAATACAAAGTATAAAACCTTTATAAGAGAACACTGGCAAGCAATAAACATTAGTCAAAATCAAGAGTGGTGTTTTGGATTTTCCAACCATACATAATCAATAAAATTAACCACTCAAAAAGGTGGTCATGGGTTACCACACGTTGGGACCCATAACCGGTCAGAATGCCAACACTTTGTGCAGACTGACAAAAGATAGGTGATCGGCCTACCGGGTAAGGTACTACTCCTTCTCTATACCCAAACAACAACCGGGTGTCCATTCCAGCAAAACAAAGTCACTTGACTGAAAAATAAACTGCTAGCTCAAACCGGTACGTCCTACTGGATTGAAATCCTATCCGGGAAGGACTCACCCCTCAGAGGTGGCCACCTACTGAGAGACTTACCCTAACCCTTCAAAGACTACCCCTAGCAGTCCACCCTTATTGAGTACTCAACGTAACATATCCCACTTGGGAGAAAATGAACAAACACAGTTTCACATGAAAATGGCAATTAAGGGTTTCGAAAGTCTTTGTCAAAATCCATTT
Source organism: Voacanga thouarsii (assembly GCA_026120185.1). Taxonomy (NCBI): domain Eukaryota; kingdom Viridiplantae; phylum Streptophyta; class Magnoliopsida; order Gentianales; family Apocynaceae; genus Voacanga; species Voacanga thouarsii. Next base: position 2,428,839 of record JANUWF010003362.1, on the reverse strand, counting down.
TCGAAAGAGTTTTAAATTTGAGTAAATCTGCTTATTGATTTTCAAATAATTCAATTGACTAAAATAAGAAAGAAGTCAATCCTCAATTGCCTTTACAGAACTGAATGTCCATGCACTCTACATTTGGCTTGCCATAATAAATATTTTACATTAATTAGGTTTTATGCAGGAGTTTACCTGATTCTTACTCACAATAAAATGTCTCCAACAGCTGACCGAACCGTGCATGGGCATATACAAACCACAATAAAACTCAAGGCAAAATTCACTTTCTCAATTTAAAACAACTCAACTCACTACTACCATGATCCTAGTATCCCAAGCTTTAAGGCCAAACAATAAATAAATAGGTTTATAAGCTAAGCCTAATTTTATATTTAAAATAATTAATGTTTTGGGAAATAAGTACTAATAAGTTGAAGGTTTAAATCTTGCTAAGCTAAATTCAGAGTTTAATTGGTGAAGAGTCCTAGGTATTAGGTAAAATAATGATTTATTAATAATTAACTGTTTAAAAATAATTGCTAGCCAAAATTAGTTGAAAATAAATTTTAATGCGTCTTGATTGGAAGATAATAAATAGACTTTAATAGGTTTTGGTTAAAAGGTAATAATTAAATTTTTAATAATAAATATTTTACTTATTATGATTATTTTCATAAAGGCTTTAGTTGATTTTATCATTTTATATAATATCTATATATTTTATTCCTTGAATAAAAGCTACCATTTATTTGACTAAAATATCCTTTTAATAATTCAAATCTACTTCCTAGGGTTTTTTGAATTTTCTAGCAAAATCATATTATTAAATATTTTATTAATGAAATAAAAATTAGCTAAGTGACAACTAGATCATGATCATATTTCTATTGCTAACCACAATCAAGAACATATACAACCCTTCAATTCATGAAATCATCCAAATCATGCATATAAGCATAGATCCAAATTTATCAAGACATGATCTAACATCCACTAGCATAAATATAATCATGGCTTCAATAATCCAACAAGAATATAAATCCTATTCACCAAAGGTGATATAATCTCTAGCATACTTGATTACAAATACTACCTATGACATGGAGACATGCATTAAACCCTAAAACACCATACAATCAACCAAGATAATCCATTCATGCATAAATCTCATCTCCAACATATTCATACATATATTCATGTTTCACTCTCAACTCATCACAACAATATATACTCAACCCTATTCATGATTCATCTTCTATCAACATCATCCTAGAGACATGAATCTAGAATTTAAAAGAAGGGTTAAAAAGGCTTACTTGATTGATGAATACCTTGAAGGAATTTCGAATGGATCTCAACTCCTAGATGTCTAAATTCGTCCAAAAAAGATGAAAGAAGCATGGCCATGGTTGATGAAATCATTCGGCCAAGAGAGAGGGAGTGTTCGGTCGAGAGAGAGAGAGAGAGAGAGAGAGAGAGAGAGAGAGAAGAGAAGAAGAAAATCCATTATCATGCTTAAACACATATATGTTCATTAGAGATTGAAGATTAGCGAAGATGAAGTTGATTGAATAAACCTACCTTGAAGGTGCTCTTGAGCCTTCACAAAATTTCTGGTTTCTGATCCAAAAGTGCGAGTTGGATTTTGGAGTTTGATGTTAAAAATGGTATGGATGGACTCACGGTAGTGTATAGATGAAATCTGGAATTTTTAGAAGAAGTTTGAAGTGATTTGGAGAGGTATTAGGTGAAAGGAAGTAGTAGGTATTCTTGGTGTGCTATGTGTTATTAAAGGTTGAAGAGAATTGAGAGCTTTTGGATTGGAGGCTGCCGAATTTCTGAAGGGATTAGGGTTGGCTGACTGCTTGTAGGGTTTTTGTAGATGGTTTTTTAGTTTGGAAGGGAAAAGAAAAGGCTAGTTGTTGAAATCCTTAAAGAATATTTTTGGGAAGCAAATTTGGAAACTAAATATAACAAGAATATCTTTGATTATTGGAGAGCTTTTGGAAAGATGCCATGGCCGACTACTTGTGCAGTATTTTGGCTGGATGAGAGCTGGTTGAAGGAGGCTAATGGTGGAGGAAAATAAGGAGTATAATGGTGGAGGAAAGGTCTAGTTGTTTGAGGGATATTTTATGGAAGGTTGCTAAATTATGGTGGCTGGAATTTTGGTAACTAATCAAGCATGATTGTAGAGATTTGTTGGAGAGATTTTCGGGTAGCCATGTCTGGATTTCATGCAGAAGCTTGGGGAGGACAAAGGAGTTCAGCTCATGGCAATTTAAGGAGGTTTTTTGTATAAGAAAGCTGAGGTTTCAGCTAGGGATGAATTAGGAAACAAAGCTGGAAAGTTTTCCTGCACAAAATTTTCGCAAGGCTGGAATTTCTGGGCAGTTTTTGGCTGCCACTTTCCAGTCAGCTTCCAGAGAGTTTGAAGGGGATTTTAGGGGTCTTTTAAGGCTGGTTTCCAGCCTTATTTATGGAGGAAAACGTGGCTAAGATGCTGAACAAAAACTAAAAGAAAACAGCTTGGTTTCGAACCACCAAAGCAGCAATTTTGCCCAGGGATCTTTCTGGTTTTGCACACACTTTGTGCAGTCTGAAAATGGCCAGGAAAATTCAGGTTTCAAGTTGATCAAAAGGCCATTTTCTTGTAACATTTGGGAGGGAATATTGGCTAAGAATTTCGACACCTTGAAGGCACAAGAAGCTGGAAAATTTTCAGTTCTATACATGAAGGAAAATGAACCTAGCTAGAGTGAAGTTTTAGAAAGTTTACTAGGGAAATTAATTCACTTGAAATCCTTCCCCCTCTTCCATGGTTTCGGTCCATAAGATGTCTTTCACTAAGAAATTTTGAACCTCCAAAGCCACAGCACATCGCTGGAATTTTTCTAAAATAAAACTGGCTTAAACAAATTGAACAAACTAATGAACTGAGAAATAGGAAAAATTATGGATCAAGAGGAAATGAATTCCCCTTAGGAATTTTGTGTAGGGTAAAAGAGTAGGATCAGGGTACTCCTATCATACCTCCCTTAGGATAACACATCTACCCTATTCTAAAGAACCTAAGGCCGAAAATATCACTTCCCAAGCAAAAAAAAATTCAATCATGCTATAGCTCTAATGATGGAATTTGAACCCAAAACCTCAAGAATTAATTCAAAAGCTCTAACCACTATACCACAACAACTCTTGTTTTTATTTTCTCCCTATAATATTTTTCCTATTTAATCCTCAAGCTATCTCCCCATTTTCACCTCGAGCAAAAATTACTATTTTGCCCTTCTCACTCAATACTCAGAATCAAGCCTTCGAGACAATAAAACATAAATCCAAAGCACATAAAATCATATAAAAATATATTTAAACATGCAATAAAATATGATATGCATCCCAACCCCCTTACTCTAAGGTTGGTTTTAACTGGGGTTTCACATACTCAGTGTCAACCAAGCATTTATAGTACTTGGATAGTTCAGTAAAATAGGCAGCGTAATGTGCCATCGTCATACCTCCCTACTTCAGACCTTGAATTCATCCTCTTTCTTTTCCATTATCCACTATAGGATATACTCTGCCCTGAAAGCTTCAACAATGTTATTCCAGGTCCATTCCCAATCGATCCTCTTCCACTCTTCCTGGATGCGTTGCCACTATAGTCAAACTGGTCCTCTTAGCCTAAAGGCTGCAAATTTAACCATCCTCTCTTCAGTGTGTTGCAGAGTGGAGAATATGTCCTCTATCTGCTCAATCCATTGCTCAACTTTTTCGTCCTATTCTGACTCTTCGTGAAAAGTTAGTGGCTAGAACTTTAGAAACCATTCCAGATTTTCATCGTCACCCTTAAGTGTCTTCTTTTAACCTTCACTAATAGAGAATAAAGAATCTCTGTTATCTTATGGAAAGTTGCCCAAGGGTCACTTTCACGGGTCCTTCATATGCTTTCTTGTGCTCTTGCCCATCATCCCCTCCAATATTAAGTGTAGAATGTTACACAAGTCCAAACTCCCGAGTTGATGTTGTACTTTCCCCGGTGGTTTTCCAACAGACTGTGGTTCTTCTTTTTGGTTCCATCTTTAACCATACAAAGTCACGTAAGAAATAAGTATGCATGTATAGAATGATTAAACCACACATGAACAACTTATGAATATTTCGCAATAGAAAATTTCAAACTCAACTTATACCAAGTAATAAATTAAGTAATTTTGAAAATAGATAATCATTTGAAAAGAAATAAACTCATTGTTTATTTAAACTACATAATTCAAAAAAAGAAAAAGAAGGCATGCATAGAATCTTTTTTTTTTTTTTTTACATAATCAAGAGTTCCCAAAATAGCACAAAGCAAAGGGACACCCTTTATTATCTAGAAAGAAGAAACAAAGTTTTCTAATCTTTATTACTAGCTCATCTAAACGATCTCACTCACCCTTTCTCCCCTTTGAATCCTTAGAATTGGACTGATAAAGCCAATCGCCAGTGTTCTTGGAAAAGTCTATACCCTTTCCATCTACAAATCCTAGGGTCTAAGTGATAGGGGCTAAATTAGTCATATTTTTTTTAGTTATTTGAAGCTCTTTTGCGATATATTTTGTTCAATAACTAGTCATATTCCTTCAAATTTGAGATTTTTTCCTTGAAAAAGTATTTTGTTCATTATTTCAGATTTTTGGGATAAAACGAAGCAAAAACGTTGCGAAATAGATTAGAGGCGACGCGACCAGGGCACTGGAATCGGCGCCGGCCATGCACTGATTGCATGAACTTCGAGGCGACAAAAAATTGGTGAAACAAGACGGAACAAAGTGGAACCGGCGTCGGCTCTGAGAGCCAAGACGGCACCGGCTGTGCCCTGAAGTTAAGGCGGTGCTTAATTTTTTCTACTCGATTCTTGATAATCTGTGGAGTTTTAGAATCTTCCAACTTCTATTCGGCCAAGAACATTGTACCTATAAGTTTAAGCACTTCCTAAGCCTATAAATAGATGGAAAAGACAAGGGAAAAGGAGAGAATTCATTGATCATCACATAAAATCACTCAATCAAAGAAGAAATTCTTCAATTCAAGGAGGGTTGTACAAGAAGGTCTTCAAAGAAAGAAGAATGAGGCTTGTCTATGAGTGCTTTCTTTTACTTTATTTTCTTTTTGTTGAACAATGATATATTAATTGTTTTATTGTAATTTGACATTATTTTAGATATTCATGGTTTTAGAGTTATTTGATCTTTTAATTAATTGATTGTTACTCTTGGTATTTATTTACTTGGATTAATAACGAGATTAATTGATTGTTTCTTCCCATTAACTTGCTTGAAAAAGAGGTTGATAGTGGTTTCAATTTGTTAATTTCATATTTATTGTCTCTTAACTTGCTTGAAAAATAGGTTAATTGCAAAGAACTAGGTAATTGAAGGTTGATTGATGTCTGCCAGAATATGGATTCATTGGTTGATTTCATATTTTAAGTTTGCCAAAATATGAAAATTTAATCAAAGATTGTGTTTAATGCATTTTTTTTGGGTGAATTAGTTGAAACAGAATATGTGATGCTAATTTGTCTAGGAGATAGTGATTTCATGGATTGAAAAAAGAAGTGAGTCTATCTTAATCCTTCATGATGCCAATGGAATAATTGGTTATGATAAAGATTGGGTACTTTAAGATCATAATTGTCAAAATAATAGTTTAAGTTGCATACTTCTCCATCATTGACATGTACATATTCTTTTATTTTCTTTTATTTCCCTTTTTATGTCGTTTTAACTTTATCAAGTCGGTTAAACAATGAAAGAAAGGTGACTAATGTATACTTGTTCCTTGAGGATCGACACTCGTTTGAACCCTATGCTCGGTTAATGATGAGTACACTTGCTCATATGTGTAGTTTGGGTTTAACATTTTAATTTAATTTGATTGGGAATGTGCTTAGTTTTTATGAGATTTTTATACCCAAATCTATACGCATCACTAAGAATTCTTTGTGGCCTTACCAAAACTTTCCCCAGTCCTAATAGGTCACCTAGAATTCTCAGCCACTATAAGTCCTACTCTCAGTTTTGCTTGCCTAACTCGTTCATGGTGTTGAGCGACGAATTCTTCTAACTTGCTTTTGGATGCCTCAAACTCTAAGTTTCCCATATTATCACTATTTGGGGTCAAATCCTCTTCCTATACAAGTGGGTCAGGAGTGGGCTCCTCCACTTCGATCCCCCATTCTCGCTTTCCTGTTCTGCCATATCTGGCTCAAACTCATATTACTTGGTTAATGGAGTGGATACGAGTTGTAGCGGTGCATTGGGTCCATACATGAAGGCAAATCTTTTACCACTGGTGCAAATCTTCTAGCCATCCTAACCACAAACAACAGCTAGGGTTAGTAGAAGATTTAAAAACTTAAATAAATAATTATCATCAATCATATGTATATTGCGTAAACCTAGGAACTAATACCACTAATAACACCTCACTACTTACGTACCCAAAAAAGGCATAGATCCGGAGTTTTTATAACTAGGTAAATGATAAAAATGAAGCAGCAATAAATTAAAAAAAAAAATCTTATTACTTGGGAAATCATTGTCTACAAGTCTCTCTAAACAAATAAAACATGGTAGTTTCGAAACCAAAAACAAAACCCAAAACTTAAATGCAGCAAACTCCTAATAATGCCCAAACTTGTTAAAGCTAGCTAACCCTGAAACATAACATCAAAAAGAGTGTGAGAAATACATCCCAGTAAGTCTTGTGTATGCTCTTAATTAAATCAAAAGAGGTTTCATGTGCGTACTTTGAAATCATTTATCAAAAGTTGATTACAAGTCAAATATTTTTCATAATCAATAATAAGTAGTTTTAATCACAAAAATCACAATAGTGTATATTATACAAGAAACCACTCAAAACGAGCTATGAAACTTTACGTCATAACCTTACCATGAAACCCAACATCATGACAAAACACTATGAAACCCTACATCACAGTGTAGTGTGTGTATGGCTCACTGGGTAAGATACTCCTCTATCTTTTATTTACCAGATGTAATAACAGCCCACTTGGACTAAAGTGTTAGCTTGGACTGGCCTAACCTATTAAAATTGTCAATTTTTTTTTTCAAATAGAGCTCATCTCTTAGAAGTAGCCTCCTACTGAGTGACTTACCCTACATTTCAAAGGTTAGTCCTTGTGGCCTACCCTTATTAAGTACTCAACATTTCAATATATTGTTCAAGATCCAATCTCAATATAACCACTTTCAAACATTTTGGTTATGCTAGCATGGTTTCCAATAATTTGCTGTAAAATCGTTTTACTTATAAAAAGTAATATTTCATTAAAACCTTTACTTGTATAAAAGCCTTTAATGAAAATGATCAAGCTTGCATTCTGAATAATCACATTATTGAGATAACCATTATTTCACAATTGACTTGAAATTCAGAGCTTTAGTATGTAATATTTAATGCAATGACTTACATGGTTAAGTTTAGTTGATTTTTCATTTCGGTTATATCCTTTATCTAAAACCATATAATAAACTATAGTCACAAACCATAGTATATCCATAATATAATCAACTTACTTAAATCAGTAGATCTCTGACTTTATCATGAAATCATGTATTCACCATGCCATGTAACACCCCGAAAAACCTAGGCCCACCAGGGCCGGGGATGTCGCCCCGTCCAAAGGACAAGGGGTCTTTATAACTAGGTCACAAATAAAATTGTTGAAATAAATAATACTCAAACTAAAAAAAGAATTTATTACAACCCAAAATACTCCAAGAGTACATCCATGAAATTCCAAAACAAAAACCATAATTAAAATTATCCACTCTCGTCTCCCCAAAGCAATACATAAAATCAAAAGACACATTCTCTTCCAAGGTAGCTACTCACCCACAACAGGATCAACCTGAAATCATGATAAAAAGTTGTGAGACAGAAATCTCAGTAAGTCCGTGTGTGCTTTGGGTGTTTAGTGGAAACAGCTTGTGAATGCAAAGTGTGAAATCTTTATAAGAGAAACATTGGCAAGCAATAAACATTAGTCAAAAGCAAGAGTAGCGTTTTAGCTCTTCTAGCCATACATAAGTAATGAAATCAACCACTCGAAAGAAAGGGATATGGGTTACCACACGTTGGGCCCCATAACCGGTCAGAATGCCTAACACTTTGTGCAGACTGACAAAAGTAGGTGATCGGCCTACTGGGCAAGATACTCCTCATTCTCTATACCCAAACAACCGCCGGGTGTCCATTCCGGTAAAAACACAGTCACTTGACTGAAACAAAATAAACTGCTAGCTCGGACCGGCACGACTCACTGGAACTGGCATCTTATCCAGGAAGGACTCACCCCTCAGAGGTGGCCACCTACTGAGTGACTTACCCTAACCCTTCAAAGACTAGTCCTAGTAGTCCACCTTTATTGAGTATTCAACGACATTCCCCACTTGGCATAAAATGAACAAAGCATTGTTCTTCATGAAAATAACAATTTGAGGGTTTCCAAAGCTTTGGGAGAAATTAGTTTTAGAAAGAGTTTCAAGTTTGGAAAAATCTGCTCAAAGACTTTTAAATAATTTAAGCGTTGGAATTAATGATGAATTCAACCCTCAATTGCTTTCAAATAACCGAGTGTCCTTGCACTCCACATTTGGCTTGCCATAAGGAAATCATTTCACATCAATCAGGTTTTATGCAGGAGCTTACCTGATTCTTGCTCACAACAACAAGGTCTCGAACAGCTGACCTAACCCCACATGGGCAAATATAAATCTTAATCAGATTCAAGCCACAATCCACTTCCTCAATTTTAAATCAACTCAATTCACTACTACCATGATCCTAGTGTCCCAAGCTTTAAGGCAAAACAATAATTGAATAGGTTTATAAGCTAAGTTTAATTTGTTATTTAAAATAATTAATGGATTAGGAAATAAATTCTAATAAGTTGAAAGTTTAAATCTTGTTAAGGAAAATTTAGAGTTTATTTGATCAGGAGTCATAGGTGGTATTAGGTAAAATAGTGATTTAATGATAGCTTAGTTGTTAGAAAATAATTGATAGCTAAAACTAGTTAAGATTAAATTTAATAAGTCTTTCTTGGAAAATAATAAGTAAATCCTTAAGGGTTTTGATTTAGTAAATATTTTATTAAGTATAAATCTTTTCCATAAAGGCTTTAATTAATTTCTTTATTTTAAATAATATTTATTTATTTTATTTTCTAGAAAAGTTATTATTTATTTTACTAAAATATCCTTTACATATATTATAATTCCAAATCTATCTTTCCTAGGGTTTTCGAAATTCTCTAGCAAAAATTATTAGTAAATATTTTATTCATGAAATAAAATTTGCTTAGAGACAACTAGATCATGATCAAGATTCCATGGTCAACCAAAATCAATAACATACTCAATCCTTCAATTCATCAAATCATCCAAATCTTGCACATAGGCATAGATCTAAATTTATTAAGACATGCTTTAACCTCTACTAGCATAAACATGATCATGGCTTCAAAATCTAACCATGCATACAAATCCTATTCACCAATGGTGACATAATCTCTAGCATGCTTCATCACAAATACTACCTATGACATGCATCAAACCTCAACTCATCATTCAATCCACCAATATAATCCTTCCATGCATAAATCCCATCTCCTTCACAATCATCCATATACTCATGCTTCAATCTCGACAACAACACATACACAAACCCATCGCCATTCATCTTCTCACAACATCAACCTAGAGACATGATTCTAAAGTTTAAAGAGAGGATTGAAGGTACTTACTTGGTTGATGAATGACTTGAAGAAGTTTAGAGAAGATCTCAACTCCTAGATGGCTAATCTTGTTCAAGAAAGGTGGCGAAAGCATGGTCATGGAGGAAGAGACCATTCGGCCAAGAGAGAGAATTTCGGTCCATGAGAGAGAGAGGGAGAGAGAGAGAAGAAGAAGAAGAAGAAGTCATTAGCATGATTATTTATATAGATTCTCACTAGAGATCAAGTTTGAAGAGGATGATGTTGATAGAGTGAATTTACCTTGAAGATGTTCTTGTTCAAAAATTTCTGCTTTGATCCGAAGTAGCAAGATGTTTGGAGGAGTTTGATGTTAATAATGGTGTTGATGGATTCACAGCAATGAGTAGACTAAATCTGGAGATTTTCGTGAGGGTTTGAGATGGTTTGGAGGGGTATTAGGTGTAGAGAAGAAGTGGGTGTTCTTGGTGTAGTGTGTGTGTGTGTGTTCTTGATGCTTGAAGAAAAATCGAGAGAGGGAGAGATGGTTTGTGCAGCTGCCGATTTTTCTATGGGAATAGGCTTGGCCAAATTCTAGTAGGGTTTAGGGAGTTGATTCTCTGATTTGGAAGGGAAAAGGAAAGGTTAGTTGTTACAATCCTTGAAGAATATTTTTGGGAAGTGAATTTAGAAAGTAGATATCCTAAGAATATCTTGATTTGTTTGGACAGCTTAAAGTCTCCTATGGCCGACTGGATTGTGCAGCTCTTCTGGGGAATTAAAGCTGGTTAAAGGAGGCTTGTGATGGCTGAAACTAAGGTGCACAATGGTGGAGAAGATGTCTGATCAATTGAGCAAAATTTTATGGAAAGTTGTTAAACAAGATGGCTGAAATTTTGGAAAGTAATCAAGCTAAATTGCAGGGATTTGGTTGAGGGATTTTCGGACAGCCATTGCTGCCTTTCGTCCAGAAGCTTGAGAGAAACAATGTAGCTCTGTTAATAGAGGTTTAAGGGAGGTTTTGACAGAAGTAGGTTGGGGTTTTCGGTTGGAACAAAATAGGAAACAAGATAGACAAAAAATTCTGCACAGAAATTTCGCTGCACAGTGATTTTTCTGGCATATTTTCGTCTGCTATTTAGAGCCATTTTTGCAGCAAGTTTTGAAGGGGATTTCAGGGGTATTCAAGTCTGTTTTCCAGCCTTCTTTATAGAGGAAAAACATAGCTAAGGTGCTGCACAAAATCTGAGAGAAAGCAGCTTGGTTTTGAGCTCCCAAAACTGATTTTCATACAGGAATTTTTCCCGCTTTGCTCCAGCTTGTGCAGTCCGAAATTGGTCAAGAATTTTCAGGTTTCAAACTGATCCTAAAGACCATTTTTCTGGCAGCATTTGGGAGGGAATGTGAGCTAGAATTTTCGACCTTTTGAAGGTACAACAAGTTGGAAAATTTCAGCTCATTCCATGAAGATAGATGAACTAAGATAGAGGAAAATTTCAGCAAGCTTTCAAGAGGGATTTTCCTCTTGAATTTTCCCACAAATCTACCATATTTTCCAAACCAAAAGAAGTCTTTTTCCAAGACATTTTGATCCTAAAAGACCTCAGCACTCTACTGGATTTTCTGGAAAGAAAAAGGCTAGAACATCTTGATCAAACTAATGAGTTAAGAATTGAGGAAAATTAAAGATCAAGGAAGGATGATTTTCCCTATAAGAATTTCGAGAAAAGTAAAAGGAGTGGAATGAGATTACTTCTATCATGTCTCTCCTAGAACATCATCACCACATTAATCTAGGCCCTTAAGGCCGAAACTATCCTTTCCCAAGCAAAATAAAATTTACTCAAGCTAAAGCTTCCATGATGGACTTTGAACCTTAGACCTCAATAATTTATTCCAAAGCTCTAACCACTAAACCACAACAACTCTTGTTGATACTTTCACTAGAAAAATTATTTTCTATTCAATCCACAAGCTATCTCCCTATTTTCACCTCGGGAAAAAATTACCATTTTGCCCTTCTCACACAACATTCACCCACACAACTTCAAAATAATAAACTCACATCCAAAGCATATAAAAATCATATGAAAGCGTATTTAAACATGAAATAAAGCATGTTATGCATCCCCAACCCCCTTACTCTAAGGTTGGTATTGACTGGGGTTTCACATGCCAACTGTGCATAAAACCCCTCAAACAATATCCATATCCTAAATATGCATATAGCCTTCTTTATATAAATCAACCTAATCATCATAGAATTCTTGTTAAATCAAGCAGACAACTACTAGTCTCCTTCATCTCATATACGTAACAAAAGACCATCAAGATCATACAATAATATAAACCTCAACTTTTATGGTCATATTATTAGTAAAACATGTCAGTTAATCCAAAAGATCACAACTCATCTTTAATAGCAATAGTTTTCCAGTTAGACTAAATATGATAGTAACTAAATTGTCCAACTAAAACTTCTATATAGGTAATATACTTTACCTCTTAATAGTGAATGTCTATGGAGATCCAAAAGATGACTTCTTTGATAATCACATTAAACTTGTTAAAGATATTGGATAAAGTAAGATGGGAGCCTAAATTCTCATGAATTCGATACTTATTATTTCTTATACTATGCGATAGGAATATTTGTCCGTATGTGTGGTTTTAGTAGTTGACATTTTAATTAAAACTTGATTAATTGTGTTATTTTTTGGTAATATTTTCTACACTAAAAAATACGCATCACTTGGCCTATTAGCCTAATATAAATTTAAACCCATACAAACTAATGTAAAGTTTAAATACAAACTAAAATCTATATTTAATATAAAGTTTAACAAATTAAAGTCTAAATCAAAGTCTTTTAGAGTATAGAGATCAAGTTAATATAAACAAATACAAAGATGAGTACATGTAACGATTGTATAGAGGTCACAGTAAAAGTTACAAAATAAAGTCTTTTAGGATTTTTTTTAAATTTTAATTATATTTTTGTTATCAAATTAACGTAAAAATAAATAATATATTTTATTTAATTCAATTTTTTGGTTCAATTTGATTTTAGTTAAATAAAATTGAAAATCGAATCGAAATTATATGAAAAAATTAAAACCAAATCGAACTGAAAGAATAAAAAATCGAACGGAATTTCTCTATTTTGTTCGAAAATTCGGTTTAAACCGAATAGTGCACAACCCTAGGTGCTGCTGTTAAAGGGCTTATTTTATGTATTTTAAGACCAGAACATATGTAATTTTCCCCAACTGCTATGCAAGTTTACTGGAATAATTTATTTCTCTATATTCGCTCTAGGTTTTATTTCATTATAAAAACCTTTATCTAGGAGATCAATCAAGGCAACAACCCACTATATAAGGCCCATTACGTTTGGAAAATATAGAGTTTCATAATTGGTATCAGATCTTATAGTAAAGCATAACAAAGCCTATAGTAGAACATAGCGGTGCCTATGATAGAGTCTACAGTCGTAGAGTTAGATATGATACAAGAATCTGAGGTGCCTAAGTTGGATATAAATTCTTCGAATAAGTTAGAAGAAAAATAGTTGATGTAATTGAGATATGTTTGGAATAGTCTAATAGAGAGGATAATGAAGCTGAAGTAAATAATAGATTATGAAACAAGAGGTAACCCAAACTCTGATGACAGTGTAGAGATTAAGGATCATGGATTTCTTGGATCATATACATTTGATCAATACTGCTTTGTATCTTCCAACTCTGGACCCCAATCTTTGAAATTAGTAGTGATGATGAGTAAAAGACTATGGGGACCCATATGTATATCATGTGTTTTAAATAGTGGCAATAGCTACAACTAGTAGTTAAGGGTAGGTGCTCTAGTATAATGTGCTTGTCCTATATTTTGTGTACTAGAACCTTATTTTGTTATAATATAGAAAGGTGCGATCATACCAGCACTAATGTATTGAATCCCATCAGAACTTTGGAGTTAAACGTGCTTGGATAAGAGAATTGTTATGATAGGTGACCCCTAGGAAATTGAGGTTGATTAAACCTTGAAATGATTCTTAAAAATTTTAACCCGTAAAGGGAAAAAAATATTCATTGGTAACGATATTGTCTGAAAAATGGATATAGAGTTAGGTAAATGAAGTGGAGGAAGATATATTGAGTTACTTATAATTCTATGTTTGTTGTCTTTGTGCCTTTATGATTGCATGCACTTTGGAGAGTATAGCATAAGTTTACATGCAGAATCGTATAGAAATAGGTGTGAGAAACTTTTATCCCTTTTATTCTAATTTTTTGTTCTTGTTTATATCATAAAGTGCTCATTGTAAATGTCATAAGAGTTGTAATTTCTTTTAATGATAAGAGAAAGGAGTTGTAAGGCTAGATAAAGATACCCCAAAGAATCACCTATGGATATACGAGAGACCAAGCTAAAAAAAGTTCAGTTGGAGCTAAAAGGAATGCCCCCACAAGGAATAGGAACATCATTCTCAAAGAATATTATGGTCCAAAACTTGCATAAAATGACAGAAGTGTTTTTGAATATGGTAGGAACCCCATCCCAAGAGGAACAATATCCAAAAATGGAAACATATCGAGCTTTAGAGCGATTTCTAAAATTTCACCCTCCTCAATTTTGTGGAAATCCAGATTGATAATATGAAGCTGAATCTTAGATGGAGCAGATGGAGGATATCTTTGTAGTCTTGAACTATTTGGAGTAGAAAAATGTACACTTGCTATATTTAGACTTCAGGGACACACTCAAGACTGGTGGATCAAAATGAAAGAGAAGCGAGAGCAGGAACATAGTGAATGGCTCTGGATAGAGTTCCAAGAAGAGTTTAAAAAGAAATTCATACCTCATTGGGTAGTTGAACGAAAAGAAGAAGAGTTCTAAAATTTGAAACAAGAAGAGAAAACTGTTGGAAAATGTGCTGCTAACTTTACTCAGCTATCAAAATATTGTCCCTTGTTGGTACAAACAAAATCAAATCGAGCATAAAATGATTAGACCTAAGTTTGGACGAATTCTTATTGCCCTGCCTTCAACTAATCATACTACTACCATAGAAATAGCTTTTCGAGTGGAAAAAGAGGATCAAGAACAAACTAGACACGATTGTATAGGATTAACAAGGCGAGAAAGACAAAACTAGGAGAAAGATTCAAGGGAGGATGGACTGGTATCCAAGAGAAAGAAATATACGTAATGTACCTTTTGTCATAATAATGGACATACATATAAAAAATGTCAAAGAAGGCTTAGAAGATGTTAACTTTGTGGATAAAGAGGATATATAGCACCCACTTATCTACATGTAAGAGGACAATATCATACACAAATTGTTTAAGGAGGATATACAGATAAAAATGAACAAGCAAGAAAAGATGACCAAGTACGGAAAATAAGAATGTATAAATCTCAAGTCAAAAGTTACAAGGCGATGCTGGTTAAGGAAGAACCAAATAACAAAGGATACCATGTGAAAGAACTATATGATGGCCTAATGTAAATGTTATATAAAAAATGTGAATGAAGGAACAAATCTAGAGTGTGATGCGGTAAAGTAGGTGTAATATATGCTTTCTTTACCCTTATCGAACTTTCATATATGTGTAGGGAGGGGGGGTAAAGGACTTATTATACAATTTAGAATTTTTATTACTTCCAAGCATTACTGAAAAGTTGGAGTAAGGATTTATTTGTTCTAATACCTCACATTAAGTAGTGCCAGTAATACTTGTCAAAAAGAATGATTAGGTGGAGTATGAATGTAGGAAAAAAGAAAAAGAACGATAGTATACATATTGAGGATTAAATCCTCATGAAATGAATTACCACACTTATGATTTGAAATTAGGAAAAAGCGGGAGTGTTACCTATATGGAGTGATGTTTGAACTTTCCTCTAATCATCAAAGCCTAAAGTATATCTTCACCCAAAAGGATTTGAATATGTGTTTACAAAGATGGAAGGAGTTTTATAAGAATTTCGGTGTCCTATTAAATACTCCATCGATAAAGCAAATGTAAAAGCATATATGTAAAGTAGAAAGGTAAAGATATCAATTCTACAAAATGGTGTAATTCCTCAAGTAAGAGTCATATATAAATAAAGAACAATTGATAATGTATAATATTTTAATTCAGCCTATGCTATTACAGTAGTTGAAAGAAGTATAAGAGAAGGATAAGGAATTATAGCCAATCAGAATGAAAAATAAAGGAAAAATAGACAGTAATTCCCAAATAGATGGTGAAGGGTATTCCAATAATATATCTGGTCAAAATTCAAGAATGGTTTCATGATTGTGGGAGCAAAAAGGGTAATGACTACGGCACATCAACAGACAAAATGAGTGAACCTAAATTTTGGAAGATATGTCCTGGGCGTGTGCTTTAGATTTTGGTAACAAACGGATTGATAAATTGCCCTATGCAGAAATTGCTAACAATAATAGCTATCGGTCCACTATTGGGATGGCCCCATTTGAAGCCATATAAGGGAAGAAGTGTCAACTATCCCTTTTATTAGAAATTTAGTGCGAAAACAAAATGTACAAGATGCTTTGGACATTGGAGAAATGCAGCAAATCGTGACACTAATCAAGACAAGTCTACAAGCTGCACAGAGTTGGTAGAAAAGTTATGCCAACCAGTATAGAAAAGACCTAGAAGTTGTAGAAAGAGATTAGGTATTCTTGAAGTTGACACCAAGATGTTATTTAGGAGGTAAAGCCCAAACAAAGAAATTAGCCTATCTGTATGTTGGACCTTTTCCGCTTACAGAAAGAATTGGGAAGTTAGTGTATCGACTAAAATTGCCTGTTGACCTACAGAGCATTCATGAGGTATTTCTTGTTTCTCAACTTTAGAAGTACGTAGCCAACCCCGAACACGTGCTAAATAAGGAGGCTAATGAAATAACCCTAGACCTAAATTGTGAAGAGAAGCTGATCAAAATTCTGGAATATGCCGAAAAGGAGTTACAACATAAATGGATTCCACTTGTTAAAGTATTTTAGAATTATCATCATGTTCAAAGTGCAATGTGAGAAACAAAAGCGGAAATACAAAGGAAGTGCCTAGAGCTTTTTGAAAGATAAGTCTAATTTTGGGGATGAAATTCTTTAAAGGAAGGGAGATTGTAATTTCCCTCTTTTATGTACTTTGAAAGGTGACTATTTCTTGTTTAGTGAGTAAATATATGAAGGCTCAAAACAAGAAATGATCAATTTAATTAGAAGGACATTTTGTTGAATTAAAAATTGTAAGAGATATCAAAGGAATTTTCGATCGCAAATTAAGAAAATTTGAGAAGAAATTTGGAAAATCTAAGAGACACCACAGTGTTCAATTTAATGCATAGATTGCATTAGTCAAATAAAATGTTCTCCCAATTGGGATGAATAATAACTTTAACTATGATTGGTTGAGATAGTTAACTATGGTTAAGTTGGAAATAATTTAGTGGACCATGATTATATGATATTTTTGGGACATGATATAAGAGTTTAGTGGGCCCTCACATATAAAATTAGTGGGCCATGGATAAAAGCTATGGTGGGCCTAAGAAGATTTAATAAGTGGTAGGCCATGGCATTAAAGAAATTTTATTAGTACAAAAAATGATTATTTAGGATTAATTAATGATTAAGTCAAGAGTATGATTGAGAGGAAATTCTATAACATTCCAAGAGGTTCTATGATGTTCTCAAGACTTCTACAAAGTTCTATGAACTTTTAATAATTTCTACAATATTCTATCTAAGTTTAGTCATTATATTACATGGAAAAACTTGGGAAAGCTATACATATGTATGAGAGAAAGCTACCGGTCAGGAAGGAAAAGAGAAAAATAGCATGAAGGAAGGAAAGAAAAGAGAAAGAAAAAGGAAGAAAAGAAGAACCAATAGAATGAGATAAAGAAACCAGAAGTAAGAGAAGGAAAAGGGAAGAAGGAAAAAGAAGAAATTTCAGCCTTGTTTCCCTATCTCGAGAAGATAAGGATTTATTCTCAAAAGACTAAGGTTATGGTTATGTATTAGAGGTTGCTAGAATGTGAATTTCATTCCAAGGAAAACACGAAATCATGAAGTGTGTGAAAAAGGAAAAAATTCGGGTTACATGGGGAACCTTGGCCAGTTGAATTAAAAGATTATTTGGCAAGTTTTTCAGTTTATATAGCATGATTTTAAGTGCTTATATGCTGAAATTTCATTTAAGAATAATAGGGAAGAAGTTTATGGAAGTTGAAAAGCTAGAAAGCTATGATTGGTAGCAAAGCACAACGTTCTTGTATTGCTTGGGTGTTCTATGTTTTCTTAGATGAACATGGTTGGAAATTGAGCATGAATGATTCTAAACATGTCTTTGGAACATTGGGAAAGGATTTGGAATGAAAAACATGAACTTTTGATGGCTATAGAATTTATGGTATTGAAAATGCGTAAAATTGCCTACGAAATACTGTTTTTTTACTTTGATATAGTTGCAACATTTAAATGATTCGGGAGTTACTGGGCTTGAAAACAGGCTAAAACATCATTTCTGGGATGCTAAATAAGCTTTTTAAGGGCTTAGATATGGTAGGTTGTTGGTAGTGTTATACCCTAGAGGCAAGCACTTGTACGTTGTATATGACACATTTTATTTTAATAAAAAGCATTATTTATCTTACAGTTTCTTTTGTTTACTTTTATGTAATATAACTGTTAAAAAGTCCTTAGTACAACACTGTGTTAAGAAAATCATGATAGAGATCATGACATGAGATTTTTACTACACTGTATAGTGTTAGTACTTAAATAGTCCCAAGTCAAAGTATTAATAAGATAGGACATCATTAATGCGTTAAGACTAGCATGTGTTAGACTTCCTGATTTGATCAGGCGGTGGTTCTCATATCCATGAGTATTGAGATACTCAAAGTTAACACGTGGATGCTTGTTAATGGAACAAGTACATTAGATGACCTAACTATGAGATAATCACGTGGATAACTATTTAGTGCCAGTGATATAATCTCAATATAGCAAACGTGGAAGTATCATTAGACTTGAGATCTCAACGTACTTTGTTTGCTGAGCATTGTACTTTGATTCCAATCTCTGGAGCCAGATCGAGGGCTGCCTATAGGATGGATATTAGGTACATTGTGAGGTAAATGAAAGTAGTTGAGAGGGTCAATAAAGGATTCACCACTCCTAATAGTATAGGCAAATATCTCATGGCCACTTGTAGGAATTACTACTCGAAAAGTCCTTAGCCAAGGTGATTGTGTATTGGAAACAGTTCCAATTCATACACATCTAGAGTAATGGGTTCCTAGTACAAGTACTATTATATTTGGGCCAGAATTAATATATTATGGAAGGAGTTGGCACTAATTCCGTACTCCAAATCGAATAAAATATTGTATGGTAAAAGGAGTTAATTGCACTATAATTTGTTATTGAAGGGTTCATGTCAAACTACTTGACTTCTTAGACTCTTGGGTGGTCATGATGTGTTGCTAGATATCACTCATGATCTGGGAATATGGGTTTATTAATTGATGAATTAATAAACCAATCCTGATTAGAATTAATATGATTAATTCTAATTAATTATGGATTATTAATCTCAAATATATTTGAATTAATTCATGTTCACTATCAATTGATGGGGAAACCTAATAGGTCACACACAATAGAGGATTATATACTCAAGATGTTATTTGATAACATAGTGGGGTTAATTGCGAGAAAGAGAAGTAGTTGTGGCTAAATTATAATTAGTTATAATTTATAGGCCAAATTATAATTGTGAGAACTTGATGTTTCTAATTACAATTAGAGAATTCTAATTGTTTTAGAATTCTTAGTTTTTGGTAGGGGTTTTTCGTGTTATATGATGATATACACAAAACCCTAGTGGAGGAGGATTGACGCCAAAAACAACAACTCAAAACTTTCTCTTCTCTCTCTCTCATTTTTCTTTAGCAAAAGGAAATGAGAAACCCTAACCCTAGCCGCCACTTTGGTTTATGCTAGCACATAAATATCTTGGTGCTTGAGTGTGATCCTCCGTGTAAATTTTTGTTAGAGGTAATCACACACTGTGATTATAGTGGTTGGACAACTCTCGTGGTGTTTGATCAAGAGGATTGCTGGATCGCGCCTCAACTTGAAGAAGGAAAAATTTTTGTTTTTCAGATGCTCAAAGAAAGGTAAAATTGTTACCTTTGTTCTCTTTATGTCTCGTTTTCCACACGTATGCGAGCCCTGGGATGGTATCTTGTTCTTATATTTCTGCTGCACCATATCTGATATGCGTGAGATACCCAACAGTGGTATCAGAGCCTTGCTATGTGTGGTTTGCAGACATTGTTTCTTGCGTGAAAGCTGTTTCATGTACTCGTGTATGACTTTGTTCACCGTGAAAAATTGTTTTCACTCAAGTCAAAATCGTTTCGAGCATTGTGGGTTGAGTCCATAGCGCAATATGCTTATGTAATAGTTACAACATATTTCGAAAAAATGTTTTCTTTATGTGCTGCAAGTTTTTTTGCAGAAAAACTTTTTCTTAAACATGTTTGTTGCCTTCCGTTTCATCCTAATTTTCTGTTTTATTTTTGTTTAAACTAACAAATTAGTTGTTGTTTTGAGCTTCAAAATAGAAAAATTATGCTGAGAATTGTTCTCACTAAACCATTGCAAAAGATAAGGGCTCCAGAAATTGTTTTTAGAAAAATTTTTTAAAACTGCCACCTCTTCCCAACTATAGTCGGCGCCAGCTCCGACGCCGATTCTGTGCTATTTTCACGACGTCAAGAAATCATTTCTAAAAATTTTTCTTAAAACCAAACTGGAGCCGGCGCCGCCACGAGCTTCTAACCGGTGTCAGTTCTGCTCTGTCTCACGACGTTCCAGCAATTATAAAAAAAATTGAAATAGAATTTTGAAAGTGAAAAATCTCATTTGATGAGAGACGGGACCTAAAAACACTTTCTCAAAATTAGTTTTGAGACAAACAATTTTATTTTGAAAAATCTAAAATTAATGTATTTTTCTAAAATATTGATTTTAGAATTTATTTTATTTTTTCAAAATATTGATTTTGGAATAATAAAAACTATATGTTTATTTTGTTTAAGCATAATTAATGTTATGGTGGATAGTTATGGACTAAAAGCAATTATATCTGTTGATGCATTTTACAGTTTTACTTTTTTATAAAATAGGGCCTGTGTGTCCTGTCTTCTCTAGAATCTTTGTATAATTCTCTTCTCATCTAACTCCTCTCGAATGTAACTCGAGGTTTTCTCTCTTTAGGAAATTATGTAATTAGCTTACATAGGTTAGATAGGAGTAGAATTATTTTATTTTGAAGTTGGCAACCAAAACAAAGCGAACAGGTAAGACCTTCTACTTAAATCATGCATGAACACATAGAGTTAACTATATTAATTTCTTTTATGGCTCAAAGGAATTAATCTAGGGTAAAGTCCATAACCATACCACGTAATCGCTTTATTACCATGATTATCAATTATGTGATTTATTAATTTTTATGTATGCCATTTATAGAAATCACTAAAAGAAACATCCCTCAATTAATTTTAAACCTAATTCCTTCCATTAATATAGTAAGAACGAGAGTCCTTTTTCGAGACTAGGTTGTTAGGCAAACCCAAGCCTACTCGACATTGGGCATGTTCAAGCTATGGAATTAAATTCCTAATTAATGGATCGGATTTAACTAAATTCTTTATCCCAATTGGACAAACTCAAGCATAAAGAAATTTAGAGAAAAAGTTGGGGTAGCCCAAAAGGCTTTAAAATTAAAAGCTGTTAATTAGCCAATGATCTGGTAGTTACATACGATGTAATTGGTGTTGAATACCTACCAATAAACTCAAGAGTGGTTTATTGGGCAAACCCAAGGTTATTCTTGAGGAATTTGGATACCGGTCCACTAGGAAAACTTCTAACGGGCTTTCCCAAATCAGTAGTGGAGGCTATTGGTTTAATTAAAATAGTAGAGTAAAAATACGTTTAATTAAAATCCTAATTATTTGCATTTCATGTGCAGATACAATAGCTAATCCTCTCTATCTTTACATCTAGGACACTTGCATCATGTCTACAAACTTAAACCTTCGTAGCATCTTGGAAACCAACAAGTTAAATGAATCAAACTACCTTGACTGGTATAGAAATTTGAGAATCGTTCTCAAATCGGAAAAGTTGCTCTACGTGCTAAATACTCCTATTCTGCCACCACCAACTTAAGATACTCATGCTGATGAGCATGCTGTCCACAAAAGGCATAAGGAGGATAGTGATACAGCATCATGTATTATACTGATATCCATGACTTCCGAGCTGCAAAAACAGCACAAGCATATGGATGCTCAATCGATTATACTACATCTTCGAGAGCTGTTTGACGCCCAAGTAAGAACTGAGAGATACGAGATCTCGAAGCAACTATTCCGTTGTAAAATGACAGAGGGTGCTTCTGTAGCCACTCATGGGCTGAAGATGCTAGGCTTAATAGAGAAGCTTGGATCTCTGGGGTTTGCGATGGATCATGACTTAAGTATTAACTTAATTCTACAACCTTTGCCTAATAATTTTTCACAATTTGTGATTAACTATCAGATGAAAAAGATTAAGGCAACTATTCCTGAGTTTATCAATCTTCTCAAAACTACGGAGTCCTCCATAAAGAAGGATTCCAATGCAGTTTTAGTTGTAGAATCTTCTTCTTCTAAGAAGAAAGTTCAAAAAAAGAAGAAGAAGGCTCCCTTGAAGCCCAAAGGTGGTGTGAAAAAGAAGGACGCTGCTATTAAGGGCCCATGCCATCATTGTGGCAAAATAGGCCATTGGAGGTGCAACTGCAAGGCCTACTTGGAAACCGTTAAGGACAAGAAGTAGAAAGAAAAGCTTACAAGCACTTTTACTTCTACTCCGGGTATGTTAATGATTGAGATAAATACTGTCTTTAGAAATGAGATATGGGTATTAGATACCGGATGTGGATCTCATTTGTGCAATAACTTGCAGGGACTAAAGAGCAATAGATGGCAAGAGAAAGGTGGCATGGACCTACGTACTACAAATGGGGCAAAGGTCGCTGCACTTGTTGTAGGGACATACGATCTGAACCTACCTTCGGGATTAATTCTAGAATTACAAAAATGTTATTATGTACCAGTTTTAATGAAAAACATTATCTCAGTTGCGTGTTTAGACTTAAATGGATTTCATTTGATATTTAAGAATAAATGTTGTTCTTTTTCATTGAATGATATTCATTATGGTTCAACAACTCTGGTTAATAGTTTATATATTCTAGGCTTTGGATAATCCAATTTTTAATATAAACAATAAGAAGCTTAAAATAGATAACTCTAACACCTTTTACTTATGGTATTTTCATTAGGGCCATATAAACGAAAATCGTATTTCTAAGTTACACAAGCTTGGTGACTTAGGGTCATTTGATTATGAATCATATGGCACATGCGAGTCTTGTTTACTAGGTAAAATGGCTAAAACTCCTTTTTCAGGAAAAGGAGAATGGGCCAAGGAGTTATTAGAACTCATACATTCTAATGTATGTGGCCCAATGTCAATAAAAGCAAGAGGAGGTTATAACTATTTTATAACCTTTATCGATGATTTCTTACGATACGGATATTTATATTTAATGAAATACAAATCTGAGGCCTTTGATAAGTTCAAAGACTTCAAGAATGAAATAGAGAAACAACTTGGCAAAAGTATTAAGACTCTAAGATCTTATTGAGGAGGAGAATACTTGAGCTAAGAGTTTCTGAGTTATCTTAGAGATAATGGGATATTATCTCAATGGACTCCACCACATACAACTCAACATAATAGTGTATCTAAGAGAATGAATCGAACCCTTCTAGACATGGTATGGACCATGATGGCTTCTGCGGATCTATCAAAATCATTTTAGGGTTATGCACTAGAGACTTCTGTTTATATACTAAACAAAGTTCCGACAAAATAGGTTGATTCTACCCCATTTGAAATGTTCTTTGATAAGAAACCAAAGTTATCTCACTTACGAGTATGGGATTGTCCTGCCTTTGTCAAAAGGCTACAGTCAGACAAACTTGATAGTAAGTTTGACAAGTGTTTGTTTGTGGGATATCCGAAAGAATCTTTCGGATATTACTTCTACTTACCCTCTGAAAACAAAGTGTTTATTTCGAAGCATGCCGTCTTCTCAGACAAGGAGCACATGCTCAAAGAGGACAGTGGAAGTAAAATTGAACTTAGTGAAGTTCAAGAAGATCAAACAAACAAGGATCAACTGTCTGATCCCACATCTATTGACAGAATAGATAAACCTTCTATTACACAAGAACCTCGTAGGTGTGGTAAGATATGTGTGGCACCTAAGAGATATGGATTTCTCATTAGTGACCACAATGACGTATTGCTCATAGATGAAGATGAGCCTACTACCTACAAGGATGCTCTGAATAGTTCAAAATCTGGCAAATGACTTGAGGCCATAAAGTCATAGATGGATTCCATGTACGACAACCAAGTATGGACTTTGGTTAATCCACCTAAAGGAATTTTACCGATTAGGTGCAAATGGGTTTTCAAGAAGAAAACGGACATGGATGGTAATGTAGTTACCTATAAAGCACGACTAGTGACGAAGGGTTATGGTCAACAACATGGTATTGACTATGATGAAACATTCTCGCCAGTAGCCATGTTAAAATCCATTAGGATACTCCTAGCCATTGCTACTCATTATGATTATGAGATTTGGAAAATGGATATGAAAACAGCTTTCTTATATGGAAATCTAACTAAGGAAGTATATATGACACAACCTGAGGGTTTCACATCAAATGATGGCACAAAAGTGTGTAAGCTGCAAAGGTCCATTTATAGACTTAAACAAGCTTCTAGGAGTTGCAACATCCATTTTGATGAAACAATCAAAGAGTTTGATTTCATTCAAAACATGGATAAGCCTTGTATATACAAGAAGGTCAGTGGGAGCACAATCGTTTTCTTATTACTTTATGTATATGACATATTGCTAATAGGAAATGATATACCTATCTTGCAAACGGTTAAATTTTGGTTATCCAAATAATTCTCCATAAAAGATCTTGGTGAAGCAACCTATATTCTTGGAATAAGGATCTATAAAGATAGATCCAAAAGGTTGCTAGGTCTTTTGCAGTCTACATACATAGACAAAGTGCTAAAGAGGTTTAGCATGGATCAATCCAAAAAGAATTTCTTACCCATGTCACATGGTGTAAGCCTTTCAAATTCGATGTCTCCCAAAACACAAGTTGAAAGGGATCACATGAGTAAGATTCTATATGCTTCAGCAGTTGAATTTATCAAGTACGCTATGATATGTACAAGGCTCGATGTATCTTGTGCTCTCAGTTTGATGAGCAGATACGAATCTGGCCCTGGTGAGGGTCATTAGGAGGCTGTACACAACATCCTTAAGTACTTACGAAAGACTAAGGATATGTTCTTAGTATATGGAGAAGGTGATTTGAAAATAAACAGGTATACTGATGCCAGTTTTCAATCTGACAAAGATGATTTCAAATCACAATCCGGCTACGTGTTTACATTGTGCGGAGGGGCAATAAGTTGGAAGAGTTCCAAACAAGAGACTATTGTCGACTCTACGACAGAAGCTGAGTACATAGTCGCTTCTGAAGTGGCTAAGGAGGCCGTTTGGATTAAGAAGTTCGTGACGGAATTGGGTGTGGTTCCTAACATTGTTGGTCCAATATCTTTATATTGTGATAACAACGGAGCCATTATATAAGCAAAGGAGTCACGGTCTCACCAATGATCCAAACACGTACTATGACGCTATCATTTGATCCAGGAGATCAAAGATAGGAATGATATAAAGATAGAAAGAGTTCCCACGGATGAGAACATAGCTGGCCCACTTACAAAAGCACTATCCCAAAAGAAACATGATAGGCATGTTGAGTTATTCGATATTAGATACATGACTGATTGGCTCTAGTGCAAGTGGGAGTTTGTTAGTGTTATGCCCTAGAGGCAATCACTTGTACGTTGTATATGACACATTTTATTTTAATAAAAGGCATTATTTATCTTACAGTTTCTTTTGTTTACTTTTGTATAATATAACTGTTAGATAAAATCCTTAGTACAACACTGTGTTAAGGAAATCATGATAGAGATCATGATATGAGATTCCTACTACACTATATAGTGTTAGTACTTAAATAATCCATAGTCATAGTATTAATGAGATAGAACATCATTAATACGTTAAGACTAGTATATGTTAAACTTCCTGATTTAATCAGGCGGTGATTCTCATATCCGTGAGTATTGAGATACTCAAAGTTAACATGTGGATGCTTGTTAATCGAACAAGTACATTGGTTGATCTAATTATGAGATAATAACATGAATAACTATTTAGTACCAGTAATATAATCTCAACATAGTAAACGTGCAAGTATCCTTAGATTTGAGATCTTCAAGGTACTTTGTTTGCTAAGAATTGTAGTTTGATTCCAATCTCTAGAGCCAGATCGAGGGTTGCCTATGGAATGGATGTTGGCTACATTGTGAGGTAAACGAAAGTAGGTGAGAAAGGTCAATAAAGGATTCACCACTCCTAATAATAGAGGCAAATATCTCATGGCCACTTGTAGGAATTACTACTAAAAAAATCCTTGGCTAAGGCGATTGTGTATTGAAAACAGTTTCAATTAATACACATCCAAAGTAATGGGTTTTTGGTACAAGTACTATTATATTTAGGCCAGAATTAATATATTCTGGAAGAAGTTGACACTAATTATGTACTCTAAACCGAATAAGATATTGTATGGTGAAATGAGTTAATTGCACTGTAGTTTGTTATTGAAGGGTTCATGTCAAACTACTTGACTTCCTGAACTCTTGGATGGTCATGATGTATTGTTAGATACCACTCATGATCTGGGAATATGGGTTTATTAATTAATGAATTAATAAACCAATACTTATTAGAATTAATATGATTAATTCTAATTAATTATAAATTATTAATCTCAAATACGTTTGAATTAATTCATATTCGCTACTAATTGACTGGAAAACCTAATAGGTCTCACACAATAGAGGATTATATACTCAAGATGTTATTTGATAACATAGTGGGGTTAATTGCGAGAAAGAGAAGTAGTTGTGGCTAAATTATAATTAGTTAGAATTTATAGGCCAAATTGTAATTGTGAGAACTTGATGTTTCCAATTACAATTAGAGAATTCTAATTGTTTTAGAATTCTCAGTTTTTGGTAGGGGTTTTTCGTGTTATATAACGATATACACGAAACCCTAGTGGAGGAGGATTGACGCCAAAAACAACAACTCAAAACTTTCTCTTCTCTCTCTCTCGTTTTTCTTTTGCAAAAGGAAATGAGAAACCCTAACCCTAGCCACCACTTTGGTTTATACTAGCATATAAACATCTTGGTGCTTGAGTGTGATCCTCTGTATGGATTTCTGTTAGAGGTAATCACACACGGTGATTATAGTGGTTGGACATTCAACTCTCATGGTGTTTGATCAAGAGGATTGTTGGATCGTGCTTCGACATAAAGAAGAAAAAAATTTTATTTTTCAAACGCTCAAAGAAAGGTAAAGATGTTGCATTTGTTCTCTTTATGTCTCGTTTTTCACACATATGTGAGTCCTGGGATGGTATCTCATTCTTATATTTCCGCTGCGCCATATATGATATGCGTGAAATACCCAACAGTTGTGTTGAAGTAAACGTGAGAAAAATTGAAGGAAATTTGAGCATGGAAAAATGGTTGTTTTTGCCTTCCAAAAATGCAGTAAACTCGTGGTCAGAATTGAACGAATTTAGGAAGGGAATTGATGTTCCGTAAATTGGAATTTATAGGGGGATGTTTTAGGAATATTTTGGGACTAATTTGACCTCATTTGGAGTTGTTAGCTAATGTTATGAATAAAACCCCAAAAGGTGGCAAAGTTGTGAAATGTTGGAAAAAAATATGGAATATTTGATGCTTTAACTCTTTAGCATTATGGAAGTTCAATGAACATTGTTTTATAAGAATACCTTATTATAGAAGGTCCAAGTTAAGAGAGAGATCCTAAAGCTTATAAAGTGTGAGTATTGACGATTGTAAACTAAGATGAGTTCCATTTATTTTATAACTACTGTTTTGTACTAGTGTTTTCTAAATTATGTCATGGTTTTATGTAACATAGATCTTGTGAATCCTTTTGGTTTTCCTGAACCCAAGTATAGCTTTTCTGAACAAAGATGATTTTTTTTCATGCTAAGTTTTAAATGGGAAAATGAATCTTTATGATTATGAAGACTAAGCATTGGTGGATATTTTCCCTAAAGCACGACAATGTGAATAATGAATCTTTTTGGTTTCCTAAACAAGGTTTTGGTATCTCTAAACTAAAAAATAATTGAATATCAAGAAATGGAATGTTTTCTAAAAAGATTATGAATTATTTGTGCTAAGAATATTTTTATGTGCAAGTAACTATGGAAATTATCTTTCTCATACATTAAGTGACAAAATGAGCATTTTAATCCATGTTTAATGATAAAGCATACAAGTTTGTGATTTCTTGGCTTTCAATAGAACAATAAATGGCTTCTAAAATTTAAGGCATGATGAAATATGAAATCTTCGAATTTATTTCTTTTTCGGATTTAGAATTTTGGATTTGTTGAACAAAATTCCTTTTAGACTCGGGTATGTCTAATTTATGTAAATAACCTTAAGGAATATTTTATCATGCGGGAAGGACTTGTTATCCTTTTATGCTACGATTTTGGGAACAATTTCTCGACATGGGATTAACATTTGAAAAATGATATTTTGGCCCCAAAATAAATGTTTTCTTGGTGTTTTCTCGAGAAACATGATATTAAACTGGTCCTGTGAACCAACAAAGACATTGAGTACTCAGCAAGGGCTTTGACTATTGTACTAGCTTACGTTAGAGGTAGATGACCCCAAGTAACCTAGCAAGTTCTGGGGTTCATCTTACTCAAAATGAGCCGACAGAACATTAGAATTAGCCAGATCTCCAGCTAGCATTGTCCTCATGTGTAAGCCACTAGTTGATGTTGGGTGAGACACTCAACGATTAACCCTTGCTAGACCTCATAAAAGGGGAGTACGGGAAGTTGGGGAATTCGTGCTACTGCAAGTAAAACAATTATCAGATCTCGTATGAGTGGAGTATAAGGAACTGAATAGCCTGTACTACCACAAATCAAATGATTGAATATTAATATGACGTGATGTGCTTGTGTTACTCACCCCTTCGGCATGATCCGGTTGAATGCTAAAGGCATGTCCCTAGCACAATGAGACCGTGATAACCGAAGGCAAAGCTTTGTGAGCTTTGCACGCAGGTTGATCTTCTTGTGAAAGAAATGCCTATTTTTCTTGAAATTGGGGTTATGTATTTTGAAAAGAAAATTATACTTTTCAAAATGCTGCATAAACTCTAAACAGAGTTAGTAGGTTTTCTACTACTTAACTTGTAGAGTTGTTTTCAGTGAAAAAATGTGAACATTTTTTTATACTAGTTTTCAAAAGAAACACTAGCACACACACGCGACTCACTAAGTGTCAAACTCACACATTCCTATATTTTCTCCTATTTTTTAGGATTTTGAGCTAAGGATATGTGTTAAAGATGCAAGGATCATTCCTTTAGATCAGTCTAGCGAAAGTTTTGTGATTTAACCAAGTACAATTGTTAAAGGGCTTATTTTATGTATGTTAGGACAGGAATATATGTAATTTTTCCCAAATGCTATGCAAGTTAAATAGAATAATTTATTTCTCTATATCTGTTATAAATTGTATTTTGTTATAAAGACCCCTTGTCTGGGAAAATAAAAAGGTGCAGCATCCCACTATATAAGGCCTATTACATTTGGAAAATATCGGGTGCTACAAACTATGTCTTATTCAGTTGTAGTTAATGGAAACTTAGACAGAATCTTTTTGGGAGGTAAGGTTTTAAGGCAAGGGGACCCCATCCCTCCATTACTCTTTGTTTTGTGCCTTGAGCATCTTTCGAGAACATTAAGAGTGGTTACTACTGGATCTTATTTTCACTACCATCCCAAGTGTGCCCGAGCTAGACTTATTCACCTTACATTTGCAGATGATTTGCTTATATTTTCTCGTGGATATACTAGATCAGTTTAGCTTTTGCTAAACTGTCTCAAGGAGTTTGGAGAAGTCTAGGGCTTGAAGGTGAATTGCAATAAGACAAATATCTATTTTGCAGAGGTTTAGCCACAACAAAGAGATATCATTATGCAGGTAGTTGGGTTCAGATGTGGTGCTTACCTATTCAGGTTACCTAATAGTAGCAAGCAGAGTATGAGCCAGCTTTTGTAACACTTCTTGACAAGTTTAGCGGATACATTTCTAAGTGGGCAGTCAAGACTCTTTCCTATACCAGTCAGTTGGAGCTTATACAGTTGGTGCTTTCAAGACTCTTTCCTATACCAGTCAATTAGAGCTTATACAATCGGTGCTTTAAGGTATGGAGGCCTTTTGATTTTCTATATTTCCAATACTATAAATAATCATTAAACAGCTCATTCGAATGGCGAGGGAATTTTTGTGGAATTCAAAACAATTGGTTGTTGCATAGAAGAACATATGTAAGCCCAAGAACGAGGGTGGCTTAGGTAAAAAAATCTCGTAACTTGGAATTGAGCACTATTAGCGAGATCTATATGGAACATCCATGCGATGAAAAGATCATTGTGGGTTACATAGGTACATGAATATTATCTAGTGGAGTCTAACCTCTGGACAGTTGGGCCAAAAAAGAAGGATTCCATACTGTTTAAGAGGTTGTTGCAAGTGAGGGATTTGATTTTAGCCGAGGCAAGGTCAACTATACAAGTTGGGGTATTGATTACATAATAGGCGAAAAATGCAAAAGAAATCAGACAAAACGCCTATGTTTGTTTCAAAACAAAGAAGCGAAGGGTTGTTTGGGCTAAGAAAGTGTGGACAAATGTGTTGACGCCTAAGCACTCTTTCGTGATATGTTTAGCTACGATAGGTCAATTGCATACTAAGGATGCTTTGCCATTTCATACGGAGGATCCCTACTACTAGTTTTATAGAACTGAACATAAGTCTGTGAGGCACTTGTTCTTTTATTGTTCCGTCATGATACACATCTGGTCAAGCATCAAAACATGGCTTCAGATGCGGAGAACAATGAGTACTCTACATAGTTGCTTGAAGCGGTTCACAAAAGAAGCATGCTGGACAACTTGGCTCACCAAAGTCAAGGCTATAGCCTTCGCGTGCGCAGTGTACAACATTTTAATTCCAAGAAACAAAGCCATATTTGAAAGGATTCCATGCAAACCAAAAGACATCATTAGAAAGATCAAAACACGTATATACATGGTTACTTTTACTTTGTATCCTCATGTTTTAGCTCTTGTTGTGTCAAATAGTTGTGGTTATTTTTTATAACTTCCGTTGTATATTGTATGATAATGCTATGAGCTATACCTTGTATACATTCTTTTGATTAATATAACTATTTACATTTTGATCAAAAGAAAAAAAAAAGTCAATCCCTAAATAGGTGGGAAAGAGGTTGAGGAAGCTGCTTTTTTTTTTTTTTAATCTTTTAGGTTAAGAACAAATAACCTTTTCAAAATTTCACAAAATAATCAATGTACCCTACACTTTATTATTATTATTATTATTATTATTATTATTATTATTATTATTATTATTATTATTATTATTATTATTATTATTATTATTATTATTATTATTATTAACTCCCTCAATTAAAATTCCGTCTAAATAATTTAAGCAGCTACAAACAACTATTGTAAAATGCCTCAAGTACTTTCAACTTTTCACCTTTTTTGGGTTAAAATAACCCTTGAACTCTTCATAAATTTTTAGTATATCCTTATACATTTAGTTGTTCCAATTAACTCCCTTTTTGCTACCCCTTAAAAATCTAAACAAAAAAGTAATTTTTTTTTTAAATAATTCATCTGATAACTAAAAAGGTTTATTGCAATTTACCCCTATTAAGTTAGGAGGAAGTAGCACTTTAGTGCCACAAGTTATAAAAAAGCACTAGAGATCTATTGACCATTAGTTAATGATGATATTAACTAACAGAAGTTACTTTTGTAGTAAAATGTCTATTTTACCCATACTAATTGTAAGATGTTCAAAATAATATTTTGGTGGAGAGAATTTGGCATATAAAGTATTTGTAAACCTATAGTACTTTTTTATAACTTAATAAGACAAAATGCAACAAATATATAAACTGAAGTTTCAATAGTTTTGCCAAGACTTAAATACGTTGTAAATTCCAATATATAAGGCTCAAAATAAAATTACAAAATTCTACTTACATTTTCCACCAAAAAAAAAACAATGCTACTAAAAAAATTTATTATCTTTTCCTAATCTATTCAACAACAAACAAATATGTTAAGTCATGGGTGGCTTTGCTTTTTTTTTTTTTTTTAATGAGGAAAATATTATTACAATTTTGCGAATTTATTTTGGCATGTTATGTTTGAATTTGCAGGTCTTGACAAAACTGTATATATAATACATCTAATTTTAGGAAGTTTATTGAAATTTCAGTTTATGCGTTTGTTATATGTTATCCTATTCAATTAGGATAATAGTACTTTAATACCAAAAGTTATAAAAAAAAAAAAACACTATATATCTATAAATACTTCATGTGTCAAATTTCTTTCACCAAAAGAGTTATTTTGGATATCTTATAATTAGTATGGGTAAAATTGATATTTTATTACAAAAGTAAATTCCGTTAATTAATACTGGCATTGACTAATGATTAATAGACTTCTCACACCTTTTTTATAACTTATGATACTAAAATATCACTATTTCCTAAGTAATAAAGCTGAATTGTAATAAATGCTAACTAAAAATACCCCTATCATGTTTCCTAACCAAAGCTTAACATCAATGCTACCCTACAAACCCTAGCCACTACCTTTTTCTTCTATCCTCTCCTTTGCTAATATTGGCACCACCCTTCTTCTTTTTATTTACTACCATCATCATAGCCCTTTCTCTCTATTATTGGTCGTCTCTTCGTCTTCCTCTTCTTTCTTCATCCTCTTTTCTCTTCCTCAATGCCAGCATCATGCTTTCATCCCTCAGCAACAACCTCTTTCTTCTAATCCTTCCCTATTGCCATTATTACCTTCATTTGTTACTGCCCTCTCTTCTTATTTTTCTTTTCTCTTCACTGCCACTAGCACCTTGCTTTCCTCCTTCTGCAGTTGCCCTTCTCTTCTTCTCCCCCCCCCCCCCCCCTCTCTATTTTCCTTCTTACCTACGCTATCAACATTGCTTCCTCCCTCTGTTGTTGCCTCTTCTTTCCCTCTTTCTCTCTTGCCTACCACCAACACCATGCTTACCTCAAATGAATTGCTTTAAAAAGGAAATTTGCTATTAGATTTTTAAGGAGGTAGCATATAGGGGGTTACTTAGAACAATTAAATACCTAATGAGGCACATCAAGATTTTACTAAAAGTTCAGGGAATTATTTGTAATTAACAAATATGTGAAAATTTGAAAAGTATTTAAGATATTTTACATTATCCACTTGTAGACATTTAAATTATTTTGATGAAATTTCAATTTAGGGGTTTAATTGGAACAATTATACATGTAAGGGGTACATCAAAACTTTTCAAAGAGTTCAGGAGGTTATGTATAATTAACCCTTATTTTTTTGGGACTTCCATACAAGCAGTAAGGATGGAAATAGGTCAAGCCAAACTTTGATTAAACAAGCCTTACTTGCATTGTTCGGTTTGAACCTGGCCTGTTAGCCTATATAAGGTATTTTTTTAGGCTCAGACCTGGCCTATTTAAAAATCTGGCCTGACCTGAAGCCTAATTAAAAGCCTATTTAGAGTTTTATAAATTTCTTCAATTAAATGATTAAATTATATTAACAAATAAAAACTATCAATTATTTCTTTTAATAAAATTAAAGTAATAATTTACTTATACTTAAATATTTTTTAAATCTTTTTATACGTTAAGTCAAAATATAAACTTTTATTTCATGCAAAAGAATTATAAAAATTTTATCATAAATAAGTATTTTACTATAATAAAATAGAATAAAACGTTAAAAATATCCATTGATAGTTAATCCACATATAAAGTTCCAATTTCCTATATAAAATAAATTTTTTTTTAATACAAATGTTTACCCTGTGATATTACGAGGTGAAAATAGATACATAATTCATTTTTTAATATGTATTTTATCATCAAATTTTAATTTATTGAAATTTTTTTTAATGATAAGCGAGCAAGGAGGGATAAATTGTTGGTGTCACCCTATTCCTCTAGAGTAGAATATGGGATCTTGTTTTAATTTTTATTATTAGCAAGTAATTGAATGATATATTTCATTAAATGCATATCGTTTGCTTAAACTCTATCTTTTTTCTCTTCTCATTTTCCTTTTCTTACTTTATTCTAGTTAGATTCTACTTCCTCTATTTTTTTTCTTTTCTTTTCTTTTGGTCAATAGGATATAATGATCTAATTCTTTGGTGTTTTTCAATGATATTTATGAGACAATGACAAGTTTTTTTCCTTCTAATATTCTTATCGATTTATGATCTCTATCATTTTTATCTACTCAAACTTCATATGATTACATTCTTAGTCTTTCACCATTTTTCCTTAGCATTCTTCACAATATTGTTGATACACTTAATTGTGAGAATGATAATTATATAAGATATTGTAATATATAATATATAATATTAATGTGAATAATATAAATTATATAGAGAGAGAGGCTAGGCCTAGTAGGTTTCAGGCCTGACTTCAACTTAACAAGTAGAGCCTAGCTAGTTAAACAGGCTTGATTTTAAACTTAAACTTGACTTATTTTTTAAACAGTCGTAGGTCATACCAGGCCTAAACCAGATCAGGCCATAGGCCCTTAATAAAAAGTTATTTTATTTCCATCTCTACTTCTTGGGAAAGAGGAGGGGAGGGACTGAGTTGTCCATTTGTCTTTCATTTATTTCGATTCTTCCATTCCATCCATAAACATTTATAATTTCATATTCTTATATCAATTGATTTTTATTTTTTTTTTTCACTTATTTCTATCTCATACTACTCTAGATAGTAAAATTAAACAATAACTTTTAACACGTAACAACTTAAAGAAGGGCTAAAGAATTAAATCATTCAATTCAACTAAATAATAATAATAATAATAATAATAATAATAATAATAATAATAATAATAATAATAATAATAATAATAATAATAATAATAATAATAATAATAATAATAATAATAATAATAATAATAATAATAATAGTTTGGTTTTTATACACTTATAGCTTTCCAACTCCAGCTTGTTCAACTCCTTAATGGCCCAAATATCATTGAAACTAAATGATAACACATTAGAGGGGTTGTACCATTCAAGGGCGGACACACCTTTTTCACAGGGGCTTATTGGCTTCCTAGTTTTTTGAATCCTAACTAATTATAACATAATAAATTATAAGTTATAAAATATTTTGTTATAAAATTTGGGTAGTATTAGAATAAAATCTACACACTAAGAAAACTCTAACTATTTTTTTTTGTACAAGAATTTTTTCAAACTTCTCCCTTTCTTTTTCTCACAATTTTCTCACAATTCTTTCACAAAATGATGGTGTATTACAAGCTTAGAGAATAACTCTATTTATAGAGCTCTTACTTAGTGGAATACATCATCTTCCACTAATCTTAATTAGTGGTGTCTCCACTAAATGGTGGACATCCATAAAAATCTATAATTAGTGAAACTTCCACTAATTCCCTAATAATTCACATAAATCCATAATTAGTGGAGCTTCCACTAATATATTCATAACACCCCCCCCTTGGATGTCCATCCATTACATAAAGAATATGCTTGTTAAAACCTTACTAAATAAAAATCCAGTGGGAAAAAAAATCTAGTGAAGGAAAAAGAGTACACTATTCTATATGTCTGTTTATTACTTCTCCTGATGAGATGATTCCTTTAAATCTTTGAACCGACGCATCCCAATTTTATATCTCAACTTCTCAAATGTTGCAGTCGGTAAAGTCTTCGTGAAAATATCTGCGAGGTTGTCACATGACCGAATTTGTAGCACATCAATTTCACCTTTCTTCTGGAGTTCATGAGTAAAGAAGAATTTTGGTGAAATATGTTTTGTCCGATCTCCTTTAATATATCCTCCTCGTATTTGAGTTATGAAAGCTGCATTGTCTTCATAAAGAGGAGTTGGAATATCTCTGATAGATGATAATCTACAACTTTCTCGGATATCATGAATCATTGATCGTAACCATACACATTCTCTACTTACTTCATGAATGGCTATACTTTCAGCATGATTTGAAGAAGTAGCTGCTTAGAGATATCGAAGGACTTGTAATTCCATTCCAATGTCATCGTGTTGGTGAAGAATTAAATCTTGCTAATAAATTGACAGCAAATACAATATCAGGTCATGTATTGTTAGCAAGATACATCAATGCACCAATTGCACTGAGATATGGTACTTCAGAACCAATGAGTTCTTCATCATTTTCTTGAGGTCAAAATCTTTCTTCACATCTAATGATTGGACGATCATTGAAATACTCAATAGATGTGCTTTGTCCATGTAAAAGCTTTTTAGAAATTTTGTTGTATATGTTGATTGATGAAACTTGCCAAATGTTTAATTTGTAAACCAAGGCAAAATGTAATTTTACCAACATCCTTGATGTCGAATAATTAATTATTTCTTGGAGCTCTTCAAGAGTTCCAATAAGATTAATATCATCAACATATATCGCAAATTTAGAACTAGATTTCTTAATAAAAACACATGGACATACCTGGTCATTTTTAAATCTCGCTTTCAATAAATATTCACTAAGACGATTGAATCACGTGCGCCCAAATTGCTTCAAGCCATATAATGATTTCTGCAACTTGGTGGAGTAATTTTCACGAGGATAATGTTTATATGCTTCAGGCATATGAAATCCTTCAAGGATTTTCATGTAAACATCATTTTCTAAATTTCCATACAAGTAAGCAGTGACAACATCTAATAGGCGCATATTTATCTTTTCATGTACTGCCAAACTGATAAGATATTGAAGTGTAATAGCATCAATAATAGAAGAATAAGTTTCATTATAATTAATACCTAGTCTTTGTGAAAAACTTTGGGCTACTAACCGTGCTTTATCTCGTATGATTTCATTATTTTCATTGCACTTTCTCACAAATATCCATTCATAGCCAACAGGTTTTACACCTTCTGGTGTTCAGACTGCAGGTCCGAAGACTTCACGTTGTGTCAGTGCATTTAACTCCGATTGAATCGCACCTTTCTATTGTAACTAATCTTTTCTATGCCGACATTCATCAACTGATATTGGTTCAGGATCATCATTATCCTGTATAACATCAAGAGATATATTATATGCAAATATATTATCAATAATTATTTCTATCCGATTTCAACTTCTACCGGAAGTGGTATAATTGATAGAAATTTCAGTGTTACTTTCATCAACTTCTGGTTTTTTGTCATCGGTTTTCTCTTGATCTTTATCATTCTTTTCTAATATGATCATCTGGATCCTTTCATCCTCTCTTCTTTTGAGGATTTTTATCTTTAGAACCAAGAGGTCGGCCATGCTTCTGGCATACTTTTGGCTCAACAGCTATAGGTATAATCTTTTATTCTGTTGGAACTTCAATTCGAATAGAAGCATTTATAGCTGGAATCTACGATTTTGTTACTCTTCTGGAGTCAACAAAAGCGTCTGGCATTTGATTTGTAATGCTTTACAAATGAATTATCTTTTGAACTTCAAATTCACACGCGCTTGTACGCGGATCAAGATAATTTAATGATGTTGTCCAATCAAGATCTTTCTTATACTGTTTCTGTTCTTCCCCTAATTTAGAGAATAATGATTTCACAAGAGAATAAGGGAAAAGAAAAAGAAATGCAAGAACATGATGACAAGTAGGAAATGCCGAGAAAAAAAATCTCTTTTTTTTTCACTCTTCCTGGTACCATCTTTTTCCCTTCCTCCTTGTCTTTTCTTCTCCTCCGTCCCTCCACCTATCATCTACCTCTTCTTCTTCCTCGTACATATATATATATATATATATATATATGTATGTATCGATATATATCTCAGTCATCAGCCATTATTAAACATAAAAAAATAAAAAACCTCAAAGCAAATATGGAGACTCGTAATTCATTTGAGACATGGTCAAATTTTGACTTGATTTCTAACGCAGAAGATTTTGATGTATTTTCTTTTCCAAGTCAACCGCTTCTGCCTAATGTCAGGTCTAACACAGAAGATTTTGATCTATTTTCCTTTCTAAGCCAACCGCTTTCGCCTAATTTTCCAAACCAACCGCTTCTGTCTAATTTCAAGTGAGATACCTTTGAGGGCTTTCTTTCTTTTTTTAGTGTGCTTAATAATGAAATAATGAAATTAAACTCTCTTTTGGTTTGTTGTAATGTAAATCAATGATAGTTCTGGACATGCTGTTTTGGATTTTCAATTTGATCTACCCATTCAAGAGATTGTTTTTTATGCTGTTGATCTACCCATTCAAGAGACTACTTTTGATGATGTTCCTCTGAATAAGGATATGCTTGTGCATGATCCTTTCTACTTTCTAATGGATTTTGAACAAAGCCAGAATTTGGTTCCAGGTTATCATACATTCAAACATGGATTTTGCATGGTATTACCTTTACTGATATTATTTTTCCATTTTGAGGAGAAATAATGAGTGGTCTTGGCAATGAATTCGGAGTAAGGACCCATGAAATGCATAATATCGAAATTCAAGATATTATTGCAGACTAAATTCCTATGAAGAATGAGAGGATTAGAAGGCAGAGAGAGGAAAAAGGCAATAGCTTCAAGACACTATCAAAAGAAATCATTTCGCAGTATTTTTACCTACCAATCAAGAGCGCGGCCAAAGAATTGAATATTGGCTTAAACCCTCTCAAGAACAGATGTAGGGAGTTGGGAATTCGTCGATAGCCTCACAGGAAGTTG
Organism: Voacanga thouarsii; assembly: GCA_026120185.1. NCBI lineage: Eukaryota > Viridiplantae > Streptophyta > Magnoliopsida > Gentianales > Apocynaceae > Voacanga > Voacanga thouarsii. Next base: position 2,389,841 of record JANUWF010003362.1, on the reverse strand, counting down.
ATGAGTTTGGAGACCCTAATCAAGAATGTTCAGGTTCTCTCTCACACACATTTATAATTTGCAAGTATGAAACTATGAAAGATTTATACGTAAATAATGACTGGAATGAATGTATCTCCACCGATGATATCACTTCGATTTACAGGAGCGAGATAAAGACGAAGGAGGACATATGGCTGAGAAGAAGTTCAGAGAAGCTATTGAAATACTAGAGCGTGAGAAGAAGTTGATGGAAGAAAGTCCTAATACGCGGTTGAAGGACCAAACATAGAAATTGAGACAAGTATGCTTCAAGGCCAAATATAATAAAAAAAACTTAAAATCCCAAGACTCATTGCACAGTAACTTCACGGCTAATTCTACTGCTAGTCTAGATGCTGGCCTAAGGGAGAAGGAAGAGAAGGAGGATGCCAAAGAAGAGGAACTGAAATCCATAATTGCTACCTATTTGTCTTCTTCTAATGCAAACATGGAAAAAGAACAACTACAAACATTCATCCTCAATTTGTCAGTTCAATTGAAAAAGAGCAACTACAAGCACACATCCTCAAGTTCACGTGAACACTAGTGAGATGAATAAAGGAAATGCAAGTGAACATAAAACTTATGATCAAGAGGAGATAGATTTTTTTTCTGAACTGTTAGCAGTAATATAGTATATATTGACATTCGAATGTAACATCTCAAAGATGTTATACTTATTATTAATGAAAATATCATTTTCCCTTATTATCTTTTCTGTTCCACTTCAGGTGGCCAGTATTGCTCTGTGCTAAGAGAAATATCGAGTGTGTCCATGACCATAACCACGGCCACTGCCACAACTACGACTATTACGATGGCTTTTGCTGGAGCCAACAACATTCACTTCTGGGAGTGCTGTTAAGCCAATTAGTCTGACTTCATGATTTCTCAATAATAACTCATTTTTTTTCTTTGCAATGAGGAGGACAGTAATTAAATTTGTGTATACCCTTTTTCTCGATATTGTTGCTGCAGGACAATATTCGAGGCATAAAAGGTGGAGAATGTCTTCACCAATATATTTTTCTCTGAATAATTTTAATTGAGATGTAATTTTATACATCGCGGAGCTATATTTATTCACAATTTTAAAATCTTGCAACTTCGAGTATAATCATTTATATCGTGCACTTAATAGTACGACCATCTTCAGGTGGTCAAATCTTTTTTTTTAGCATTTAGATGCATTTCTGTATCGAGAACCCATGTCATATAACTTTTTTCCAGAAATATCAAGGGTTACAAATTCGAGTTTAGTAAGGTTAGCCATAGGGATCAATAAATGCGTACTTGTCTTCTGACTTTAATAACGGCAGAGACTCGTGCTGATAACGTGTTATAAAATTTGGGTAGTGTTAGAATAAAATCTACACACTACACACTAAGAAAACTCTAACTATTTTTTTGCACAAGAATTTCTTCAAACTTCTCCCTTTCTTTTTCGCACAATTTTCTCACAATTCTTTCACAAAATGATGGTGTATTACAAGCTTAGAGAATAACTCTATTTATAGAGCTCTTAATTAGTGGAATACATTATTTTCCACTAATCTTAATTAGTGGTATCTCCATTAAATGGTGGACATCCATAAAAATTCATAATTAGTGGAGCTTCCACTAATATATTCATAACATATTTGTATATATAATATACTATTAGGCTCCTTCCAAATTCATTAGTCATTATTTCTTTTATATTTATTAAATTTTGACCTCCCTTTAAATATTTGATCTGCGTCCACCCATGGTGCCATTCAAGATATTTACACCTTCCACCTATATTCCGTTCCATTTAACACAACGAGAAAAAAAAATAAATTATAGAAATTACCTAATTTAGTTTTTAAATTTTAGAATTTACAATATTTTTTTATTTAATACTTTTTTTTTACTATTATAATTCTTAATGAAACCATAATCTGTCAAATGGTCTCTAACTCTCATTTTCTTATATAAATTCTAATCAGAAAAAGTCACTCCTCTTGTACGTAATTTTTTCAGAAAAAAATAAATATATCAATTAATCACATGCAATTAAAGTAACTTCTTATCGTCAAAATTTATATTAAAAAATTAAGAACTACTTAATAGATTATAATATTATTAAGAATTATAATAAAAAATATTATTAAGAATAAAAATATTATAATTCTTAAATTGTAATAATTAAATAGATTAATTTTAATGACATTATAATACATTCTATTAAGATCAAATCAAATGACGTGTGGATTACCGAGGGAGGCCCACAACAGCAGTAGTTAATGGATTTTGCTGAAGATGTTGAATTTGTTTAAATAGAAGATGCCCATCTCATTCCTTTGTCCTCTTCAAAAAAAAACCAAGTTGTAATATGCGAAAGTGTGGCCACAAGAAAGTATGAGAGTTTCGGGGGCAATTATTACATTGATTATCGTTCAATATATTAAGTGTATTAATAAATTATATAGTATGTTTTATATTAAATAATATAAGTTATTAATATATTTAATTTATAAATTATTAGTTTAATTTAAAAATTTTCGAGTTTCAATGGACAAATTTTGAGGGAAAGTAAGTGAAAAAAAGGATATTCTGCGACGGGAAGAGAATGTTTTAACCATTGTGTCCCTCTTCAAGCTGCCATATGTCAATAAGTTTATTTCTGACGTAGAATTCCACCTGTGGGACAAACAAAAATGTACATCAATATAGTTAGTTGATATAAATATAAATAAAATTTTATGAATAAAATAAAAGAATTAAAAATAGTTGAATGACATTATTTGTCATTTTTTCTTTCCTTTATCTTCTGTGTCTGAATAAAGATGTAGTATGCTTCTATTTATAGTAATTTAACAATTTTCTTATGTACTTTCTCCATCTTAAAAAATATGTCAAAATTTTTTATTTTTATTATACTAAAATACTTATTAATTTTACAAATTAAGAATAAATTTATTATTTATATTTCTAATTTACTTCTCTTTCAATTAAAAATATGTACATTCTAAATAAATTATTAATGAATGTATAAAGAATAATAACTAATGAATATTTATTTTTATCTATAGGTATAATAGTAATTTTCTATTATAATTAAATAAATTTTAATAATTTCTTAATCTCCATATCATGCCTTAAATTGACATAATTTTTAATATAGAAGGAGTAATGTTTTTTATTAGTGACTAGTTTGGGAAAAATGTACCAACCACAAAACTTCTTAGCTTTGTCTTGGTGTATTTTTGTCATCTTTAACATTATAGACTTTCAATTCATACTTTTTATATGATATTATTATTAAGTAAATATAAAAACTTTATGCTACGTAACTATATAAATTCTTCGCTTATTTTAATATTACACATATTTATTTCACACTTTTTATGCAAAAACATTTCATATTCTTAGCATCAAATAAATGTAAAAGTTATATTTGTTTCTATTAGTCTATTTCAAGAAAATATTTAATATCTTACATCATTCCATTAATCAAGTCATTTTCCCTCTTAGTTATCCCACGCATGAACCTCCTTACATCGTGTTGCTTGCTTACCTAATACTCCATCCGTCCCTTTTTATCTATCTATTTTAATTAAAATTTTTGTTTCAATTTATTTGTTCTATTAACAAATCAAAATTATATTAATTACTATTTTTTCACAAATACTCTTTAATATAATAAGTACTTTTGCACTTGTAATAAAAAAAATAAAAGTAAATTAAATATATTTACAATACATTAAGTTTTAAATTTTGATTACTCCTTAATAAAGAAAGAAATTTTTTTAGAGTAAAATAAAAAATATTAATTAATTAAAATTTTTTATTTTTCTTAAAATTTGTGAATATAAATCAGATAAAATGAATAAATAAAAAGAAATAGAAAAAGTATAAAACACAAAAATGTTTCTTATGCGTTGGAACTTCATATTGCTTTGAACATAAATTCAAATTGAAAACAGAGCACAAGTTCGTTATCGAATTTATTAAAAAGATTATAAAAAAAAAGTAATTTGCTAAATTAGTACGTTAATTATTTATTTCATTAGAGAATGGTCTCGAATTCCTTTCTTTCAATTCTTTTTCGTCCCTTATTTATTTATTTATTTATTTATTTATTTTTAGTTTGTAGTTTTAACAAACTAAAAATAAAATAATAAAATAATTAAGAAATGGAAAATATTGAATATATATATATATATTACTCTCTGAAAAAATAAATGACTAATGGACGAATTTTGCAAATTCTTTCCAAAAATATAAATACAGAATGAGAAAGGAAACGGCATGCATCACTGTTAAGAGGAAAAAACATGTAATGGTGAATCTGAAACTTTATTATATATTGATAAATTGCAGAAATAAAAGCAAAATTATTTATTGCTCGAACTCTTATAAACTGCATTTTAGTTCTAGGGCATGTACAATAATACAGAATATGAGAATATGAATTAGGAGATATTAGTACAAAGCAAAAGGCCACCTGTGCTGATTTGGTATCGTTGGTTATACATTTCATATAACGTTGCTTCTCTGCGTTGCCCCATGAGATACTCGGACATATCAAAGCGTGCCCTCTGGTGAGCGGAATCCCTTAATTTCTGTTCACCATCCTTTTTGGTACTCGAGTAATGACCGATGACCAACCCGGGGCTCCAACTTCCATGACTGCTGATGGAGTGAGAACTCGTGTCTTGTGTCAACGTAATGTCCTACGTAAATTAAAGCAAGTAATGAAAGATAAAAAAACAAGTGTCATAAATACAAGGATGAAGCATTTAGAATGTTAAGGATATCTGCGTGTCCGTTAAATGTTCAAAACAAAACACCAACCTAACACTTCCACATAGAGAGCGATAGGGAGAGAGTGCATTGTCCCAAAGCTGAGCCAGGGAGTAAGTAGATAGGGAAACACCCAGGCTCAACTGATTTGCATAAAATTCTCACCTCTATGAAATCACTGGAAAATTCAAGTCACCAGGCTAGTTTCAAAATCTGGCTCAGTTACAGCTCTATCCAAGTATGTGCTACACGTGCAGACAGACTCATTTCAGAAGAAATAAAATTTCTTTGGCCAACAGAGCATTCAAAATATAAACCAGGGTATTCTCAGAGAATCGAAATACTTTTATATGACAAACCAAAAACTTGCTGAAAAAGATGTTCTTTCAGTAAAACGATAAAAAGGTGTTGAGATTTGAGTCTTTCCTTTTTCCCTTATTTTGAAGAAATTCTTGTACCTCCAAATTAGTCCCAAGTCCAAACTAGGTTCGCAAAAAACTTGATCAGTATGATAGATAAGATGAATTTGATTAATCAAAGAAATTGTTTGTTATGAACTTGTTAACAGAACCAATAGTAAAACTCACCTGCTGTGTATCCCATTGTAAAGATTTTGGAGTAACCGGATTCCATGATTTGCTCTTCTTTACTTGAGAACCATCATTGCTGGTCTCCCATTGCAACCAAGGGAATACAACACCATCAGCTCCAACAGGACAGGAATTAGATCCTGCTGGACTCTGGAAATTTTCAGGCACCCCACTTGTGGACTCCCTTGTCTTCATTGGCCCACCCAAACTTGAACTTGCATCACTCCTTTCTCCATCAAACGATGATATGTCTGTATCTTCCACATTTGAGATGAAATCCTCAAAGTACCTCTCTGCCTCCTCAGTTAGTCGTTTTGACACCCTGTTTTTCTCACTACTACTCTGAAAATTAGAAAGATAAAAATAAGCAAAACCTCCTCTATACCTAACAAAACAACCATTCCAGTGCAGAAATAAATGTTGGGGTTTTTGGTGTTTGGGGGGAGGAGGGAGGAAGGTGGCGATCATACTTTTCTGGCTCGGGATGGTTTCTTGTCACCTCCAGAATTATTTGAATCAGGAAGCAATTCTCTAACAATTTTAGAAAGCTCCCTACCACGTTGCTCCTCCAACATCATCTCAGCAAGAAGATCTTGCTTACGCTTCTGAGACTAAATTTCAAATGAGAGTCACCTAGCAATTCAAGTTAAAATTTTAAACAGTTCACTACTCTATTTCTTGGGAATTGAAACATGCTAGACCACATCTTGATCCCAAAGATTGTCAGTTAAGGCCTATAGCATTCTAGGTCTTGGAAGCTAAATAACCTAATTCTATTCATGCATCATGGCATGGTGAGTGCTCCAAAAGTACTCTGGGATACACTTCAACCTATTTGGTTCCTCGCATTTTAAAGCCTCATTTTATGCATTTCACTTAATTGCAAATTTCATTTGTAGTTTGCAAGAGAAATCACCATCAGCAAGGCTACTAAGGAGTCTGATTCACAGCACCCGTGAACCAGGAAGCTTTGTGATTTTAGGGACAAAAAATTTGCCAAGGTAAAAGATCTGAACACAGTACCTTCAAAAAAAAAAGAAAAAGGCAGTAATGCCCTCCATAGAACTGATAATATATGCCAAACTAGTTGCACAATCAACTGAACCAAAACATCAAAGAGATTGCATTGACCATATACTATTGTATTTCAGAAGAGCTATAATTCTAAAGAAGGCGTAGCAACTTCTAATCTTATATAGACCAAAAAGAAGAAAAAGAAAACCAATTACCAGATAAAGCAATGACCAAAAGAACTATCTCCTATATATATTTCAGAGGAAAACCAAGCATCCTTGTATGAAGTACTGACTAAAGGAATATATTTCTCAATCATACATCAAGATTAATCCATAGGAGTGTATAAAATTTAATGGAAAAGAAGAAATATGTTCTTCCCATATTTTAATGTTCCTTGGTCACCAACATGTTGACAAGAATCCAAACTCTGAACTAGCAAAAAAGGATTGTTTTGTGTAAAAAGTAGCAAACGTGTCATCAAGAGTTTCAATCATGACAGTACATTCCACAAAAAGATTCAGAAAAACTGATGCTCAAATGAAGGTAACAGTTACTAGTGATCAACTCTAAATTTGGGAAACAGGATAGCAACCTATGCCCCACTTCACAACCAGGCAAAAGCCAGTTAATCATTAGGTACCATCTTACTTGTTTCACACCTCAACACATTCCACTGGTAGACTTGTTTGGAAATAAGCATAGGAATATTTCTTCCAAGTCCTGCACATAACTTTTCAAGAATGCTAACTCTTCTTTTACTTTCAATAACACCATATGAAGGCCACTTTAAAGTAAACATGTTATTTTAGATCTTCAAATATGTTATCTGAAAAGGTGCCACAAGCTCCTTGCCCAAAACATTAGTCTACCTTTAAGTGTTTTAATTAGACAAGGTATAATTATTTTCTTCAGTGTCGGGGTAGTAGGATATAAGGGAGTCTTCAAGAAATATTCATCTTTCCCATGAGAAGTTGATTTGCCAATTTTACTGGAAGGACATTATAAAAGAAAAGTTTGGAGCCTTAGAAGTAGCAAAACTTTTATCACCAATCTCCTGTTATTCTATATACATGAGTCCTGGGAAGGGGAAAAAAAAGGAAAAAAAAAAAATCAACGCCAAGGATTTCAGGCACCAAATGATACCTTGTCAGCTTGCTCTGCCCTGATGTAGTGTTTTATCAGCAGACATGCATATAGATTGGACAGCAAATTCTAATTTAGAAACTTCTATTTCTTTGGGCACCCATTTAGTTCAAAGATATTAGAGATACCCTAGATAAAGAGTCCAAAGGAGAAGTGTTATTAGACAAGCCATCTGATATTGGTTCGCACAGGAAAAAGTAGACATATCCAAGTTTTAGATCAATATATCCTCCTAATGAATTCATACGATGGCAAAAATTTGCTTTCCATTTTCTTTGTCCCAACGCAGCAAGGCAGTGCAGTAACCAAAGTTCAAGCATGGAAACAGATTAGTTCTATGACATTAATTGAAACCCACCAAAATCAACTATTACAAACAATTAACATATCCTTCTCATATGCTGCTTATGGTGTCCCAAGCAATTCAGAACCACTACTACCACTGTCACCTTCCTCTTATACTATGCAATTCAAAAGCAGTAAAGTCACCTACATTCTTGCTAATTGCAAACAACAGGCATTCAAAAGGAAAATAAACAACAAAGAGAAAGCAGTTTGCTAAGAAGCATAAAATTTTTAATAGCAATAATCCAATTCACAAGAATCAGAATTGATAATCACATGTGAGTTGCAGATATTGAATGGAATCCTTCAAGCTGAATAATAAGAGTTGTGGTTGCGCAGTTCGAAGTCAAGAACTAATGAGGGTTGCCATGTGATGCAGGCGCTTTTGCCAATATTGGAACAGAGATGTGGCATGATGGTGGTATGGAGATGTAGGGTTGTTATACTGATGGTAGATGTGCAGAAGGGAACGGGATATCAATGTAGGTATACCAGAGATGAGAGAAGGGGAGCAAAACCAAATGGTTTGGCAGAGTTGTTTAATAACCTGATGACAATTTTGGTCTTTCTACATCCAATCCCTTAGGTGCCAGATGATGATTTACCTTTGCTTCTTTTTTCCCAAGCTAAGCAAAAGCATTAAATGCAGAAGAATACCTTCTCTAACTTTGTTGCATAATCTTTTTTTATTGCTGAAAAGACCCGAAGTGCATCAGATTTATCTGATGGCAAGCAATTATCATTTTCCAACACTGCATCATTTCTCACTGCCACCTACAAAAAGTGGACAAAAAGCACTCATCATCTTCAGCAAATAAAGAGTAATGACAAAGCTTGCTAAAGAGTATATTTGAATCTGCTAGATACTCATTTTGCTTTTTTCGCGTGGGGGGGTGAGAAGGAAAAAAAAAAAAAAGGACCGACTTGTTCAAGTTCAGTTCGGATCTCTTCAACAGCATATCTTAGTTCTTTCCTCATTGCTTTGTACAATCCATTCTTAGCAACATCCACAGTAGGGTGTTCAACCTGAAAAGTGAAAAGATGATCAAGAGACATGAAAAGGGGAATCAAGAGCAAAAACAATGCATGTTAAAGATGTGTCTGAAAGCAAACTGAACCAACCCTATTCTGTGCATAAACTGCTCGAAAAGTCTTCTCATTTCCATTTTTCCCAGGATGAGCATCCTTTGTTTCATCATCAGTCAAGACAGAGGAGTGGCTCTGACAGTCCAGAAAAGTAAGTTATAGATTGTCTCCACTTTTAAAGACAGCGTATGGCAGCTCATGGAGACGCGCTGTCTGGACTCAAAACGCACACACAATTGCACATAAAGACTCATAGGGCAAAAGTAAATTGGAAAGAAATATGCAATCTATCTTCTGCCACCATATAAATCTAGATATCTAAGAAATAGACTTCAAATGACAAGAACAGAACTTAAAATGGGGAAGAATCTTACAGAATAACCATCATGTACATGTGCGAGATCTTTCTGGCTAAGAGATTTTCGAAGTCGTCGATCACTTGAAGCTGATGTCTTCTGTGATGAAAAAACCTGGCTCTTCCACTTGTCAATGTTCTTTATGTCCACACGACTGCCAGAACTTCGAAAATGATCTGCTTCACTCTGTAACATAACATGTATAAATTTCCAGTCAATACTCTTTTCACCCAGGGAGGATTATCCGAAACAATGTGATTCCCTTAGATATCTTAATAATTCCAGCTTCCTAATCAAAAGGGAGGACTGGGGCCAGGGCTAACAAGCCATTATACTTGACAAGTGTTTCTTGTTCAAATAATTAGATCTGAGAAATTGGAATTGGACCTTGCAGGTTACCGTCATACATATGTATATATGAACACATAAGTTTTAAAATGTACAGGGGAAAAATTACGTTGAATATGAACTCATGGTTAATTTATCTTGTTACCTCAAAACCATGAAAATGTTCTAGTTTTTCAGATAATACCAAAAATAAAAAAGAATACATATATCAACATTTTGTAATGATTTTGCCACAAAAGTAACAAGTAAAAGTGCAAATGCAAGTATGCTAGCAAGCCATATAATGAATTACAACAATAATTTCCAATTAAGCACTTTTAATGAAGAACTGAAATTAAATTAAATTCCTCTGTGATCACCACATTATTTGTGTGTTTTACCAAATCAAAGCTAGAGGAAAATACTTATATTCCATACATCTAAAACTACCAAGCAAATACTTCAACTTTTCAATTAATGTTGTTACTATTCTAACTCCAGCACCCCAAACAAAAGGAATAAAATGAGAAAAGGTAAGAAAAGAACAAATTTTATGCGGTAGATCAAATTGAGTACTTTCTCATGCTACTGCACACAAGAAAGAGATAGACTAGTTTCATAGTTACCTCCTCTAACAACTTAATGCATGGGCAGCTTCTGCATTCCAGATACCAATCAATTTTTTTAACAAACACTATAGAGTTGGTGGCTCACTTCTCAGCTTTTTTCAGAATGCCAAGATGAACAAAATAAGTATATCAAGTTATTACTAGACTTCTTGCCAGTCCTGCAACGGTATTCCTCCCCAACATGTTTAAGTGAAATGGAATGAAAGTGTAACTTCTCATTTACTCTATATTCTTTTGAACACTGAAAAGAAATGTTTACTAAAGAAGCTCAGTCTTCTAAAGCTGAAAAATAGAAAGAATTCTAAAACTTTATAGAAACCCCAACAAGAGGAGTCAAGGCTGTTGAATAGCAAAAAAAAATTAGGAAATAACAGCACATTTGTAAAAATTTATGCTTTGAACCACATTGCACCTTTTAAAAATAAAACAAAAAGAAGATAATCAGAAGAAAAACAAACCCCTTTTCCCCAGTTTCTTTGATCCCAGAGTTAAAGATAAAGTCAAGAAATTAGTTTTTGAACCTAAATAGATAGTTAATAAATCAGTGAAAAGTAACACGACAGCACTTCTCTTCATTTTTCTTTGCCGTTTATCAGATATAAATTCTATGTGCTCCATTGGAGGGCTAGGTGTACTTGGATGGGTCCAATTCAATTGAAAAAAAAAAAATCAATTAAAAAAATCAATTTAAATAATTGTCTTTTCCCAATAACTGTCATCTACTCATAAAACATCATATTCTCCCTCCTTGGCTCCACATGTTTTTTAAATAATTCAACTTCCTTTTCAATTCAAACAAATGCTTCTCAAAAAAGTTGCAATCCATGCACACCCTTAGGCCTCTCTGTTCCTATCATCATAAGATAAAGCATTCAGATACCTTCAATTCTTTTGACACATTTAAAGCCCCAACTTCAAAATCAAACTGCATTTACCCATAAAAATTCAGGATGTCAATCACACTAACATCCCCCTTTAATTTTCAAACCCCATCTGGTTTGAGAAATAACATGGATATCCTACAGGGGCAGATCTAGTATTGAATCCCTAACAAATGGTTGTAAAAAGGAATTTACAACTTTATCATGAAAGAATATCATAAAATTATTCCTGAAGCCAATGCAGAAACAGATGCACGTTTATCGTATTGGTGTGCCCTAAAATCTATACCTCTCCTACTTATTTTGGTATCTTAGAGACTAGCTGTGAGTTCAATCACCTAACAATTTTTCATTGAGAGCAGACCCATTAATACTTGTTTTAATAACTGTCTAAACTTCCTTAAAATGTGATTTCCCATTAAGTACTACACTGTTCTCCTAACATAATTAATCCCTCACTATTCGTAGCTGATAAATACAATCTCCTAAGAATAATTAAATTTTCACTATCAGAATTTCATTTTACAAATGAATATGAAAGAATATTACAAATGAATTATTTTGGTTTCTCAGAAACAACCCATGAATTCAGTTTCCTAACAACCTTTCATTGATTACTCCCTGATTTTTCACTTAACTAGAATCAAACTTTCCATTAGTTGATTTCCATTAACTACCTATAAGAATAATTATCCCCTCACCTTCAATAGTCCATATAAGGCAATCTCCTAAGGATTATTAACATTTCAATAGTTACCAGAATTTCATTTTAAAAACCATCCATTTTACATATAAAACTCAAATAGCAATACTCTTAATTCGTTTTTATTGCTATTTAGTTTGTGTATCAGTACTGTTTAAAAAAGGCGTCAACTAAATATTTTATTTGCACAGGCGTAAGTGTGCACAATAGCTAGTATTTCGAGACAAGGTAAAAAGAGTTGAAGATAACTACACGTGTTTAACACCTTTACCGAAAAGTTGGGTCATTTTTTCCCCCCTTCCCTATCAACTTTCTACAACCAGACACAAAGCAGCCTAATAATTTGTCAAAACTCAAATTCTTGTTTATTTTGGATAAAAATAACATGGCTTTCACCTCAGAGTCGCTCATCTGATAGCGAGCCACTGAAACTGATCTCCTCCTCCTGGGATTAGCTTCCAAAATTCCCTTTTGGCTCTTTGTGCAATTAGAGACTGCACTTTTAGCTTCAACGACACCACTACTGCCGCTGCCGCCGCCATTTCTCGAAACGGATCTGCCACGCCTCTTGGATGATGCAGTATCACTCGCCCAACGACCAATTTCAGACCCGCGCCTAGCCGAGCGGCTTCGGCCTCTCTCGCTGCTTTCTCTCTCCTCAACATTAATTCCACCACTATTACGCTTCGAAGAGAAAAACTCAACAGCGAGATCGTCAAGACTAATCTCTGGAAACCCCGATCCTCTAACGGTATTCACGAACTTTCCCCTCGGCGCGGCGGTGTAATCAGCCGCCGGCTCCTCCAACTCTGAAGGCAATTTATGGGAGAACCGGCTCAAACTCCTGGACCGGCGGTGAGCTTTACTAGATGAGCTCCAGGAACTGTTCGCTTCATTTGAACTCGCGCCGATCGGCGACCTCTTGCTCGTTGATTTGAATGCCGACGTCGCCATCATCAAAGGATGTCAAACGAAGTATTTATATGCAGGAGTTCATGGGCATAGAGAAGCAAAGATGGAGTTTTAGGGTTTTGAAATGCATATTCGAAATGGCTCTAGATAATGCTTTGACAGAGCTCACAAAGATGAAATTTTGGCGGAGGGATCGAAAACAGGGAAACTTTTGAAAATTGAACTGGGGTTGGACTTGGACCTCCCCTCTTTGTGTAATAGTCAAATCAAGACTCCGTGTAATACTCAAATCAAGGGTTAATTCTTTTCAAAATTTTCAACATTAGTATAACCCTTAATTTCTACTTCTCTTTATTTATTTCAAATTATTTGTTTTATTTCTAACTTAATTTTTATCTTAAATTATTTATTTCTTTAAAAAATTATGACTTAACATTTTAAATTTATCCCTATTTAATAGTACTCTATTTCCTAAACATATTAAATAGTAGTTTTTTTTTCAACAAGCTAATCTTATTCAAATAATAGGAGAGAAACAATTTGAAGTGTTTATCAAAACTTTAAAATGTAAATACTTCTTAATAGAGAAATAGAAAGAGAAAGAGAGGGAAAGAAAAAATTGAATTTTGAGTTAATTGTCTAAGTAGCTACTATTAACGTAGTTTGGTTTCTAGGTTAACTGGCTAAATTAAGTTAGTAGGAAATTGTATAATGTTCAAGTATATATTTTCAAGGTTAATTGGGTATGTTAATTTATATTGATGATACCTTGTATACTTATTAACTTTCTTGTTAATCTATGATAATTAATTAATTGAAATATTAATATTTTAAAGAAAAGATTAACAAATGCAGCTTAGGTTAAGAATGCAATTAGGGACTTTAACTTATAGGTTAACTAAGGGTTAGTCTACCATTGCAAGGATAAGGGATTTAATTCATTAAGAAAGGTCCCTGAAACCAATTACTCAATGTAATCAACTCAATGAGAAGTGTCATACCTTGATTTCATTGCATATGTCTAAGAACTTAATGATTTCTTAATTGGTTTTGAAGTTTCCTATTTTTGCTTATTTCCCATTTTGATGCTTTATTTCTTAGTTTGTTAGGTTTTAGATAGTTTCCCAATTCAATTTTCCCTCATATACTTGTAATTACTTATAATATATAATTGAAATTAATTTAAGTATTTAGAAGAGAATTTCATATGAATGAAGTTGGTTGATTGTTTTTCTTATTAAGTATACTTCTCATATTCTTTATGGGATCAATACCTTACTTCCTACTATACTAAGCTATATCTTTAGGAGTATGGTTTAAAATTTATTAATGTATAACGACTGCATTTTTAAAGAACCAACTTTTTTAATGTCAAACTCCGCTATAATAAATTTTTAGCGCTGTTGCCAAAGAAGTTGAGAAAAAGAATTTTAATCACCTTCATTTTATAATTGATTCTTGTGATGCTTGAGTTTAATTAGTTCTCTTGGTACTCATACATTTCTCTTTACTTTTTAACTTTTTCTTTTATTTTGTAGGATTGCTCATCTCGTTGATGAATCTTAGGAATGGTAAAAAAGTTGACAAAGGCGAGACTGTGACACTCCTCTTCGTATGTTTATCTAGGATCCCAATAACTCGGAAGCATGCAATAAATAGGGGGTCGCCCCATCTGAATTTTCAGACAATGGGTCTCTATAACATTCAAAACTTAGCCAAGGTAATAAGAGAATAAACTATTGCATTGTAGTCACAGTCATAGTAGGCATAATAATGTGTTTACAATTGATAGAAATTAATGCGTACCCTGATAGCTTGATAATAGAGTTGTGGAGTGCACAATCCAACCTATTGTCATTTCTTTAATATTGTGGACCTCTATTCTCAAGTCCTAAAGAAAAGAAAGTGAAATACAAGTGTGAGTGTTTTACACTCAGTGAGTTCCATGAATGCTAGTAGTGTTCTTATGCAGAAAATGTGTGGTAAATTCGAATCATACTTTTACGTAATGAGAAAAAAGAGTTTGTCTCAAGTTTTCTTTTGAAAACAACTCTATGACTGTATTACCCTAATTTTCTTTAAAAATAGCTTCATAGCTTTTTAAAGAAAACTCTATTTCAAGATCAATTCAAAATCTTAGGCACGATTAGAAAATCAAGCTTTTATCAATAATGCTGCCCCATAATATTTTAGAAAAGTAGGCATTTCTCTTCATAGTAAATCAGCCTCGTGGAAAGCTCACAAGGCTTCGTCTTCGACATCACAACCTTATTGTGCAAAAGAATTAGTCTACAACACTCAACTGTGTATTGTTGGAGCAGTGAGTGCATACCAACACACCACCTCAATAATCAAGGTATTTTACTTGTTACCTTAAGTGCAAGGGTCTTAATCTTGACATTAATCACAATCAATACGACAAAGGGTTGAACATGTAAGCTTTCCTTGCACAATGAACAACCTAAAATCATATGTACACAAGGCATAGGCAATTGTCAAGTGCTAAACGGCTTGCCAAGACGGCTAATCTCAATGTCCTATCGTCCCGTTTGGATTAAGACAATCCACAGGACTAGCTAGGTTACTTAGGGTCGTCTATCTTAATTTTGACGTTAATCACAATCGATACGACAAAGGGTTGAACATGTAAGGTTTCCCTGCCCAGTGAACAACCTAAAATCATATGTACACAAGGCATAGGCAATTGTCAAGCGCTAAACGGCTAGCTATGACGGCTAATCTCAATGTCCTATCGTCCCGTTTGGATTAAGACAATCCACAGGACTAGTTAGGTTACTTAGGGTCGTCTATCTCTAACGCAAGTTAGTACAAAAATCAAAACCCTTGCTAAGTACTCAATATCTTCACTAGTTCACAAGACCAGTCTGCTATCACAATTCCCGTAGAAATATCTAGAAAATCCATTTTTGGGTCCAAAACACTATTCTTCAAAGGTTGATTTCATACTGAGAATTTAATCTCCAAAACTATAGCGTCGAAGGATAAAATGTCATTCACACGTTAGAAATCATTCCTTGAGGGTATTTTCATAAATTATGCATACTCGAGTCCAAAAAGTGTTTTATTTAGCAAATCCAGGAGTTTTGTTCCAAAGGAAACAAATTCAAGGATTTCACAATTTATCGTGCCTTATATTTCAAAAATCACATTTCGCTCCATAAAAGTAAGGAAATCATAATTTCATACCTCTACTCATAAATCATGAAATGTGAACTTTTGTAACATAATAATTTGTTCTTAAATCATAAGCGAGAAAGAAGCCATTAAATAAATATTTACACGTAGTAAATATTCATGTCCCAAAGAAATAATAATTTCTTGTAGAAATCTTTTATTTCAAAATATTAAGGATTTCTTATTCAGAAAAATCTAAACTTTATTTAGGAAAACCAAAAGATTTATTTCTCTTAATTTCATACTCATAAAACATTTAGTCATGAAGACCTTGAAATATCTTTTGCAAGAAGCATATCATTGCAAACCATAACATAGTACAAAAGTATACTTGCACAGGGAAACCACAAGTTTCCTTAGAAAAACTAAAACATAATATTCATTTCATAAAAATTCACTAGCATTAATTGTTTTACAAAAAAGCTAAGAGAACTCACCTTATGTCCTTGCTATTCGCACTTAAGCTTCACTAATTTGAACAGGAGACACTCGCACCTCTATTATAATTTGATTTCCACTTCACTTGGTAACCATAATTTCACAAGCTACTAATATGGATGAATAAGGAAATGAAAACATTTCCTTGGCAAGCTAAACATAGGGGGTGGCAATCATGTCGTGTTCGTGTTGGTGGGTTGTGTCAATTTGAGATAATTACACACGACATGTCAATCCGAACACGACTCAATTAATAAACGTGTCTAATTTTTATAACTCGAATACGACACGATTAATAAATGGATTGATATAACATGACACGATTAGACATGAAAATTAAATAAATAATTACTAAACTTGCCAACCCGCCAACCTAAATACCTACTAAACCCGCCAACCTGTCCACCCATTACACAAAAAAAATTTTAAAAAATCAAATCAAACCATATAAAATTAAAACAACCAATAAACACATCCCATAAAATCTTAAATAGCTAATAAAACAACCATCCAACTAAATATCTAGAGATATTAATAAATTCATGAAGATTTAATTTTAAAAATCTAAACAAATGTCTAATTTGCTTAATACAAGATCTAGCAAACTTAAAACAATATTGACATTAATGTTTAATACATGTGAAGCCTTCTCAGTAGGTGTCTCCTTGTTGATGTTCAATTAATTCATGTGATAAAATTAAATTATCTAATTTTCTATAGTAAAATTTGTAGGATATTACAAAAAGTATTTTAAAAAAAAGTTAAACAAGTTAAAACGAGTTGAACCGGTTTATAACTCGAATACGTTTAAAGTTAAATGGGTTGACCCGTTTCAACCCGAACCCGTGAAACCCCAATCCTAACCTACTATAACCGTGTCGTTTTCATGTCATATTTAACATTGCCACCCCTTACTCAACTATATTCATCATCCTTAATAATTCTTCTCTTTATTTCCCTATTTACTTTGCACACATGCCATTCACAAGACCTCTCATGTGAATTACTTATTTCTCTCATTGAATGGCACAAATCATAATTGCCTTTATTCCTAAATTCTGTATTTTACTCCTTCGACACATAGTCTTGTTTTTAGTATATCTTTTGATATACAACTCCAATTAGCTTCAAATTTGTGCCAAAATGCCCCTAAGATCTTTAACTATAACTTCATAAACTCCATTTCACTGTTTCAGATTCGGCACAGAACTGCTGGGGCAAATCAGTCCAGCATTTGTCATGATTCAGGCATTTTTCTTGCAAAATAATATTATCCATTTATTCTCCTTTAATCAAAATACTTATACAACACTTAATCCATTTAATTTTCCATCTTAACACCCTTTTAATTCTCTGATTTTCATATTCAAACAACTCAACATATTCATATTTAACAACTCAAAATCAACAGCCATCAACAACAACCACAATATTTCATTTTTCTTCAACAATTAAATCCTTTTTCATTCCATTTCCATATTCTTTCTTTGCAGCCATGAACAACCATCCAAACCACTATCAAAACACCTTTATCCACTATATAAACCACAGTACATAGCCTTCCAAGTTAGCCGGCACACATAGCACACACAACACCCAAGAACATACTATTTTTCCAAGTATAAATCATATTTTTCAAGAATTTCTCAACAAAACTAATACCAAGATAATCCTTACGATTTACTCTACAACTTTAATTCATGAAATACAAGCTTTTATATTTGGTATTGAATTCTCCAAGCTTGAAAAGCTCCAGTTCTTCTCCCTCTCTTTGGAAGATGCTTCTCTCTCTCTCTCTCTCTTTCTCTCTCTCCCTTATTTTTCTCTTGATTTTCTTCTATTTTTCTTCCTTTTTTTCATTTTCTTTTTCTCTCCTTTTCCTTCTTGTTATGGCCGGTTCCTAGGCTATTTTTATATAGCTCCACTATTATTCTTGTGACCAAATATGGACACAAGGTTAAACATTCATCAATGGTATTGTGGGCTATTGTAGGCTATGTGATGAAGTGGAATTTTCTCATTTACTACCATTTTCTTAATTATCCTCTAGCCTTTTCTTTCTCTTTTCTTGATTTCCTTCTTTTTCTCCTTTCTCCTCTATTTATAATTGTTAAGAAGCTTATGTGAAAAACTTTGCAATAAGCTTATGTAAAAAGCTTGGGTGAAAGCTTTATGTAAAAGTTTATATAGGAAGCTTCAAGTAAAAAGTTTATCGAATAAGCTTTTCTATTTCCTTTTTCTTTTCTTTTCTTTTCTTCTTGTTGCTACCGATTTTTAATATGCTAAAAGCAACCTCCCACTGGCACTCTACTTCTTATATAGGCAAATTTGGTCATGTGGTCAAAATTACGATAAAACCTCTGAAAACTTATTTTACACCAATATGTTCGTCTCATTGCACTGATTAACTTTTGTTCTGGACCTTTATACATATTCTCACTCATTACAAAGTAGTATCTAATTAAAGTACACAATAAGGAGGGATGTTGCAGAGACTAACAAGGCGCTAAAATTGAATCCTAAGGAAACTAGGATTTGTGACCAAAAAAATCATCCGGAGGAACCTTCTCTGCCTCAATCCGAATTTTCTGCAATTGGTGAACAAATTGAAGAACATATTGGTGATATTCTTCCTAACCTTGATTCTACAATAGATATTAATCAATCTCATAAACAACTTGCTGCCCCTACGCTTAATGATCACCCTTTATGTATTATTTTTCCTCAAGTTACAACTAATTTCAAATTATATTTTGAGTTCATTTAACTTTTGCCATCTTTTTATAGTTTACTGGGAGAAGATCCACATAAGTATCTTAAGAAATTTCATGTTTTATACCCTAATATGAAATTGGAAGGAATTCAAGATGAGATCATTAAGTTACGTGCATTCTAATTTAGTTTGGATGGTGGAGCAAAAGATTAGTTATATGACCTACCCATTGGTTCCATTAATAGTTGGTTGAAAATGCAAATGTTTTTTCTTGAGAAATATTTTCCTGCATCTAGGGCTGCATCAATTAGGAAAGAAATATATGGAATTAGGCAATTTCATGGTAAGTCTTTCTATGATTATTGAGAGAGATTCAAAAGATTTTGTACTAGTTGTCTACATCATCAAATCAGTGATCAATTGCTCATTTAATATTTTTTATGAAGGTTTGCTTCCTAATGATAGATTAATGATTGATGCAGCTAGTGGTGGTGCCCTTGTGAACAAAACCCTACGAGCCACTAGAGAGTTAATTTCTAATATGACGGCTGACACATAATCTTTTGACACAAGGAATGTCTCAATTAGGAAGGTGGGGGAATATGTACAAATTCTCTAAAGGATAAGGTCGATAAGCTAACTAATTTAGTAGGAAAGATGCTAAGTCACAATCACAAGTTAGGGCATGTAATATGTGCAATTCTCTTGATCATACTAGTGATTCATATCCTACTCTTAGTGCAAATGAACAAGTTAATGTTTTAGGGTTTCCAAATCAATCCCCTAGGAGGTACAATCCTTATTCAAACATTTACAAGGAGGGATGGCTTGATAATCCAAAATTTAGATGGGGTAACTAAGGAGGGAGGACACAAAACTTTGTAAATAACCTTCAAATGCACCACCTGCTAGGATTCGTGAACTCCTAAACGTGAAAAACATCCACAAATTCCTTCTGAGGACCCAAGTAAATGATTAAGAAGATCTAAAGTTTACAGAATTACCTCTATTTGGTGTAATCAAGATCCTTCGATTCTGATTGCGCTGTTGTACGTGCAACCTGAACGATTACCAGACGCTGCAGTGCATGAACGTCCTCTATCGGATACATACCGCGAACTAACTCGTTACCTGGGGAGTGCTAGCGCCTAGGGTTTGAGAGGTTTTTTTTTTCTTTGATGAATGGAGGCACGAATATTCTCAACCGAATTGAGACCCTTAAGAAGACGACTAGGGTTTTCTTAAAAACCCACTCCGAACCTCTTAGAGTCCAACCTTAATAATATCTTATCGTATTTTTAATTTAAATTCAAATTAAATTAAAACTGATATGATAAGATCCTGCCATTACCTCAGAATTTAACTAATTAATTTACCGACTCAGATTCTTATAATCTGGACATCATCCAGATATATTGAACGTAGACATATTTCCAGATTCATTGTATCTGGTTGATTTTTTAAGTTCGATTAACTTAAACATGTTTCTAGATTCATTGAATTTAGTTACCAGAAAAATAACCTAACAAGTTTACTTATTGTGTGACCCTATAGGTTCATTTATCATTGGCAGTGTGCCCAAATCATATTTAAATGGCCCACAAGTTATAAGCGGTTTCTAGCAAAACATTATAACTATCCAAGTTAAATGAAGATCGGTGATCTCTTTGAACTAAATCATAATTTTATATTTAATCCTTTTGTCACACGATATCCAGATTAAGTATAAGGCACGGAGCATGTCATCCTTATTAAGCTTAATCAATTATTTCTTGATTTCATAGTAGACTATTCAAACAAATGATATCAATATCTTAGATTGATATATTTGAGTACGGTCATGCATTTTAATGGTCTAACTTATCAATGGGCCCACGAATATCTCTCCCATAATTGAGAAGGACAAATTCCTTCACTATCAATCACATTCCTCTCATTGATTTATTCTATATCCAACAGTAGTCTAATTTATTATCTAGTTAAAGACAATTTTAGACAACGTCAAAATATAGAATTTATCAAGTAGGAAACTATAATGAATTTAGGTCGAAGGACTTTTAATATTATTATGGCTAAAAAGTACTTATGACATGTTCCATAAAGTACTCTCACAGTGGGTCATGTCCAATACAATGTTCTCTAACATTTATTTATGTTTTGACTTGATATTACAAATATCCATGGCCAGTAAAACATAGTCATCAAGTCACAAACATACTAATATCTTAATTTATTATTGTTCCAATAATAATAATTGATTAGGGACAGTTTTAAAATAGTCGTTGTATTCATTGTTGGGTTTTACTATCAAGTCACGTAATTGATGACCACAAAACAAAATGCACTATTCATGGAAAGAACCTCATATTATTATATAAAACACAACGATAATAGTATAAGTACAATTTGACTGTAGGGCATATCCCTAACACCACCTCCATAAGATCAAACCAATGGCTTGTCTTTAGAGGATATGGTCAAGTCTATTGCATCTAACTTTTTAACTTTCCAAAAAGAGACTAAATCTAGCATTTAAAACCAAATTGGGTAATTGGCCGCAGATGTTATACACATTAAGGCACAACTTTCTAACAAGTTTTCTTGTCAACCACTTAACCCTAGGATCATTCTAAAGCCTAAAAAAATCTACAAAAGTAAGAGAGTAGCTTATTGGAAGTTGTGTCCTAAGGCAGAATTGTTTGCTTTTATGATTCATGGTATATTATCTTTGTCTTTTTATTTTTCTATCTAAAGCTCACTTTGCTTCTTTCTACCTAGGTTTCACAACTGAGATACATCCATGTTGAGAAAATGACGTAAAATAAAAAATGCTTGCTGAGAGGCAACCAAATCTTGTTCTTCTTTCATCATTTTTATTTTAAAAAAACTCGTAAAAATATTTTGCTTTTATTTTTTTGCTAATTTATCTATTCTTTTTAGTTTTCCTTAAAATAATATATATATATATATATATATATATATATATTGCACTACTTTATTTATATATTTAAGTTTTTACGAGCATAAGCATGCCCGTGCCTCTGCCCCTAGCATCTGTTGCAACTTTCTTAAAATCTCCAAATCTGCACGGCTTTTTCAGTTTTTCTCACAAAATCCTTCACAAAACTTTATCCTATGTAGCCCTACTCCTCTTCCTTCAAACAAATCCACTCTACCCGCCATTTTTCTTCTTTAAATTCATGATCTTTCTATTAAACTCTCAAGACTTGCATAATATCTTGAAAATTCATCCAAAAATTATAGTTTTTTTTGGAGTTTTGTGCATCAAATTTTGTACGATTTCAAGAAATATTGGTTAGAAAAGATTGATAGAACTCTTCCTTGATACCTAAGTGAAAGATTGTATGGAACAAGTTGTGATCTTTTTGTACTTTTGTTGGTGAATTTTACTGCTTTGGGGGTGCAAAAATTCAACAAATTTATGCATTATTTTAAGTTATTGAAGCTGCATATAACTTGTTTGGCAATAGAGAATTGAGGGATGAATGATTTGTTTGTCTATTTTGAGTTTAGGGAATTATGCTGGTTGATTATTATGGTTGCTTGTAGACATATTTATGGCTGGAAATCTCTGTATTTTTCTGATACAAATTGATATTTATTGCTGCATATTAAGTGTTATAGGAGTTGTGACTGAGTGGAGGAATTGATTTGATGGAATTTGAGGAGTTTGGGCATGATTTTGGTTGGGTTGTGGATGAGTTTTATGACTGAAATATTGTTGGTAGATTTCTGCTAAATTAACATATTCATGCGAGGAGTTAATTGTGCTTAGTGTTGCTTTGTGTTGGTGGAGAATTAGGGTTCACTGTGGTTAAATTTGTGGAGGAGTTATGCTATATTTATAGAGATCTTTGTGAGTATTATTGAGATGGTTGTGTTAGCCATTTACTCCCTCTCATGTTGCTTTGTTTTGGAGTTTTATTGACATTTTTTGCAAGCCTTTGAGACATTCTTTTCTTCATCTTTCATTGTACTCCTTCAGTTTATCTTCTTGTTAAGCCCTTGTTTCCTTCTTCATGGCACCTAAAAGAAAATGTTGTTAAAAGGGATAGTGGATCTAGCTTTAGATCCTTTGATCAAGCAATAGAACATAATTGATGCATAAATTTTGGGTTTATAAAAATTATTAAATTTAAATTCATAATTTAGTCAAGTTTTAATTAAAACATTAATCCCAAATTACACATATGAGCAAGTATGTTCATCACAAGCATAGTATAGAAAATTGACGAGTATTGATCCTCAAAGAAATAAGTATACACTAATCAATTTTCATTCATTATTTAACCGACCCAATAAAGTGAAATGATAAAAAAATAAAGAAAAATATAAACAACTGAAGGATGAAAAAATATACAATTTAGACAATTACTTTTGAAAACATGATAATGAATTACTTAGCCAATATCACAATTAATTATTATTTTGGTCTCATAAAGGATTAAATTAGAACCACTTCGTTTGCAATCCATGATTCCCTATCTTCTAAGTAATTTAATGGATATATTCTATCTCACTAGTCTTACTTAAAAGATGCATTAAAATTAATTCTCATATAAATTCTTATATTCTAGATGATTTAAAATATTAAATTAGTCAATGAATTCATATTCTAGGAATTATCAACAATCTTTGATTACCCAAGTTCTTAACAATTAACCCATTTTCAAGCAAACAACAAATATGAAATCAATTAATTGAAGTTATTATCAACCACTTTTTCAAATAAGTTAATAACAAAAATCAACCAATCAATTTCGTAAGAAAAATAAGTAATCAAATCCCAAGAAAAATAATTAATTGAACAAACGACTAAATTAACTTAAGAAATCATGAATCCCAAAATAATATTGAATTACAGTAAAAACATCGATTCTATCATTGTTTAAGAACAAGAAAATAAAGGTAAAAGAAAGCACTCATAGACAAATCTCATTCTTTCCCCTTGGAGACTCTCTTGAACAACCCCCTTGATTTGATAAATTCCTCATTCAATGAGTGATTTTCTGATTTAATCCTTGAATTCATACTTTGTCTTGTGTTTTTCTTTTTTAAATAAGCTTTCAAGAGACTAAAATTGATCTCCTAAGAGTTCTAGGCCAAGTAGAGATTGAAAAATACCAAAACTCTTAGAAAATTATCAAATCCGCACAAAATTGAAAAGCTCGCCGACATAGGATAGAGTAGAGCCAGCTCCGTGGGTCACAACCAGCGCCGGCCATGCTCTGGTTGGCTTGGTCGTACTTTGTTTTTTTCCCAAAAAAATCCCTTGTTTGTCCAGGTCGGGGCCGGTGCTGGTTCCATGGCCACGGCTGGTGCCGACCATGCTTTGATGGCGATGGTTTTGATTTTTTTCGTCATTTTCTGTAATAAAAGTCCAAAATACATTTTCAAGGGTAAAATATCAAATTTGAAGGAATATGCCTACTTTTACAACAAATGTATCACAAAATAATCTCAAATAATTAGAAAAATATAGATGAATTTTGCCCCTATTACATTCCCCCGCACTTGAACCTTTGCTTGTCCTCAACAACACCCTTCAAAACAAAGAAAAACAAGACAATTTTCTCAAAAAGTTTACTTAGAACAAAGCCACAATTTTCTTTCAAACCTTGGATATGTCCTTGCCATTCTTTTCAACCCTTTGAAAACATTCACAAGATAAAGTACCAAACAAGACATGTCAAGGCCATTGAAATTGAATTAAACAAGTTTATATGCTAGTCTAAGAACACTGTTTCAATCCTTCAAGCAAAAACATAGATAACATGAATCATACGAGTCAAGCTATCTACCAACTCAAACATTATAAATCCAAAAATTACATAACTCAAATCGTGACTCGAGAAAAACACTCCAATTTTTTCTCTCTCAATTATTTTCAATGACTTAGGGAATGGATAGCCTCAAGCGTATGGTTTTCTCTTTATGCATCATATTGACCCCATTTTAGTCATCACTCATTATTTTTTTTTTCAACAATCTTTTTTTTTTCTCTCTTTCTTTTGCTCTTGCATAAACAACATTATTCCAAATTCTCAAGTCACAAAATATCCTATTCAATAAACCATTTTCATAAAAATCCACTAAATGAATGACAAAATTCATATCCAAGTAAGAAAAAGATTCACAACATTGCTAAGCTAATGAAAACAACCACAAATTTCACAAAAAAATGATATAGAAAATATCTTTAATACTAAACTCTTTCCCCATACTTAAATTGGACATTGTCCTCAATAGCCAAAAATAAAATAATGAAAGCCAAGCTAAGAAAACCAAAAGAAATAAAGAGAAAGAGTAGAGAAAAGAAAATACTTCTATTGCACATTAGGTTTAATACATTTGAATCTACCATAAGGAGGTCTTGGGAAAAGTGTACATAAAAAAAAAGAAAAAGAAAGAAAAAAAAAAGAAACTAGAAATCTAGAAAAAGAAAAGAAAATCAAAATAAAAGAAAAGAAAAGCAACTAAAAAGAAAGATTAAGAAAAGTCATGAAAATATAAGTAGAAAAAGAAAGTGGAAGAAAAGAAATACAGAATAGTGGAAAAATACTCAATCTTTCTCATCATAATCATCCGCATCCTCATCATCCTTATCAACAGCATTAGCATTAGCCCTATGGCTACCATTGCCTTCTTGAGTTCCAGGAAATCTTTGCATCCGTTGGATCCATTGTTGTTCCTGAGCTTCTTGACTCCTAGTGAGGGCAGTCATGTACTCATGAAGCTGTAGCAAATCTTCGTTTGAGTCCTTATGCCAACTCTTAATTGATCTAATTGACCTCTCACCTCGGCCTCAAAATTACCTCTAGCAGGATGATCTTCTTCCTTAAGTGAATGCTCGACTCGTCCCGTATACTACACATCAAAAGGCCATAACCAACGCCTCACCTCTATACTGCACTGATAACCACGGCTAGTAAGTGTTTATTCAGTAACCATATCACTCTCTGTTGTGGTTTTAGTAAGTTTCTCCTCCAAGCAAATTCTAAAGGCTTTAAAAATTTTCATGATCACGAGAGGAAAGACAAAGGCTTTGGTGGACAGGCAAGAATAGACCACATCCTACATGGATTTGATAATTAAAGGAGTAAGTGGGATGGGTTAAGTGTGCATCATCTTATGAAAAATATACAATCACACGGGACTAATTGAACTTGCTAGCCTTGGAAACAACATTGTAGGTAAAGATATATACTATGGCATGTAGGTTGGCTTCTAGATCATTATTAGAGTAAAAACCCACTTGCCCTATTGGACCTCTCCTATACATCCTCAAAGTAGCTTTAGTATCACTTACTTTCCACCTAGGGTCAGATAGGATCTTTTAGTTGTTGTGATCTATAGCTAACCAAGGACCTTCGTCATTCACATAGAGGATGGCAGCAAGTCTCTCTCTATCTACAAAGATAGGGGTACCCTTTACCTTAATCTCAATGGTTTCAAGATGGTTATTGCATTTTTGACCAAGTTATCATAGAATTCGTTAATCAGAACAAAGTAATAGGGTCCTTTCAGTTGAACTATTGGTCCCCACCCCCAGCATCTGAACATAAGACCTTACTTGAGTGCACGATTTAAGAAGGGTACAAAGGTGCATTCTACTATAATCTATTGGTAGACCTCTTAGTGTACCACTCTTGATAGGATGGATAAATGAAATCAGCAGGATGTAGGAACAACGGGTCTATGGAAGTAGGAGTGGAGGAAGATGAAGCTCTAGCCCGTTTAAAAGATTAGCCCCTTTCTCTATGTATGATGACGTGATAGAAAAGGATGAATAAAAAATATGACTAAGGTACCACCACAATGTAACAACAACACGTAATGGAGTCATACCACCACAACCAATTCTACACACAATCCCCACAATCTACAACAACCTCAAACTACAATATCAATTAACCTAACCTCCTTTCAAAACCTGCAAGAAAAATAATAGAATGCCACAATTCAAACCATAATAGAATTCTTAATGACTGCACAACCTGATTATAGCATGAAAAGCATGTCCAAATCCCTAGTCAAGAACAATGGCTATGCACATTATTCAATTATCATGAATCCATCGATAAGATAATTGCCATAACAAAAAATGAACCTCCTATGATCATAATATGGACATGGAGTTGTGAAAATAATCCATGAATCATACTCTCATGCTATTCTAATCATAATAATGCCATCAAGACAATCAAATTAAACCAACATTTTGAATATATGCAATTTTCGTCCAAAAATAGGAAAAAATCACTTGCAAGAATTTAAATGTAGGAACTGAAGAAAAATCATACCTTTGTGTCCTCCAATGCATGGACAAGCAAATTATGCAATCTTTTTGAAGAAATTCTTACTTGAAATGAGAGATTTGAAAGTTGGATTTTGATGAAAAAGATGAGATTTTTGGAGTTTTGATCCGTAGATTCAACAAAAATAAGAGGATTTTGTGTTGGAATGATGTTTTTGATGAAAAATGGAGTCGGTGGTGTTTGAGGTGTAGAAACGGCATCGGGTGAAAAGAAAAATTAAGGGAGATTGGGTGGTTTGAAAACAAAGTGGCCAATTTGGCCACTTTTAATGTCTTCCATGATTGGAGTTGATGCCGGCTCCGTGTGTCTGGGTGGGCCCCTGCTTTGGTCTAGGCAAAAAAAATATTTTTTTTAAATTTAAATATTGTAAATAGAAGACTGGAAACTACAAAACTATGAAGAAAATACAATTATATAAAAAAAAAATCCAAATTTCATGAAAATAAATGAAAGCACACACAAATTAAATAGATGTCCAAAATAAAAAAAAGAAATAAAAATAATTTCTTTCCATGGTTAATATCAAGTAGATTGGTCTCAGTATTTTTTAGAAGGGATCCCACTTGACGATCTTTAAGGAGTTTGGCCAGTTGTCTAATTTGATTCTTGAGGTTACGCATGGATGCCTCCAAATTTCTCGTGGTTCCATCCACTCCTTGAAATCGTGTTTCTGTACTACTTACCAATTTGTTAACCAACTCTTTTAATGATGGCTTAGGTGGTAGAGCATTGTAAGGCAAGGGGGTTGAGTCCTTTTATTCCCAAAATTAGAAGAAGTTTAATTAGGTTGGTTTTGGTTGTTCTATGAAAAGTTAGGATGATTCCTCCAACTAGAGTTGTAAGTGGTGCTATAAGGATTGTTACCTTGTCGTCCATTACCCACAAACACAGCTTGTTCTAATGACTCTTGTGATGACCCTATACTTTGACATTCATGATTTGGATGCCCTTACCTACGAAAATCACAACTTACAATCATTACCTAGCCTTGGGAAGAAGACATTGCCATTTACTCCATTTTTTTTTTTGTCAGTGCCTCCACCTTTGCCTCCAAAGCTGCCATCGCATCCACCTTATGCATTCCATGAATAGGAGCTTCTGACCTTGAACTACCCTAAGCATAGTTGTTTGCCGCCAGATTTTCAATCAAATCAAACAGCTTCTCTAGGGTTTTAGAATAAATGAAACTTCCTGTAGATGCATCAACAAATTGCTTCGTAGCAAAACTTAAACCATTATGAAAGATTTGCATTTGCATATTTAGCTCAAACTCATGATAAGGGTACTTTCTAAGCATCTCCTTGAACCTCTCCAACACTCATAAAAATTTTCAGATTCTAATTGTTGGAAGGCAAAAATATTGGTTCTAAACTTGGATGTCCTAGCTGGGGGAAAATATTTTGCTAAAGATTTTTTAGCTAAAACATTCCAAATGGTGATGGATCCAGTTGGCAAAGATTTTAACCCAATTTTTTTCTATCTTTCAAAGAAAAGGAAAAAGCCTTAGTTTGATTGCATTTCTAGAAACCATATTCATTTTAAATGTGTCATAGATTTCTATAAAGCTTGCAAGGTGGGCATTAGGTTCTTCCTTAGATAGCCCAACAAATTGTATCTTATTTTGGATCATTTGGATTACATTGGATTTTATTTCAAAGTTATTAGCCTTTATCCTAGGCCTCGTGATACTCAAGCCTGTACCCGAGATTGCAGGTTTTATAAAATCATCCATAGTTCTCCTGTTATTACCACTATTACCACCACTGTTGGGTTAATTAACTTCCATGTTGTCCGTTACCCTTTATCTAACCACCATTCGAATTCTTGTTAATGTCCTCTCGATCTTCGGATCAAGATCTACTATGTTGTCTTTAGATCCTTGGGTCATAAACTAAGGGTTAGATCTATAGAAACGAGAAGATAGTGATATCATAGAATTTACAAGTTAAGCACCTATATATGCATGGATTGGGTTAGTCAAATTACATGTAGTGAAATTAGGAAATTACAATTATACAAACAATAAAATATGACACCAATTTATACAAGGAACATATATATATATTTACATATAAACATATAAACATGGTTAAATAAATAAAATTCAAACTTTCATGATATTGTTTCCCGACAACGGCTCAAAAAACTTGATGTGTAAATTTGGGTGTATAAAAATCATTAAATTTAAATCCATCCCTTAGTCAATTTTTAATTAAAATATTAATTCCAAATGACACATATGACCAAGTATATTCATCGTAAGCATAGTACAAGGAATTAATGAGTATTGATCCTCAAAGAAAAAAGTACACACTAATCACTTTTCATTCATTGTTTAACTGACCTAATAAAGTGATAAGATAAAAAGAAAATAAAGAAAAATATATACAACTCAAGAATGAAAAAATATGAAATTTAGATAATTACTTTTGAAAACATGATAATGAATCACAATTAATTATTATCTTGGTCTCATGAAGAATTAAATTAGAACTACTTCAATTGTAATCCATGAATTCTTATCTTCTAAGTAATTTAATAGATATATTCTATCTCACCAATCTTACTTAAAAGATACATTAAAATCAATCCTAACATAAACCTGCATATTCTAGGTGATTTAAAACATGAAATTAGTCAATGAATCCATATTCTAGCAATCATCAACCAATCTTTGATTATTTAAGTTCTTGACAATTAACCCATTTTTCAATCAAGTTAAAAGAAAACAAGTATAAATCAATTAATTGAAGTCATTATTAACCCCTTTTTCAAGCAAATGAATAATAATAAAATAATAATAATCAACCAACCAACTTTGTAAGAAAAATAAGTAATCAAATCCCAAGAAAAATAATTATTTGAACAAAAGACTAAATTAACTCAAGAAATCATGAATCCCAAAATAATGTTGAATTACAATAAAAACATCAATTCTACCATTGTTTAAGAACAAGAAAATAAATGTAAAATAAAACACTTATAGACAAGTCTCATTATTCTCCCTTGAAGACTCTCTTGAACAACCCTCTTTAATTTGATGAATTCTTCCTTCAATGAGTGATTTTTTTTTTTATTTAATCCTTGAATTCATACTTTTATCTTATGTTTTTCTTGTTTAAATATTCTTCTAGGAGACTAAAATTTGTCCCCTAAAAGTTCTGGGCCAAGTAGAGATTGGAAAATACCAAAACTCTTAGGAAATTACCAAATCCGCGCAAAATTGGAAAGGTCGCCGACATAGGATAGAGCAGAGATGGCACCGGCTCCATTGGTCACGACCGGTGCTGGCCGTGCTTTGGTCAGCCCAATCATGCTCTATTTTTTTTTTCTGAAAAAATCCCCTATTTATCCAGATCGGGGCCAACGCTTGTTCCATGGCCACGGCTGGCACCAGCAGTGTTGTGACGGCGATGGTTTTGATGTGTTTTCATCATTTTTTGCAATAAAAGTCCAAAATACCTTTTCAATGGTAAAATATCAAATATGAAGAAATATACCTAGTTATTAAAACAAATATATCACAAAATACCCTCAAATAACTAGGAAAATATAGATGAATTTTGCCTCTAGCAATAATCCCATAGACTTATACTTCATTGATCCAAAGATGTTGCTAGGTTTGAGAGGCTTAAGGTTGGAATTTTTTGCCTAATCGATACATTGATTATACTATCCTACAATATTTAGGCAATTAATGAAGAAGTCACTAGCCTTCTTCATAACTCAGGTTGAGAATTGTTTTTTGACATCATTGAGTCGGGTTATGGTAGGCTTATGCTTAAGTTCCTTAGTATATTTACTACTTTAGGCAGGAGTATGTGGGATTTGATAATGTTAATACTATTAATTTCCACCTATGTGGTAAATAATTTCATATGTCATTAAACCAATTTGGTATAACTTTGGAATTTTTTGCTGAAGGAAAGAATGCACCCCAGTGAGATAGTTTTTCCAATGATTTAGATGGGGTAGCATTTTGGTAGGAGCATACTATTGGACCAATGTGAAGAGCACATATTTTCAAAAGTAGCCAATTCACATCTCCTACTGTTAGGTACTTGCATAGGCTTATTACACATACCACTGGGTAGGAAGGAGAGTGATGAAGTGGTGACTTGGAGGGATTTATTTTATCTTTAGTCTATCATTTCTCGAACTCCAATTAACATCATTGTTTTATTCACTTCCTACCTTAACTCTATGGTCTTTTCCAAGAGAGGCGCTCTTTGTGGACTTCCCTACATCACCCAATTGGGAAAGAATCTAAGGTTTTTTCATGATGATATGCACTTAGAGGTAAGTGTTACTATGATTTCCTTGAATTTTCAAACCCTCATCAAGATGCATATGGTAAGAAAAGTAGGACATAATACATATGTCTTGAAGGGAGCTGAGGTTGAGGAAGAAGAGGAGTTAGCTACGGATGTCTAAGAA
Organism: Voacanga thouarsii; assembly: GCA_026120185.1. NCBI lineage: Eukaryota > Viridiplantae > Streptophyta > Magnoliopsida > Gentianales > Apocynaceae > Voacanga > Voacanga thouarsii. The sequence continues at coordinate 2,357,939 of JANUWF010003362.1, read as the reverse complement.
GAATATGTTGATCTTCCTCTTTCGGTGCCACCTTTATTTTTGGGTCATAACTCCACCCTTATGTTGCATATATTGGGAAAGATGAGAGCTAGTATGGACCGAGGATTTTTGGCTTTAAATCAAAGGGTTAATTCTATGCAAGGGCACTACAATTAAAGAATGAATTTTCTTGGGTAAAGGATAGATAACGTGGATGCTTATATGGGATGGATGGAGGCTAATTTATGTTCCTATTTTGACTCCATCTACTTTGCTTACACTCCACGACCTTCTTACTTTGGTGCAAGGACATCTTCCCAAGCTAAACTACATGGGGTTTCTTATGATGATGATCCAATGCATGATGATTTATCTCATCCAGATGCACAAGATTGAGGGCTTAGTAGCTTTATTCTTTCCTATCTTTTTCCTTTTTATGTATTTTCCATTTCTAAGTAGTTTCAGACCTTTCTATACTAGGTTTTTTTATACACTTTTTCTTTATGTTGTTTTTATTTGCACTTCTTTTGTTTTTCTTTTGGCTATGTACTTAATGATCAACAATGTTTCTTGTCTATCTTTGATGCTTTAAATGGACCAATAGTGCAGCTTCTGGAGCTTTTTCTTTTACTTGGCAATCTTGGAGCATATTTGATTTGGGAAGTATTTTCTTTTCCCTTTCCCCTTTCCCCGTTATCTTTTTAGTTCTTTTTAGCTATGCTTTATTGTCTTATTTTTCGTCCATTGAGGTCAATACATGGTTTAAGTATAGGGATAGAATTTTAAAATTTTCCAAATATTTTTTGAAACCTTTTTGAGTGATTTGAAGAAAAATTGGTGGAGTTAATTTCTTTTATTCTGACTTTGAAAAATAAATTGATATTTTATTTGACCAATTGAATTTTTGTTAAACTTTCATATTAGGTTGGAGACAACTATGTCTTATGAATTTAGTTTAACCTTGTTGATTTCTTATTAGATGTATGAAGTTGTTGACTTTGTAAAATTCATATAATTGATGTGATGAGTATAAGTTTGGTTTATGTGCTACTTTTGGTTAAGAATTATCTAGACTAGTCCTAAACTTAAGTTTAAGTAAATAGGATAGAATAGGTAGTTCCTATGTAGCACCTACTAAGTAAGGAGAAAAAAGGTTTGCGACTGCAAAGTGCATGTCTTTTGGTGAAAAACGTGGGAAAAGAAAAGAGAGTTGAAAAAAAATGAAAAAGAAAATGGGGCCAATACGATAAGATGGAGCAAAACACACTCATTTGAGGCTATAAATCCCAATAAGAAAAAAAAAAAATTGAGTTCAAAAGAAGAAGAAAAAAATATGATTAAGAAATCTTAGTTTACTACTCAATTTGTAGTAGTTTAGACAATAAAACATAAATTAGTTACATGTGCTTAACTTATATGATTTGCTTCATTTATATGTTTTGATCAAATGAGGGAGTGGACTACATTGAAGCGAGATAAACTTATTTAAATTAATATCAATGGCTTTAGGTATATTTGACTTAATAAGTTTGCCTAAATCTTTTTAATTAAATAAAGGTTAGAATGTTTTTCATTATGAAAAGAAAAGTTAGCCTTTCCACCATATTGTGTGAAAATTAAAATTCCATGTCTCAATAATTTTTGAAAAAAGAGTTGTTTAATTTGCTTAAATATGTACAAAAAGTTCAGTGTTGGGTTGTTTATTAGGCGTGAAATTGTCACATTTTTATAGTTTTTTCCTTAGCTTTTTTGCATGTTTTTTATGTGTTAATGAATAATTTTATACTCATATTGTGTTCTTTGGTATTTCTAGGTCACTTTGATGAAAAATGACTGGAACTTTGACTTAAAAGTTATATTTTCACTCTTGGATAGATTGTCGGTTGTTTTGAGGCATTGGAAGCAGGTTATTAAGGATATTTGTGTATGCAGGCCTTGATGCACGATCATGCATCAAGCCATGCAAAATAGAGAAGCGTCAGAGACATGCATAGGTAGAGGCACACCCGTGCATCAGCTCGTGCATGACAGGGGAAATTTTTCAACCCCAGAAGTTTATAGAAATTGAGAAAAAAAAGTTGCTCTACAAGATGCAAGCCAAATGCATGGCCGTGTATAATCGTGTCCCTATGGACGACTACCTTACATGGTCGTGCATGATCGCATGCCACCATTGAGATAGTTTTGTTCAAAATTTAAGCACTGCTTCCATGCACGCCCGTGCCTACACGTCGTGCAAGCTCCCTAAAGGTTTTAAAAAGTTCTAAACAAGTCAAATGGTGGTGTTAACTTCCTAAATTCAATTAATGATGGTTTAGGGGTGATGGATGTCCAAATTCAAGAGATATACACATATATTTCACCAAAACCAAATTCTCTTAGAGAAAACATCAAAGGAGGCTATGAGAAGGAGAAGAAGTAAAGGAGGCAAGAAGATTAGAGATTGTGGGCTTTCCAAATTCTATTTTTTAATCTTTCTCTTATTCTTTCTTGTTTCCAATCTTTTTATGTTTTAGTTTTCTTTGTATTCAAACAATTGAGATTTTATTCATATTTCTTGAGGCTATGTTTTGTTGTTAAATTGATACCTTGATATTTATATGTTCAAGATTTTATCTTTGATCTAATTGCGATTACTTCTTAAGTATTTATGGAATTTCAATTTTTAAGCTTATTAATTTTGTTAGGTTAATTGCGTACGGTTGATGTGTAAATTTTGAATGTATAAAAATTATTAAATTTAAATCCATCCATTAGTCAAGTTTTAATTAAAATATTAATATCAAAATACATATACGAGCAAGTATAGTTATCGCAAGTATAGTATAGGGAATTAATGAGTATCGATCCTCAAATGAACAAGTACACACTAATCACTTTTCATTAATTAATTAACCGACCCGATAAAGTGATAAAATCATTACACACACACACACACACACACACACACACACAACTCAAGGATGAAAGACTATGTAATTAGACAAATATTCTTGAAAGTATGACCATGAATCACTTAACAAATATCACAATCAATTATTATCTTGGTGTCATGAAGGAATAAATTAGAATCACTTCGTTTGCAATCCATGATTCTCTATCTTTTAAGTAACTTAATGGATATATTCTATCTCACTAGTCTTACTTAAAAGATAGATTAAAATTAATCCTCATATAAATTCCTATATTCTAGGTGATTTAAAATATAAAATTAGTCAATAGATCTATATTCTAACAATCATCAACCAATCTTTGTTTACCCAAGTTCTTGAAAATTAACTCATTTTTCAAGCAAGTTAAAAGATAACAAATATGAAATCAATTAATTGAAGTCATTATCAACCCTTTTTTCAAGCAAGTTAATAATAAAAATCAATCACTCAACTTCGTAAGAAAAACAAGCAATCAAATCCCAAGATAAATAATGAATTGATCAAAATACTAAATTAATTCAAGAAAACATGAATCCCAAAATAATATTGAATTACAATAAAAACATTGATTCTATCATTTTTTAAGAACGAGAAAACAAAGGTAAAAGAAAGCACTCATAGACAAGCCTTCTTCTTATCCCTTGAAAACTCTCTTGAACAACCCTCCTTGATTTGGTGAATTTCTCCTTTAATGAGTGATTTTTTTTTTATTTGATCCTTAAATTCATATCTTTGTCTTGTATTTTTCTTGTTTAAATAGGCTTTCAAGAGGTCAAAATTCATTTCCTAAGAGTCCTGAGCCGAGTAGAAATTGAAAAAAATACCAAAACTCTTGGAAAATTGCCAAAACCCCGCATAATTAGAAAATTCGCTAACATAGGATAGAGTAGAGCCGGCGCCGACTTCGTGGGTCACGGTCGGTGCCGGCCGTGCTCTATTTTTTTTCCCGAAATTCCCATATTCGTTCCAGATCTGGGTCAGCGCTGGCTCCGGCTCCGTGGGTGTGCCGGTCATGCTTTGACGGCGATAGTTTTGATATTTTTTCGTTGTCTTCTGTAATAAATGTTCAAAACACCTTTTCAATGGTAAAATATCAAATATGAAGGACCATGCCTAGTTATTACACCAAATGTATCACAAAACACCCTCAAATAACTAGGAGGAAAATATAGATAAATTTTGCCCCTATCACATTCCCTCACACTTGAACATTTGTGTATCCTCAAGTAAAGCTCTTTAAAACAAAGAAAAACAAGATAATTTCTCCAAAAGTTTACTTAGAACAAAGCCACAATTTTCTTTCAAACCTTGGATATGTCCTTACCATTCTTTCAACCCTTTGAAAGCATTCTCAAGATAAAATACCAAATAAGACATGTCAATGGCCTTGAAATCGAATTAAACAAGTTTTTACGCTAGTCTAAGAATATTATTTCACCCTTCAAGTAAAAACAGAGATAACATGAATCATACAAGTCAAATTATCTACCAACTCAAGCATTATAAATCTAAAAATTGCGTAACGCAAATCGTGATTCAAGGAAAACACTCCATTTTTTTCTCTCAATTTTTACAATGACTTTGGACATTGATAGCCTTAAATACATGGATATCTCTTCACACACCGTATTAGCTCCCTTATAGTCATCACATAACATTTTTTTAACAATCTTTCTTTCCTTTGCTCTTGGGAATTAATAGCCTCAAGAAAGTGAATTTCTCTTCAGTATCCGTATTGGCCCCGATAATCAAGCAAAACAATACTTCCTTATCAACATGAAATAATAGTCAACTCATTTTGCTCAATCTTCAACTCAATTTTTTTTTTCACAAATTTTCCATTCAAAAATTTTATCTTCACATTCCTTATCACAACTCAAAATTAAGTAAAGTTTGAACCTATAATACAAAAGTTAGCCAACAAACTTTCTCCACATTCATCACATTATCCACATTTAAACTAGATGAGTCAAATGATACCTAAACACTAATCCATAAATAAGATTAACCTAAATTCTTAAGTCTTAAAAATATCCTATCCAATTAAACTATTTTCATAAAAAAATCCTCCAAATGAATGACAAAACTCATATCCAAGTAAAAACAGTAATCACAACCTTGCTAAACAATGAAAACCACAAAAAATTTTGAAAATTTTCAGAAAATGTTTTTAGCCACATAAATGTCCGAACTTTCAAAATTTCAAAATTTCAAAATTAAAATGTTTCAAAATTTTTCCAAAGTAGCTCGATACCAAGAAAATACCAAGATAATTGAGAGAAAAACTTAGACAAAGAATATAACTAAACCACACCCCTACACTTAAACTAGACAATGTCCTTATTGGCCAAAAATTAATACATAAAAGCATATCCAAAGGGACAAAAAATAGTTAAGGAGGTAAAAATTTAAGCAATATTCCCCAAGTACAATAAGTTCCAATGGATATCAAAATTGGAAATAGAGAAGAGAGCTATCCAAAAGGATATTTTTTCGATCTGCAAAAGAAAACACAAATAAAAGCACAAAGAAAATAATAACAAAAGAAAGACACACCTAAATAAAAGAACAAAACTAAAGAAAAATACTAATAAAAATGCTAACAAAGCAAATAATGACACGACTCACTCCCCCACATTTAAGATGGAAGATATTGTTCTTCTTTGGGGGAAATAACACCTAACAATTCCAAACACAAAATAAAGATACAAACTCTTTTCACTCATCATACTTCCTCATCAAACCTTTCTAAAAGAAATTAATACTCATTGAAAGAAAGGTAGGCATGATGGAAGTAGATATAAGAAAAGGTTTTGAAAAATAGAGGGTTCATGGAAACTAGTAGTTGCGATGAATTCATATGCATGACCCCCTGTCTGTAACACTTTTTTTAGATATACAAATCAAGTTTCCAACACAAAGATGTAAGTAATATCTAAAAAGTGTATAAATACTAGAATTACCACTTATCTCTTCAAAAGATTTATCACAATGAAAACTCTCTTTTAAGCCTAGTAGTGTAGATCTTAAAGATGGGAACAAGAAATCCTTACTTTCCAAGGCATTATCTACAATAACTAAGTTACCTTCCTTTAAATAGGGGTGAATGGTAGAAATTACCGCCATCCTTTAAGGACTTCTTAGGATGTAGCTTTGAAAAATCCAACTCCTTGAGGTATGTTAAACTCAATACATCATCATTGGCATATGGTTCATGGATTGAGAGGTACTGGAATGCATCCCCTGTTTTTCTGCAATTTTCAATGCCTTGTTTGTAGTCTCCTCAACCAACTTTAGTAGATGTATTCATTTAGAGCGCAATTGCTAAGATGACTCTTCGTACCCCCTAATGGATGTGTTTGTATTGGCAACAAAGGAATTTATTGAAGTTGTAAGTGATATCTCACTAAAAGCATTAATGGGAGTTTGCAACATTGCCAACGTATCATTATTATAGCTTTTGTGATTTCTTGCTCATGAATGATTTTTCATGATGATGTTGTAAACCTCGAACAAAAAGCAAATCAAAAATAAAAAAATAAAAATAGAAGGGAAAAACAAATAATAGAAAAATAAAGAAAAGAAAAACACACATAATAGATATATTCACAAACTACCTAAATACAAAAATTAGTGGTATTTACAAGCACAACATGAATTAAGCTAGCCAATTAAGTCATACAATGTTACAAACAACAAGATATAGTACCTATTCACACAAAGAACATATATACATATTTACAAATAGACATATAAACATGGCTAAATCAATAGGATCTAAGCTTTTATGATCTTGTTCCCCGGTAACGGCACAAAAACCTTTAGGCTTAAATTTTAGGTGTGTAAAAACCATTAAATTTAAACCCATTACTTAGTTAAGTTTTAATTAAAACATTAACATCAAAATACATATATGAGTAAGTATACTTATTGTAAGCATAGTATAGGAAATTAACGAGTATCGATCCTCAAAGGAACAAGTAAACACTAATAACTTTTCATTCATTATTTAACCGACCCAATAAAGTGATAAAATCATTAAAAAAATAAAGAAAAATATATACAACTCAAAAATGAAAGAATATGTAATTAGACAAATATTTTTGAAAACATGACCATGAATTACTTAGCAAATATTACAATCAATAATTATCTTGGTCTCATGAAAGAACAAATTAAAACAACTTCGTTTGCAATCCATGATTCCCTACCTTCTAAGTAACTTAATGGATATATTCTATCTCACCAGTCTTACTTAAAAGATACATTAAAATCAATCCTCATATAAACTCCTATATTCTAGATGCTTTAAAACATAAAATTAGTCAACGAATCTATATTCTAGCAATCATCAATCAATATTTAATTACTCAAGTTCTTGACAATAAGATAACAAATATGAAATTAATTAATTGAAGTCATTATCAACCCCCTTTTCAAGCAAGTTAATAACAAAAATCAATCACTCAACTTCGTAAGAAAAACAAGTAATTAAATCCCAAGATAAATAATGAATTGATCAAAATACTAAATTAATTCAAGAAAACATGAATCCCGAAATAATATTAAATTACAATAAAAATATTGATTCTATCATTGTTTAAGAACAAGAAAACAAAGGTAAAAGAAAGCACTGATAGACAAGCCTTCTTCTTCTTCCTTGAAAACTCTCTTGAACAATCCTCCTTGATTTGATGAATTCCTCCTTTAATGAGTGATTGTTTTATTTGATCCTTAAATTCATATCTTTGTTTTGTATTTTTCTTGTTTAAATAGGCTTTCAAGAGGCCAAAATTCATTTCCTAAGAGTCTTGAGCCGAGTAGAAATTGGAAAAAATACCAAAACTCTTGGGAAATTGCCAAATTCGCGCACAATTAGAAAATTCTCTGACATAGGACAGAGCAGAGCTGACTCCGGCTTCGTGGGTCACGGAAAACGCCGGCTTCGTAGGTCACGGCTAGTGTAATACCCCATTCTAGTCACACATAGTCTATAAGAATTAGCATGCATTGAATATGAACATATATATATATATATATATATATATATATATATATATATATATTTGAACATGACATATGCTTATCTCATGAATTGGCAAGGTTGTGTTGTGGTGATATGTGCATATTTTAAATTTATTTGAATACGTGTTCGGATTAAGAAAAGTATTAAGGATTGATTTTGGATTGAGACTCGATCCGAAATTATCATCCAAAAAAGTGTCGCTTTGCTTGAATCCAAAACCTTTTTCTTCATTTTCAGAGGTGATTTTGGCCTTTCTTTGGTTTTGGAATGGAAGATATTTAGAAATAGTGGAAAGCATTATTTGATTATTGTGTCATAAAATACTTTATATGAAAAATATTATTATTATTTTTATTATCGTCATCATTCCTAAAAATCTATTATATCTTCCATTTTTGGTTGGTCATCTATTAATTATTTATAATAGTAGTAATAATAATTATTATACTAATTAGAACTATATTGTTATTATTTATTATCTATTGGAAACTTATTTATTGTTATAGTTGTTTTCGGTTGATGAATTATAATAATATTATATATATTATCTTGACAATGTTATAACCAAATGATTTCCTTTCAATCCATATATATATATATATATATATATATATATATATATATTCCTTGTATGATATTAAATTATGCATTCATGTGGTTGATCTCATTTAGCCATCACATTTTGACTTGAGGAGTCCTATATTTTCCTACATCTCTCCATGGCCGACATCCACCACCTATCTATCAAGGATTTTGTCATCTTTGAAAAATTAAGATTTCAGCATTTGCTCGTGTCTTTGAAGACCTTATTTCCTCCTAAAAACTCTAGCTACCTACCACTTTTAATTTTCAAATATTATACTTAGCAGACTTAGTTCAGCAATTTTGATCACAAGACTTCCTATTTGGCCGACAGCTTTGCACAAGTTCATGTGCAGAGATTTTTTTTTTTTAATTTTCTGCTTTGCCCTTATACTCCTCGGACCTGGTCAAAGGCTGTTAGTATCTATAGGATTAAGGGTTGATTAGGGGTGTGGTTGAAATTAATCAAACCCCACATTTTCCTCCTATAATCCTTTCGAAATTAAGTAAAGACCAACTGAATTCTTGAAACTCTCAAGAACTTCAGCCATCATCGTGCTCTGCTTCTTCTCTCCAATGGTGCATGATTTTCTCTTCAAATTGAACAGCAAAATGCTGCTATAGTGAGCAAAACAGCCAACACACACATACATATTTCCTTAACCAACTTCATAGAAAACTCTCTTTAATTATGTTATTGTAGCTGGCACACACATCAGCTTATAACATCCTAGGCTGGTCTTCTTTTCTCTTAAAAGGATTTCAAGAGGTATCAAGCTTGATCCTTCTTTTATTTTCTCTTGGAAAAAAAAAAAGCATGTAGATGTGTTTAGAATGGGTTTGGCCGGCATGCTGGCTGCTTTAATTGTCACATTGAGCACGAATTTTAAATGGAAAATTGCAAGGCATGCTGGTTGCTTTTATTTATCTTCTTGTGCACAAAATTGAAATGGAAATTGCAAGGCCTATTGATTGCTTTTACTTGTCTCTTTGTGCTGAATTGTAAATGGAGAATGCTTGCTACAATTCGTTCTCCTCTACTAGTTTCTTTTCATGAACCAGATGCTTATCTCTATTTGTCCCTTCTATTTGTTCTCTTCTAATTGTTTCTTTTCATGGACTGAATGCATATGGAGGCTGTAGGTAGTTTCACAATATATGCTCTTATTTATCTCTTCTATTTGTTTTGTTTCAAGTGAACTGAATGCATGTTGGAAGCTAAAGTTTTGCTGTTTATTTGGTAGCCGTCAATTGACCTCAAGAAAATGCAGGACAAGATTGGATTTTTGAAGAAAAGTTTTGAAACTTGTTTAATGCATAAATATCATGTTTTCATGTGAAGTATTATTCTGGAAGTTACTCTAGTTTATTGTAGAAATTTTTCAAAAGAAATAAAAAACTAAGAACAGGGGATTTTCGGAAGTCACTGTTCACTGTTTTGTGAACTGTTTTGCAAACTGTTTTGTAATTTGTTTTGAGCATAGTTTGCTCGGATAGTTTGTAATGCAGGCTTTTGTATGCTTAAGCAATCTGGAAAATTTGGGATTAAAACGGGGTTAAGGTTAGAAGTTATTAATTTTCTTTTCAGCATAGCCAAAATTGAGTCAGATTTGAGCAGTTTGGGTGCAGAATTTTCTGTGACTTGTATGAGCCTGATTTTCTGAATATGCTTAGTTTATTTCATTCATATCATGCTAAGCTATGTGCCAGCAAAATTTGAGGTCAATCGGAGTGGTTCATATAGGGTTTTTACCCTTAGGAGTTTAGATTATGGTTGCTGGAATCTGAAGACAACTAAGGATTTTGTGCTTAATTGCTAAGTTTAATGTAATTTTGTGAGAAATGTTAAAGGATAGATTTTATGCTTTCTAAGGGATTGATGGAAGGTCTTATGTGCTGAGTATATGTAGAGTTCATACTTGCTACTCATTGGTATTATTTGGCGAACAAAGGATAATATAGGCATGATATATACTTGGTGTGTAATATGGACTTGAAGTTTGTTTGGGATGATCTAGGATATGCTGTGATTAATTTATATAAGCTCTTTGCTAGATTTGGAAGATTATCAAAGGTAATGATCAACTTACTAGAGTTCGTACCCTAAGCTTAAGGATAAAGTAAGTTCCCTTACATTCATAAAATTGATTTTATTTTATTATCTTAGTTTGAAAGAAAGGTTGGTCAGTATCTCTTGCAAACACGAAATATTAGCACGATAGCTAATTTTGAAAATTTCTATATTTGACACCTTCTCATTTTGGAAACTTTCTACATTTGGAAAACTTCTAATTTTAGAAACTTCTAGATTTATAACTTTTTAAAATATGTCAAGCATGACTTAGGAGCCAAGCATCAAATGTTTTGATTTGTTTTGAATATGCAAGAGATGAATTCTTGATCATGCATATACTTTTCAAAAATCATAGCATGACTTATTTGAGCATGTAGCTCCTTCACTATGAATACTTGGAATAAATTATTGACTTAAAACCATGCCTTCCAAAATTTTGTGCTAGTTGAAAAAATGTTGTTTGGAATGGTATTGAGCTAATTTTGTAGGTTCCTCTTTGGAGCCTTATGAATTGTGAAGATGGAATAACGTTAAGTACTCAATGGGGGCTAGACCTTTATACTAGCCTTTGGTTGGTTTAGGGATATCTCTTAGCAGGTGGCCACCTCCAAGAGGTTGACCCTTTTTTATCAGGGCGTCAGTATAGAAGGTTGAACCGTCCTCAGCTAGCGACGGGGTTCTAGTAGAACCGACGGCCAGAAATGGAACAATTGGATTGGATTGAGTGAGAGAGGGAGGAGAATCTCACTCGGTAGGATGTACAACTACCAAGTTTTGGGGGTCAAGTGCTTCACAGAAGTGAGAGCCACCTCTGTGCCTTGTCACATTAACTTGGTTGCTTTTATTTGATGAGCTATTTCCGTGGAACTGTTCTACAGTGTCCTTGGAATTTTATTCGACGCTTAGTATTTTTTTAATTATTCATATCTTCCAAACAGAATGTTTTAAGAGTATTTTGCTTCATGATTTCTCATTGCTATCTTTCAAGAAGTGAGAATTAAATTTTGTAAAGAGGCATGATAAAGCTCTTGATATACTGTTAGTGCATGCATCATGAAAAGTGTTTTGTTTTCTTAGCCCAACTCACACACGGGGCTTACTGAGATAATCAATCTCACACTATTTTGAACTCATGTTTTCAAGGTGCCTCAAGTCTTGATCAGGTTGGAAGATTAGTAGCTTGAAGCTTTTGTTATGGGATTTCTTTGTCCATTTGTTGGATATTTACTTTGAATATTAATTTTATGTGAAAACTTTTGTATAAGTATTGAAGTTTTTTTTAAAGTTAAAATTTCCCTTAGACTTTCTTTAAAAGTTGAATTCTTTTTATTCTTTCGTTATAAAGACCCCTAGTCCAAAGAACGGGGCAGCATCCTTGACCCATTTTGGGTTACGTAAGTAGGTGGGGTGTTACACCCAATGCCGGCCATGTTCTGGTCAGCCCGATTGTACTCTAATTTTTTCCCAAAATTCCCCTGTTCGTCTTAGATCTGGGCCAGCACTGGCTGCGTAGGGCACAGCCGGCACTAGCCGTGCTCTGACGGTGACGATTTCGATGTTTTTTCGTCATTTTTTACAATAAAAGTCCAAAATACCTTTTCAAGGATAGAATATCAAATATGAAAGAATATGTCTAGTTATTACACTAAATATATCACAAAACACCCTCAAATAACTAGAAAAATATTTGCCCCTATCAATGGTTAACAATGTTTTAATTCATATAATTTTATTGCTAAAGATAATTAGTCTTTTAAGTCAATTGTCTAAGTAGCAATTGCTAACTTGGTTTGGTTTCTAGGTTAATTAGCTAAATTAAGTTAGCAGGGAATTGTATAATGTTCAAGTGCATATTTTCGAGGTAAACTGGGCATGTTACTTGATATTGGTGATGCCTTATATACTTATTAACTTTGTTATTAATCTATGACAATTGATTAATTGAAGTATTAATGTCTTTAGAAAAAGATTAATCAATGTGGCTTAGGTTAAGAATGAAGTTATGGACTTTAACTTATAGGTTAATTAAATGTTAGTCCATTGTTGCATGGATAAGGGATTTAACTCATTAAAAAAGGTCCCCAAAACCAATTGCTCAAGGTGATCGGTTCAATGAGAAGTGTCATAACTTGATTTCATTACATATGCATAAGAACTTAATGATTTCTCATTAGTCTTGAAGTTTCCTATTTTTGCTTGTTTTCTATTTTAATTCTTTAATTCTTAATTTGTTAGAATTAGTTTTAGGCAGTTTCCCAATTCAATTTCCCCCATATAATTGTAATTGCGTATAATACATCATTGGAATTAATTTAAGTATTTAGAAGATGATTTCATACAAATGAAGTTGATTGGTTGTATTTCTTATTGAGTATACTTCTTATATTCTTCGTGGGATTGATACCTTGCCTTTTTTTTTTGTTGATGAAAATGTAAAATTATATTAATCATCAAAAAGGGATATGTACAAAGAGTTCCTCTTGCAAGTAGTACGTATACATAAGTAGGACTACTAGAGGTGAAGGGCTAACAACACTCTGCAAATGATCGCAACTTATGAAGAAGAGGAGTTTTTCATGAAAAGTTGATTTAAAAGAGAGGGGCTAACCTGCCATAGAGAAATGAAATGCAATCAAGCTTAATTACAAGAAATAAACATAACATAATAAAAAGAAAATAAAAACAAAACTAATTCCGAAGAAAGCAGATATAAAACAGATCCAAAAGCCAAAACTAAAAAATGGTCTCCCCCAGAAGTAGATGGTCCAACTCCTCCATCCGGTCTATGATTCCTCGTTATAGCATCCTAAATAATTTCTAGATATTGTTGTTGTCTCACTGCATTTGCCTAATATCTTCTTAAAGACTTCTCATAGCTCTCTGACCCATCCACAATTGATCCATCTTATCCTCAAGGCATTCCAAGGACTCTGATTATCTTTGCACTCGCTCTTCTTAATCTATTTTCCAATTTTATTCATTTTCCATATAATTTCATTGTTGAGCAAACTAATTACTACATTAGAGTTGGGTGGCACGAAGATCATTTTATCCAACTTTTAATTCTACCACCTCTATATATAGTTGTGCTATGGCTATCATCATTTCATCTTGAAAGTTTCCCATATCAGTGTATCATGTAGCTTGAGATCACAAGGCACGAGGAGGCTCTTCAGCTTCTAGTTCATCTTCTACATCCATATTCCTCACTTCCATTGGTGTTAGCCACTTTTGAGTATTTTCTTCATACAGATAACCCACCTCTAATGTTCTATTAGAAACCACATCATTGGGTCTTGTAGAAATGGCTAATTCTCCAAATAAATCCACACCAAAATAAAGAAGTATTCGGTAATGACCAAGGGCAACATAAAAACTTTGGAAAGGCTACCGTAAGTTGTCACCTCACGAATGGAAGAAATGAGAATAGGTGCTAAAACTATGGGCTCATAATGTATTTTTTTTTTGTAAGTACAATAAATATCAATCACCCTAACTTCATTGATAGTTCTCACTTTCGGACAAACATTAAACCAAGTAAATAGACAATCAAGCATAGTTAGGGTAACAAAACTTTGGTATGAAGGACAAGGGATTGAGTAGTGTGTGTATACCTTAAACCTATCTCATCCCTGGCCTTTCTAAAATCCCATTCCAAGTCCAAATTGATCTTCTTATTGAAGAGAACAATAGTAACCCAATTACCCTCATCTAGAATTCCTAAAATTTGAGCCAAAGATTGTATAGTGATATAGATAGGGAACCCCTTGACTATAGTATCAATGTGAGTGAAAGTATATTGTTTTTTTTAAGCATGTTTGCATAGAATTCTTTTACAAAATCAAGATAGTATGGGTCCTCTAGCTTCAGAATAGGTTTTCAACTAAGTTTATGAGACATTTGAGAAATTCTATCCAACTCAACTTCTAGAGATTTCTCAACCACAATCTTATTGGAGGCTTTCTTGGCAAATCAAGAAGCACAAGAATCATCAACAAAATGTCTATGAGAGGTGAGGGTTTGGTCCTCAAGAGGGAGGTTACGGGAGAAAGAAGCATCTATTTTTTATTTTTTTCTTTTTGGTGGTAGCTTTTGAATCCTAGGCATTATGAGAACAAAAGGTTTTGAAATATGACAAATTAAGAAAATGCAATTCTTTTCAAAATTTCAACAACAAACCCCCCACATTTTTTTCAAATTAAAAATTCAACACAAAGCGAATCATCCTTGTGCACAAAATGTCCAAAAATCCCTTCTACCAATTCAATAAAAATCACAACTCCAACTTCACCATTTCATCATTTATACACAATCATCATAGCAATTCTTAAAATAATCTACATTCCAAGATATTTAACAATTTAAGCTCAATATCAACAATAATAATTCATTTCCCAATTATCACAATTTAATATTTCTAATAAAATGCAAATAATCCAATAAAAGCATAAAAATATTAAATTATGAAAATTGGAAAAACAACTTAAAATAAAGCATCAAACAATTTAAACATTTTTCTAAGCTTAAGTTCTTGAAGAAAAATTAAAGATGAAGGAAAAGAAGTCACTAATGTGCATTTTCATGAATTTGAAAAAACTCCATTTCTTGAACTCTTGAAGCACCAATCTTGAAGAATTCTTGTTCCCTTGCCTTGATGTGGTGTTTTTATTCCATTTAAGCTCCAAACTTATGCAAAAAATATGAATTGTAATAAAGTAGGTGTAGATGAAAATGGTGGAAATCTAAGGAAAAGATAAGAGTTTTTAGAGAAGAGAATTGAAGAAGATGAAACTAAGTTAGAAGAATTCAAAATTTTGTGAGAAAAAAGTGGTTGATTTTGTGAAGACAATAGATATGGGTAATGAAATGGAGAAGGTAGCATAGAGAAGAAGAAATGAAGAAGGTAATATGCAACAAAGGAAGGGAAAAATTGTGAAGAAAAGCTAATGGCTGACATTGGGCAGCCCAGGGAGGTTCCCTTGGGCGGCCTAGGCCGGTTCTCCAATGTGAGAACCTAAGATCGGGCAGCCTAATAAACTTCTCCTATGCTACCTAGTCCAGTTTTCAGTCTAATTTTCTCTCTCTCTCTCTCTTTTAAAACCAAATAAACTAGTTATAGGATGTAACTATCTATCTGTAAGAAAGAAAATTAAAGCATGAAAAATTCTACAAAAGGAACCAGAATATGCAAAAGAAATCAAAGACAAATCAATGCCTAAAACATAAACACACTCTTTCTATTCATCATGCTTCCTCATCAACCCTTTCTAAAGAAAATTTATGCAGAAAGTAGAAAGTAGGGATGATAAATCATCTAGAAATAAGAGAGGTTGTTTAAGCCTTTGAGGAGGTAAGGTACATGCAAGGCATTAGGCTTAACAAAATTAAATATATATACCTCATTCACTTACATCTCTTTAGACACACAAAACACATCTTCTATACATGAATGTAAATAATATCAACAATGAACGTATCAATTATCCCTTCTAAGATATCATCAAATTCAAAACTCCCCAACTCTAAGCTTAGTATTGTAGCTCTTAAAGAAATAGTCAAGAGATACTTACTTTACAATGTATTGTCTATAATAACTAAGTTACCTCCCTTTAAGTGTGGTGAAGTGCATAATTGGTTGTCATACTCTAAAGTCTTATGATCTTTCTTTGAAAAACAGTTCTCCTTGAAGCATGCTAAACTCCTTACATTATTATTGGCGTTATTTTACTCCTTGAACCAAGAGGTACTCTCTTCATCCTCATGTGAGTGAGTCTCTTCTTCTTCTTCAAGTGTATGGACCATTTTGATTTCTTTCTTCAAGGGGCATAATTGATCTACAAATATCTCCAATGGTAGCTCAAGGGCTCTTCTATCTTACACCTCATCTTTCTTTTCTTTAATGATCTTTTGTAACACCCCACTACTTAGGCCTGCCAGGGCCGGGAATGTCGCCCCATCCAAAGGACAAGGGGTCTTTATAACTAGGTCACACAATTAAAATGGTGGAATAAAAATGATATTTTAATTTAAAATTTATTACAACCCAAGAATAAATCTAAGAATAAACCCAAGAATACCAAAAAAAAAAAAATCCATAATAAGATTTATCCACTCTCATCTCCCCAAAACGTTACACAAAATAAATTATCAGAAAATCTTCCAAAGCAGGCAATATCTAGCTACTCATCCCCACAGCAGAATCGGCCTGCAATCATAGTAAAAAGGTGATGAGACAGGTAAGTCCGTGTGTACTTTGAGTGTCAAGTGAAAACAATTTGTGAATGCAAAGTATAAAATCTTTATAAGAGAAATACTGGCAAGCAATAAATATTAGTTAAAACCAAGAGTGACGTTTTGGCTTTTCCCGCCATGCACAATAATTAAAATCAACCACTAAAAAAAAAAGGGTCATGGGTTACCACATGTTGGGCCCCATAATAGGTCAGAATGCCGACACTTTGTGCAGACTGACAAAAGGTAGGTGATCGGCCTACCGGGCAAGATACTCCTCCTTCTCTATACCCAAACAACAACCGGGTGTCCATTTCGGCAAAACACAATCACTTAACTGAAATAAAAACTGCTAGCTCGAACTGACATGACTAAGTAGTACTGATGTTTTTCTAAGTTGAGTTCATCTTCTGGAGGTAGCCTCCTACCAGAAGACTCACTTTTACTCTTCAAAACTAGTACTACTAGCCTACCCTTATTGAATACTCAACGAACGTATCCCACTTGGGAAAAATGAACAAAACACAGTTTCACTTGAAAATGGAAATTAAGGGTTTTCCAAAGTCTTTGTCAATATCAGTTTTAGGAAGAATTTTGAGTTTGAGTAAATATGCTTATTGATTTTCAAATAATTCATTTTACTGAAATAAGAAAGAAGTTACTCCTCAATTGCCTTTACAAAATGAGTGTCCATTCACTCTACATTTAGCTTGCCATAATTAACAGTTTTACATCAATCAGGTTTTATGCAGGAGCTTACCTGACCCTTGCTCACAATAAAGGTCTCCAACAGCTGACCTAACCCCGCATGAGGTAAATATAAACCACAATCAAATTCAAGCCAAAATCCACTTTCACAATTTAAAACTAACTCAACTCACTACTACCATGATCCTAGTGTCCCAAGTTTTAAGACCAAATAATAGAGAAAAATGATTTATAAGTTAAGGCTAATTTGATATTTAAAATAATTAGTGCTTTGGGAAATAGGTACTAATAAGTTGAAGGGTTAAATTTTGCTAAAATAATTTAGAGTTTATTTGATGAAGGGTCCTAAGTGGTATTAGGTAAAATAATAATTTATTAATAATTAATTACTGGAAAATAATTGATAATTAAAATTAGTTGAAAATAAAGTTTAATGAGTCTTGATTGAAAGATAATAAATAAATTTTAATGGGCTTAAGTTAAAAGATAATAATTAAATTTTAATAATAAATATTTTACTTGATATGATTATTTTCATAAAAGGCTTTATCATTTTATATAATATTTATATATTTTATTTTTCTAGCAAAAGTTATTATTTATTTGACTAAAATATCCTTATTATATATATATATATATATATATATATATATGTATATAATAATTAAAATCTACCCTTCTTGGGGGTTTTTCAAAATTACTAGTAAAAATCATAATATTAAATGTTTTATTGAAGGAATAAAATTAGCTTAGGGACAACTAGATCATGATCATATTCCTATTGCTAACCACAATCATGAACATATACTCCCTCCAATTCATCAAATCATCCAAATCATGAATATAAGCATAGATATAAATTTATCAAGGCATGATCCAACCTATATTAGCATAAACATAATCATGGCTTCAACAATCATACTTGAATATAAATCCTATTCACCAACGGTGACATAATCTCTAACATGCTTAATCACATATATCACTCTCAATATGGAGACATGCATTAAACCCTAAAACATCATAATATCATCCAAGATAAATCATCACATGCATCAACCCCAACTCCATCATATACACACATTCATTTATGCTTCAAACTCAACTCATCACAACAACACATGCTTAAACCACACTCATGGCCCATCTCTTTCCAATATCATCCTAGAGACATGAATCTAGAGCCTAAAAAGAGAGTTGAAGGGACTTACTTGATTGATGAGTATCTTGAGGGAGTTTCGAATGGATCTCAACTCCTAAATGTCTAAATCCGTTCAAGGGAGATGAAGAAAGCATGGCCATTGGTGAAGAAGTCATTCGGCCAAGAAGGAGAGAGTGTTTGGCCAAGAGAGAGAGAGAGAAAAGAGAAGAAGAAAGTCCATTAGCATGCTTATTCATATACATATTCATTAGAGATCAAAGATTAGTGAAGATGAAGTTGATTGAACAAACTTACCTTGAAGGTGTTCTTGAGCCTTCACAAAAATTTTGA
Organism: Voacanga thouarsii; assembly: GCA_026120185.1. Lineage (NCBI taxonomy): Eukaryota > Viridiplantae > Streptophyta > Magnoliopsida > Gentianales > Apocynaceae > Voacanga > Voacanga thouarsii. Next base: position 2,338,914 of record JANUWF010003362.1, on the reverse strand, counting down.
TTTTTTTTATCCAAAAGAGTAAGTTGGATTTTGGAGTTTGATGTTAAAATGGTATGGATGGACTCACGACAGTGAGTAGATGAATTCTGGAGTTTTTAGAAGAAGTTTGAAGTGATTTGGAGAGGTATTAGGTGAAAGAAGGAGTAGGTGTTCTTGGTATTCTATGTGTGCTTGAAGGTTGAAGAGAATGGGGAGAGTTTTGGTTGAAGCTGCCGAAATTCTTAGGGATTAGGGTTGGCCGAACTCTTTGAGGAGTTTTAGCAATTGAATTTTCTGGTTTGATAGGAAAAGGAAAGGCTGGTTTTTGAAATCTTAAAAGAATAATTTAGTGAATCAAAATTGGAAACAAAATATGTTGAGAATATCTTGATCAATGGAGAGCTTTTGAAAGCTGTGATGGTCGGCTGTTTGATCAGTGTTTTTAGTTGGATGAAAGCTGAGTGAAGAAGGTTAATGGTGGCCGAAAAGATGGAGTGAAATGGTGAAGAATAAGTCTGGTTGTTTGAGGAACATTTTATGGAAGGTTGCTAAATTAATGTTGCTAGAATTTTGGTATCTAATCAAAGCATGATTGCAGAGATTTGCTAGAGAGATTTTTGGGCAGCCATGTCTGATTTTCGTGCAACAACTTGGGGAAGACAATGGAGTTCTGATCATGGCTGTTTAAGAGTGGTTTATGCAGAAGAAATCTGAAGTTTCGGCCAGGGATGAATTAGGAAACAAAGTTGAAAATTTTCCTGTACAGAATTTTCGCAAGGTGCTGGAATTTCTGGACAGTTTTGGCTGCCATTTTCTAGTCAGCTTACAGAGAGTTTGGAGGATATTTTAGGGGTCTTTCAAGGCTGGTTTCTAGCCTTTTTTATGGAGGAAAAACATTGCTAAGATGTTGAGCAAAAACTGAAAGAAAACAGCTTGGTTTCGGACCTCCAAAGCTGCGAATTCAACCAGAAATTTCTCTGGTTTTGCACATCATTTGTGCAGTCCGAAAATGGCCAGAAAATTTCAAATCTCAAGCTGATCAAATGGCCATTTTTTGGTAGCATTTGGGAAGGAATAATGGCTAAGAATTTCGACACCTTGAAGGCACAAGAAGCTGAAAAAATTTCAGTTCATGCCATGAAGGAAAATGAACCTTGCTAGAGTGTAATTTTAGAAGGTTCACTAGAGGGATTTATTCTCTTGGAATCTCCCACATCTCTACCACAGTTTTAGACCATAAGATATCTTTCACTAAGACATTTTGAACCTTTAAAGCCACAGCACTTTATTGAAATTTTTGGAATGAAATTGGCTAGAACAAATGTGACCAATCTAACGAATTGAGAATTAAAGAAAATTAAGGATCAAGGAAGAATGAATTCCCTTAGGAATTTTGTGTAGAGCACAAGAATAGGATTAGGGTACTCCTATCATGTCTCCCCTAGGACAATACCTCTCCTCTACTCTAGAGCACTCAAGACCGAAAATACAACATTCCAAAGCAAAAATAAAAATTAATCATGCTAAAATTCCAATGATGGGATTTGAACCTAAGACCTCAAGAATTAATTCCAAAGCTCTAACCACTAAACCACAACAACTCTTGTTCTTATTTTCTCTCTAAAATATTTTTCCTATTTAATCCTCAAGCTATCTCCCTATTTTTACTTCAAGCAAAATTTACCATTTTGTCATTCTTACTCAATACTCACAATTAAGCCTTTTAGGCCATAAAACACAAATCCAAAGCACATAATTTCATATAAAAATATATTTAAGCATGTAATAAAATATGATATGCATCCCAACCCCCTTACTTTAAGGTTAGTTTCGATTGGGGTTTCACATCTTTATATGGTGGGAAGTTTGGTAGTTCATTCCTTGAAAAGATTCTTCTAAACACTTAAGAGATGCAGTTGCGTTGGTGACAAAAATATTTACTAATTCTTCAAGTGAAAGCTTAGCTCATAGAGGTGGAGATGGTAGGTCATAAAGAAAATACTCTTAATCACTCAAATATGAACTTGTATGTCACGCTGCTTCGGATTATATTTCTTACTTTGCCTATTTTCTCTAAAGTGATAAGCTTGTTCCCATGTGTATTAGTTTGCAATTCCTATTTGTTGAATGGCATAGTTAAAGTGCTCTTCCCTATGAAAATTATAATTCATATCTTGATTCCGCGAGAGAGTTACATTCTAATTATCACTTGTATCACTTAAAACATTAATAAGAGCTTGTAACCTTGCCAACTTATTACTATTTTAATGCTCCTACATTTGTGCCCATGGCCTTATACTTCTTTATAAATTACTAGCCATGATGATGATTCAAAGAACTCAAACTCTCAATAAAGAAAAAGTTGGTAACAAGGGAAATTAATACCTAAGACTACAAAAGCTATAAAAAGCATACAATACCAAAGAAAAGCAAAAATTCAAACCAAAACAACACAAAAGAGAATATTCACAATTACAAAAAACTAAATCCACGAGAATAAATTTTTTTAGAATATTGCTATTCATTCCCCAGAAATAGTGCCAAAAACTTGATGTGTGTATTTGTGTGTGTGTGTGTGTGTGTGTGTGTGTATAAATGAAATCAATAATGCCCACAATCATTTAAGTTTTACAATTTAAAATGCCAAGTCAGTTTACACAACATACACATATAGGGAATTGCACCTATTGTGTAGTATAAATAACAATGGCAAGTATCGACAAATCTTAGGGAAAGTGGCAAGTGTAAGGAATATGCCCTAAAATAATTTGTACTTATACTATTACCATTATGTATTATGTAATAATATGAGGTATTTCTTTCCATGAATAGTGCGTTTAGTTTGTGGTCATCAAGTACGTGACTTGATAATAAAACCCTATAACAAATACAATGATTGTTCTTAAATTGTCCCTAATTGATTATTAGTAAAACAATAATAAATTAAGATTAGTATGTTTGTGACTTGATGATTATATTTTATTGGTTATGGATATATGGGATATCAAGTTAAAACATAAATAATAATAGAGAATATTATATTGGGTATGACCCACTATGAGAGTACTTCATAGGACATGTCATAAGTACTTTCTAGCTATAATGATATTAGAAGTCCTTCGACCTGAATTCATCATAATTTCCTACTTGATAAATTTTATATCTTGACATTTTCTAAAGTTGTCTTTAACCAGATAATAAATTAGACCACTGTTGGATATAGAATAAACTAGGGAGAGGAATATAATTGATAGAAAAGGAATTTGTCCCTCTTATTCTTGGGAAAGTTGTCCATAGGCCCCTTGATAAGTTAGACTGTTAAAATATATGGCCGTGTTCAAATATATCAATTTGAGAAATTGGTATCATTTATTTGAATAGTCTACTATGAGATCAAAAAATAGTTGATTAAGCTTAATAAGGATGACATGCTCCGTGCCTCATGCTTAATCTGGATATCGTGTGACAAAAGGACTAAATATAAAGTTATGGTTTAGTTCAAAGAGATCACTGATATTCATTTAACCTGGATAGTTATAATGTTTTGTTAGAAACTGCTTATAATTTATGGACCATTTAAATGCGATTTGGGCACACTGCTAGTGTTAAATAAACATATAGGGTCACACATTAAGCGAACACGTTATGTTTTTTTTTTCCTGGTAACCAAGTTCAATGTATATGGAAATGTGTCTAGGTTCATTGAACCTAGAAAAATGACTAGATACAATGAATCTGGCAATATGTCCACATTCCGATGTGTCTGGAGGATGTCTAGATTATAAGAATCTGACTCGGTAAATTAATTAGTAAAAAATTATCAAGATAGTGGCAGAATCTTATAATATCCTTTTAATTTAATTTGAACTTAAAATAAGATATGATGAGAGTTAGACTCCGAGAAGTTTGTGTGGTTTTAAAAAAAAAAAACCTAGCCGTCTTCTTGTTGCAGACTTCTCATAAATTTTTCGTGCCTCCATAATTAGAAATTGAGCCTCTCAAAATCATAGGCGCTAGCACTCCCGGGTAAGGAACTGAGTTCGCCATGTGTATCTGATAGAGGACGTTCATGCATTGCAGTGTCTAGTAATCGTCCAAAGTGCACATACACTTGGAAATCTGAAGGCATAAGTCTTCCTTTCAGTAATATAGAGATAATTTCATAAATCCTTGATTAATCTAAATCATTTGGCTTGGGTCCTCGGAAGGCATTCTGATGTGTCCGGATTTGGGTATAAAAAATCATATAAAAATAAGTATATTCCCAATCAAATTTACATTAAAACGTTAACCCCAAATTACACATATGAGCAAGCGTACTCATCATTAACATAGTATAGGGTTCAAACGAGTGTCGATCCTCAAGGAACAAGTATACATTAGTCACATTTCTTTCATTATTTAACTGACTCAATAAAGTTAAAAAGAAATAAAAAGGAAAATAAAATAAAATAAAATAAAAATAAAAATATATACATGTCAAGGATGGAGAAGTATGTAACTCAACCCATTGTTTAGACAAATATGATCTTAAAGTATCCAACCATTATCATAATTAATTATTCTTTTGGCGTCATGAAGGATTAAAGTAGATTCACTTTAATGGTCAATCCATAAAATCACTATCCTCTAGATAAATTAGAATCACTTGGTCTCGTCTCAACTAATTCATCCAAAAAATGCATTAAACACAGTTCTCAATTAAATTCCCTTGGTCTCGGAAAATTTAAAATATGAAATTAATCAATGAACCCTTGGTCTCAGAGGACATCAATTAACCTTCAATTTCCAGTTCTAAGTAATCAATCCCCTTAGTTCAGTAAGTTAATAGCTAACAGAATATGAAATTAATAAATTGAAACTACCATCAATCCCCTTTGGTCCAGTAAGTTAATGGAGAGAATCAACCAACTAATTTCATAATAAGCACAAGTAATTGAATACTAAGAATAACAATCAATTAATCAAAAGATCAAACAACTCTAAAAATCATGACTATCTATAATAATGTCAAATTACAATAAAACAACTAACACATCATTGTCAAGAAAAAGAAAACAAAGTAAAAGAAAGCACTCATAGACAAGCCTCCTTCTTCTTCCTTTGAAGACCTTCTTGTACAACCCTCCTTGAATTAAAGAATTCCTCATTTGATTGAGTGATTTTTTATGATGACCAATGAATTCTCTCATTTTCCCTTGTGTTTTCCGTTTATTTATAGGCTTAAAAAGTGCCTAAACTCGTAGGTACCATGTTCTTGGCCGAGTAGAAGTTGGAAGATACTAAAACTCCACAGATTATCAAAAATTGCATCGAAAAAATCAAGCACCACCTTAACTTCAGGACACAGCCGGCGCTGCCTAGGCTCACGGAGCCAGCGCCGGTTGTGTTCTGTTTCTCCAATTGTTCCTTGACTTCCGCATAATGTATTCTAGAATGCAGCCGGTGCTGCTTTGGCTACTGGAGCCGATGCCGGTTCCACTCTGTTTTGTCATGTTTCACCAATTTTTTATTGTCTAAAAGTTCATGCAACCAATGCATGGCCGGCGCCGGTTCCTTTGTCCTAGTCGGCGCCGCCTTTAATCTGTTTTGCAATGTTTTTGCTTTGTTTTACCCAAAAAATCTGAAATAATGAACAAAATACCTTTCCAAGGATAAAATCTCAAATATGAAGAAATATGACTAGTTATTGAACAAAATATACCACAAAAGAGTCTCAAATAACTAGGAAAAATATGACTAATTTAGCCCCTTTCAGATTCGTGGATATTTTTTGCGTTTAAGAGTCTATGAATCTTAACAGCAAGTACCCCTACTTCCTTCCTTTATCATTGTTCAACTAATTAAAAATGTGAAGTAAAATTAATTAATTACACTAGTAAACCTATCAAATTCAAAAAGAGTCACAAGTTCATCAAGAAATTAGAAAAAGAGAAAGGCTATATAACAAAGAAATATTTCCATTAAATATGTAAAAGATGAGTACCCATTTGATCCATAAATCCTAACTCTAGGTACCGGTGTGAGTAAAAAATCAATCTTACTTTCTCTCAAGTTATGAGATTCATAATCCCTAGTTTTGATTAATTGAAATCTCTACCTAATTAACTAAGCCTAGAAAGGCATTAGTCACCACTCACAAACCCAATAATCCAGAAGCCACAAAATTATTATCTCTAGGTAATTTTATATACCCTTTGACTATTTAGCCCTAATCTCTAACCCCTCTCTCGGGTTAATCAAGGATAAAAAATATTAAATTAGTCAAGTGGGTATTCAAAACCTTAATCTCATCTTTTGAATTCATTAAGGAGAACAATTAATTGAAGAGAATCAATTAAAACCCCACATCAACCAACTTAACACAATAAATACAAATAATCAAATGCCATAGAGTAATAACTATAGATCCAAGTAAAATACATTAACTTAAAGTATAAAATAGGGTAGAACTCTTCATTATAATTAGAAATTAAAATTTAGCATAATATTGCAAAGTAAGATTTACAAAGAGAAAGATAATAAATATTTATAGACAAGCCATTCTCTTCCTCTTCCTTGGAACTTTCTTACAATCCTCTCTTCTTCTTCCTTGAATCCCAAGATCTTCCTCTTCTTCTTGTGTGTAAACTTTGTATCCTAGGGTTCTTGAAGAAAACCCAAAATCCAAGACATAAATTTTGAGTCTATAATGGGGTCTTTATAACCAAACCCTCATGCATCTTCAAAAAGGCTGAAATAGGGTTTTTTTTTTGTTAACATAAGCGGCCCAGGGAGGTTGAAGCACCTTGGGCCACCTAGCTTTCTAGAGAGCCGGTTGCCTAGGGACGTTGAACTTACTTGGGCCCCTGGTTCTGTCCAAGTGGCCTAAAATTAAACTTCTAAGCGGCCCAGGGAAGTGGCACTACATTGGGCTACTTTGTTTCTGGAAAAATCATCAATTTTGCTCATTTTGCATCCTTTTTCATTCTCATCCATCTCCAATTGATCTTTTTTTTATTTCTTAAATAAAGATAAGGTAAAAATGTGTGGTTAGTATTAATTTGGGCAAGATTTTATTACAAATAAAGCACAAATATTATAAAAAATATATGCAGGATAAGTACTCATCACTTGGTCCACTCAATTCCTTCCCATGCTAATAGGTGATGGCATTGGCATTCTTTTTAGGGTCAAGGGAATAAGATGGAAGCTCATTAGAAAATTGTGCTTTAATTTGACTCATCTCTAACTCCAATTGTCCTAGTTGATTTTCTAAATAATGAATGCTAGATTTGGTCTCATTTTTGAAACTTTAGGGAATTAGATGCAAGAGATTTAACTCTATCTTCTAGAGACATGCATTGAGATGGATTTGAGGAAGGAGATATATGTGTGGAAGGATTGCTAGCAATAGGTTTCACAACCCCTTGATTTCCCCACCTAAAATTTTGGTAATCTCTTTATCTCTCATTTTAAGTGTTGGAATGTGCAATGTATCTCCTCGAGGCTAATTAGAAAAACCTAAAGCATAAGCACATTTATTAGAGTCAAAACTAGGACAAGAATTACTAGAATGATCAAGAGCATTACAAAAATATCATTTCCTAATTTTTGAGTTGGTTTCTAAAATCTTTCCTACCAAATTTATGAGTTTGTTAACTTTCTCTTCCAAGGAAATTGTGCCTACCTTACCTACCTTCCTAATGGGATCATTCCTAATACTAAAAGATTGTGTATTAAATACCATATTAGTAATTAAATCTCTAGCATCTTGTGGGATTTTGTTCACAATGGCACCAACATTCGTTGCATTAATCATTGACTTATCACGTGGAAGCAAACATTCATAGAAATATTACACAAGTAATTAGTTATTAATTTAGTGATGGGGGCAACTAGCACGAAGTTTTTTAGACCTTTCCTAATATTCATACAATGATTCCCCATGCAATTATCTAATTCCATGTATTTCTTTCCTAATTGATGTAGCACTAGACACAGGAAAATATTTTTCAAGAAAAAGTCTTTGCATGCTTAACCAATTATTGATGGAACCTATAGGCAAATCATACAACCAATCTTTAGCATATCTATGCAAACTAGATGGGAATGCACACAATTTAATAACCTCATCTTGAATTCCATCCGATTACATATTAAAGCATACAACATGAAATTCTTTTAAGTACGTATATGAATTCTTTCCTAGTTACCTATGGAAAGACGACAATAATTGAACAAACCCCTAATGTAATTTAAATGAATGAGCAACTTGAGGAAAAATAATACATAAAGGAGGGTCATTTAGGGTAGAGGCAGCACGTTCTTTAAAAGAGAGATTAGCATCTATTGTAGAATTAAGAGTAGAAAAGAATTTACCAATTGCAACAAATAACAAGTTAGATAACATCTCAATTGTTTGAATACAAAGAAAACTAAAAAACATGAAATATTGGAAACAAGAAAGAAAAAAGAGAAGTTTGAAAGATAAAACTTGGTAAGCCCACAATTTCTATGTTCTCCTTACTTTCGGACTTCCTTTGATGCCTTTTTTAAGTTGAAAGAATTATGTATTGGTGTCTTATATTTTGAATTTGGTCTTCTAGCACCTTCATATAAAGCCTCTTGTTAGTGTCATGCCCTAGAGGTAATCACATATATTCCGTATGTTGTACATTTATTGAATAAAAAAGATATTCTTTATCTTTCAATTTATTTTATTTATACTTTCATGTAAAATAACTGTTAGATAAAGTCCCAAGTGCAATACTATATTAAGGAAATCATGATAAAGATCATGATGTGAGGTTCCTACTACATTGAATAGTATTTATACTTAAATTATCCCTAGTCACAATATTAATGAGATAGGACATTATTAATGCGTTAAGACTAGTATATGTTATACTTCCTTATTTGATTAGGCGGTGGTTCTCACATCCACGAGTATTGTGATACTTAAGGTTAACACGTAGATGCTTTTTACTAGAACAAGTACAATGGATGACCTAACTATAAGATAATCACATAGATAACTATTTAGTACCAGTGATAGAATCTCGTTATAGTAAATGTGCAACACTTGAAATCTCCAAGATACTTTATTTGTTGAGCATTGTACGTTGATTCTAATCTTTGGAGTCAGATCGATGGCCGCCTATACAATAGATATTGGGTACAATATAAAATAAACGAAAGTAGTTGAGAGGATCTATAAAGGATTCACCACTTCTAATAGTATGGGTGAATATCTCATGGCCACTTGTAGGAATCACTACTCAAAAAGTCCTTGGCTAAGGCGATTGCTTATTGGAAATAGTTTCAATTGATACATATGAGGAGTAATGGATTCCGGGAACAAGTACTAAAATATTTGGATCAGAATTAATTAATATTTTGGAGAGAGTTGGCACTGATTTCATACTCTAAACTGAATGTGATATTGTATGCTGAAAGGAGTTTATTGCACTGTTGTTTTCTATTGAAAGGTTCATGTCAAGCCATTTGACTTTCTGAACTTTTGAATGGTCATGATGTATTGCTAAATACCTCTCATGATCTGCTTAATATGAATTTATTAATTAGAGAATTAATAAATTAATCCTAATTAGAATTAATAGGTTAATTCTAATTATCATGAATTATTAATCCTAAAGATGTATGGATTAATTCATATTTCTCTACCAATAGACCAGGAAACTTAATAGGTCACAGACAATAGATGATTAAGGATTTGAAATGTTATTTGATAACATAATAGGGTTAATTTTGAGAAGAAGAAGTTTTTGTGGCCAATTATAAACAGTTATAATTTACCTGCCAAAACATAATTATGAGAACTTACAGGTTCTGATCATAATTATGAAATCCTAAATTGTTTAGGATTCTAGAAAAATGCATGGTGTTATATCAGATAACATGAGTTGCGGTTTTCACATGGATTTTTTCTTTTTCACATAAACAGAAACATAACCGTGTCTTTCTTCTTCTTACAAAAAAAAAAAAAAAAAAAACGATAGCCGCCTACTGAGTCTTGCTAGCATCAGAATTAGGTGGTTCTTGTCTTTGAATCCTCGTGTGGATTTCTGTTGAAGGTAAACCTAAACTGGGTTTGCAGTGGCTCGGGATGAATGTTTAAGAAAAGAGTATTCTGTTCGTTCAAGATTACAGGGTTGCTAGATCATGCCTTCAATATCCAGGAGAAAAGTTTTAACTATAGAGATGACAACAAAAGGTAATCTTCTTCCTTTTCTATAATCTGTACTTCACATATGCGTGTTCTTGGGAGGTTATCTTGAGTTTTATTTCTGCTGTGTAATCTAATTACATGTCGAGATAACTAATACCTCTATCATCTTTGGATGAATTAAAGAAGTTTACACTGCCATTAGATTGATTTAGGATGTTCTAAAAGTTTTAAGGATGCTGAACGAGTTGTTGCACAACCGTACCTTTGGCCGTGTAACTCTTCTAGATGAATTTCCTGGGTACTAGAATGGGATGATGGCCGTGTACTTGTGGCCGTGCAACACTGCATGGGAACTTGCATGGCTATGCCATAGAGTGTGCAGTTTGTAGACAAAAGAATTTCTCTCATTTTCTAAGTTTGAATACAATAAAATTTTTCTTATTTTCTCAAACTTCTGAGAGCTATTAAAATCCCCTATTTAGCACCACATCTTGCATGGCCGTACCATAGGCTAACTAAGGCTCCTAGAAATTTTTCCTTACTCTGTTTTGCATGGTTTGATGCATGGAGTGCAACTAGCTGTGCACATGCACTAAAAGACTTTTAAAACTTGTTTAACTCATGTTCCAAGGCCTTCTAACTTATCTGACAATCACTTTTGTGTAAAAAATATATCATGTTAGCCTATGTTTTACTCATTTTTCTCTAAAGTCACCTAGAAACACAAAATAATACAAATGAGTAAAAACTATCCATTATCACATAAAAGAATTCATAAAAGCCAAATAAAATGGCTATAAAAATATGATATTTTTATACCTAACAAGTTCAACAAGAATGTAAGCACATTAACAACCCTTGAGACCTAGTAATCTAACCTTTTAAAGCTGAGATTTTCTAAACTTAAACAACATAATGAAGACTTAAATTTGTGGGTTTAGATCTAGAGCAAGAAACGAAAAGTTGGTCATCCAACTATACAAAATTCACAACCCAAGAACAAATTTAATGAAGACACCATTAGATGCAAGAGATTAAGTGAATCTAACCTACTTGTAAGACACCATAACACACTAGTCTCAACTAGAGATTATAACTCTAAGTGTGGGAATATGAAGGCATCCAAACTTAGAACTAACAAGAATACCAGGAAACCTAGCACCAAGATTAGAGAAGAAATTGTGGATTATCTCTTAAAGTTTAGAGACTAGATTAAATATGGAACTAAATCCATTGATTTAGTCTTGATGAATATGGAAATCACCTAAAAAGTTCACCCTCCAAACTCTCTCTTGAGAAAACTTTGTTTTCTTGTTCAATATCCAAAAGTTATATATATATATATATATATATAGAGAGAGAGAGAGAGAGAGAGTATATATATATATATATATATATATACATGTTCTTCACCCTAGTTAATTGATGGCCATAAAAAAAATACAAGATTAGGCCTTTAAAAATCAAACAAAACAACTGAAAAACAAAGCTTGCGAATAAGCAGGTGGCGCCGCTTGGTCCATATTGTTTTGGCACTGCTTATTTTATGTTTGCTCTGAGCAATAACTTTGTAGCACCAGGCAGTGTTGCTTGCCTTATGTGAGGCAATAGCGCTTGCTCTCTAGTGGAGCAATGGCTGAAATTTGCAGCTGCAAGTGGCCCTACTTGATCTAGTCCTGGCAGCGCTACTTGCTTGCTGTTTCCCTTGATTTTTTCCTTCTAAATTTTACTTTTGATCTCCTTAGTTGCCTTAGTATTTTCTTGGTCTTCCACTTGATTTTGTTGACAAAAAATTCTCTCAACTTGATGCTCTTTTGGCCTTTAATACTCGGTCAGGTTGTTGTATTTGATCCTTTATAAGAATTGTTGATCTTTTTGTACACCTTTAGGCATTTCCTTCCCAATACACTTCTTCACACACTTCTTCATTCTTAGCTGGTTGGTTTTATTGGCTTAGAAATCTTTTTGAAATCTCTTAAGTATTGAGTTTATCCAAGTAGCTATAAGGTGTGACTTGGTCTTCTTTCTCCTTTTTTTGAATTGGCCATTATGTCCAAAATGATTTATATAATTTCTTCCTTCTTTAAAATGATTCGTTCTCAAATCAATACTTGTAATAGAATTCAAACAAGAATAATTTTATAAAATCAAAATGTTATTTCCTTGTTCCTCTTCAACTTTCTAATTTTCTCTCTTCACTACCTAAACCTTCATTCTCATTTTTACCTCCATTTGCTTTTTTTTTTCTCACTCTCTTGTTTGTCATTCTTAAGGTTTTCTTTGATGCATAAGGAAGTCACTCTCATTTTATTTCCTCCTTCTACTTGTGCTTAGCCCTTTATCACAACCATTCATTCTATTTTGGTTCCTTTAGGATTTTGATTCCAACTAGTTTGATGTATTCCTTCACGAGTTGTACCTATAAAACTTGAGTAGAAAAACATAAGAAAAAAGTTCTCACTTCACTCCCACGCTTATTTATCACTGAATTTTGAATGTTACTTTTCACTCGTGTTTATACTCTTTTTTTACTTTTATCACAATGAACTCACTTTCTTACCTTTTTCCAATGTCTCACTTTTCTCACTCAATTCTTGTCAATTCTTCCAATTCAAATGATTTAGCTCTACTAGTTTAAGTTAACTATATTCCGAGGGATAAAAAAGAAAGGAGTTCTTAGAAATAATTTATTGAACACTTAGTAGGCGACAAGGATGAGGCACAATCAACAAGGGTGTTAAGTAGAGAGTTGCCACATAAACTCAAGAGTTCTTCAAGGAAGATATGTAGTGTTAACTACTAGGCAAAACTCTATAAGAAATTAAGTTCATAAGGCAACGAGAGATAGGACTCTAAGATAGACAATGACCAACCAATCCTAACTCAAGTATCTCAAAGGAAAATTTAATTTCTAGGACTTCAACCCCCCAACCATAAGGAATATAGCATGCAAGCCTAATGCAAGTGAAAGATATAACCTAAAAACTTAAACAAGGAAATGTAGAATCATTTTAATATTTTATCAAACACTTGGTAGGCAAGGTTAAAACTTTTTACAAACTTTTTATCAAACACTTGATAGACATCAAAGAAAATTCATGAAATTAAGCAGTTTTAATCAAGGTGACGCTACCACAACCTCAAGAAATACATTTTTTTTTTTTTTTACAATCAATTCTCACTCAAGGCAATGATATCACAAAGATTTTCAATAATTCAAGAAAGAGAATATGAATTTAAGAATGCTTCAATTTTTTTCCAAGCTATTGTCAAGTTAAAAAAGAATAACTTTTCTAGCAACAGCAAGAAGATTTACCCTACGAAGAACAGAGTATTAAGCAAGAAATCTATTATATCTCTTGGATGAAAGCTTTGTAAATTTCATAAAAGTATTCTCAAGCACAAGTAATTTCATCAAACACTTAGTATACACAACTTGACACTAAACTTTATTCATCAAATTCAGCCTTATTTTTAGCTTTAAATCAACAATTTTTTTTTTGGCCAAATGATCCCTCAAATATTAGTACAACACGTAGGCCCAATTTCACAATAAATTCATGGCAAAAGTTGAAGCCTTTAGCATCAAAATTTCAAGAAAAATAGTGACAAAAGTTAAAAAAAAAAAAAATCAGCAAGGTCTTGAAAAGCTTTTGTACTTTATTCCAAAAAAAGTTGCATTGGTTGGAATAACATAAAGCTAGCTTTGATACTAATTTGATATGAGTAGGTAAGAACCTTCTTTCGGCTCCAAAAATATAGTGACAGCACACAATCTTGTCACTTAACTAACCAAAAAATAAAAAATAAAAAAACAAAGGATTTTTGTTAAATAAAGTTCAACAAGAATGCAAGTACATAAACACCCATTGAGACCTACTAATCTAACCCTTCAAAGATACAACACAATATGATATTTTTAAGGTTCAGAACAACACAATGAGGACTTGTGAGAAAGTTGCTCTATTGGAGGGTAATTTCTTACTTAATTTGCACATAATTTTTACTTTTAGTGAATTCTCTCCTACTTTGGATTTTACAATGGATGCCGATCTATCTCTCAAAGAACTTGTTGTCCCTACCCTAAATGATAATCCTTTATGCATTTTTTTCCCTCAAGTTACTCATCTATTTAAATTGCATTTGGAATTTGTTCAATTATTGTCATTTTTTCATGGTTTACCCAGAAAAGATCCACATAGCATTTAAAAGAATTTCATGTTGTATGCTTTAATATGAAACTAGATAGAATTCAAGATAAAGTTGTTAAATTGCGGGAATTCCAATTTAGTTTCCATGGACATACTAAAGATTGGTTGTATGATTTACCTATAGGTTCCATTACTAATTAGTTAAGCATGCAAAGACTTTTTCTTGAAAAATATTTTCCTGCATCTATAGTTGCATCAATTAAAAAAGAAATATATAGAATTAGGTAATTACATGGGGGAATCATTGCATGGTTATTGGAAAAGGTTCAAAAGACTTTGTGCTAGCTCTTCTTATCATCAAATTTGTGACCAATTTCTTGTACAGTTTTTCTATAAAGATTTGCATCTTCATGATAGTCCATAATTGATGTAGCTAGTGGAGGTGCTCTTGTGGACAAAACTCCACAGCACTAAGGATTTAATTACTAATATGGCATCTAACACACAATTTTTTGGCATTTTAAATGATCCCCCTAGGAAGGTAAGTGAGGTAGTCATATGTTCCTTGGAAGAAAATATTGACAAACTCACAAACTTAGTAGGAAAAATTTTGCAAACTAACTCACAAATTAGCATATCTGCTTGCTGGATTCTTTTCCTACATCTGTGCCCTAGCTTTGGCTCATTACAGAGCATTTTATGCCATGGCTGGCATTGGAGTGACTTCATTTGCTTTCAGAATCATATAGAGGAGGAACAGGAAGAAAGAAGAGGCATGTCGTAATGGCCGAAAGTATTCTCATAGGCACTGACACAACTTCTCACCATATCTAACAAAGGATATCATCCATGCCTTGTAGGGTGAAAAATTATCGGGAGTTGCATACACAGAGTACCTCGTGGATCATGAATAGGTAATCTTTTAATAAATGTTGAGTTGTATCATGTATACAGCTTTGATGGCACAATTTTACTATTCAGAAACTTCGAATCACGCTTGTGTAATGTGGAAGTCCAGTGAAAATTTTGGAAGAACTATCCCACTGAAAGCTTGGGTCATGCAATGTATTTTTGATATGGATGATGGTTAGTTTACGTAGTGTTAGCGTTTTAAATATGTGAATTATGGATATTGATTTATTTTTTATATGGATGTATGACTTTTGGTATGGATGTACTTTTAATATTATGCTAGGTTGCTTTATTAAATATGTATATAGATTATATAGTGATAATATAATTTTAGTTACCAACAAAACTCTATTGGTACTTACCAACAATTAATCTATTGGTAAATATCAATAGAAATTTGCAGGTGGTTATCAACAACCAATCTATTAGTACTTATCAATAGATATTTGTAGGTGCGATAATACTAACAAAAATATGTAAGTGCTTACCAACAAATTTCGGTTGGCAAGTAACACAAAAAATCTGTAGGTGCTTACCAACAGATTTAACAATAGAAATCTATAAGTGTTTACCAACCAATTTTTGTTGGTAAGTATGCTTACATTACCAACTGAATTGTAGTTGGTAAGCTATCAATTGGCATGATATTTTTTGACATTTACTAACTAATTACCAACTAAATTGTTTGTTGGTAATGTATAATATTTACCAACAAAACAAATATATTAACTAAGGAACTATTGAAAAATTACCAACTATATTACCAACTAAATAATTAATTGGAAAAAACCAACAAAATTACCACTAAAAGAATCAATTGAAAAATTTTCAACGACTTTACCAACTACTTAGTCAGTTTGTTGGTAACTTAATAAAATCACTAATAGAAAATACTTAATTCTAAAAAAAAAAATCATTACTAACTGAAATTTAATATTACCAACAGTCTTAAAAAATGCTTGTTGGTAACATTTCCAACAAGCGTTTTATCAACGGACCAAATTGTGTTGGGAATTTGTTGGTAATCTAGTATTACCAATAGAAATTAGATAATTACCAACAGAATTTATCTGTTGGTAATAAGCTTTTTTCTAGTAGTGCATTCTAGTGATTTTTGTCCTAATAATGATTTTAATGAACATGCCTGTGCTTTAGGTTCTCCTAATTAGCCACATAAGGTATTTAATGCATATTCTAACACTTATAATCCTAACTTTTAGTGGGGGAACCAAGGGATTAGGAAACCTAGGGCTAGCAACTCTTCTATAAATACATCTTCTTCTTTCAATCCATCATAAGACATGTCTTTAGAAGAAATAGTGAGGTCTCTTACGTCTAGTTCACTAAGTTTTTAAAATGAGACCAAATCTAGCATTCATCATCTTGAAAATCAACTAGGACAATTGGCTTTAGAGATTAGTCATATTAAAGCATAATTTTTTCATGAGCTTCCATCTCAATCCCTCAACCCTCAAAAGAATGCCAAAGCCATCACCCTTAGGAGTGGGAAAGAATTGAGTAGACCTAAGATAAAGTCTTTTGGAGAAAGAGGGTGAGCTTGAGGAAGCACAAGTACTTAAGCCAACAAATAAGCATAGTGTAGAGGAACCTAAATTAGAAAGTTGACACCTAATAAAGTGCAACCACATTTCCTTAGTAGATTGGTTAAAAATAGGAAGGAAGAATCGGAAAATGACCTTTTGGAACTTTTTAAGAATGAGGTTTTTAAATTATTAAAAATTAGAATCATTTTTCCTATAACCGGTTCTAGATGGGTAAGCCCAATTCATCTAATTCTAAAGAAAAACAAAATAACCATAATTGAGAATAATGAAGGAGAAGAAGTTCCTACTAAACTTTAAGATGGTTGGAGGGTTTGTACCGATTATATGACAGTAAATGCCAACACTAGGAATGACCATTTTTCCTTACCTTTCATAGATTAAATGTTAGAACGGCTTGTTGGTTCTTCATATTTTTGCTTTTTATATAGGTTTTTCGGATACTTTTAAATTGCCATTACATCTAAGATTAGGGATAGCAATGAGGCTGGGCCGGGGAATAGAAATCTCGGCCCTACCCTCGCATATGCCCCCGTATCCCCATTCCCAACCCGTCCCTGCCACGGGAAAAGGCGGGATCCCCGCCCAGGCCCGCCAGGGACAAAACAATCCCGATCCCAGCCCAACGGGGAAGTGGGGGCCCGAAAATAATTATAAAGATTTAAAATTTTTTTTGCCTCTAATATATTTTTATTCAAAATTTTTTAATCATATAGAAAACTTCTATGGTGGTTTCCAATAATTTACGTATTTATCATATCACTAGATTAGTAAGAGTAAAGTTAATAATTGATAATTTATATTTTTTTTCTTTTTTTCTATTTTATTTTATTTTATATACATATATAATCTACCTTTACATACATATATAATCATATATAATATATATAATCTACCTATAATTTATATAGTGTGTGTATGTATGTATATATATATATATATATATAATTTATATAATATGTATACATATACAACATATATATAATTCACCTATATATGTATGTGTGTGTATATATATATTTATATATACATATATAATATATATATATATATATATATATATATATATATATATATATATATAAATATATGTAAAGTGGGCCGGGGAATAAAGCCCACCCCCAGCCCGTCCCCGCTTAAATCAGGGAATCCCCGACCCAATCGGGCCGGGCCCCCGATTTAAGCGAGGAAATTGCCATCTCTATCTAAGATTAAGAAAAGATCACATTCATATACTCCTTTGGAACTTTTACATATAGAAAAATGCTTTTTGATCTTTGTAATGGTGTAGGTACCTTTCAAATATGTATGCTTTCCATTTTTTCTAAGTATGTCAAGCATATTATTAAGGTTTTCATGGATTATTTTAGTGTGTATGGAAATTATTTTGATGCATACTTAAAAAGTTTGGAATTCATTCTTAAAAGATGTATTGAAATTAACTTTGTTTTGAACTTTGAAAAATGTCACTTGATGGTTAATCAAAGTATAGTTTTAGGGGATGTTATTTTGGCTAGGGGAATTGACGTTGACAAAACTAAAATTAATGTGATCAAATCTCTTCCTTATCTTTCTAATATGCGTGGAATAAGAGCCTTTCTAGGTCATGCCGGTTTTTATAGAAGGTTCATCAAAGATTTTTCAAAATTTGTACAACCTTTGTGTCATCTTTTAGAAAAAGAAACTTCTTTTAACTTTGATGAAAAGTGAAAAA
This sequence comes from Voacanga thouarsii, assembly GCA_026120185.1. Classification (NCBI taxonomy): domain Eukaryota; kingdom Viridiplantae; phylum Streptophyta; class Magnoliopsida; order Gentianales; family Apocynaceae; genus Voacanga; species Voacanga thouarsii. The sequence continues at coordinate 2,320,425 of JANUWF010003362.1, read as the reverse complement.
AAAGGCTTTTGATTTACTTAAAAAAAGATTGGTCACGACTCCTATTATCCAACCACCAAATTAGAATTTACCTTTTGAAATAATGTGTAATGCTAGTGACAAGATGGTAGGTGAAGTTTTAGGGAAAAAGATAGATAAGGTTCCTTATGTGATTTGTTATACTTCTCATATGCTTAACCCTGCACAATGCAATTACACTACCACAGAGAAGAAACTTTATGCTATTGTATTTGCTTTGGAAAAATTTCGTTCATACTTGAGGGAACTATGGTGATTATTTTTTCTGATTATATAGCATTAAGGCATCTGCTCAAGAAGAAAGAGTACAAGTCTAGACTCTTGAGGTGAATTCTCTTGCTCTAAGAATTTGACATTAAAATTCATGATAAAAGAGGTGTAGAGAATTATAAGGCCGACCATCTAAGTAGGCTTACCTATGAAGGGGAAGTATTACATATCTCTAATTTATTTCCTAAAGAAAATTTATATTTATTGCATGGTAGTTCTCATTGGTATGCAGACATTATGAATTATTTGGTAACTAAAGAACTACTTATGGACTTAACTAGGGCTCAAAAGGAAAAGACAAAGCATGATGCCAAGGTTTATATTTGGGATTACCTCTATTTATTTAAAATTTGTACGGATAATATTATGAAAAAATGTGTGCCTGAAAAAGAATTTCAATCTATACTTGCATTTTGTCATATATTTGAATGTAGGGGTCCCTTTGGTCTACAATGCACAACACACAAGGTTCTTAAATGTGGTTTCTTTTAGCCTAACTTATACAAGGATGCTTATTTGTTATTAAGATTTGCAATGAATGCCAAAGAATTAGGAAATTGTTTAGGAAAGATGAGATGCCTCTTAATCCTATTGTACCTTGTGAACTTTTTGAAATTTGGGGATTGATTTCATAGGACCTTTTCTTAACTCTTTTGGAAACATCTATATTTTGCTAGTCGTGGATTATGTTTCTAAATGGGTTGAAGGTGAGGCAACAAAGACCAATGATGCTAAAGTGGTGATTAATTTTGTTAGGGACCAAATTTTCAATAGGTTTGGAGTTTCTAAAGCCATCATTATTGACAGAGGATCCCACTTTTGCAATCGAGTTGTTGAAGCCTTGTTTAAGAAATATAGAGTACATCATAGGATTTCCGCTGCATATCATCTCCAAACTAATGGTTAAACTGAGATTTCTAATAGGAAAATTAAGTCCATTCTTGAAATAGTTGTGAACCCCAATAGAAAGGATTAGAGTCTTCATTTGGGTGATGCATTATGGGCTTATAGAACTGCATTCAAGATACCTATTGGCATGTCTCCATTTAGGCTTCATTTTTGTAAAGCTTGTCATCTTCTAGTTGAATTAGATCATAAAGCATTCTGGGCAATTAAGCAATGTAATTTGGATATTCAAGATGCTCTCATTCATCATAAATTGCAAATCCAAGAATTGGAAGAACTTTGGAATGATGCTTATGAGAATTCTTTAATCTACAAAGAGAAGACTAAACTTTATCATAATAAGATGATCTCTAGGAAGAGTTTCAATATAGGAGATAAGGTTTTACTTTAGCATTCTTGCCTTAGGCTCTTTCCAGATAAGATTGTATCTAGATGGCTTGGACCCCTTTTTAGTCACTCAACTCTTTTCTAAGGGCTCAATTAAAATTCAAAGTATTGATACCAAAAAGCTTCTCAACGTTTGAAAGCATTCTATGAAGGCTTTTTAGTTGATACATTTGATGCAATTTCCTTTGAGAAACCAACTTATACTTGATAAAGATGGAGTGACCACGTCGAGCCAACGACATTAAACACAAGTGCTTCTTAGGAGGCAACCCAAAGGAGTTTCTCTTATCATTCATTTATTTTATATATGGTTGATTCTTTTTACATCTTTTATTTCTAGACTAGATTTATTTTATGCACTTTTTCTTTCTGTTGTTTTATTTGAACTTCCTCTTTTTTCTTTTGGCTATGTACTTAATACTCTAACTATGTTTCTTGTTATCTTGATGCTTTCCATGGAATACTAATGCAACTTCTAGAGGATTTCTTTTACTTGGCAATCTTGGAGTATGTTTGATTTGGGAAGTATTTGCTTTTCCTTTCTCCTTTATCTTTTTCATTCTTTTTGGTTATGCTTTCTCATCTTATTTCTTGTCCATTGAGAACAATGCATGGTTTAAGTATGGGGGAGGGATTTCAAAACTTTTCCAAATATTTTTTCTAGTCTTTTAAAGTAATTTTGAGCAAAATTTTGAGTTTTTGAAGAAGATTTGGTGGAGTTAATTTCTTTTCTTTTGACTTTGAAAAATGTTTTGATATTTATTTAATCAATTAGATTTTTGTTAAACTTTCATATTAGATTAGAAATAACTATGTCTTGCGAATTTAATTTAACCTTGTTGATTTCTTTTTAGATATATGAAGTTTTTGACTTTGTGGAATTCAGGTAATTGATGTGATGAGTATAAGTTTAGTTTATGTGCTAATTCTTGTGAAAATTGTCTAAACTAGTACTAGTCATATGGATATATTATCATGTTCATAGGATGGAATTCTTATGATTGATGTGGTTAGACTAAGATCCTTCTAAATAGATGGGAAGAGATCCTATCGAGGGTTGATTTGAGATCACAATGCATAAATTGAACTTTGATATTCGAAGCGCGGTTTTCAAAATGTGTATTGTTATGTATGATCATACAAGATGGTCATGATGGAAAGCTCAAAACGGCTGATGTGTTTGATATGGTCAAACATTGTTGATGAGAAATAATTTTTTTTTTCAAAAAGATTAAAAGTGATATAAATCTCCCATGTATTATCCAGTGTGTTGAGAATATAACACGTTGATATTTCATATCTATTTTAGGGTAACTATTCATGCATCATGAAAATGTTTTTATTTGAAAAATTCTCACGATGCATACATGAGACTTACTGAGATTATATTTTAGATCTCTTAATTCATGTTTTATAGGGAGTTATGCTTAGAGATAACTTGAAGAAGTTTGTGGTTGGTGATTTTGATTTTGATGTACCAGATATTATCTTTCTTTTCTTTTTTGGATTATGTTTGGAGACTATGCAATTGGAGTATTATTGAGAGATTGCTTTGTATTTGGGATTTAATGTTTTATTAGGAGCTTTGTAAGGATTAATTTAGTTTTCCTTTTAAGTTCTAGTTAATTTCTTTATTTAATTTTGTTGTAAAGACCCCTTATGCCATTTAGACGGGGCGATATCTATAATCATTTGGGCCCTATGGTTGTGGGGTATTATACAAGGTTTTTTGGGCAATCAAGCTTTTCAATTGTGATCTGATTCTACAGGAACAAAGAGGTTACTCCAATTGAATGGCTTGAGAAATGGAGAGATAATGCCTATGAGAACTCTAGAATTTACAAAGAAAAGATGAAACGATGGCATGATCAACATACTCACTTGACTGGGAGCTTAAGGAGGGTGATCAAATGTTAATATTCAATTCAAAGTTGAGATTATTTCCTGAGAAGTTGAGGTCTCGATGGTTAGGTCCATTCTTGGTAACCAAAGCGTTTCCTTATGGAGTAGTTGAGGTATCTTATTCAGACAAAGAGACATTTAAGGTGAATTGTAATTGGTTGAAAATTACTATGGAGAAAGCCTTGAGACTTAGAGCGAGTGAATTGCATTCTTCATGATTTGCAGAACTACTCCGTTTGATTTTATTTCTTTTCATTAGATTTTCTTTTCTTTTCTTTAGTGTGTTTTGCTTTATTTTATTATTTTCATTGGTATTTTTATCTTTTGTTTTGTAGGGTTATTACTTACATTTTTTATGAATGCTTCCTTCTCTAATTTAAACAATAACTTCTTTAATTGAGCTTCACTACACTTGGGGAGTATTGTTGATCTTTTGTAGCACCCCTAATTTTTTAGTTGTGATAAGCCCTATATTATTGGATGTCGCCTCATCTGTTCTCTCAGATAAAGAGTCTTTATAACAAGTCAAATTCTGAAAATCAAAATTTTCTCGAATTGCACTCATAGAAGATCATGCTTACATTGCATGACACACTGCCCAATTAGGTCCAAAATAAATTCACACTACATCATCATGAGATCTTCAAACAATGCCCTAACACTCCATCGCCTATCTACATGCTTTTGTTGCACCACTCTGATTGCTATACATATCTTTAGAAACTAAAACATATGAACAGAGAGAAACGTGTGATTGGAAATATTCAGTGAATCCCATATGCACTAGTAATTTTTCATTGAAAACAACTCTTAAGAAAATCAAGGTTTTGTAAGCAATGCTATAACTCTTATAAATCCATTTTTTTTTTTTTTGCATTCAAAACACATTTTAAATTGATGCCCCATAATTGAAAAAAAGCAAACACTTCTCTCAAAAGAAGGTTGACTTGCATGCAAAGTTTGAGAAGATCCCCTTCTGCTAATATGCTACACCATGCCAAGTACAACCCTAGCACATAGCCATAATCAGCTGACTTGGTAGAAATGTCATCACACTCTATCTGATGTATGTATCCAGTTATTTAGTTTGCAGTAGCACGGGCTCCCCCACTCCCGTACTCCCTTTATGCGAGGTTTGACAAGGATTGATCGCTGAGTATCCCACCCAACATCAACCAGTGACATACGCATGAGTTGCTTATGCATTAGGATAGTGTTAACTGGGAAATTGTCTAATTTCCAATGTCCTGTAAAAAATATATAAACATAAAAATGTTTTTATCCAATTAGTAAAATGTTCGTAAAATAAAAAATAAAAAATGTAAAAAGATCGTGAAGCAAAAAAATTGTAAAATATAAAAATTTTTGGATCCAATTAGTAAAAGCCCAAGTAAAAAAAATGTAAAATGTAAAACTTTAGGACCCAGTAAAATATAATTGGAGCATATGCATTGGTTAGAATGAATACATAAATATTATCTCATGCTCATTACTTATTTTCCCTTTGGTTAGTGATAGTAGGTACAATTCAAATAATCTATCGGCTTCAACATCTCTTGATCAATGGATTTTTTTTTTTTTATAAAAAGAATAACCTATTCTTCTGTGTCTCATATGGGTCTATAATTATAAGAATTGGTTCTATAATGCATGATTCAACGGAACTCTTTCAAAAAAAAAAATGTAAAATGTAAATTTTTGTTTATCCAATTAGCAAAAGAGATTTAGGACCCAAATGAGTTTCATAATTATAAGAATTTCTTCTATGATTGATACATGTCTTGATAGAGATCTTTTAAAAAATGTAAAATGTAAAAATTTCTTGACTGAATTAGTAAAAGAAATTTAGGATTCAATTACTAAAAGAGCAAGTTAAAAAAAATGTAAAATGTAAAAATTTAGGACCCAATTAGATTGGGCCTCAAGGAAAGTAGGACCGATTGGATTTCATGATTATATGAATTGGTTCTAAAACTGGCACAAAACCCACTGGAGTTCTTTAAAAAGAATGGTAAAGTATAACATTTTTGACCTAATTAATAAAAGAAATTTAGGACCCAATTAGTAAAAGCCCCACTTAAAAAAACATAAAATGTAAAAATTAAGGACCAATCACACCGAGTTCAAAGAAATTTCATAACTAAAAAAAACCTAAAAATTACTAATTGGGTCCTAACTTACAGTATTTCATATTTTCCACCGACTGCATCGCTAAATAATACAAGGCAACTTCTATACTTTATTTCTGTGATTTCCTTGAAGATTTCTTGACTATTATTCATAACATCATTCTTCCGTATTCAAAGATTTGTCTCTCATTATTCTCATAACTTTTACGATAATGCGCATAGGAATTGGAAAGTGAATCAACGTGTGTTGCCACGTATAATTCTGGAAGCACAAAACAAGTAAAACAAGGACCTCCTTTAGGGAGGGGTATTACATTTTTTCTCCCTCTTTTTCTTTCTAGTTCCATTAGATATGCTTGTTTTATAATTGTGACCTATAAGGACATTGTTCCATTTAAGTATAGAGAATAGGTCTAAACTTTACTCTTTGCAAGTATTTATGTATTATTTGGTGTTTTCATTGAAATATTTTCTTTGGGGTATTCTCTTTTGAAAAATTTTGAACAAAATTTAGACTTATCACAAAAAATTCTTTGTATGTATGTTGATAATTGCTAGTTTGGTGGAGCTATTATGATTCTTTTTGCTTTTTAATTTAATCTAAGACTTCTTTGGTTGAGTTAATATTATGTAAAATTGTATATTAAAAGTGATATAAGCTAAGTCTTGAGAATTTATATTAACCTTGTTTATACCTTTGTAAACATTGTGAAACTAAATCTTTTGGGAATTGATGAGAAAGTCGTAATGAAGTATAAGTAGGAAATTGTGATAAATTATATGATCTTCCAACTAAACCTTACTTTTTTGAGTTCCAGTAAACGGGGATTGAGGTAAGAAAAAAAAAAAAAAGAGAGAAAATGATGAGGGTAATATAAAAGCTCAATATCATTATTCACATATCTTTATTAATCAATTGCATTACTTTGCAAAAGTAAGAAGCTGAAACGGTGAGATGGAGTGTTAAACGCATTCACTTGAGGCTAAAGAGGGACCATTCTTGTTTATTACTTATGATTGTAGTAGCATGGAAGCCATAGAATTTAAATTGGCTATCTAATCTTAAATTATATGAATCATATTGTTCATATTCTCGACCTAGGGAATATAGTGAATCATATTGAACTGGTATAAACTTATTTAACTTAACTTTGATGACTTTGGATGTGTCTAACTTAATATGTGAATTTACATAATTCTAATTTGATAGAATTAGTGTTGGATTAAATTATTAAGCTTAAGAAATCATAATATATATCTCTACCATATTCACTATATTTGCATACACGCTGAATTATTCTTGTTGTTAAGCCTCGCTATCATTTCAAATTTTCATAGCATTTTGCTTGTAGTGGGTAGTGTTGATTTGCTTGAAGACAAGCCAAAACTTAAGTGTGGGGGAGTAATGAATGCTTAGAATGTACATATTTTCACATTATGTCATTATTGTGAAGAATTCTTGGATAGATAACCTCTCATCCCTCTTTTTTCACCTTATTTTATGTAGAATACTTGGAGCGAAAATTCATGAAGAAAATGAGGTGAAAATGTACAAAAGGATCTACAAAAAGAAGAGAAGAGGAGGCGTCTAAGCCATGAGAGTTAGGGACATTCAGTTTTACAGTTTAAGAGCCTCAAACTTGTGGGAGTTAGTGGCACCATTTCTATCAACCTACCTAGCACTATTTAAATTTAGATAATTCAAGGATTCAAACTTTAGAGAGTTAGCACGACCGTTTTGCTCAACATAACTGGTGCCGCTCGTAGCATGGATTTAGAAAAGAAGCATAAATGGTGTCAGATAAACCAACATGAGCGGTGCCACTTAACATCATGGAATGCCCCTATTCACTAGAAAACTATAAATATCGAGTTTTTTAGTCTAGAGAAAGGGTGCTAAACATCAAATAATGGCTATAGAGCTTGGAGAAGCAAGGAAAACCTAAAGAGAAGAAGATCACGGTGGTTTAGGAGAGGATGAAGTGGATTGCCTATGGAATCTATCGAGAAAGAAAAGAAGTCTTGTGTATGAGTATTTCTCTTACTTTTATTTGTATTTTTCATTGGGCAATTGTTGAAATTCATTGAATTTGAATTGTAATTAAATGTTGTACCCTAATTAAACCATGGATTTGATTATTTATCTTAAATATGTTGATTTCTATTTTGGGTATACAATTGCTTTAGTTTGATTGTGTTGAATTGAGTGATTAGACTTAGTTGATTTTGTCAATTGATTTGTTCTATCTCAATGAATTTGAGAGATTGTGTTATGATTTAGAATACTAATTTACTTGATTTGATGTTTGTCTTCTTTAATTGACTCGAGAGAGGAAATTGGAAATTTAGGCTTGGCAATTGAAGGGTTAATGAAATTACATAGAGATAGGAGTTTTGTGACTTTTGAATGCTCTTGGGCTATTAACTTTATCATTATTCTCTCTTGGGTTGAGCTGATTAGGTAGAAATATCAATCAATCAATTTTATAACTCAAGAGAGAATGAGATATAACTTTATATATCTCTTCAATGCCTAGATTAGGAGTTAATTGATGTGGGAGGTATTCTTTCCCTGGTATAAATCTGGGGAATTCTCTTATTTGCATGGGTTTATTCTTTTATCCTGCTCATTATTTTATGACTTACCTTGTGTGATTTTATTGTATTCCCAATGATGATCTAGTGTAGCTTAGTTTAGTATTTTTATTTTTTTTATCCTTTTGTTTTGTTTGGCCAAACAATGAAATAACATTAAAGTAGGAGTATTTGCCACATTTCTCGTGGATTCAATACTTGCTATTAGAATTCTATTCTAAATGATAATTGTACTTGCCTAAAGTGTGTGTGTGTGTGTGTGTGTGTGTGTGTAAGTGAATAATTGTGGCATTTTAATTAAAATTTGAACATTCATACCATCAAATACATATCTCCATCAAAACCATATCATTTTCTAAACAAAATCACAAGGAAACACAACATCTTTGAAGGTCACAGAAGTCTTGCCAGAATACCCTATTCTTTCAGCTAGTATGTTTTACAAGGGGGGGGGGAGAGTTCTTTTTACTCACTTTCTTGGAGACTTGATTAGAGCACAATGAAAACAGTAGGGGAGAGCTTTTATCTTCAAGTCTTTAGTTTCTTGAAGAGAAAAATCAAAAGGAAAAATGAGAGGGTTTCGGTCACAAGGAAGGAAGAGGGAGAATGGAGCTTTGATATTACCTTTTTGAAGACTCTTGCTAAAGCTTTCAAAACTAGTGAGGGAAGCTTCCTTTGAAACCCAAATAAGCTAAAGTTCTTGAGTATTTGAAGATGAAAGATCAAGGCGAAGGGAAGATGATGTTCTCGGCTAAAAATGGGGATGAGGAGCAAATGTTTTCTTCTTGTGAAGGGTTGCCAGTTGTTTAGTGAGAAGGGAAAGCAAATGCTTTCTAAAGAGAGAAGTGTAGTCGAATGGTGCAGGAACGCTGGGAGATGTTGGGGTTTTGTTTGGGGCTTGTTTTGATCAAGGGTTGATATTAATTCATTTGAATATTGGAAAGAATGAAGGGCTTGGATTGAAAGGAATTCAGTGGCCAAGACTAAAAACATCTAATAGCCAGTGGTGGCACGTAAACGGTTAGCATAGTTATTTCACTTACTTTTAGGACTCCAAGATCAAGTCAAAATCAATTTGGTCTAGTCAAAATTAATTTCAAGTTTGGGATGGTCTTAGTCAAAATTGTTTAAAAAGGTTAAGTCAACATGATTTTGGGTCAAGGTCAAAATTAACTATGGCCTAATTAAAATAATTGTAGCTTAGTTAAAATTAGTGGGCCTTGGGTTGACCAAAACTCCCAATAGGTCAAAAGTCAAAATTACTCAAGAATAAATACTAGAATAATTGTAAAAATTATTTTTAGTCTAGTGTAGACCTTAAAACATTTGAAAATCATTTTTATCATAAAAGTAATTGAGATAATACTTCTTCATAAACAATATTTCAATTTAATCACAAAGAATCAGGTACCACACATATTAGTAATATTTTCACATATTATCCACATTAATCCACATGTGCACCCAACGTCCATAGAATAATTAACTATGCACACCACAAGAACATATTTCTATAAATATGATATGCCTAAGAATTTAATGCTCAATTCTTAATTTCAAAGTGTAACTAGACAAGGTATTGGTGATCTATTATGTAGTTGAATATTTTTCTTTATGTATAAATACGAAAAAATGCATGTATTTCTTATTGCAAAGAAAAGAGTTCAAGTTGAAATGTCAATCAATAATTTAGATTTTATAAAATAAGAAAACAAAATAAATAACATGTCCTTTATTTACATAAGACGTCATTGTATCATTCTCAAGATTTTATAATATAATAGAAATATATCACAAATAGTATTGAAATATGAAACAAAAATTTTCCAAGTAGCAATAAAGAAAAAAAAAAAATCTAAGGATAAAACATATTGATGTTATGATTCTTAGTCCATCAATTATGGAATCGACCAATGTTAATTCAAAGATAAATTCTCCCTTTATAAGAGTAGACATTATCAAATATAAGTCAAATTTACCATAATACCCTATAATAAGATAAATTAGAGAAACCCTCTATACCGGTGGGCATTGTATAATTTCTCAAATTTTATTTCATTATTGTATTTTAATTAATCTCATTATAATAATAATATTTTTGTATGGTCGAGTTATTATTATGAATTAGTTACATCATTCAATATGTCATCATTCAATTACTTAACTTTATGTGATTGAAATTTTATTTTGTGTTATATATCAAATACTTGATATATATGTTATGACTACTTCGAAGCACATGATATAAAAATTCATTATAATGATATTCAAGAAAGTTTAACTAAATAGTCAGTTTGACTTAATGTTAAAAAAATTAATGTGTATATGCACTTTGTAAAAGACCGCAATATTTATTTTGATAATTAATCACTAAACTTTATTGATTGAAAATCCTGAACACAAATTATTATTCAACCAACTAATCTTATGTAATTGAATTTTATTGTGATATATCAAATGATTAAAATGTTGTGGTTTACTATTAAGTACATGACTTATTATTAAATACTACCTTATAATGCAAACTAATCTTTATGTTAACAAAATATTATATAAAACAAATGAGGTGTATAATGAATATATATTTATCATATTAACCACTAAACATTAGGTGATTAAAAATCCGTAGTGTGTTAGAGTACTTATGATGTTGTGGCTAATTCTAAATACTTAACATAATAATATTTTTAGAAAAAATACTGCTTAAAAAATGTTGATAAATATATATAATCAATAAATACGGCTTTAAATTCATTTATTTCTTCATAGCTATCATTATATAAACACTAAGAATTTTATGTGATTAAAATATTTATACATCAAAAAGATAAGATGGTGTGACTAATTCTAAAAATATAACATAATAAACAACAAATTCTTTTAATGAAATCATTAATTTTAACTAAAATAATTAATTTATTATCTAAATGTTGACTAATTTCAAATTGTATAGAAACATGAAGTATAATATTCAACTTTATGAGCAGAACTTCTGGTATAAACATAATTAAAAAAAAAATAACAAATAGTTCAATAGATTATATAAAATAAATCAATGTTTCAAATACAAATAAACTTTATAGAGGTATCATCCTAAATATAGTCAATTAATCCATATGTTAACTAAAATGCACATGATAAAGAAGTAAAGCATAAAACATCTCTAATAAAATCAATCTTCATTATATTGATTAAATCAAAGGATGGACATATATAAATAAAAAAGCCCAAAATGCCCTCTTTAATAAATAGGCTAATTTTGATAATTAATCAAAATATTATCAGAATACAATGATAAAATCTAATATATTGGCCTAGAAATAAAGTCCAAAATATAGGTATAGGTGAAATAGAGCAATAAAGATATAATTTACATAACAATATGGGCTTAATGAAGGTAGAAAATATAGCTCAAAATTGGGTCATAGCCCAGATAATAAAACTGCAATATAATAACTTGTTTGGTTATGATTCAAAGAGTCATCATTATGATAGACCCATTTGAGCGTTTTGATCCAACCCAAATAAAGCAGCTTTATTGGCCTGGTTCTTAGTTTTACTTTAGAAAATAATAATAAAAGGAAATTAGAGTTTTTGTTCAAAATAGGTTGATTTTGAAACTCACCATCAAAATAGGGTCTAGTTTTAGATAGTAAGCCTAGAGGGATTCGGGGCCGCACAATTTCAGTATGTAAATTGCATGATGATTTCATGGCCAAGATCTACTAACAACAAATCCTGCGGTTGAGGAGAAGCCACGGTGCATCAAATAAGAATAGGACAAACGACGTCGTTTTGCCCTATCTTTGGCTTTGGCTCTACATTAATTGAAGCTAAGCTGCTTCTGTTCCTTACGATTCGACGTTGATGTGATAAAATTTGCAGAGTTTTTTCCTGGTTGTCGAGGGACCATTTATTCACACCATTGCTAACTCGAAAAACACCACCTCTGTTAACCAAACAACCACCGCTCTTCACCTCTTTTACCACCGAAATTCCAACCATGAGTTTCCAGAAGAAAGAAAAAATTTGGAACCGCTAAAGAATTGGAAGCGTCGAAGGATTTCTTGGAGTTGATTTGGAAATATCTTTCCAGAAGAAACGAAAAGCCCCAACTTTTCTTTGGGTAAAAAATCGTGGCTGGTTACCTCCTTGACCACCGTCAATCGCAACCCTTTTTTGGTAAAAAAACCACCGTTGTTCACCTCCATTACCTCCTTCTAAACTACCCTCCATTCTAGAAGAAAAGAAAAATATTTATGGATTGAACAGTTGGAAGTCGTGAAGAAATACCTGTGTATCCAAGTTATAAAGACTCGGTGAGTTTTTTTGTAAATTCTTGTTACGTAAAGTACTCTGGCACTCAATTCTAAAATGCAGATGTTTGGCATTAGCATTGCTACAACTTTAGTTTTATATAAATTTTTATGCAGCAAAAATTGGATAAGCAATTGAATGAAAAGCTATTTTTAAATGGTTAAAAAGCTGTTTCTTTTTCACCCTCCATCATTTTTGGTACGGATTCAAGGAAATTCCAGTACCATCACAAACCCAAGCCTGTGGTAACAAATGTTTTGAATACAAGTTTTTGATTTTTGAAGAATCGGTAAACCCCATCAAATGCATGATTCTTTTTCGTCTGATTCCGTTTCGAATTTTGTTTTCTAGTGGGTTCTTTGAAATTAACAGTAGCTGGTTTTACATATCAAAATGTTGAATTAGTTTTCATGTTTGTTTTTTTTATATGTTTGATTTTTACATGTCTGCGGAACTGATGCTTTCCGATGGTTGAAAGTTAAAATCTTGAAATCTTGAAATGGGCTGTCTTTGTTTTCTTTGTTTCTCATCATTTGAATCCCCTTTTATGAGAAAAATTCCATCTTGCTAAAAGTTACAATGTTTGCACTCTGCATTTTGATAAGATTTAATTTAATTGCACTTTAACATAAAGAGTGAAAAGGGGTAGGGATTTAGTTTGTGAGCTATAAGAAGCATAAAACAACCATTCCTGTGAATGAAAAATTAAAAGGTTGTGTTTTTTTTTTTAGCAAAATCAAGTGGCTAGAGTTTTATTCATTTGCATACGGCATCTTGCTGCAATAGATAGAATTTTCGGTTCTCTTGACTTGGTTAAGTAATACTTTAGTTTCACAAGAAGATAAATTGTTGATTTTTTTCAATTGAATTGAAGAAATATATATGAAGGAATTTTATTTTTTTACTTGCTTAATTCTAACCCTTGTGCTATAGTGATGAACTACAATATTTTGTTCACAAGATATGCCTTAATGCTATATTTGTGGTGGAACTTTCATGTCTGTTTTTGGGAGAAACAAATTCCCATTGACTTCAGTAAACCTTTTTACTTTTTTTATTTTGTTTTATTTATTTTATTTTTTGGTAAAGACATTGTAAACTTACTTGTTGCATGCTCCTATCTTAGCTCCTATCTTATTTAACTTGAAAATTTCTCTAGACATTTTTAGGTTTGAAGATTTCAACTAAAACATTATTAGATACTCTTTTCTTGTTTAAGTCTTTTGGTCTCCTTTGCTACCATTAAGATAGTCTTGTGTTTTTAGCTTTTCTTTTCTTTGATCTCCTTGAAGCCCTTATAAAATTTAGTGTGGCTGCAATAGAAGTTTGTGAACAAAATAATTGCCTTTGAAGGTAGGCTTTTAGCATTTTCCCTTGTTTCCCTTTTCAAATCCTTTATGGAGGCATATAATCTCTTTTGTTGAATTTCGGAAGTCATTTGCAATTTGCATTCTTCATTTGCATAGGATAAATTAAGAATTTATTTGTGTAGATAAACCAAGATTACCTTCCCATGGTCATTTTTAGTGAATTCCAGATCAAAAGCCAAAGGCTCTAATTTCCTCTTGTTTTCTTGATTCTTTATCATTGTGAACCACTTCTTCCATCTAGAAAGCATATTATAATTTTTAGATGCCTTTTGTTGTCTTTCTTTCCTTTCCTCCCTTCCTGTTTCATTTATTTACTAGTGTTATAATTTCTATTCTATATATGTCTCTATATAGAGGCCTGACCATACGTTGGTAATATGACCTAAAGGCATCTGAAATGGTACTACTTAAGAAATGGCCATGGTCATCAAATGCGAGCTGTTATATGGAGTAGCTAGTTGGTGACATAATAGTTCTTAGTTCACATTAGTGCAATGATGAAGCAAAATGGTAATTTAGGGGTCTTCCAATAGGGTTTTGGGTTTACTTGACATACGATTTTATAAATTGTCATCATCTAAGAGTTTACTTGACATTAAATTTTATAAATTGTTTGTTGGTCTACTTGGTGGTCACTCAAGTTATCATTTCCAACTATCAATTTGGTCTTTTTTTTTTTTTTTTAATTTGAGTTTCCACTTGGATTCTGTTTCAAATTATTACTGCCAATGAGCCTGGGTGGTGGTCTTTTTGTGTATTCTTTAATCAATAATTATTATGTGCATTTTTTAAATTTATATTTTGCTTCCATTAGTCTTGGATTTTAGATGAAAATTTTAATTATTTTGGTGGTCACAAAGTGCATGAGTATGTCACAGGAATACATAAACATATAGCGAGAGCATATTCATACTTTTATTTAGATAGCTACATGGCAGAATAGGCATATTATCATGCGATATACAAATACATGAACACAATTCAAAAATATAATAAACATATAGCGAGATCATATTAACATTTTCATCAGACACATTAACATGCATTTTTTAAAACTTTGTTATTACAGCAAAAGGTAATATGCACAATTAGTAAACTTGTCATGAAATACAGTAATCGAAAACTTGATGCAGTGACTATAACCTAATAATCAATCAAGAAACTCATATTTGATCAAAGAAAACTATCATTTCATAATCAAGCCATTCACATTATATTATGTCACTTCTGCCTACAGTACAACTTAAAATATTGCTACAGACACACTCAATCTATTGATAATGACAATTGAATCTTTTCCAAAGAGAATTAAGTAAATTCAAGGGCTGTCAGGCCGTTGGTCCAACCTAGCTCTCAAAGTGAAATGGGTAGTTTTACTTAATTGAACACCTTCCTGGGACCTTTCTTCATTTCCTTCTCCATTTTACGTCTATAATAAGTATCAAGATTATAATAACTAAAAGAAAGAACAAAGTGGAAAAAGAATGCAATTAACAACATGGACTAAAAACATTCATAGGTACCTCTGCTTTTAATTTGTCCCAGTAGATGCAAAATAGGATTCTAAAAATGCTATAATGTATTGCAGAGTAAGCAATGTGTAGAATCATTTGCAATTATTTTTCTATTTCAATACAGCTAAAAAAAAGGTTTTAGAAGAATAAACAGGAATGGTAAAAGCCTACTTTCTAGAAGGGAATGTAGTTGTGTTATGACCCTCCATGAATTTGAAATGGGCATAATTTTTGGGAAAGCAAGTTAAATATTTGGCTTGTTTGGAAAAAAGAAAGAAAGGGGGGGGGGGGAAGGGGAGGAAAAGAAAAGGGCCAACTTTATGGCAATGATGCAATAAGAAACATATAGCGAGAAATTAATATATGCTAATATTACACTTCCTCTTTAAATATTTTCTTTTCTTCCAATTGGGCAGACTCTCCAAATTCACCTGTAAAATTCTTAGGTATACCGGCACGATAGCTAACATCCCATTTCAATTTCTTTTCTTTTACGTACATTGATTTAAATTTTTTTTTTTTTTGTTGAAATTCACCTGGACAGGTTAATGTAAATCATTACTGCATGCCGTCATATAGGGTGTTGATGAGAGCTGTTGCAAATGAAGAGCATGAACGCTTATGGCACAACTTGAAGTTGCTTGTCTAGGTTTGCCAACAACTGAGGACCTTCCTTGGCCTATCCCTGCTTCATAGATTTTTGCCGCCCTCTACTTCTACCAAACTAATCTATTTGATTGTGTTGGATGTTGCTGTGCGATGTATGTTGGATATTGATTGAGGACGAAGACATTATGTTTATTTGAGGATTTGTAGATTGTTGTTGACAGGTAATTTGTATTTATGTTCAGAAATCTATGACTAGTATAATGACTTATAATTGTTTGTGTTGTTATTGGTTATTTGATGGATATTGAGTAAGGATGAATGGTTGTTAGTTGTGGAGGATTTGTTGTTTGTATTATTGTTAATATATGGGAAAAATTGTGATGGATTATTGCTAAACTATATTTATGTCTCTTTATATAGTGTTAATTGAACTTGTATTGTCAGTTCTTGTGTTTGTGTATAGTATTAATGTGGTTATGTATGGTATTAAGGTGTTTGTGTGGCATGTTTTTGTAGCAACTAGTGGTGCGTATTTGTGTTAGGTATTCATGTGTTTTTGTTACTTATTCATATAGTGCCTAGTGTAGGTTGACCATATGCTTGGGAATAGTGTTAATGTGGTTATATAAGGTGTTCATGTATTTGTCTCAAGTATTCAAATATTTGTGTGGCTTGTTCATATAGTGACTAGTGCAGGTTGACCATATGCTTGGGGATTGTGTTTATGTGGTTGTGTGATGTGTTCATGTATTTGTGTCAAGTGTTTAAGTGTTTGTTGGAAAGTTTATGTAGTACGGTTGACCATATGCTTGTGGACTGTGTTCATGTAGTTGTGTAATATGTTTATGTATTTGTGTCCAGTGTTCATTTGTTTGTGTGGCTTGTTCATATAGTGACTACTACAGGATAACTATATGTTTGAGGATTGTATTCATGTATTTATTTAAGATGTTCATATATTTGTGTTAGGTATTCATGTGTTTGTGTGGCGTGTTAATATAGTGACTAGTGTAGGTTAACCATATGCTTGGAGATTGTGTTAATGTTATATATTTATGTTAGGTATTCATGTATTTGTGTGGAATGTTCATACTCTAACTAGTGCAGCTTAACTATATACTTGGGGATTGTGTTGATGTGGTTGTATAACGCGTTCATCTATTTGTGTCTAGTGTTTGTGTATTTGTGTTACTTGTTCATGTAGGTTTTTTTTTTTTGTAGGCTGTTACTAAAAATATATTTTTATTTTTATAGATCTTAATACTGTTAGGATTGTGTCCTAGAAGCAATCATTTATACAATGTATTTTACACGATCTTTCATTTACTTTATTTTATATGTTTATGTATATGAAACTGTTAGATAAAATCTCAAGTACAACACTGTGTTAAGAAAATCACGATAGAGATCGTAATGTGAGGTTCCTACTACATTAGAATGTATTTATTTTTAAATTATCCCTAGTCATAATATTAATGAGATAAGACATCATTAATACGTTAAGATTAACACGCGTTATACTTCTTAATTTGATCAAGTGGTAGTTCTCACATCCGTGAGTATTGTCATACTCAAAGTTAACACGTGGATACCTGTTACTTGAATAAGTACATTGGATGACCTAACTATGAGATAATTACATAGATAATTATTTAGTGTCAGTGATAGAATATCATTATAGCAAATGTGCAACTATCATTAGACTTGAGAATTTCAAGGTACTTTGTTTGTTAAGCGTTGCATTTGGATTCCAATCTCTAGAGTCCTTACAAGACCGCATATGAGATGGACATTGGGTACAATATGAAGTAAACGAAAGTAGTTAAGAGGGTTAATAAAAGATTCACCACTTCTAATAGTAGGAGCGAATATCTTAAGGCCACTTGTAGGAATCATTACTTAAGAAGTCATTGGCCAATGCGATTATGTATTGAAAATAGTTCCAATTGATATACATGATGAGTAATGGATTCTGGGAACAAGTACTAAAATATTCAGGTTAGAATTAATTAATATTTTGGAGGGAGTTAACACTAATTGCATACTCTAAATTGAATGAAATATTATATGGTGAAATGAGTTTATTGTACTGACGTTTCGCTATTGAAAGGTTCATGTCAATCCACTTGACTTTCTGAACTTTTGGGGTGGTCATGATGTGTTGCTAGATACTACTCGTGATCTACTGAATATAGATTTATTAATTAGAGAATTAATAAATTTAATCCTAATTAGAATTAAAAAATTAATTCTAATTATAAATGAATTATTAATTCTATTATGATAGAATTAATTCATATTAGCTACCAATTGACTAGAAAAACTTAATGGGTTATACACAATAAATGATAAAGTACTCGAGATGTTATTAGATAATATTACGAGGTTAATTATAAAAAGAAGAAGTTGTAGTAGTCAAATTATAATTAATTATAATTCATGAGCCATGTTATAATTAGAAGAATTTTAATTCTAATTACAACATACAGGATTCTAATTCTTGTAGAATTTGGTTTCCTATTCACAAGTATATATATGTAGATATATATGTTGCACACGATTGGGAAGAAAAAAACCGTGAGAACCAAAATTGGAAATAGAGAATTAATTTTCTTTTGTTCTTCTTCTTTTAATCAACCCAAGCTCCCTTTCAAATTTTGCTAGCACAAAATTCAATTGTTCTTGAGTGCTCCTTGTGTAGATCAAGATTAGATAAATTCATATCCTTGAAATTTGGTGGCATGTTGGATTGACTTTTAAAGGGGATTCGCGCAGATTTTTTTTTTTTTTTTTTTTTTAAAGCTACGTTTTTAAGGTAATCAAAATTTCTTCCATTCTCTTGAACCATTTAATTACATACGAGCTATCCTTTGCGTAGATTTTGTTTTATTTTTTCGTTGCATGTAAATTGGTTTGCATAATCAAAATCCAACAAATACGTGAGGATTAACATCAGCGATGAGCTCCAAAATTTGTTATCCTTGCGCTATGATTTGCTTTTCTTATTGTGTGTGTTTTCTAGTTTCTAATTTGTAGTTTTGTTGGCACTATAGCTTTCAGGTCTTTTGGAACTTTGGACCTATTCATTTTATTGACCCTGCAGTACAGTTTTCTAGATTATATCACTTGTTTATGTGTTTGTGCACCTTGTTCATATAGTAACATTTTCATATAATAGTGTTCATGTGGTTGTCTATGGTATTCATGTATTTGTGTCGTGTGTTCATCTAGTTGTATGGCCTATTCATGTAGTAACTAGTCTATGTTATAGTAGTCCGATCTGCTTAGGGCTTATGTTCATGTGATTGTGTATATAATTCATGTATTTGTGTCAGATATTCATGTGTTTGTGCTGCTTGTTCATATACTAACTTGTTCATGTGATAGGAGCCCATATACCCTAGGACCATGTTCATGTGGTTGTCTTGTGTTCCATGTATTTTTGTTGCGTGTTCATGTGATTGTGTATAGTGTTCATGTCCGATGTCTAGAGCAAAATGATTTTTTTTAGCCAAAATTTTTGAAACTATGATAAGCCAATAGACAAGTAAAGTGGTTCAACACTCCAATGCCAAAACCGTTTATCATTTTGCAAGCTTGATCAACCAAATCCCAGAATGATCCTTTTTTTTTTTTTTTTTTTTTTTTTTGCACATTCAAATGGAACAACCTTGGTCCTAGTTAGAAATTCTAGTTTGTTGTCTGGTATATATTGCTGCCGCTTTGTTGATATTATTTATCTTCTTTATGTAGTATGTTACCCCGTTGTTGATGTTTTGATAATGTATGTCAATGTTGTTTCTCCTGTTTCACACAACAAGGAATTCTCATGCTATTTCACTCACTTTTTAAGAATTTTCATGCGTCATTATTAGGTCAAATGGAAGCAGGATTATTCTTAGAAGCAAAGAGGAACAACTATCTTCTATGTATATTAGTTTGAGATAGCAATACTGATCTTTCCAATCTCTCCATGGTCGATAGTAATATTAATTATATAATCAGATGCTAGTATAATATATAACCTAATTCACCCCTATTATCCAAAATCTGTTCCTTTGTAAAGAAAAATAGTCATATAATATCCTCATGATTCAGATTACATAAAGATATGAGCACAACGCAGTGCATAATCATATAAGCATAAGCCTCAAGCATATGATCTACTATTAACCTACATTAGTTACTATATGAACAGCTATACAAAGACATAAACACGCCACACAAATATATGAACACATTACACAACCAAATGAACACAGGCCCTTATCATATAGTTAATATAAACAACTACACAAATGTATGAATATACGATACAAATACATGAACATCATACATAATCATATGAACATAATGCCTAAGCACATGGTCAACTTGCACTAGTTACTATATGAACATGCCACATAAACATATGAACATGTGACATAAATACACAAACATTGTACACAATCACAGGAACATAAGCGCACTACAAAAAAGTGACTTTTGGTAACGCCAAAGAAAGTGTGGTGAAATTGGCCAAAACTGTGACAAATATGTTTTTGCCACGGAAATGTTACGATTTTCAAGGCATGGGTGTTAGGCCGTTACAAAAAGTTTGGCACAGTTGTGTAGCCATGGGGAATACCTTTTGCTACAGATTTACCACAGTTTTGGAGTCGTTGTAAATAAAGTGTGGTATTTGTTCATAGACTTTTGCCACAGTTTTTCGTAACAGTTATTAACTGTTGGCAAAAATTTCAATTTTTTTGGTCATAATTTGTTTAACATTTTAGAAATGTGGGGAATATTATTTGTTACAATTAAATTTTTGTTAAAAATTTGTTACGATTCTTTTCTAAATTGACATAACTGTAGGTAATACCCATTTGCTATGATTTTCTTGCTGTTGTAATTAATACTTTTTGTCACACTTTAAAGCTTTAGAAAAAATAGTAAACATTTTTGGACAAATTTTCATATTTTTTACATCCGCAGTGAATGAAAATTGAATTCAATATGATGATATTAACAATTTTTTTTTTCCTTCTACTTTAATAAGATCATCTACTATACATATAGAATTATGAAGACCTCTAATATTAACAATCAACTATCATCCATTGAATGAACATTCAAAATGCCATCTTCCATTAATAATAACTTAATATGCAAAAAAAAAAAAAAAAAAAAAAACTAAATAGAGTCAGATAAGTATCATGGATCTAATCCTTGATATTAGTTCAAAATAGTCCAAAACAAAACTATAATTCTAACCATAACATCCATCAAAAGTCATAAAAATTCATTGAGGACAAAAAACAATGTCATAATTAAATGAACCTTCAACCACTTTGATCTTCATTCCTCCTGTCATTAAGAAAAAAAAAAAAAAAGGACAAGATTACTTCTTAACAAAGCTAAAATTTGAACTTCTAAAGTCCCTACAAATCTGGTTTCAGAAATATGCAATCAACCTCTTTAACATAAAATTCGGAATCATGATCATTTTCAATCACAGAGTTCCTTGAAGTTAAAAATGACAAGGAACAAAAATGGTTGGCATACACTAGCGAACTCACTTTTGTAAATAACTTTGAAACTTCTAAGAATACCATCCCACAAGAGGATGAAAAAAAGGTCAAAAAATTCCTGAAAAGTCCAAAAGATTATATGTACTCGCTTCAATTCCTATTTAATTTATGTTGTTAGAAACACCATAATGCCTCATCTTTTAGATAAGAAATTGGAAGAAGAAACATGAAGAAAAATTTATAAAACAAAAACTACATAACATATCATTACCAGAAAAGCACAAAAGCCAGATATAATTCAGCTAACATGTTGCATTACATGTTGCAGAAAAGCCAGAAAAGCACAAAAGCCAGATATAAAACAAAAACTACATAACATGTTGCATTTTTTGTCTTTGAAATCCATATTTTGTTTAGCTATTTCTATGCATAAATGAGTAGCTTTCAAGAAATTGCCTTGACATGAAAAGAAAAAGAAAAAGGTGGAAATTTAATAAAAAACAAAAAAAAAAAACAACTCTATTCTTGATCTCAAGTTAGAACAAGGTCTGGCTTAAAATAGAAAATAGGAGAGGAGTTCAGTTATTAGGTATTACAAAAAACCTTTCATAACAAATGTTCAACTAAAAGGCACTTTACGATGCTAGCTTTCTCCCAAGCACAGCTCCTTAATACAAAAAATATCCAGCTGTTCATTTAGAGCCAGAGGCAATATGTTTCTATATGAAGTTCATTTTGAAATGAGTGACATTTTTTGCATTCTTACTGTGTCCTAGAATGCTCGAGTTTCACAGTCCAGAATGCAGCTCAAGATTCATGATCAAATTTCCTTAGAAAAGGATACTTCGGTTATGACACATTAAAATGAAACAAGAACTTAACCACAATCTAATTAAGAAAGAGTGGAACAAATAGTTAAGCTACCAGTACTTAAAAGTATAAAAACCACGGGGCAATGCCATCAACATATTAGTAAGATAAGAATAAATATATTGGTACCATCTTCATCCAATGTAAATTAATTGAAAAGATGGTGCTTATCCAGGGACAAGTTAAACCTAATGAATACTTTGAAGGCATAGTAGAGAAGGAAAATAGAGAGAAAGAGGGATAAGACTCAACACGCGAGGTAAAAAAACCAAGTCAATGTTACAACCACTCAACCTCAATTCTCCAATCTAATAATCTTCCCAACTCTAAATCACAATAAACCAATCCACCACAAATCCCAATCAAAACCAAACACCAAAAATTCAAACAAAGCTGAGAAGAAAAACAAAGAGAATAATGCAAATGAAATCTAAGTTAGCAAAAGTAAAAGTAACATCCCTCAAAAGACAACATTAATCAATTTTATTCCACATATAATCCTCAAAAAGAAGAGAAAAACAATTCATTCATATAAACATTTAATTTAGCATTCTTCTTATTCCAAAGAGCAAAGCTATGTGATACTCAAGGCAAGAAGAAAATATACCACCTCCTGTGTACTAATTTAGTCCAATCAATGTAGCCATATCAACCAAAATCTCCCACCAATTCATTCAATAGAGATTAGAACAACTTTCCTTAACTTAGAACGAAATACAAAAAGAAGTACACTTTCTCATATATATATATATATATATATATATATATATATATATCCTATTTTTCACAAGATCATGAAAACAAAACATGATATTAGCTCAATAATCTCATTGCCATGTTGCCAAAAACAAACACATAGCACTTTTAAAATTCAATTACACCTCATCCTTCTCAAAGAATTCATGCTAATCACAAATCTAGGCTCCTTTACAAAATGCAATCCATGAAAACTCATAAAAGCCAAACTACCATTACAATGAAAACCTCTCATCCTTCTCCAAATCATACTAGCACCTTAGCTCAAGTTATGCATTGGGCCTAAAGATTAAATATATAGCAATCTCCTCAAATTGTTCACTCATTCACATACAAATTCCTAATGAAATTAGTACAAAACAGTCTGATTACTATACAAAATCACAAACCTATCAATTGAATTTATTAGATCATGTACCAAATTTAAAAACTCAAACACAATAAAAAATCCGTAAAAGCTAAAATCTTGAAAAATAAGGGAAATGAAATTTCTTCGATATTTTAGTGTAATGTAGATATTTGGAGGCTACCCATAGCTCTAGACAAGTTCTTGCACTGAACAATCATTCCAATAGAATGAACAGAAGTTCGACACAAACCCATCATCATCCACCACTATTTGTGGTAGCACATCCATAACCTCTTCATTTCTCACCCTTCACTGACTCCCTGCCTCTCCCATCATGGTCGTCGCACGAGCTGCCGTAGCTGCTTCCCCATTAGCCCCAGGAGGAGCCTTCGTGCCTGGCGCCGCTAGAGCTCCACCACCTCTACTAGAATCCCTTATTTTCCCTTCTCCAACTCCCCGCCTCTCCCATCGTGGGTTTTGAAGGTAACGATGCAGGCTCCTCATTTGATGTCGGGCCGGGCAGCGCACGACCAGCCTTGAGATCGGTGTTGGCGTCAGGCTCCTTAGGTTTCGGTTGTGAATATGGGAGTGTAAGTGAGAGAGAGATGTAGAGAGAGAGGAAAAGAGGGAGAGATAGAGAGAGAAAGCACACACACTGTGAGTGCGTTTAGAACTGTGAGAGTTAGGACTTGGAAGTGAGGGAGGGCGGGGGAAGGGGAAGAAATTAAGATATAAATTTACATTGACTTAATCTCAATAGACCATATTGAACGAAATATTATCAATCCAAAAATAGTGTATTAAATTTAAATATACTTTTCTCATTTGGTTATAAATCTTAATTTTTTCATTAAGAAACAAATTTCTAAAATTTCTAATCTATATATATATATATATGTATATATACATATAGATATATGTGTGTGTGTGTGTGTGTGTGTGTATTAATAAGACATATTTTTATATATATATATATATATATATATACACACACACACACACATACAAAGATATGCGTATCAAATTAACGATCCAATCGTTAGATTTGTTAAATCACTAAAAAAAGCGTTATGGCAAAATTTAAAGATAATGAGATATATTTTGGTACATAATCTAGCATAATATCTAAAAAAAATATACAAAACTTAATGCATTTATGAAGATTGACATATCAAATTAACGATTCAACCATTAGATTTGTTAAAATTACTAAGAAAAGTGTTATGACAAAATTTGAAAGTAATTAGATATATTTTAGCACATAATCTAGCTTAATATCTAGAAAAAATTTCTAAAACCTACGGTATTTACAAAGATATGGGTATCAAATTAACGATCCAACTGTTAGATTTGTTAAAATTTCTAAGAAAGGTATTATAACAAAATTTGAAGGTAATCGGATATATTTTGGTACATTATCTAGCATAATATCTAAAAACAATTCAAAACCTAATGCATTTACAAAGATAAGCATATCAAATTAATGATCCAACCGTTATATTTGTTAAAATCGCTAAGAAAAGTGTTTTGAAAAAATTTAATGGTAATCGGATATATTTTGGCACATAATATCTAGAAAAATATCTAAAACGTAACACATTTACAAATATTTGCGCATTAAATTAATGATCCAACCGTTAGAGTTGTTAAAATTATTAAAAAAAGTGCTATAACAAAATTTAAAGGTAATTAGATATATTTGACACATAATCTGGCATAATATCTAAAAAAATATCCAAAACCTAACATATTTACAAAGATCTGCGTATCAAATTAACGATCCAACCGTTCGATTTATTAAAATCACTAAAAATAGTGTTATGACAAAATTTAAAGGTAATCAAATATATTTTGACACATAATCTAGCAAAATGTCTAAAAAAAAATCCAAAATCTAACACATTTACAAAGATATGCGTATCAAATTAACGATCCAACCATTAGATTTGTTAAAATCACTAAGAAAAGTGTTATGACATAATTTGAAAGTAATCAGATATATTTTGGTACACAATCTAACATAATATCTAAAAAAATTTTCAAAACCTAACGTTTTTACTGAGATACACGTATCAAATTAACAATCCAACTGTTAGATTTATTAAAATCACTTAGAAAATTGTTATGATAAAATTTGAAGGTAATTCGATATAATTTGGTACATAATCTAGCATAATATCTAAAAAAATATCCAAAACCTAATGTATTTAAAAAGATAGGCATATCAAATTAATGATCCAACCGCTAGATTTGTTAAAACTACTAAGAAAAGTCTTATGACAAAATTTAAAGGCAAACAGATATTTTTTGGTACATAAACTAGTATAATAGTTTAAAAAATATCTAAAACCTAATGCATTTACAAATATAGGCGTATCAAATTAACGATCCAATTGTTAAATTTGTTAAGAAAAATGATGTGACAAAATTTGAAGGTAATGAGATATATTTTGGTACTCAATCTAGTATAATATCTAAAATTTTTTTCAAAACTTAACGCATTTACAAAGATATGCGTATCAAATTAATGACCCAACCGTTAGATTTGTTAAAATTGTTAAGAAAGGTTTTATGACAAAATTTGAAGATAATCGGATATATTTTGGCACATTATCTAGCATAATATTTTTAAAAAATATTTTTTAAAAAAAACTAGGTAGTTGGTCCAAAAAACTATATAAAAATTGATAAAATAGTAATATCAAGATTTGAACACACAACCACTTGAATATATACAATTACCTCAACCATGGTTTCTAATGAAAGCTTCTATTTTATGTTTACATTTTTTAATATTTGATAAAATAAGAAAAAATATGCTTTTTCCACAATTTAGTAAAACTGTAGGTAATAAAATTTCTTTACCCACAATTTCAAATCTCTGTGGTAAAAAATTATTTTTACCCACTCAATTTTTAAATATGTAATAAAAAAGTACTTTTTCCTATAAAAATGTTGCCGTGACAAAATAAAGTATTACAAAAAAATTTATATACCACAGAATTCAAAACTGTGTTAAAAACAAAGTTTTCACCACAGATTTTGCTATGTTGCAAATAATGTAACACTCTGCTACCTATGTATCCCAAAAAGGGAGGGAATGTTACCCCGTTTTTAGGACAAGGGGTCTTTATAACTAGGTAATAGAAAATAAAAAAAGAAATATTTTAATAGCAAACTTATTACAATCCCAAAATAATACTTTTACAAGTCTTGAAACAAATAGATGGTAACTAAAATTTCTAAGAAATAAATACATCAGGATAAATCTTCTAAGCTCATGGCAACATAAGTAAATCGACCTTCCAAGTAGGATTGACCTGAAGATATGATATAAAATGTGTGAGAAATATTTCACAATAAGTCTTGTGTGTGCTAATAGTATTTTAGGAAAAACAGTTCATGATGCAAGTTTTGAACAAATCATAATAAAAAGTCTGCAAGTCTAGAAATTTACCTTTGAACATTGAGTGGTGTTTTATTAGTATTTATAAAGTAAAAATGCTCAATTTGGAAAGAAATAATCACTGTAACAAAGTTGACTATGAAGCCATGCATTATGAATGGACATGGCACCACACTTTGTGCACTATGTCAAGAGAAACAGTTAGGATACCATACTTTGTGCATCGTGACAAAAGAATGATCAGGATGCTACATTTTATGCATGTTGATACAAGATGGGTGTCTAACCCACCAAGTGAGATACTCCTCCATCTTTATACCCAAATATACCGGTTATCCATTCCGAAAATAAACAATCCATCCAAACTGTACTGCTAGCTCGGACCGACCTAACCAATAAGAACTATCGTCTTGTCTAGGTAGACTTCACCCCTCAGAGGTGGCCTCCTACCGATAAACTTATCCAACCCTTCAAAGACTAGTCCTTGTAGTCTATCTTTATTGAGTACTCAACGTTATGTTTATTCCACTTGAAAAATGTAAAATCAAAGAAGAGCTTTCTTTGAAGTAGCAATTATGGTTTTCAAACAACTTTAGGTAAAATTTTGTTTAAGGAAAATTTATTATTTTGCTCGGAAAATTTTTTGCTTGACAAAAATTATTTTATTTTAGAAGAAGAAATATATTGTCCATAATTGCATCTCAAGGTATATCTTCCATGACAATAATTTATTGTCCATAATAAAATACCAATATTTTGAATAATTATTAATTTCAAAAATATTTATGTTCGCCGACATGAGTCAATTAAATAAAATAATAACATTAATTATATTAATAATAATAATAATGATAGTAAGAATAATACTAAAAATAATAAAAGTAATTCTTACAATAATTTTTAATGATTATAGTGAAATACTAGAGAATATATATATATATATATATATATATATATATATATATATATCATACACACATGGATCCAATAAATAACATGTCGATTTATTAAAATATAGGCTTGTATTAACATAATCACAACAAGTGTGATATTCTACTAGCCATAATATTATTTATAGATTTATTGAAGAATATAACATCATGAAGGCATAATCAACAATGATGGTTTAATGTCTATCATACATCAAACATTCATAAAGCTTTTAATCATAATGAACACACAATGATCTTAAACCATAATCCATACTTCATGAGTCACAACATTCATTCAAAGTTTCATGTCGTAAATCTATTCCCTTCACTCACATACATATCTCCAACCCTGCATTATTCAATCAACCTATCAAATCCATCATTTAAGGGCCTTGAGTTTGAGAATTTGAAGAGGAAATCAAGAAAGAAAATCTTGTTTTGATGATCGTTAGTTTAAGATATCGCCTTGTTCAATGAAGATTCTTGAATGCTTGAGGGTCCTTAAGTTGTTCAAGAATGGCCATCAATAATTGGGTCAAGAGAGAGAGAGAGAGGGAGGGAGAGAGAGATGATAATGAAATGGTAATGAAATAGTAAAGAAGGTTCAAGATGATTAAATTTACCTTCTTAATATTCTTCGTGTTCTTGAGCAAAAAGGTACGTTTGATCCGAATAGAAGATCAACTTTGGTAATTTTTGTGTTATGGAGTGGCCTATGAGTGAGTATAGGTTGAATCCTAGTTGGTTTGAGAGTTTTCGGAGTAATTTGGGATGAATAGAGGTGATTGAAAGTTGAAGAAGCTTAGTGTGTATTCTTGGTGTTCTTGAGAGGAATTGAGAGAGAGAGTGATTGTGTGTGTGTGTGTGTGTGTGTGAATGATGGACAAATGGCCTAGCTAAGGGGAGGCTTTCGGTTATCCAAGAAGGATAGAGAGAGTTTCAACTTTTTCAAATTTCAAATTGAGAAAAAAGTGAAGATGTTTGAGGTAGAGGATTGGGTAATGGTGTTTGCTCTTTGAAGGTTTCTTGTCCTTCAATGGTGTATAGCTGAACTAGCTATGATTTGATCATGGAATGGAGAGTTGTTTTAGCTTTGAACTGGCCAAAAATGGCTGTGATATAGCAGAGAAATTTCTGGTTTTATTGTCTAGCTAGGAGAGAGTGTTTAATGGAACAAAAATCTGGAATTTAATTTTGAAGTTTAAATAATTTTGAATGGAGTGTAGATAGGAGTGTTTTGAGGTGTGTTAATGGAGTCCTAATGACCAAGGTAGATAGAGAAGTCAAGGTGTTCTGTCCATGGCTGCATTTGGCCAAAAATATGATGAAGTTTGATGAAGAAATAAGACTTAACATTGAATAGGCAAAGCTGAAAAATTTCTGGAATTTTAGCTTAAGAACTCTTGTGATTTTGGGAGGATTTTGAGCAGATTTTTCGAAGCCCTTTGAACTGAATTTGCAGCTGGAGTTTAGAAGTGTTTGAAGTCCACTAATAGTGGTTTTCCAGCCTCCATCTTAGAGAAGAAAGAAGAAAGTTTCAGGTGTTCTTATGCACAAATGAATGGCTAAATGTTTATGTCCAATGCTTAGTTATTTGCTGAAAAAAAAAAATTCTGGTTTGGTATAGCTTGTAAGGTTGCGAAATTTCAAAGTGTTTCAGCTTTCATCTTCACACAAGATGGTTGGTTCTTTACAAGAATTGGGTAGAGAAAAGTGGCTGCAAATTTTGAAAACTAGCCATGAAGAAAATCTGGAAAATTTTCCAGATTTTAACTAAAACAAGAACAAGAAGACAATGAAGTTCTTGGAGGAATAACTATGGTAATTTAATTGAGAACATCTTTCTATTTTTCCTCCGCAATTTTGGCCAACCTCCTATCCCACAAGAGTTGAAATTTTCAAAATTCCAAGGAAGGAATTATCTAAGACTTTTATAGATATAAAAATGAATTAGAGAAATAAGAGTAGTTTAAATTCAAAGAGGTTATGACAAGGCTTGCAAAAATAATGGAGACAAAAATTCTTCTAGAATTCCTTTTAGGACAAGATCACATGGTTAAGACATTACCATTGTGTCTTCCCTAAGAAAACATTCCTAACTTTAAGGAATGTAAGAAAAAGAAAAATTCAAACATTGGTTAAGATAATTATGAATAAAATTTAGGTGTTGGAATTTGAATTCAAGACATTAGAGATTAAATCACAAAGCTCTAACCACTTAACCACAATAACTCTTGTTCTAATTTTTCCAACCAAATCCTCTTCTTATCTAAGCCTCAAGCCATCTTCCTATTTCGCTCTCAAGTAAAATTACCTTTTTACCCTTTCTACTCAACAAGAACAAATAAACCATATAACCCATAAACCACAATTCTAAGGCACACAAAATCATTCAATGAATATATTTTTTGCAAGAGGATATGGTATGCACCCCATCCCTCTTATTCTAGGGTAGGTTTAGGTGGGGTTTTACAAAAGCATTGCCAAAAGGTACTTTTTTTTTGTAGTGGCATCAAGTATATGAGATACTATTAACCTGCACTAGCTACAATATGAATAGACTATACAAAGACATGAACACCAAACACAATCACATAATATCTTCATTCTTGAACATTAAAGCAATCGCATTAATAAAACTTTGAATTGCATAGTTTTTTTGGTTCTTTCTTCTTTGCATGTCTTTCCAAAAGGATCATCGATTAATGTGGAAAAAGATAAGAGTTTATCCAATAGTAAAGATATTCACTAAGTGCAAATTCGAATATCAATAAAGCATCCATATGATATCCAAGAAAAGAAGGACGATCCAAATGCACTAGCTTCAAGTGACATGCATTAGAATCACAAGAATGTTAACATTGTATGTATAATATTGTGATTGTACTAAATTGGTGAACACAGCTTAGCAGATACCACTAGGACACTGTGTAAGGTCCTGGTAAACACAACGAGTCATGACATTCTACCTTCTATTATCTATTGCTGTAATTTTTTGACTTCATTCATCAAAAGTGGTAGTTCTTCGGTTAAACCTTGATTAATGAAATAGTCACAAAGTTGGAACGGAAGTAACTTGGTGACAATCAATTTTTTGGGATGAAAATGTCACTTTAATGCCTATAATGACGATGACGAAGAGATTGGACTAAATGCAAAATACTTGTGAACTTTTGGTCCAGCTTTGAGAAGTTGCAAATTGTAGGTAGTAACATGCACCAACCACTCCCAAGAAAAAAAATTCGTAGCAACTTCAAAGTACAACTAATATTAATGCACTCTGGCTTATAAAAAGAATAGGGAATTGTATATATATATAAAAAAAAGCTAATGTGACTATCTACCAAGTAGTAGAAAAGGCGTGACCCTAACACATCGTCTATAGCCAGGGAAGCCATTGTCACCAAGAAGACTATCAAAGCTAGTTTCCTGTCTAACTCCAAAATGGGATAATAAAACTAACCAAAGGACTTGTAGCTGACAATGTCAACATGAGTTGCTCTAGTATTCTCTTCCTAATCACCAAATTTTAGTGACATTTCTTAATAGTATTGGTTACAATTGGGACAATTAATTACCATTGTAGTTGACAATAAATGGCTTTACAGAGTTAATGAGCTCAAGGGTCCATATGCTAAGTTTTAGATCCACCTCACCGCCTCCTAACCAAAAGAAACTAGGATTAAGCTTTACGATTGCTTCATCCAGAATCACTTGGTGCATATCATGTTTGATCAGAATTATGATACTTTCACGAGATGTGTTACTGGTTAAATTAGATGACAAAAAAATTGGTAATGAATAATCAAGTGATATCATAATTTAATCTTATATCTAAAACAAACAAACAAGAATATGCTTGTGGAAAGCAAAATAAGCAAAGGCTTAGCAAGATTGAAAAAACCACATGAATTTCTATACAAGAAAACAAGTAATAACCAGGTTTGTGCAAAAGACCTTACCCACCTTGAAAGTAATACCCTCTCTAGCATCCACAAAAAAGGGGGGGGGTCTACACAAATAGATATGATGCTTAGCATTGATTAGATATCCATGAAACTACTTTGTTGGTGCTTTTCATGTAATGTATTAATCTATTTCTAAAAATTTTATTCAGTATCTTAGGTACTATTTATTTCAGTATTAATCTATTTACTTCTGACAGGAGTTTTGCATTTACATCTTAGAGACAAGAAGACTAAAGACTCTAGAAATGATAATTGACATAAATGGAGAACTAAAACCATAATAGAATAAAGGAACAGAGTTGTTGTATATATAATTGAAATACAGTGCCAAAAGTTTTTTAGGAAACACTTACTCATTTGAAGAATTTCTTAATTTATAGTATTAGAAAGGTTCTAGTATAGTATAGAGTTATAAAAAAAAAATGATTGATGCAGTAGATATCTAAATTAAATTTCCAAGAATCAATCTCAAACTAGTTCTTTTGGGGATAGTTAGGGCTAAAATTTAGACAGATTAGATATTTCAGGACAATAGGAAACACTACAGCTGCAATTAATGGCAGGAGTCAATTTATAACAAGAAGAAAGAAGTTCACACCTAATATTCCATCACCTTCAAAAAGTAGAATCAAAGGGGGCCTTTGTGTATGTATCTTATAGTACCAATCAAAGTAAGCTAGAATGAGGAAAACGTCCCAGGTAATCAAACCTCAAGCCCAATTTGTTCAAGCTATATCAAACAACAGAGAAAACTATGGTGCTACTACCTAAATGATACTGAAGATGTGCATATGCATTGTTTAGTGTTATGCTGCAAGCACTCTAACTATTCAATATATTTATGCAAATGGTTAAAGATTTGATGTAGAAGTTCCCATTATAGTTTTTCGTTGCCAAGAACCACAAAGAAGTGGATGCCTTATGACCTATAAAACACTAATGAAAGATGCTACAAACTTGGCACAAAGACATCCACACAAAAAATTAACAGAATAAACCATCAAGTTTCGAGAAAGGAATTTAAAATGATGGAGAAAATTAATTATTGGTATGTCTATTTTCATTCCAATACATGTGAATCCATTACGTTCATAGCCTATTAGCGTTGCTAATGTCTGTTGGGTATCTCTGGTTCGTATTCTATACGGCGCAGCGGCAAATAAAACGAGATACCATCCCAGGATCCGCCTATGTGTGGAAAAACAAGACATAAAGATAATAAAGGTAGCAGTTTTTTACCTTTGTTTGATCGTCCGAAGAACAAAATTTCTTCTTCAAGTCGAGGCGCGATCCAGCAATCCTCTTATGCAAACTCCATGAGGGTTGGACGTCTAACCACTATAATCACAGTGTGTGATTATCTCTAATAATAATCCATACAGAGAAATACTCAAGCATGAAGTTTTCTGTGCTAGCAGAAAATCTAAGTGGCGGCTAGGGTTGTTTCTCAAGAACAATCGAGAGAGAGAGAAGAAAGAAGGTTGTGTGTTGCCTAAAGTGTTCGTTGATCCAACCTCAGCTAGGGTTTCGATTATATCATATATATATAACCGAAAAATCCTGCTAAAATTGAGAATTCTAATCCTATTAGAATTCTCTAATTGTAATTGGAAATATCAAATTCTCACAATTACAATTTGGATCATAAATTATAACTAATTATAATTTGTCCACAACAACTTCTCTTTCTCCTAATTAACCCCACTATATTATCAAATAACATTTTGAGTATATAATCCTCCATTCTGTGTGACCTATTAGGTTTCCCAATCAATTGGTAGAGAACATGAATTAATTCAAATGTCTTTGAGATTAATAATCCATAATTAATTAGAATTAATCATATTAATTCTAATCAGGATTGGTTTATTTATTCATCAATTAATAAACCCATATTCTCAGATCATGAGTGGTATCTAGCAACACATCATGACCACCCAAGAGTCCAGGAAGTCAAATGGCTTGACATGAACCCTTCAATAACAAATTTCAGTGCAATTAACTCATTTCACCATACAATATCTTATTCAGTTTGGAGTACGAAATTAGTACCAACTCCTTCTAGAATTAATTCTGGCCTGAATACAATAGTATTTGTACCAAGAACCCACTACTCTAGATGTGTATCAATTTGAACTATTTCCAATACACATATGCCTTGGCCAAGGACTTTTCAAGTAGTAATTCCTACAAGTGGCCGTGAAATATTCGCCTATACTATTAGGAGTGATGAATCTTTTATTGATCCTCTCAACTACTTTTGTTTACCTCACAATGTACCCAATATCCATCCTATAGGCGGCCCTCGATCGAGCTCCGGAGATTGGAATCAAAGTACAATACTCAGCAAACAAAATACCTTGGAGATCTCAAGTCTAAGGATACTTGTACGTTTGCTATACTGAGATTATATCACTGGCACTAAATAATTATCCATGTGATTATCTCAAAGTTAGGTCATCCAATGAATTTGTTCTATTAACAAGCATCCATGTGTTAACTTTGAGTATTTTAATACTCACGGATATGAGAACCACATTTTGATCAAATTAGGAAGTCTAACACATGCTAGTCTTAACGCATTAATGATGTCCTATCTCATTAATACTATGACTAGGGACTATTTAAGTACTAACACTATACAGTGTAGTAGGAATCTCATATCATGATCTCTATCATGATTTCCTTAACACAATGTTGTCCTAGGGACTTTATCGAACAGTTATATTACTTAAAAGTAAACAAAAGAAACTGTAAGATAAATAATGCTTTTTATTAAAATAAAATATGTCATATACAATGTACAAGTGATTGCCTCTAGGGCACAACACTAACAATATCTTCTCAGGAGCGAGTCTCACTGCATGACACATGTGAAGCAATAAATTTTTAGCATCTCCCAAGACACACACACACACACACACACACACACACACAAAATAATACAGACAATAAAATTTGAAGTATCCTATTTCTCTAAGGAATAAAAGCATGATTCTGAATGGAACTTTTTAACGTTCTAACCAGTATATGAAAGAAGGAAAATCTAACATGTTGGGAACAAAAATGATTCTAGGAATGAGAAAATAGGAACATCCATCAACAGACCTAACAGTGGTACAGATGATAAGGTAACATATAAAAAACACACACTCACCTTTCTTGTTTAATTCATCATAATAGGAGTGAAAAAAATATGTAATTTTTGGGATAAAGTCTTATAGATATTCTTATCCAGTAGTTTTATTAGTTTATAAAAATGTAAAATATTATAAGAGATATATTAGCTTGGCATGTCTAGAATTTTCCCATCAAGCTTGCCAAGAAACTACATCTAGTAGTTGAGCATGCACAAAGTACTTCTGATCTAGATAGCGCATTTTCATTGAAGAGTAGAAAGAATGAGTTTACATGGAACATACAACTTTCCATAGAACTCAAATCCCAAAATATTTGAACAAAGATACAGTTAGTTCAAATTTTTGAAACATTGGAAAGATCACAAAACAATATATTTTGCTTTAACACAAATTATACGTTTTGAACAATAGAAACTACTTGAACTTTTTAAATGTCTCTTGCCACATAGTAAATTCCAACTTACTGTTAATTTCTTTTTTGGCATCTTACAATTGTTGAGTGCATAGAGAAAGTTCAACTCATTGTCTCAGCACTAAATCGAGCAGTATACTGTAATCACGAAAAAGTTCAACCCTATTGTTATCTACTCTCATTCTATCCATCTAAAATGTCCAGTAAAGAATTATTCACATAAATCACAAAGTTACTTGCATGACAACGATATAATATTTTGAATTATTTCGATCACTGCAATCAGTTGTATTCGAGGGAGCTTGAGTATATACCTACACTAAATGGAAGACTTTGTATCATAGAAAGAGGGGAAATAAAAAATTTAATAAAAACCAAAAGGAAGCATGACTAGTGTAGAGACTTTTATGAAGAAGAGATTACATGTTTTCTATTCCAATCATTCTTAGGCTCACAACAAAGTGATTAGGGATTTTTTTTTCATCTTATAAATTAAATAAAAAAATTCCCACTAAAGCATGCATGCATAAATATATACACAAAATTGAATGCATCTGTGAGATGGACAGGCTGCAAAACAATTCCCCCTTTCTTCTTGAGACAGGTAGACTCACATAAAAATACAGAATAATTTCTACACATTAGGTATATGAATCAAGTGCAGAAAAAAAAAAATTCGTTGTGCGATTATAAAATACTATAGGTATAAAGGATATTGATATCAAAAGACATAATTGTGAAAGGGGAAGTTGGCACCTTTGGACAGAGTAAGAATTTAGAAAACAGGGATTATTCTCAATTCTGGTAACAAAGAGGACATAACACTTACTTGGGCCATGAAGGACATATTGGAGTTATACCGAACGTTCAACATGGAAAGGCACCCTAAGGAGAAATTTTCATTTTTCCCCATCTCGTTTGGTAGAAAGGTAGATGAAAATTTTGAACTCAACACTTGCTTATACAAATTAAAGAGATGGGATAATTTATGGTCCATCAATATTAGTTTAACAATCATAAAAATGAAGATGGTACATTACAATATCTGCAATCTAATAGAGGATGCCAAAATTTGTTGCAGAAACATCTTTCTTCCTATTATAGTTGCAACATTGCTAGTCCAAAATAGAAGAGAAGTCAATAAGGTAGAGATTGGTTACTGACATTTGCCTTATTCTGGATGTTATATATGCAAGCAACTGTACACTACAAGAGATGAACCATCTAACACAATCTGGTACTGTCAAACATACTATCCTCCTTATGCAATGAGTATTACTGGAATTTAGATTAGTGATTAATTTTTTGAGCTCATTTGACTTTTCTTGCTCTACTTCATTAAATTTGTTACATGTTGGGTATCTTAGATATGCCATTTTGAAGGTTAAAATGAAGTAACCACTAAAACATCAAACCCAAAAATTGAATTCTCACCGCAGGTTGATCCAGGAAGGCTAATGTATGTAAATTCATCACTGAGTGTAAAGAGGATGCATCTGTTTACTAAACTATAACCTCTTAAGTAATAATGTTGATAGAGTTCATGAGGCATCACCTTTTCCTCTTAATAACAATCTTAAAACACTCTCTTCCTTTATGGTCCTACACAAATTTCAACTTTGTCAATTGAATAGGCATTATATTGGAGCCTTCAAAACTACACCTGCCTCAATGTAGACAGAAAAATCAATTTTAAAGCCTAATACTTTTGACAATTTTAGGTATACTCATTACACCCCCATAATTAGTTCCCAATATTTTAATAGTAGCAATTAGTTTGTAGAGCTAAAGTTGCCGGAGCCTAGTTACACCATGGTAGGGTAGCAATAGACTATAATCTGTTATATACAGTGATTTTTCTATTGTGGTCAACATCCACTACCAGACCCAGTGGAGGTATTCTAATCAATGTGACAATGTATATACTTTTTGTTGGTAATAGATGTCTTTAATCTAAAATATATCACAAAATTAAATTAGTTTATATATATATATATATATATATATATATATATATGATTCATATGTGATATTCATCTAGTTTAATACTTTATCCAGTGTACACTAGATTGTCAGTTTTCTCAACTTCTCTGCTAGATGGTCCAAAAGAGTGAGGCAAGTCAGGAAGAAATGATAGATTTAAATCTTTAGAACAATTAGCTCACTTCATTTTAAAGCATCAAAATGTGGTTTACTACTTCCATATCAGGGATACACAGGGACCCACTACAAGTGAATTAGTAGGTCGTATCCTCCATTTGAGTAACACGCATAGTCATACAAGAAACCAAATATTAAGGTGTAGAAGTTGTTGCACCACTTACAAATTTTCAGCTAAGATATTCTTTGTCATCATTATGAGCCTCCATTAACTTAAAAACTTTATCTTTAACAATGTGTTAACTTCATCCTATAGCCTCAAAATAAATATCGCACATAGACACATACATTAAAGAAAGTAAGCATTTAATAATGCATATCACTTAAGAAGCTCCAACATTCAAAAGAGTGAAATTTACATTTTCTCCAAGATACTCTCTTCATTATTCACACAAGTTCATACAAAGAAATTGGCAGAGTACAATAAAAACTTTTGCTCCATTAGAACATGGTCTATTGATCACATTGCTTTCATGACATTTGAATTTCAAAGTTTGCATTTGTTTGTAGAACCTATTTTTGATTAAAAAAAAAAATAGAAACTTTAATACCATGATCAAAGTAGCAAAGAGTTTCCAATTCAACATCACATAATGTAGCTAAACAATGCAATATTCAATTTAGGAGGATGTAATTTTATGTATTTATCACAGTGGAATAACAAGAAATGAAGATAAATTGTTTTACTAATATAATGCTTTTGCAAAGATGGTCGATGGAGGCGGCTGTAAGGATGTCTTGACGAGCTTCAAGAGTTCAATCATAGTAATTGGAGGGGACACATTTGAAGATAAAGTCTTTAACGCCTTTAGTAAGGAGGATGGTAGAGAGGTGGCCTTTAGTGGTTGAGGTGTCAACCTCCGAAGCATAGGAGAGGGAAAGGGAGTTAGAGAAGTTGTTAGGTAAAAGAGATAGTTCGAGGTCTGTTATTCTTTGAAGGATTCGGATTTGGACTCTCTTTAGATCTACCAAAGCTTTTATAGCTCTGACTGCTATATTCATTCCCTCACTGTTACAAGACCGTTGAACCATCCAAAGGAGAGGGTGGAAGCTATGTAGATGGATTTTATTTTTGTTTGAGTGAATTTGGGCAGGTATGCAAAAATTTGGAAATTTAGAAAAGTGGGAGAAAAGTGTTAGCCATTGGAGTGCTTGTCTTGACTGGCTTAGAGTTAAGCTGTTTGCTCAACTAAGCTTGGACCAAAACGACGTCATTTTGGTCTTATTTTTGGACTTGCGACGTGGCTTCTTCTCTGCCACATGATTTGGTCACTAATAGATCCTTGCTACAAAATGGCCGCTCACGTTCAGTACCAAATCCAGCGTAGAGGGGGTTCTTCATGTTTTGGCAAATGAGAGGTGTACTTAAACCTTGCACTTGCCAAATGCAAGACCCATCATACCTTTTTTTTTTCTATGGAACTGTACACCTAGCATGTAATAGATGCGAGGTGCCTGGACTTCACAGAAGGGGAAGGGGGGGGGGGGGTAGACAGTGACGGCAAAGCAGAGAAAGGACAAACAAATTTTAACCAACTGAGCACTCCAAATCCCATGCCCCTCATGTGTTCTTCAAAGCAACAGAGATATAGGTGAAGAAGGACACTTAATTCGAAATATTTTGTTTGGTGATAATTTTTTATTTTAAAATTAATTTGAATTCTTATTTATCTTTAATTTTTAATTTATATCTTATAATTGTTTCAAAATTTTTCAAAACAAAATAATATTTAAAATAGCACATAATACATTCCATTCCAAATATTTAATTTAAATAAGTTATAATTAGAAATTAGAAATTTTAATTTAATTTTAATAAATAATATATATTTAAATTTATAATCCCTTTATATTTTAAATAAATTTGAATAGTTGAAAATCAAAGAAAAGACAAAAATAATAACTAATATTTCTTGTCTATTTGGGCCTTTTCTTTTATTTTCAAAGAAGGATTTGAAAATAAAATAAAATTTTATTTAATTTATAATTTTTAATTCCAAATAATATAAATCTCAATTATTTGCAAAATAAAAATTTATTTTTATTTGACTTAAATTATTATTATTTATTTTTTATCTTTAATGATTCACAATAAATCTTATTTTTGTTAATTTAAATTTTTATATATCTTCAATTTTTTAAATATAGATTTAAACATCATGTATTCGAGACTATATTTTTATTTCTATTTTAACTTAATTTTTTAGTTTATTTTTTAAATTGAATTGTGACTATTAAAATTATGGATATTGTTTCCACATAAAAACTTAGAAATATTTTTATAATTCATTCAAAAAATTACATCAAAATACTCTCCAACCTCAGGGTTGCTCACACACACACACACACACACACACTCTCTCTCTCTCCTTCCTTTTTCTTTTCTTTTCTTTTCTTTCTCTCCTTTTTATTTTCTTTTTCCAGCTGCCCAAAGGTTTCCATTGTCTTCCCCCCTCCTTTTTATAGCTAAAATTATCATGTGGTCAAATAAAAGTCATGGACACTTGTTAGAACTTAAAGAACTCTTGAGAAGCTTATGCAACCTTGTAGAAGTTTGTAAAACTTGGTGGAAAGTTATGGAGAACTTTGGAACTCTTCAGAATTCCACCTAATATTGTATGAATTCTCATGCAACCAATCATTTAAGGTCATATGGTTTCCAAAAACCAATCACAAAAATCCATTTGATTTTTCTCTTGACCATGGTTAACCATATTTTTCAAAACTAACCATAATTAATGTTACTATTCATCCAAGGCAGGAAAACTTTTTATTTTACCAATGATATCTATGAATTAAAATGGACTTCTTGGTGTTTTTCAAAATTTTCAAATTCTTTTTCAATTTTTCTTAATTTTCGATCGAAAATTCCAACGATGTCCCTTAAAATTTTTATTTCACCAAAATGTTCTTCTCATTAAACTGATCACTTCTTGTTCTGAGTCTTTATACATGTAGTCATTCAATAAGAAGAAATTGCCTATCAAAGTATACAAGTGAGGGATGCATAGTCCCAATCTAATGCCTCCTCCCGAATGTCTAACAACTCATTTATGCTTTTTCCATATGTTAAGGGACCAAAATCAACTACCAAAGATATACTCATTGCATCTGATGCATAAATTTTGGGTCTATAAAAATCATCAAATTTAAATCCATCACTTAGTCAAGTTTTAATTAAAACATTAATCCCAAAATACACATATGAGCAAGTATACTCATCGCAAGCATAGTATAGTAAATTAATGAGTATCAATCCTCAAAGAAACAAATACACACTAATCACTTTTCATTTATTATTCAACTGACCCAATGAAGTGATAAAATAATAATAATAAAAAGAAATATATACAACCCAAGGATGTAGGAATATGCAATTTAGACAACTATCTTAGAAAACATGATAATGAATCATCTAGCAATTATCTGAATTAATCATCATCATCTTAGCATCATGAAGGAATATAAAGAAAAATTCAATTGTTTCCCAAGTCATGAATCTAATTATATAGACTCCACTTCTTTCCCAATCCATGGAATCACTATATTTTGATTAAATTAGTAGATTTCCCAGTCAAACTAACATAACTAAAACATGCATTAAACTCAATTCCTCATAAATATGAAATTAGCTAATGATCCTTTACTCGAGGTGAAATTAACTAATCTTTAATCACTTTAGTCCTTTAATCCTAACTTTGTTTCCCAAGTCCATTAAGATTTGACAAATATAAAATCAATGCAATGAACTTCTAACATCGTTTCCCAAGTTAATTAGAAGAACTCATATCAATAACCAATGATAACAAGTAATTAAACACCAAGGATGATAGAAAATTGATCAAATAACTAAATTAACACAAAACCATGAATCCCAAAATAATTTTAAATTATAATGAAAATATTGAATACATAATTGTTTAAGAACAAGAAAACAAAAGTAAAAGAAAGCACTCATAGGCAAGCTTTCTTCTTTTCCCTTGAAAACTCTCTTGAACAACTCTCATTGGATGGTGAATCTCTCATTCTTTTTAAGCGATTAGAATTTTTGATCTTGGATTCACTCTCTTTTCTCTTGTGTTTCCTCCTGGTTTTATAGGCTTTTTTGATGCCAAATT
Source organism: Voacanga thouarsii (assembly GCA_026120185.1). Taxonomy (NCBI): domain Eukaryota; kingdom Viridiplantae; phylum Streptophyta; class Magnoliopsida; order Gentianales; family Apocynaceae; genus Voacanga; species Voacanga thouarsii. The sequence continues at coordinate 2,278,784 of JANUWF010003362.1, read as the reverse complement.
CGTTGCTTTAGAAGTCTTGGCAGAGTGGGAAAGAAAATACTGAAATCTTTGAAAAATTCTTAAATTCATACACAGAATTTTCGTGCTCCAGAATGGCCCTGGCACTGGGTCCAGTCAACCCGCCTGGCGCCAGGTGTGTTCTGCACTTTCCCTGAATTTTGCTCTATTTTCCTCTGGCCAACTAGAATGGACCTGGTGCCTGGTCCACTTGTCAGACCTGGTGCCAAGTGTAATATGGAATTCGTCTGGTTTTTGCTAAATAATAACTTAAATCTACATAAATTTATCAAAAATACTTTTTACAAGTAAAATGGCAAATAGGAAGGAATATGCTTAGTTATTACAATAAAAGTATCTTAAATTAACCTCAAATAACTAGAAAAGTAATTATGATTTTAGCCCCTATCAGCATAATAGTCATCAACTTATTCTTGGTAATCAACAATGGGTGCATCAATCACATGTCAAGCTTTTATTTTGTATACTACCATCCAGTCAAATTTTGGCCTTTAGTTCCTAGACATGTAGCAAAGTACTTGTGTGCTTTTTGGGCTAATACAAAAAGACCATATTTAGGGTAACTCCTCTTACTGTTAATGTCTACCAATTTATATTGAGGATGTACTCTCATTCCCTAATTTTGTGTAGGGTAAAAAGAACAACTATCTGTATCGCATGATTAGGAAATTAAACTTCAATAACCTCCTTTAACATCCCATAATTATCAACACCACTATACTCATTCTTGTCACCTTTAACATAAATTCCATGGTTAATGCTTTTCCTACCTTCTGTGTACTTACTTATGTGAAATCGATAATCATTAATTAAACACTCTTGAAATGATTTTACTTGTTTCAATGGTCCCCACGAAAGATTTTGCAAACATTTGTTTGTCATCCCATTGATTGGATCATACACCTATAAGAATATTGCAAACGCCTAAGTTTGTATTCACGATATTTAACATACACTCAAATTCAAATATTATTTATAGAAATTACGTAATTTTTGAATCATCTAGCAAGTTCATTCTCTATCATTCTCTTGACTTCCAACTCTGTGATACCTGGGTGTTAGGATTGCAAACTAGCAGAGAAATCCCTTATATGAGATTGTATCTTTTCTTAATTAAGTAAGATGTAGCTTGTAGTAGTTTTGAATTCCTTAGATGCCAGGAATCAAGTTTGGATCTTCCCTAATGTCCTTTCTGGAACTTTGCAAATTGACATCAAAGGTTGTTCCAGCCCGTGCTTAGTTGCAACCTCTGCATTATGAGGCACTTGTGTATGCCTTATTTGAACATATTCCTCAAAGTAGTAAGAAAAGAACATTGATGCTTCTTCAATTAGGTAAGTAGTACAAATTGATTTTTCAACTCTTACCTTATTTTTTACCTTAATTTTTAAGCGATGTAAGAACCCAAAATTTGAAACAACGTTATTTAGAGCACACTTTTAAGTTGTGATCATTATCACATACTATAGTGCAAGTAAATTGTTACTAAATGTCTAACTTTCAAATAAATACATCTATTTGTATTGAGTTGGACCACAAACACAAGCTTCATAAGACAAGTGAACCACTAGGTGCTCTATTACATCGAAGAAACATGAGGAGAATATTTTCTCAAGCTTACATAAGAGCATTGAAATTTCAAACTCTAGTTTCTTTACGTGACTAACACACCATTCAGGTGAGCACAAATCCCTATAAAAAAACCCAATTCAGTTAACATATTCCACACATTAAGTGGAAGAAATTTTCTTAGAGCAATTGGTAGTAATCTTTCCATGAACACATGATAGTCATGACTTTTAATGCCAAACATCTTCAACTCCTTCAAATCAACACATCTTGATAAGCTTGAAGTATATCCATTCGGGAGTTGTATTTTATTTGCCTAAGCAAGCAGCGCTTGCTTAATCATGGTAGTCAATGAATATCATGCTTTAGGTATGATAATTTTTTCTTTGCATGCTCCACTAACTTGTAATTCAGGTCTATGACAATATGTCTTGCCTTTAGATTGTCTTTTAGATTTTCCTTCACATCTATAACAGTGTTGAAGACATTGCTAAATACATTCTTTTCATTATGCATGACATTTATGTTATGTGGCACTAATAGAGTTCGCTAGTAAGGCAAGTCCCAAAAAATGCTGTTTTTCACCGAATTGTGATTTACATTTCTATCATTGCTCTTCTTAAGTTCATGTCTTGAATCTATAGTTTTTGGAAAAAGGCATACTCTGGCCCACAATTGGTCTTCTATTAGATGGGCTATAGGCGATGAAGTTTCCTGTGCTCTATCCTTTTGAATGATCGTGTGTCCCTCCTAAATGAATGATCTAGTGGCAAGAACCAACGATGACAATCGAACCAAGAAATTTTGCCCCAAGTTGCAGATGGAAACACTTTGTGTTCTCTATAAAATATGGACAAGCAAATATGCTTGCATGTTCTACCCACTAAGCATTCCATAGTCTAAAAAGTTATTAATTGTCCACAAAAGCACTACCATCAATTGAAAATTTTGTCGCTTAGATATATCATATATGGAGACACCATTAGACCACAATCTACTCAGTTCATCTATCATTGGTTGCAAATATACATTAGCCTTATGTTTAGGATTCTTTGGCCTCGAAATAATGATAGTTAAGAATATTACTGGATCCTTCATTCACATCGACAGAGGGAGATTATAAGGAGTGAGAATGATTGGCTAGCATGAATATTGTTTTGCAGACATCTTGAACGGAGCAAACCCATTTATGCATATTCCAAGCCTTACATTTAGCACCTCCTTTGCAAATTTAGGATGACCCTTATCAAATTGTTGTCAAGCCTTACCATCATGAGGATGACTCATGTAGCCATCCACCGTTGAGCTATCCACATGCCATCTCTTTTGTGTAGTAATTATTTTAGATGAATACAATCGCTATAATCGAGATGTTATTGAAAAATAGTACATCTTCTAAAAGGGTATCTCTTTATGCCTATTACTTCCCCGACCCTTCCTCTGCATGTACCAATGATGACCATAAAACTTACAATTTCTACGAGTGACATCATCTTTTTCAATAAAGCATACATTTATTTGTGCATACATCTATTTTTTAAATAGGTAAACTGAGACCAAATACTAATTTGTTCATCTCATGGAAGTCATCTGGAATTTTATTTTCATCTAGTATGAACTCTTTCATGAGATGCACCACTTGGTTGAAACCTTTCCCAGAAATGTTAATTTTGAACTTGATATTTAATAGTCGAGACATAAGTGATAATTGCGAATGGCTTGAACACCTATCTCATTTTGGCATATCAGTAGCTCGCAACATATTGTAGAATTTCTAAGCTTCCCCATAATTATAAAACTCCGGCCCTATTGCATCTAAAACCATATCTTGAAATGGGTTGCCTAAATAGGTTTCACCAACTACACCTTTTGATGTTGAGATTAGCTCTCTCGATTCTTTATGATATGGTTCACTATGAAAAGTTAATTAATAATAGTTGCCAATAAATCCATATTTGTATAAATGAATTTCAACTTTGGGTAGGGATAAATACTTCTTATTTTGACACTTTAAGCAAGGACATTTTATCTTGGATGATACCACATTCGAAATAGAGAATGACGGAAATTCTCAAACCACGTTCAAATTCAATAGCAATACATTTGATACAAAAAATATAACACTCCATTGGTACGTGACTTGCTAGGGTCGAGGATGTTGTCCCGTTCTTAGGACTAGGAGACTTTATAACTAGGCAAGAGCAAAAATAAAATGAAATTCAAACTTAAAATTACAATCCATTCAATCTAGTACAAATGTCTTAGAAATAAAACTCAAAGGTGTACACAAAAATAAAGTTAACAACTCCAAATAAAGTAGTGAGGCAATATCATTTCTTAGTTTTAGTAATTTCCCACATTAGATCTAGTGTTTCCTGAAACATGACATAGAAATCGTGTGAGAAGGAATTTCTCAGTAAGTCCTATATGTGCACATGAAGAGGTTTATAATATTTCATGATACAATTTTCAAATACATTAGGGATAAAATATTTGGAAGTCATAAATTAGAGTGTAATTGTTGAGTGACTTCATTTCAATAATTGATAAATTAGTACAATTGAATTTAGGAGTTCAATGTTGAGAAAAGCTATAAAGGCAAGCCACTCAAATATAATCACAATTAAACCATCAAAACAAAAAGGGGTCATAAAACCCTGCATCATGACCAAGCCCTGCATCACAGTGAAGTGGGTGATCGGTCCATTGAGTAGTATTCTCTTCCTTTTCCTACTCAAACTAATTGATTGTCCATCTTCGAATAGCAGTCTTACTATGACTGAGTGCTAGTGCAGACTGGCTTAACTTGCTAGTACTGGCACCTCTTTCTGCTAGAGTTCGTCTCCTGGAGGTGGCTGCCTATCGGGAGATTAGTTCTAACTCTCAGAAGCAAATACTAGAAGTCTACCTTAATTGAATATTCAATGCATCTATTACCCGGTTTAGGGTGTACATAATTAATTTATTAGAAATACACATTTACCTAAACATGAAAGTATAAATTGTTCCAAAATAAGTTTAAAAGTATTTTGTGTCTTTTAAAACCTTTACTTGATCAGAATAGGGTTTAGTGCACAAGAACGTGGCTTATCCATGTTTGATTAATAAGTTTTCATTTCAAAGATAACATCACAGAGAAAGATTTGACTTGCAAATCTGTACAGTATTTATCAAGAAGTTATGCAATTAGTTGTCGAAATCATTGGGTAAAGTGAACTACTAGGTTATAGTTTTTTGATGTGCAACTTAGCCTAATAAGAAATTAAAAGCCTAAAGTTACCAACTATTCTACTCATAAAATTTATAGTGATAATAATCCCAACATAACGTCCACAACCCTTATGTATCAAATTCAATATTTTAATGTCATACTCCAAGTACATCAATAACCCATAAATGTATTATTAAACCCACTACTAATCGTATGGCCAAACAAATAAATATTGCTTAATGAATAATTCATAACTAATATTAAATGATAAATAAATAGATACATGAGTATAGTTAAATAGGAGTAACAACAATATATGATCAAATCAATTAATTAGTAATACCCAATAATTCATGATTTACACACACACACACACACACACACACATCGATATATATACATACATACACACACATACATACATATATTAGTAAATAAAATATTAAATCAATTAATGAATAAGTAGGTATATGCAACAGACAATAATAAGTGAAAATAAAAATTAAATGGATCTATCAATCAAACAACAATTCCCTTTACTGCTTAATGTCTAGCAAACAAATAGTAATAGTAATTTATTTTGTGAACGTCTATGTCAGGAATTCTTCATGCAAAATCGTTATTGCGCAGTGAAAAAAAATAAGAATTCCACACCGAGGATCACATTTACGCATAAAAAGGGATCAAAATAGGTGAAGAAAATTGCCTTATATGAAGCCTCTGTGAAACAAAATTTTCTCTAATCAATTAGTATTCTCTGAGGCATGATCCAGAAAACGTAGAGAATCTTTTCTTCTTCATTCCATTAAAATACCACAATCCAAGTGTAGGATTATCTTTAATAAAATCCACACGAGAATAGTGCACAAGGGAAAACCCAGAATTTTGTGCTAGTAAAATTACTGTAGCGGTTGTTTTGTAGAAGAAGAATAAAATCGATACAGGAGGAGTTCTCGGTTTTTAATTCCCTTAAAAAAAAAAACTTGCTCTTGTGTGTAAATTATATAAAATCATAATCCCATGTTTATTTGGTAAACAGAATCCATTACATATAAGGATTCTTAATTACTAATAAATATTATGATTATAGTTAATTACAATGTAGCTCAGAAATTATAACTAATTATAATTTGACCACAATTACTTCTTCTTTTCATAATCAACCCTGTAATATTATCGAATAACATATTGAGCACTCAATTTATATTGTGTGTGACCTATTAGATTTCTCGGTCAATTGGTAGCAAAATATGAATTAATCTAAATGTCTTCAAAATTAATAATCTGTAATAATTTTAGAATTAACTTATTAATTCTAATAAGGAATGATTTATTAATACTCTAATTAATAAATCCATATTTAGCAAATTATGAGCGGTATCTAGCAACACATCATGACCACCTAAAAGTCTAAAAAGTCAAGTGGCTTGACATGAACCTTTCAATAGCAAACAACAGTGTAATAAACTCCTTTCATCATACAATATTTCATTCGGTTTAGAGTGCGGAATTAGTGCCAACTCCTTCCAGAATAATAAATTAATTTGGGCTCAAATATTTTAGTACTTGTTCCCGAAATCTAGTACTCATCATGTGTATTAATTGGAACCATTTCCAATATACAATCGCCTTGGCCATGGACTTCTCGAGTAATGATTCCTACAAGTGGCTGTGAGATATTTGCTCCTACTATTAGGAGTGGTGAATCATTTATTAGTGCTCTCAACTACTTTCATTTGCTTCATGTTATACCCAATATCCATTCCATAGGCTGTGTTGTCAGGACTCCAGAGATTGGAATTAAAGTCAACACTTAGCAAATAAAGTATCTTGGAGATCTCAAGTCTAAGGATACTTTCATATTTGCTATGATGAGATTCTATCACTGCCACTAAATAGTTATCCATGTGATTATCTCATAGTCAGGTTATCTAATATACTTGTTCAATTAACAAACATCCACGTGTTTACTTAAAGTATCACAATACTCACGAATGTGAGAACCACTGCCCGATCAAATCAGGAAATATAACACGTGCTAGTCTTAACGTATTAAAGATGTCCTATCATATTATTAGTATGACTAGGGATAATTTAAGTACAAACACTATCCAGTGCAGTAGGAACCTCACATCATATCTCTATCATGATTTTCTTAATATAGTGTTGCACTTCGAACTTTATATAACATTTATTTTACACGAAAGCATAAATAAAACAAATTGAAAGATAAAGAATACCTTGTCTTATTTAATAATGTACAATATGTACAATACATGTGATTTTTTCTAGGGCATAACACTAATAAACTCCGACTTGCACTAGATCCAATCATTCATGTATCTAATACCGAATGACTCAACATAACTATCATGTTTCTTTTGGGATAATGTTTTTGTAAGTGGGTTAGCTATGTTCTCATCCACAGGACCTCTCTTTATCTTTACATCTTATCTATCTATGATTTACTTAATCAAATGAAAATATCGAAGTGCCTACTTAGATCCCTGCTGAGACCTTGGCTTTTTTGCTTGTGCAATAGCTCCCTTGTTGTCATAATATAAATATATTGGTTTAGCAACACTAGGAATCACTTCAAGCTCTGTCACGAACTTCTTGATCCAAACAACTTCATTAGCTTCTTAAAAAATGGTGATGTACTCAGCTTCAGTCGTTGAGTCGACAATAGTATCTTGTTTGGAACTCTTTAAACTTATTGCCCCTCCACATAGTGTAAACACGTAGCCATATTGTGATTTAAAATCATCTTTATCAGATCGAAAATTGGCATCAGTATACTTGTTTATTTTTAAATCACCTCCTTTATATATCAAGAATATATCCTTAGTCTTTCGCAAGTACTTAAGGATATTCTTCACAGCTACCTAATGACTCTCACCAGGGTTAGACTGGTATCTACTTGTCAAATTGAGAGCACATGATACATTAGGTCTGGTAGATATCATAGCATACATGATGGATCTAATTGCAGAAGCATATGGAATCCTACTCATGTGATCCCTTTCAACTTATGTTTTTGGAGACATCTACTTTGAAAGGCTTATCCCATGTGACCTAGGTAAGAATCCTCTTCTGGATTGATCCATACTAAACATCTTTAGCACTTTGTTTATGTATGTTGACAGTGAAAGACCTAGTAACCTTTTTGATCTATCTCTATAGATCCTAATTCCAAGAACATAGGTTACTTCTCCAAGGTCTTTCTTGGAGAATTACTGGGACAACAAACTTTTTACTGATTGAAGGATAGGTTGATAATTTCCTATTAACAATTTATCATCTACATAAAGTAATAGGAAAGCTACAACACTCCCACTAACCTTCCTATATACACAAGATTCATCCATATTTTGAATGAAACTAAACTCTTTGATTGTTTCATCAAAACGGATGTTCTAACTCTTAGATTGATCAACTTGGGTATGTTGGATTTAATCTTGTCCATCTAGTAGTTAATCACAAGTTGTGAAAAATTACTTGGTAAAGATTGCAAAATTAAGTTGATATTTAATTCATTATCCATTACAAAACCAAGAGATCCGAGCTTCTCAATGAAGCCCAATATTTTCAACCCATGAGTGGCCACAGAAGTACCTTCATCCATCTTTGAACAGAACAGTTGTTTTGATATCTTATATCTTTCTGTTCTGGTTTAGGCATAAAACAACTCTCGAAGATGTAAGATAATCGAGTAAGCATCCATATGCTCATGCTTTTTTTGAAGTTCAGGAATCATTGACGTTAACATCACACCGGATGCCAAGTCACTATCCTCTTTATGCTTCTTGTAAACAGCATGCTCATCAGTATGAGCATCTTGAGTTGATGGTGGCGAAATAGGAGCTTCTAACACGTTGAGTAAGTTTTTCGCCTTGAGAACAATTCTCAAGTTTCTATACCAGTCGAGAAAGTTTGTTTTAGTAAATTTGTTGGTTTCCAAGATGCTACATAAGTTTAGGTTGGTCGATAAGATACAGATGACCTAGATGTAAAGATAGAGAAAATTACCAAACTGTATATGCACATGTAATGCAAAAAATTAGGTCTTTAATTAAGTGCATTATTATTCTACTATTTTACTCAAACCCATAGTCCCCACAATTGATTCAGGAAAGCCCATTGGAAGCTTTCCCAGTGGACCGATATCCAAATTTATTGAGAATGACATTGAGTTTGTCCAACAAGCCACCCTTAAGTTCAATAGTAGGTATTCAATACGAATTACATCGTATGTAATTACTAGATCATTAGATGATTAACATCTTTTAATCATAAAACTTTTAAGCTAACCCAATCTTGTTTTTAATTTTTTATATGCTTGAATTAGCCCAACCAGGATAAAAAAAATTAGTTAAACCCGACTCATTTATCAGGAATTTAAAATTCCATAGTTTGAACATGGCCAATGTCAAGTAGGCTTGGGTTAGCCTAACCACCTGGTCTCGAAAAAAGACTCTCGTTCTTACTATATTAATAGAAGGCATTAGGTTTAATTTTACTTGAGGGATTTGTGATATTTGTGTCTTAACATAGCATGCATAATATCATCATATCCATACATTTCACAATAATAATATTGTATGGTTATGGACTTTTTCTAAATTAATTTTCTCTAGCCAAGAAAGAAATTAATATGGTTAACCCTATGTGTTCATGCATGATATAAGTAGAAGGTCTTACCCTCTCGCCTCGTTTTGGTCGCCATTTCCATTGTCTTGTAAATAATTTTTCTAGCTTTATCTAACCTATGTAATCTAGTTACATAAATTTTGTAAGTAAAGAAACATTGAGTTACATTCGAGGGGAGTTTAGACGAGAAGAGAAATTACACAATAAAAATAGAGAAGGTAGGACTCGCAGCCCTATATAATTTAAAACTAAAGTAATAAATTGCGTGAACAATTTAATTGGGTCCATAGTTCATAACCAAACCACCATGCTAATTTTATGCTCAAAATAAAATTAAATATAGCAAATAATTCCAAAATCACTATTTTGAAAAAATAGAATAAATTCTAAAATCAATATTTTAGAAGTTATAATAATTCCTAAAATTAATTCCAAAATCACTATTTTGGAAAATAGAATAAATTCTAAAATTATTATTTTAGAAAATATATTAATTGTTAAAATCATATTTTTGAAATTAAAATAATATTTAATCTAAAATATATTAAGTGTAGGATTGTCTATAATAAAATCCGCACGAGAATGGTGCTCAAGGGAAAGACCAGAATTCTGTGCTAGCAAAATTACTATGGTTGTTAGGGCTTTTGTTATCCAGAAGAAGAATAAAATTGATACAGGAGGAGTTCTTGATTTTTTTTGCTCATGTGTGTAATTATATATAATCATAATCCCATGTTTATTTGGTAATCAAAATCCATTACATATAAGGATTCTTAATTACTAATAAATATTATGACTATAGTTAATTATAATATAGCCCATAAATTATAACTACTTATAATTTGATTACAATTACTTCTTTTTTTTTTTACAATTAACCCTATAATGTTATTGAATAACATATTGAGCACTCAATTCTCTATTGTGTAAGACCTATTAGGTTTCTCGGTATATTAGTAGCAAAGTATGAATTAACCTAAACGTCTTCAAGATTAATATCCTTAATAATTTTAGAATTAACTTATTAATTCTAATAAGGATTGATTTATTAATTCTCCAATTAATAAATCTATATTCAGCAGATCATGAGCAGTATTTAACAACACATCATGACCATCTAAAAGTCCAGAAAGTTAAGTGGCTTGACATGAATCTTTCAATATCAAATAATAGTGCAATAAACTCTTTTCACTATACAATATCTCATTTGGTTTGGAGTACATAATTAGTGCCAACTCCTTCCAAAATAATAAATTGATTCTGGCCCAAATATTTTAGTACTTGTTTCCGGAATCCACTAGTCATATTAATTGAAACCATTTCCAATATATGATCGCCTTGGCTAAGGACTTCTCAAGTAGTGATTCCTACAAGTGGTCGTGAGATATTCGCTCATACTATTTGGAGTGGTGAATCGTTTATTGCTCCTCTCAACTACTTTCATTTACTTCATGTTGTACCCATATCCATCCCATAGGCGGTCTTCTCAGGACTCCAGAGATTGGAATCAAAGTCCAACACTTAGCAAATAAAGTACCTTAGAGATCTCAAGCTTAAGGATACTTGCACATTTGCTATGATGAGATTCTATCACTGGTACTAAATAATTAGCTATGCGATTATCTCATAGTCAGGTCATCAATTGTACTTGTTCAAGTAACAAGTATCCACGTATAAACTTTGAGTATCACAATACTCACAAATATGAGAACCACTGCCTGATCAAATCAGGAAGTATAACACGTGCTAGTCTTAATGTATTAAAGATATCCTATCTCATTAATTCTATGACTAGGGATAATTTAAGTACGAATTCTATCTAGTATAGTAGGAACTTCACATCAGGATCTCTATCATGATTTTTTTAACACAGTGATGTACTTAGGACTTTATCTAATAGATATTTTACATGAAAGCATAAATAAAATAAATTGAAAGATAAAGAATGCTTTGTTTTATTTAATAATGTACAATATACAGAATATATGTGATTGCTTCTAGGGCATAACACTACAAATGAACTTTTACTAGATCCAATTATTCATGTATTTAATACTAAATGAGTCAACATGTGTATCATGTTACTTTTGGGATAATGCTGTTGTAAGCGAGTTAACTATGTTCTCATATGTGAGAACTCTTTCTATCTTTACATCTTGTCTATCTATGATTTCCCTAATCAAATGGAAACATCTAAGTACATTCTTGGATCGCTGCTATGACCTTGGCTTTTTTGCTTGTACAATAGCTCCATTATTATTACAATATAGAGATATTAGTTCACTAACACTGAGAATCACTCCAAGCTCTGTCACGAACTTTTGGATCCAAACATCTTCATTAGCTGCTTTAGAAGCGGTGATGTACTCAGCTTCAATCGTTGAGTCGACCAGAGTATCTTGTTTGGAACTCTTCCAACTTATTGCCCCTCTACACAGTGTAAACATGTAGCTAGACTGTGATTTGAAATTATCTTTATCAGATTGAAAACTGGTATCAGTATACCCATTTATTTTTAAATCACCTCTTCCATATACCAAAAATACATCTTTAGTCTTTCGCAAGTATTTAAGAATATTCTTCACAACTGCCTAATGACCCTCACCAGGGTCAGACTGGTATCTACTTGTCACACGATACATCGGCCCTGGTACATATCATAGCATACATAATGGATTCAATTGCAAAAGCATATGGAATCCTACTCATGTGATCCCTTTCAACTTGTGTTTTTGGAGACATCTACTTTGAAAGGCTTATCCCATGGGACCTGGGTAAGAATCCTCTTCTGGATTGATCCATGCTAAAACTCTTTAACATTTTGTTTATGTATGTAGACTGTGAAAAACCTAGCAACCTTTTTGACCTATTTTTAGAGATCCTAACTTCAAGAATATAGGTTACGTCTCCAATGTCTTCCATGGAGAATTTCTTAGATAACCAACTTTTTACTGACTGAAGGATAGGTAGATAATTTCCTATTAACAATATGTCATCTATATAAAGTAATAGGAAAACTACTGCACTCCCACTAAACTTCTTATATACACAAGATTCAACTATATTTTGAATGAAACTAAACTCTTTGATTGTTTCATCAAAACGGATGTTCCAACTCTTAGAAGCATACTTAAGTCCATAAATAGACCTTTGCAGCTTGCACACTTTTGTACTATTATTGGATGTGAAACCCTCAGATTGTGTTATATACACTTCCTCATCAGGTTTCCATTTTGGAAAGATATTTTTTCACATCCATTTGCCAGATCTCATAATTATAATGAGTTTCAATGGCTAGGAGTATTCTAATGGATTTCAGCATAGCAACTGGTGAGAAGGTTTCTTCATAGTCAATACCATGCTGTCAACAATAACCCTTAGCCACTAATCGTGCTTTATAGGTAACTAGGTTACCATCTATGTCGGTTTTCTTCTTGAAAATCTATTTGCGCCAAATAGGTTTTATTCCTTTGGGTGGATCAACCAGAGTCCATACATAGTCGTCATACATGGAATCCACCTATGATTTTATGGCTTTAAGCCATTTATCAGATTCTAAACTGTTCAGAACTTCCTTGTAAGTAGTAAGCTCATCATCATCTATGAGCAGTACGTTATTGTGGTCACTTATAAGAAATTCATATCTCTCAGGTGCCACACGTATCCTACCTGACCTACAAGGTTCTTGTGTAGTTGAAGATTCATCTATTCTCTCAATAGATGTGGGATCAGATGGTTGATCCTTGTTTTTTTATTTTTTTTTTAAACTTCACTAAGTTCAATCTTACTCCCACTGTCCCCTTTAAATGTGTGCTCCTCCTTTAAAAAGGCAGCATGTTTCAAAACAAACACTTTATTTTCGGAAGGGAGATAAAAGTAATATCTGAAAGATTCTTTCGCATAACCCACAAACACACATTTATTAAACTTACTGTCAAGTTTATCTAATTGTGGCCTTTTGACAAAGGTAGGGTAACCCCATACTCTCAAATGAGATAACTTTGGTTTTTTGTCAAAGAACATCTCAAATGGGGTAGTATCAATCATTTTTTACGAAACTCTGTTTAGAATATAAGTAGAATTCTCTAGTGTATACCCCCAAAACAATTTTAGCAAGTTTGCAAAAGCTATCATGGTCCGTACCATATCTAGAAGGGTTCGATTATTTCTCTTAGATATACCATTATGGTAAGGTGTATGCAATGGAATCCATTGAGATAATATCCCATTATCTCTAAGATAATCATGAAACTCTTGGCTTAAGTATTCACCTCCTTGATTAGATCTTAGAGTCTTAATACTTTTCCCAAGTTGTTTCTCTACTTCATTCTTGAAGTCTTTGAACTTTTCAAATACTTTAGATTTGTATTTCATTAAATACAAATACCCATATCGTGAATAATCATTGATAAAGGTTATAAAATAGTGATAATTTCCTTTTGATTGTATAGACATTGAGCCATATACATCAGAATGTATAAATGCTAGCGACTCTTTGGCCCTTTCTCCTTTTCCAAAAAAAGGAGTTTTAGTCATTTTATCAAGTAAACAAGACTCGCATAGGCCATATGATTCATAATTAAATGACCCTAAGTCACATAACTTGTGTAACTTAGAAACACGATTCTCATTTATATGGGCTAAACGACAATGCCATAAATAAGATGAGGTTGAATTATCTATCCTTGGTTTCTTATTGTTTACATTGAGGATTGGATTATCCATGTCTAGAATATATAAACCATTAACCAAAGTCGCGGAACCATAATAAATATCATTCAATGAAAAAGAAAAATATTTATTCTTAAAGATTAAATAATATCCACGTAAGTCTAAATATGCAATTGAGATAATGTTTTTCAATAAAACTGGTACAAAATAACATAGCTTGCATAATATTATTACATCCAAACATTTCACAACAATAGCATGGTATGGTTATGGACTTTTCTTAAATTAATTTCCTCGAGTCACGAAGGAAATTAATATGGTCAACCCTATGTGTTCATGCATGATATAAGTAGAGGTCTTTCCCTCTCACCTCGTTTTGGTCACCATCATCATTGTCTTGTAAATAATTTTTCTAGCTCTATCTAACCTATGTAATCTATTTACATAAATTTCATATGTAAATAAACCTTGAGTTACATTCGAGAGGAGTTTAGATGAGAAGAAAAATTACACAATAAAAATAGAGAAGGCAGGACTCGCAGGCCCTATTTAATTCAAAACCGAAGTAATAAAATGCATGAATAATTTAATTAGGCCCATAGTCCATAACCAAACCACCATACTAATTTTATGCTCAAAATAAAATTAAACAAAGCAAAAAATTCCAAAATCACTATTTTGAAAAAATAAAATAAATTCTAAAATCAATATTTTAGAAGGTATAATAATTCCTAAAATTAATTCCAAAATTACTATATTGGAAAACATAATAAATTTAGAAAATATATTCTTTTCCAAAACAACAAGTTTTTTTTTTAAAAAAAAATTATATTAGTCCCAAAATACTAACTTTGGGAAAATTTGGGTGCCAAGAGAAAAAGAAACAAAGTCATCCGTGGACCTATGCGCAAGAAGACAAACGAAATAGAAAAGGAAAATAATTTTTTTTTTAATATAAACAAGGAATTGCTTTCTGGGGAGGATGTCTATAAACCTCCCCAGGATTGCAAAGCCAATCCCACATGAGCCGAGATAGCTCCATATAAGCCACGGCTTGGGATTTCATATGCCTCAAGCCGCGGCTTAAGGACTAAAATTATTTCTATTTCTCTCCGTCTTCTCTAGAAATGATTTCTGGGAAAACTTCAAGTCTTCTACGACGACTTCAGAGAACAATTCTTTGATGCAATCTAATCTATTTTTTTTTTTTTTCATTTGAATGAACTTATTCAAAGGAAAACTTCTATCCAGTAAAAAAGAACAATGTTTTTTTTTTTCCAGAAAATACATTTTCTGTTTAGTTGTAGACACAGAGAATCTTTTTTTCTTTGCAAGATTTAATTTTTGTCATTAAGTATTCTGTAACTTTTACAGAAACATGTTCTATGCAACCAAAGCCCACAGAATTAATTATTTTTTTCCCCAAACAATTCACATGAAAATAATTTTTCATAGAGGACATAGAGGCAATGATAAAACATATTTCATGGCAAAAATCCAACCCATTATCGCATAAATGAAGGCTCTAATACTACTGTTCGGAATTCTTCATGCAAAATCATTGTTGCACTACAGAAAAACAAGAATTCCACACTGAGGATCACATTTATGCGTAAAAAGGGATCAAAATAGGTGAAGAAAATTACCTTACGTGAAGGCTCTATGAAACAAAATTTTCTTTGATCAATTAGTATTCTCTAAGGTGCAATCTAGAAAATGCAGAGAATCCTTTCTTCTTTGTTCCGTCAAAACACCACAATCCAAGTGTATGATTGTCTCTAATTAAATCCACACGAGAATGGTGCTCAAGGGAAAGACCAGAATTTTGTGCTAGCAAAATTACTATGGTGGCTAGGGCTTTTGTTTTCCAGAAGAAGAATCAGGAGGAGTTCTCGATTTTGTCTGACTGTGGCCTTTTGACAAAGCCAAGGCAATCCCATACTCTCAAGTGAGATAACTTTAGTTTCTTTGTAAAGAACATCTCAAATGGGGTAGTATCAACTATTTTTTATGGAACTCTATTTAGAACATAAACAGAAGTCTCTAGTGTGTACCCCCAAATGATTTTGGCAAGTTTGTAAAAGCTATCATGGTTCGTACCATGTCTAGAAGGGTTCGAATCCTTCTTTCAGATACGCCATTATATTGAGGTGTATGCGGTGGAATCTATTGAGATAAAATCCCATTATCTCTAAGATAATCATGAAATTCTTGGCTTAAGTATTCACCTCTTTAATTAGATATTAGAGTCTTAATACTTTTCCCAAGTTGTTTCTTTACTTCAATCTTAAAGTCTTTAAACTTTTCAAAAGCTTCAAATTTGTATTTTATTAAATACAAATACCCATATCATGAATAATCATTAATAAATGTTATAAAATAGTGATAACCTCCTTTTAATTATATAAACATTGGGCCACATACATCAGATTGTATAAGTGCTAGTGACTCTTTGGCCCTTTCTCCTTTTTCAAAAAAGGAGTTTTAGCCATTTTATCAAGTAAACAAGACTCGCATATGCCATATGGTTCATAATCAAATGACCCTAAGTCACCTAACTTGTGTAACTTAGAAATGCAATTCTCATTTATATGGCCTAAACGACATTGCCATAAATAAGGTGAGGTTGAATTATCTATCCTTGGTTTCTTATTGTTTACAATGAGGATTGGATTATCCATATCTAAAACATATAAACCGTTAACCAAAGTCATGGAACTATAATGAATATAATTCAATGAAAAAGAATAACATATTTTCTTAAAAATTAAATGAAATCCACATAAGTCTAAATATGCAACTAAGATAATGTTTTTTAATAAAACTGGTAGAAAATAACAGTTTTGTAGTTCGAAAACTTATCCTGAAGGCAGGTGTAGCTCGTAAGTCCCCACAGAAAGTTCAGCCACTTTTGCTCCATTTGCAGTACGCAAGTCCATGTCACTCTTCTCAAGCCTTCTACTATTCCTTAGTTCTTGCAAGTTATTGTACAAATGAGATCCGCATTCGTTATCTAATACCCATATCTCATTTGTAAAGATAGTATTAATCTCAATCATAAACATACTAGGAGTAGAAGTAGAAGTAGAAGTGCCCGCAAACTTCTCCATCTATTTCTTTTCCTTGACAGTCTCCACGTAAGCTTTGTAGTTGTGCCTCCAATGACCAATCTTTCCACAATGATGGTATGGGCCTTTAGTGGCTACCTCATTCTTTTTCCCACCACATTTAGGCTTTGTAGAAGCCTTCTTCTTCTTCTTCTTAGGAACCTTTTCCCTAGAAGAGGAAGATTCTACTAATAGAATTGCATTGGATTCCTTGTTCATGGAGGACTTCGTAGTTTTGAGTAGATTGATCAACTCGGGTATGGTGGACTCGATCTTAATTATCTGGTAGTTAATCACAAATTGTGAAAAACTACTTGGTAAGGATTGCAAAATTAAGTAGATACTTAATTCATTATCTATTACAAAACTAAGATATCTTGGCTTCTCAATTAAGCCCAACATCTTCAGCTCATGAGTGGCCATAGAAATATCTCCATCCATCTTTAAACAGAACAATTATTTTGATATCTCATATCTTTCTGTTCTTGTTTGGGAATCAAATAGCTCTCCAAGATGTAAGATAATCGAGTAAGCATCTATATGCTCGTGCTATTTTTGCAGTTCAGGGGCCATTAACATCACACAGGATGCCATGTTACTATCCTCTTTATTCTTCTTGTAGATAGCATGCTCATCAGTATGAGCATCTTGAGTTGGTGGTGGCGGAATATGAGCTTCTAACACGTAGAGCAACTTTTCTGACTTGAGAACAATTCTCAAGTTTCTATACCAATCGAGAAAGTTTGTTTCAGTTAATTTGTTAGTCTCCAAGATGCTACGTAGGTTTAGGTTGGTCAACATGATACATATGTTCTAATTATAAAGATAGAGAAAATTAGCTAACTGTATATGCACATGTAATGCAAAAAATTAGGTCTTTAATTAAGCGCACTATTATTCCACTATTTTAGTCAAACTAGTAGCCCCCACTATTGATTCGAGAAAGCCCGTTGGAAGCTTTCTTAGTGGACGGGTATCCAAATTCCTTAAGAATGAATTTGGGTTTGCCTAACAAGTCACCCTTAAATTCAATGGTTAGTATCCAATACCAATTACATCGTATGTAATTACCATATCATTAGGGAATTACCATCTTCTAATCTTAAAACTTTTAAACTAACCCAATCTTGCCTCTAATTTTCTTTATACTTGAGTTAGCCCAACCAGGATGAAAAAATTAGTTAAACTTGACCCATTAATCAGGAATTTAAAATTCCATAGGTTGAACATGCCCAATGTCAAGTAGGCTTGGGTTAGCCCAACAACCTGCTCTAAAAAAAGGACTATTGTTCTTACTATATTAATAGAAGGCATTAGATTTAATTTTGCTTGAAGGATTTGTGATATTTGTGTCTTAACATAGCATGCATAATATCATTATGTCCATACATTTCACAATAATAACGTGGTATGGTTATGGACTTTTTCTAAATTAATTTTCTCGAGCCACGAAGGAAATTAATGTGGTCAATCCTATGTGGTCATGCATGATATAAATAGAAGGTCTTACTCTCTCGCCTCGTTTTGGTCGCCATCTCCATTGTCTTATAAATAATTTTTCTAGCTCTATCTAACCTATGTAATCTAGTTACATAAATTTCGTAAGTAAATAAATCTCAAGTTACATTCGAGGGGAGTTTAGATGAGAAGAGAAATTACACAATAAAAATAGAGAAGGTGGGACTCACAGGCCCTATTTAATTCAAAACCAAAATAATAAAATGCATGAATAATTTAATTGGGTCCATAGTCCATAACCAAACCACCATGCTAATTTTATGCTCAAAATAAAATCAAAGATAGCAAATGATTCCAAAATCACAATTTTAAAAAAATAGAATAAATTCTAAAATTAATATTTTAGAAGGTATAATAATTCCTAAAATTAATTCCAAAATTACTATTTTGGAAAATAGAATAAATTCTAAAATCATTATTATAGAAAATTTATTAATTGCTAAAATAATATTTTAAGAATTAAAATAATATATAATCTAAAATCATTATTTTAGAAAATATATTAATTGCTAAAATCATATTTAAGAAATTAAAATAATATAATCTAATATAACTATTTTAGAAAATATATTATTTTCTAAAATTCTGTTTTAGGAATTAAAATAATATATAATCTAAAATCATTATTTTAGAAAATATATTCTTTTCCAAAAAAGAAGTTTTTTTTTTTGAAAAAATTATATTAGTCCCAAAATACTAACTTTGGGAAAATTTGGGTGCCAAGAGAAAAGGAAACAATGTCATCTGTGGGCCTATGTGCAAGAAGAAAAACGAAATGGAAAAGTAAAAGATTTTTTTTTTTAATATATACAAGGAATTGCATTATAGGGAGGATGTATATAAACCTCCCCAGGATTGCAAAGCCAATCCCACGTGAGCTGAGACAGCTCCATGTGAGCCGCGGCTTGGGATTTCTTGTGCCTCAAGCCGCAGCTGCCAAAATTATATTTTTTTCTCTTGGTCTTCTCCAGTAATGTTTTCTGGGAAAACTTCAAGTGTTCTGCAACAACTTTAGAGAACAATTATCTGATGCAATCTAATCTCCTTTTTTTTTTCGTTTGAATGAACTCATTCAAAGGAAAACTTCTATCTAGTAAAACAGAACAAAAAACATGTGTTTTTTTCTTCAAAAAAATACGTTTTCTGTTTAGTTGCAGACACACCCAGGCAAAAAAAAATTTTCTCAGCAAGAATGAACCTGTTAATTCTTGTCATTAAGTATTCTATAACTTTTACAAAAACATGTTCGATGCAACCAAAGCCCACAAAATCAATTATTTTTTCTCCAAACAACTCACGTGAAAACAATTTTTCACAGAGGACACATAGGCAACAATGAAACATATTTCATGGCAAAAATCCAACCCATTAACACATAAATGATGGCTCTGATACCACTATTAGGAATTCTTCTTGCAAAATCATTGTTGTGTTGCGGAAAAACAAGAATTCCACACCGATGATCACATTTATGCGTAAAAAGGGATCAAAATAGGTGAAGAAAATTACCGTACGTGAAGGCTCTGTGAAACAAAATTTTCTCTAATTAGTTAGTATTCTCTAAGGTGCAATCTTGCAAACGCAGAGAATCCCTTTTTCTTCGTTCCATCAAAACACCACAATCCAAGTGTAGGATTGTCTCTAATAAAATCCATACGAGAATGGTGCTCAAAAGAAAAACTAGAATTTTGTACTACTAAAATTACTATGGCGGCTAGGGCTTTTGTTTTCCAGAAGAAGAATAAAATCGATACAGGAGGAGTTCTCGGTTTTTAATCTCCTTAAAAAAAAAAAAAACCTGCTTGTGTGTGTAATTATATATAATCATAATCCCACGTTTATTTGGTAATAAGAATCTGTTACATATAAGGATTCTTAATTACTAATAAATATTATGATTATAGTTAATTACAATGTAGTCCTGAAATTATAACTAATTATAATTTGACCACAATTACTTCTTCTTTTCACAATCAACTCTGTAATGTTATCGAATAACATATTGAGCACTTAATTCTATATTGTGTGTGACCTATTAGGTTTCCCAGTCTATTGGTAGCAAAATATGAATTAATCTAAATGTCTTCAAGATTAATAATCCTTAATAATTTTAGAATTAACTTTTTAATTCTAATAAGGATTGATTTATTAATTCTCTAATTAATTATTCTATATTCAGTAGATCATGAGTGGAATCTAACACCACATCATGACCACCTAAAAATTCAGAAAGTTAATTGGCTTGACACTAATCTTTCAATAGCAAACAACAGTGCAATAAAGTATTTTCTCCATGCAATATCTTATTCGGTTTAGAGTACAGAATTAGTGCTAACTCCTTCCAGAATGATAGATTAATTTTGGCCGGAATATTTTAGTACTTATTTCCGGATTCCACTACTCATCATATGTATCAATTGGTACCATTTCCAATATACAATCACCTTGGCCAAGGACTTCTCGAGTAGTAATTCTTACAAGTGGCCGTGAGATATTCGCTCATGCTATTAGGAGTGGCGAATTGATGTGTCCGGACTTAGGTATATAAATCATACAAAAACTAAGCACATTCCCAGTCAAGTTTAAATTAAAATGTTCAACCCAAATCACACATATGAGCAAGCGTACTCATCATTAACCGAGCATAGGGTTCAAATGAGTGTTGATCCTCCAAGAACAAGTAGACATTAATCGCTTTTCTTTCATTGTTTAACCGACTCGATAAAGTGAAAAATAAATAAAAAATAAAACAAAAATAAAAATATATACATGTCAAGGATGTAGAATTATATAACTTAAGCCATTGTTCAGACAAACATGATCTTAAAAAACTCAACCATTATCATAACTAATTATTCCCCTAGCATCATGAAGGATTAAGATAGATTCACTTCTTTTTCAATCCATGAATCCCTATTTACTAGGTAACTTAGTATCACATATTCTGTCTCAACCAGTTTTACCCAAAAGATACATTAAACACAATCCTTGATTAAATTTCCATATTCTAGGAAACTTAAAACATGAAACTAACCAATGAATCCATATTCTGGCAGATATCAATTAACCTTTAATTACCAGTTCTTATCAATTAAGCTCCTTTTCAAATAAGTTAAAAGATAACAAATATGAAACTAATGAATTGAAACCACCATCAACCCATTTTTCAAGCAAGTCAATAGAAAGTAACAATCAACCAATCTCGTAATAAGTATAAGTAATTAAATACCAAGGATAACAACTAATTAATCAAAAGATCAAATAACTTTAAATATCATGAATATCTAAAATAATGTCAAATTACAATAAAACAATTAAAATATCATTGTTGAAGAAAAAGAAAATAAAGTAAAAGAAAGCACTCATAGACAAGCCTCATTCTTCTTCATTTGAAGTTGTTCTTGCACAACCCTCTTTGAATTGAAGAATTCCTCATTTGATTGAGTAATTTTCTATGATGATAAATGAATTCTCCCCCTTTTCCCTTGTGTTCTTCATCTATTTATAGGCTTAGAAAGTGCCTAAACTTGTAGGTACAGTGTTCTTGGCCGAGCAGAAGTTAGAAGATACTAAAATTTCACAGATTACCAAAAATCGGGTAGAAAAAATCAAGCACTGCCTTATCTTCAAGGCACAGCTGGTGCTGTCTTGGCTCTCGGAGCCGGCGCCGGTTGTGTTCTACTTCTCTACTCGTTCATCGATTTTTCTCTGAATTTTGCATAATGAAGACAAGAATGCAGTCGGCGCCGCCTTGACTCTTGGAGTTGGCACCGATTCCCCTCTGTTTTGCTATATTTTGGCAATTTTTCGTCGCTTCGAATTTCATGTAATCTAGTGCATCACCGGTGTCGGTTCTAGAGACCTAGCCGGTGCCGCCTCTCCTCTGTTCTGCGCCGTTTTTGTTTCGTTTTACCCTAAAAATCTAAAATAATGAACAAAACACCTTTCTAAGGGTAAAATCTCAAATATGAAGAAATATGACTAGTTTTTGAACAAAATATATCACAAAAGAGCTTCAAATAACTAGAAAAAGTATGACTAATATAGCCCCTATCATATTCCCCCACACTTAGCTTTTTGCTTGTCCTCAACCAAAGTATCAAGAACAAGTAGGAAAACACAATGTGAAATCAATCACTCAATCAATTTCCAAACCATATCTTTAATGCTTTCTTCATTCAATAACATAAAACACATGATACTACATCTTTCACAACCAATGCAAGTGACTCGTGTAAGTGATAAATGACTCAGTAGAACCATCTCAATACTTAACAATATTCTCAAACCATTGGAAAGAATTTAGTTCAAAAAGAATATGCATTTCATAGGCTTACTTTTCATACACTCTCTCCACTAATCTGAGACACATCATGATTCTATTTAAATCAAGTAGGACTTTTAAGCTTGTAATGTAAGGCTAAAGGCTTGTAATGTAGCTATCAAACGAAGGATATATGAGAATCAACAATCAAAGAAACTAAGAGTTCGCAAGAAAATGATAAACAAAATGAATCAATAATTTCCAACTCTTCTTGCTCTCCTATTCCAAGAATCAATCAAACCATAACATTCTTCAGCAATTACAACTCCACTCAAGCAAATCCTGCATTTCTTTTCCTTTTTCTTTCTCAACTCTTCTTTATTCCTTTCACAAATCACTCAAATTTTCAGCAATGGTGTCAAAGATTTAATATGAACTTAACTTTTGTAGCTCAATCACCATCTCTTTTGTGATATTTTCTTTTTTCTTCACTCACTTGTCTTTTCTCTCACTCCTCTCTTGTTTTCACTACTGCTGTTGTTATTTTTTTGTTCTCATTTTTTTTTTCTTTCCATCTTTTCTAGCAGCTTTTTTTGTTTTTTTTTTCAATCCCTCTATTCTTTTTCGTCTCTTTCTTTGCCTCATTTCCTCTTTTCAGCTCAACTCATTATTAATCCATGACTGAAAGTAACAAGTCATGATCTTTATCCCAACATTCTTCCTTAGCATTTTCTTACACATACTTTCATCCATCAAGAGCATAAAGATTTGAAAAATTATTCAAACTCTCATAATCAAACAATGGACAAAAAATATTGTGACTGATTTTAATGAAAGAAATCAACCATTTAGGCTCAAAATAGGCACTAGGGATAATATGACAATAGGTAGGCTTGAAAAGCTCAAACTATCCAAAGAAGGCCTATTACCGTCATCCCTAAGTTAAATCATGGTTTTCTTTCTTATTTCACCTTGAGAGATATTCAAGTAAGTTCTAGAATGCTCAATAAATTTTAGTAAAAAAACAGGTTTAAGAACAATGTAAGGCATTAGATCAAGAATTACTTCGTCTAAGTGCGTGCAAAAAGTCATGCATAAGCTATAAATGATCTAGAACATATGCTCTATAATTTATCATAAAGACATGCACTAAAAATACAGCTTGAAATCTCAATGAAAGTCAGAAAATTTTGAAAATTTTCGCTCAAAATTTGCTCCCAAGAAGGCAAAAATATATGTATAGAAAACTTGTCAATCAAATTACTCTCCCACACTTAAACTGGACATTGTCCTCAATGGCCAAATATATATAACAAGAACAACCAATACCATATGACAAAAAATAAAAAGGAGAAGAGATAAGAAAAATAAACTTCCATTCGTTTGGCATTGTGCTATACAAGATCTGAATGCTTGAAGAATGAGGCAGTGGCAAAGTATCTAAAAAGAAAAATACAAAAGAAAACACACCAAAGCATAAAAACTAGAAAAGAAAAAAAGCAAAAACAAAAAAAAAAGAACATAGTACACAGGAAAAACCCCTAACGAAAAAACATCAAAAGAGAAAGGAAAAACAAGAGTGATTGAGAAAATGTAGACAAGCATAATCAGTCCTCCTCATCATCATTAGCTGGTGTAAAGGTACCCGCACCACCATATAGCCCAGAAGAATGCTGCATTATTGTTCATGGGGTTTTGGTTCCTTTGATTACTTCGAAAATTGAAAGACCCTTGCCTAGGTTGATTCCTATTGTTCCAAGAGAAATTAGGGTGATTTCGCCAACCAGGATTATAGGTAGAGCTATAAAGGTTGTTACCTGGCTGGACATTACCTGCGAAGGCTGCTTATTCGGACGTTTCTTGGAGTGATCCCATATTTTGGCATTCATGATTGGGGTGTCCTTCTCCACATAAATCACAATTGACGTTTAAAACCTGGCCTTGAGGCATCACCATCTATTCCATCTTTTGAGTTAAGGCATCTACCTTAGCCTCTAATGCTGCCACAGCATCCACTTTGTGCACTCCTTGCACACGAGTTCTTGACCTTGCACTCCCCAAAGAATAGTTATTTGAAGCCAAATTTTTAATAAGCTCGAATACTTGTTCCGGGGTCTTATGATTGATGGAACCCCTTGCAGAAGATTCCACCACTTGTCGTGTTGCGAATGCGAGGCCATTCAAGAAGATAAACATTTGCATTCCCAGCTCAAATCCGTAGTGTGGGCATTTCCTTAACATCTCCTTAAATCTCTTCTAACTTTCATATCAGGGCTCAGAATCTAATTGTTGGAAGGCGAAGATTTCATTCCTACGTTTGGTTGTCCTAGCTGGAGGAAAATACGTGGCCAAAAATTTTTCAGCTAGGGCATTCCAAGTAGTGATGGAACCTGTAGGTAAAGACTTTAACCAAGATTTAGCTCTATCTTTCAAGGAAAAAGGAAAAAGTTTTAACTTAATGGCATTCTCAGAAACACCATTCATCTTGAAAGTATCACAAATTTCAAGAAAACTAGCTAAGTTAGCATTGGGATCTTCTTCAGGTAACCCATCAAATTGAACCTTATTTTGAACCATTTGGATAATGTTGAGCTTTATTTCGAAATTATTTGCATCTATCCTAGGTCTAGTGATACTCGAGCTTGTGCCTGAGATTGTGAGTTTCACAAAGTCATCCATAACCCTCCTATCATTCTCAGCATTGTTCTGTTGAGTACCATCCATCTCGATGATTAAGTTCCTTTGGATTGTCCGGCTAATTTTTGATAATGTCCTTTTGAATTCAGGGTCCAAATCAACTATCTCGCCTTCGGATTTTTGAGTCATGTACCAAGGATAATACCTAAGCAAACGAGAAGCAAGTTAGATAACAGAATTAATTATTAAAATAAAATTAAAAGGTTACAAAGTTAGTTAAAAGATCATAGTCAAAGTTAGTAGGTTACAAGGGTGTACAAGAATACATGAAATACAAAAGATAGCACATTTTTGTGGAAAGAACAATCATACATAATTTACATTTTTACATATTTATATATTTACATGATTAAATCAACAAAATCCAAGCTTTCATGCTATTGTTTCCCCGGCAACGGCGCAAAAAACTTGATGTGTTCGGACTTGGGTATAAAAATCATACAAAAACTAAGCACATTCCCAATCAAGTTTAAATTAAAACGTTCAACCCAAATCACACATATGAGCAAGTGTTAATCACCTTTAACCGAGCATAGGGTTCAAACGAGTGTCGATCCTCCAGAAACAAGTAGACATTAATCACCTTTCTTTCATTGTTTAACCGACTCGATAAAGTGAAAAATAAATAAAATTAAAATAAAAATAAAAATAAAAATATATACATGCCAAGGATGTAGAATTATGTAACTTAAGCCATTGTTCAGACAAACATGATCTTAAAGAACTCAACCATTATCATAACTAATTATTCCCTTGGTATCATGAAGGATTAAGATAGACTCACTTCTTTTTCAATCCATGAATCCCTATCTATTAGGTAACTTAGTATCACATATTCTGTCTCAACCAGTCTTACCCAAAAGGTGCATTAAACACAATCCTTGATTAAATTTCCATATTCTGGCAAACTTAAAACATGAAACTAACCAATGAATCCATATTCTGGCAGACATCAATTAACCTTTAATTACCAATTCTTATCAATTAACCCCCTTTTCAAGCAAGTTAAAAGACAACAAATATGAAACTAATGAATTGAAACCACCGTCAATCCCTTTTTCAAGCAAGTCAATAGAAAGTAACAATAAACTAATCTCGTAATAAGTACAAGTAATTAAATACCAAGGATAATAACCAATTAATCAAAAGATCAAATAACTCTAAATATCATGAATATCTAAAACAATGTCAAATTGCAATAAAATAATTAAAATATCATTGTTGAAGAAAAAGAAAACAAAGTAAAAGAAAGCACTCATAGACAAGCCTCATTCTTCTTTCTTTGAAGACGTTCTTACACAACCCTTCTTGAATTGAAGAATTCCTCCTTTGATTGAGTAATTTTCTACGATGATCAATGAATTCTCCCCCTTTTCCCTTGTGTTCTTCATCTATTTATAGGCTTAGGAAGTGCCTAAACTCGTAGGTACAGTGTTCTTGGACGAGTAGAAGTTAGAAGATACTAAAACTCCACAGATTTCCAAAAATAACGTAGAAAAAATCAAGCACCGCCTTATCTTCAGGGGACAGCCGGTGCCGCCTTGGCTCTCGGAGCCGGCGCCGGTTGTGTTCTGTTTTTCTACTTATTCACCGATTTTTCTCTGAATTTTGCATAATGAAGTCTAGAATGCAGCCGGCGCCGGTTCCCCTTTGTTTTGATCTGTTTTGATAATTTTTGTCGCTTCGAAGTTCATGTAATCCAGTGCATGGCCGGCGCCGGTTCTAGAGTCCTAGCCGACTCTAGAGCCGGCGCAGCCTCTCCTCTGTTCTGCGATGTTTTTGTTTCGTTTTATCCTAAAAATCTGAAATAATAAACAAAACACCCTTCCAAGGGTAAAATCTCAAATATGAAAGAATATGATTAGTTATTGAACAAAATATATCACAAAAGAATCTTAAATAACTAGAAAAAACATGACTAATTTAGCCCCTATCATAAATCCTTTATTTATCATCTTAAGTACTTTCATTTACTTCATGTTGTACCCAATATCCATCCCATAAACGGTCTTGTCAGGACTCCAAAGATTGGAATCAAAGTCCAACACTTAGCAAATAAAGTACCTTAGAGATCTCAAGTCTAAGGATACTTGCACATTTTCTATAATGAGATTCTATTACTGGCACTAAATAGTTATCCATGTGACTATCTCATAGTCGGGCCATCGAATGTACTTATCCAAATAACAAGCATCCACGTGTTAACTTTGAGTATCACAATACTCACAGATGTGAGAACCACCGCCTGATCAAATTAGGAAGCATAACACGTGCTAGTCTCAATGCATTAAAGATGTCCTATCTCAATAATATTATGACTAGGGATAATTTAAATACAAATACTATCCAGTAGAGTAGGAGCCTCACATCGTGATCTCTATATTGATTTGCTTAACACAGTGCTACACTTGGGACGTTATCTAATAGTTGTTTTACATGAAATCATGAATAAAGCAATCTGAAAGATAATGAATGCCTTGTATTATTTAAAAATGTACAATATATAGAATATATATGATTGCCTCTAGGGCATAACACTAACAGTCTAATAGTACTAAATAATGAATAGTAGTTTGGTGTACAATTAGTGATTGGATAAATAAATACTCAAGTGAATTAGCCAAAAATAAATAAGTAATTAATGAAGTAAATGACTTCCTAGTCAAAATAATATATATTTCAAAGCAATGGATATTTGGATAACATCATTATATGTACTAGATTAATTTAAAACATAACGACCTACAACTAACAATAATAAGAGAAAGATAATTTGATGTCCATAATTCTTTATATGCTTCAGCCATATACTAATTCTTTCCGACACACCCAATAGATGCAAACAATACTCATCTAAAAAATAGCATCAAGATCTTATCATAGGCATCACACGATCATACAATCAAGAAAACATCCCAATGACCCTCAGTACATGAATCTGAAACTCTAGTCCATTCTTAGACCCACAAGATATGAAAATACCAAGGTTGCAAGATTTACTTTGGAGTAGAAGTGACTTGTATCGATTTGAATAGTCCATGGATATGATTTCCCAAATAGATTGTCCTTAGTGGCTAGGATTATGAAGAAAAATGCAGTAGGATTGGGGTTCGAAGGGAAGAACCGAGATAATGTTAGTCTTGGATTCGCATAAGAAAGGAGGAAAAAGAATTAGATTCAAGAATCGAGAGAAAAAATACTTTACCTTGTCTTGATGGAGGTCAAGAATAATAAAGACTCTTGTTTTTCAGTTGAAGAGAGTAAATAAGTGGAGTGTGTGTGTGTTTTCTGGATTTCAGCAGAGAGAAAGAAAAAGAGAGAGTAGGGAGGCCAAGAGGGACTTTCTTGTTTGTTAAATGGTTACTTCGGTTGGGGGGAGGATTGGTATGAGGATTTGGTTCCCTTGATAGAGTAATAATGGGTAGTGATTGAGGGAATAGAAAAGGAAAGTTCAGATTTTAAGAAGGTGATTGCGATAGTGATTTTCGGCCAAGGTGGAGGTGGAGAAATGAGATGGAGAAATGAAAAAGAGGAAGCTGATGATCAAATAGCCGAATAGCCTTGGTTGCTTTGCTACTTTAGATTTGTTAAGAAAGGGACGAGAAAGCTGTTTTAGTTTCGCTAGAACTTGGCTAGGCCAAATAGTCTTTGTGTGTGTGTGTATCAATTAAAGCTGAGAAGAGGGTGTTTAGGCTTTCCTGTGCAAATGAGACTACTTGTGGTCATTTGAGAGGAGGGAGTTCGAGAGGTTTTGCTGCATAAGCTGTTTAGGTCTTGTGTTGAAAGAGGAAGTGGCCGAAAGCCCTTCTTGCTTTTGTAAGGGTTTCGGTTTGTGTGAGCTAGAATGAGGGTGACCAAAACTCTCTTGGGTTTTGGCACACTTCTTGTCTTAAGGTTGAAAAGGTAATGATGTTTGAATTGTGAATGAAAGGCTAAGAAATTTACCTATCTTGTATGAATATGGATATGTTTTACACATGGCAGCTTTCCTAAAATGAAAAAGGTAGCTTCTTTTCTACTAAGATACTCTTCTTTCTCGATTGAACAAGGAAGGGAAAGGTGGATTATTGTTTTTCTAGACCAAGGGAATTTTCCCATCTTGCATCACTTCCCAATTTCGTTCTACTTCTACAAGGAAATGAAGAGCTGATCTAGAAGCATTGCTTGCCGAATTCCAGGGATTGTATAGCTCTT
Source organism: Voacanga thouarsii (assembly GCA_026120185.1). Taxonomy (NCBI): domain Eukaryota; kingdom Viridiplantae; phylum Streptophyta; class Magnoliopsida; order Gentianales; family Apocynaceae; genus Voacanga; species Voacanga thouarsii. The sequence goes on along the minus strand of JANUWF010003362.1, from coordinate 2,248,885 downwards.
GCAATATGCTAGTTTGCTCGATAAGGAATGGAGTAATTGGAGGCGTCTAAAATTCGAAAAAGGGAAAAGTTACTTCAATCATGCCCAACAGAATCCTCCATAATTCATTGCTACAATTTTGAGCTAATAAGTAGGAGTATCTCTAGTGTAACCAGTTGGTAGCTTTCCAAAACTAAAAAGGAAGGGAAATTATTTTGTTGCTTAACTAAAGGAGTTTCTCTACTCAAATCGTGGCCAGCTCGCATAAGGGAAAAGAAAAGGAAAGCTATGGATGGAGAATTATTGGCCAAATTATGGAGTGAGTTTAACTCCTAATTTCAGACAATGTCGAAGGAAATAAATCTAGCTTTGGTAACATAATAATCCTCCATAAGCAAATAAATCCCAGCTTTGGAATGGAATTCACTTCACCAATATTTAAAGGAATATTCTATTTGTTTCATAAGGGAAATGACGGCTAGAAGTTCTTATGGAAAGGAGTCCATAGATAATCCTAAGGGAATTATCCTATGTAAGAATGAAAATAAATATAATTTAATTACTAAATCAAAGTACGTAAAATATGAAAATTTATAGAAATAAGGAAGTAGGATTATTTATAGGTGTGAAAAATTTGGAACACAATCCCCATCAAATAATTTCTCCTTAAATCAAGAGTTTCCAAAGATGGAAATGGCAGCTAGAACAAAGTGAGTCGGATAAGGAGAAAAAGAAGGAAAGAGAAAAAAGAAAATAAAGGATGTCCAAACAAGAATTAACATCCGAACCTTCAATCACTTTATTAAAATCCCAACTCTCTAACCATTAAACCACAATGTTCTTGTGTCATAATCTAACAACAAAATCTTTACATCCCAAAACCTCTTTCCTTAAGTTTTTCCCTAAAATAAAACCAAATAACTCAATAACATGCACACAAATATCAGACACAAGCTGGTTAGGGCAAGTTAGATGTACATACATAAAGCATATAAAATCATAAATTCACATTGGTATATGAGTAATGTAATGCATGTTTCCATACTACCCAGGATGACTTAAGTGGGATTTTATAGGGAACATGCCTTTTGTACATCCAATTTCGATCATCCATCTAAAATCAACAATAGAAATATAGCAAACTAATTATTAATGAAGGTTTAGCCTTACCTAATGACTGTTATATGGTTAGGATTTATTAACTATTCATTATTGTTTGATATTTATGGTTATTTAATTATTAACTACACAAAACAATAACTATTCTCATCCACTAGAATAAGGATATTAAACCAAAGAAAATGAATTTTATATTAAAAAAAATAATGCACCAATGAGACAAAAACATAAATAATACCATAAAAATAGCCATGGGACAACCACCTTATCTATAATATAACACAAAAGCAAACTTAAGGAGAGAAGATATCAACACAAAGGAATTGATTGCCTTTGCACACCAAGTAAACTACCTATATGTAACTATTGCCATCTCTTAATAAATTATCCTTTTTACTACTAGATATATACTAACTTTTGAGTGATTGGATAATAACAAACTTAGAGTCCAAATATTACTATTTGAATAATCTAAACAGTTTGTCTATTCTCAATTTTTGAAAAGCTTTTAATGGAGTTTCCCTTATAAATTGGACATTTTCAGGCACTAAGCCACCTTAATTTTACCAACATTTAATAAAAATCACAACAAAAATATAAAATCAACTCAATTAATCAAACAAAACTAACTTAAGAATAATTACCCATTATCCATGGAAAGTAGTCACCTACCACTCACAAGGAATGATCACCCGTCACTCATAGGGATCTAGTCATACAGTTGTTCGTATTTTTTTTACCTTATTAATGCTCGTCTGTCCAGTCAAAGAAAATTGACAACTATATCTCTAATTTTTGCATAATAAGATTCATTCTCCGGGAGTATTATTCAATAAATAAATGATATGATATTGTAACAATAAGAAATTCTAACAATCTAATATTCCAAAACAAATAAATAAAAATAATAATAAAGATAACATTAGAAAATTAAAATGTAGCCAAAGTTTATTGGAATGCTTACATAAAGAGGAAATTAAAAAGAGTTCTCTTGTTTCTATTCACAAGCTTGGAAAGAACTTTTTATATTCGATAAAAACTAAATAAATATTGTAATTTGTGTATTTTGTGTGTACAAATTATGTTAAACTCGAGCCAACCTTCTATTTTATTAAAAGTTGCATCATATAAATATTGTTGATTATACTAACATCATTTCTATTTGGAAGAAATGCTATTTTCCCTTCAAATAAACACTATCTTACACTGTCTAACATAGCAGTACTACTTGAATGATCAATTTCTCTGTTTGCAATATAGGGACATCACAACAACAAAGTGGCAGGTAGGTTATTGATTGAAGTTCTAGCTCACTACAACATTATGTTGTTTGGCACATTATGAGTATAAACTCAAATCTAGAAGATTATTGTGAGGTGGAAATTACTTGTGGGCAAAGAGGACTAACGAGTAATCAAATCTTGCATGGAAAACAAGGTTTTTTTTATTAGTGGGGTGTCGGTGTTTTGACACCTCATCTAACTTAATATATTCATCTAGAGTGTCCAGATGATCAATGAAGATTTTTCCAGAGTTTTCTATATAAACTGCATGTTTTCCAAGCACTAAGAACCTAAATTTAACCAACGCTCAATAAAGAACATAAAAAAAACATAAAGTCTCACAACAATTATTTAATAAATATGCTATTATTCACATCATTTTTAGAGTAAATTGCCTTGATAGACATCAATAAGTAAAAGAATAAATAAAGTTTAGTATTTCTAACTTAATGCCTTCAATCCTTTCACCTTTATTTGTCAGTAAATTCCACCATGAATTAACCAACTCAAGCACATGTAATTTAGTGACATAATTTAACATTAATGATAGTGTCCAAGAATACAAGACATTTAGCATACAAAGAAATCTATCACGTCCCATAATTGAATTCACGAGCACTACTACTTTTGATTAGACCAAAAAATGTCACCACTGATGATATAATAGTACTACTATACAAGTTCCATCATTCAAAGAATGATATTCTATTTACAAAAGCCCTTTGCTAGATTTATTGAAGCGGGTTGCTTATTTTTGTGGAAGTCACAAACTTTTTACTATTACTCCAAGAATTTAAAAAGGATAAGAATCTCTACATAGTCTAAAGTGGTCTTGTTAAGCTATGATTTTCAAAGTCCAAAACAGCTAAGGATAAATATGATGATTATGCATTATAATTAAGCTTAATCAAAGATTATTCGAGGCTTGGATAAAGATGATGGTTATGCATTATAATTGAGCCAATAACATCATGGTAGTGTGAGCTATGTCCAATTGCCCAAGATGTTCAATGACAAACCTTTAAGTATAGAAATCGTAGGAAAATTTTAGAAGGAATAGTCACAATGAAAGATGGATTGTAAATGTTTATGGAACATTTTTTGAAGTGAAGAAACATCTTTTTAGCTCATTTAAAATAGTTGAGTGACTTTGTTGTAATCAGGATCTATTAATAACTAATTACTATTTAGGATTTATTAATTATTTGAAATGGTGAAAAAGAAAATTTTAGTAGCATCTCTCCTTAAAAATGGATGTTTTCCAAGCACTAAGGCCATTCAAAATTCAACTATATCCATATATATTTCAAACCAACAACACTTCAAACTAACACAATACAACAACTTAAATCATATCACCACTACAATCTATCTAATAGCCTCCCAATCACCTTCACAACTCAATCTCCAATTAGAAAGGGACAACAACACAATTAAATCTAAAAATGCAACAACAAAATGAATAAGAAACTCATAATTCCATAACCACAAAAGAGCTTTTGTAGACGAACAAAGTTAAATAACAAGTATCTCAGTTGAACCTCCTTATAGTGTGACATTCTACATTATAGACAATACTAATGGTTAAAAATGGAGGAATGTGTGTACATATATGTATATATAACTGTTGGCGAAATCTTTTGTCTTTTACAAATATAACCCACTAACATAAGAAATGGTAGAACAAAAGTGAAGTATAAGCAACTCATTTTTCACAAACGCATAAGATCACTATTTGAATTGGAATACCAATATGTGATCAAGCATTGATTTTACTCTAAAAAATAGAGTAATCGATGTGTTAAGATAGAAACTCAACCCCTCAAAAAATACATTTTTTTGGTAAGACTCTTAATTTTATATACTTGAAAAAAAAATTGTTTATAGGATAAGAGGAACTCTTAATTTTATGTACTTGAAAAAAAAATTGTTTATAGGATAAGAGGACTAAGAAAGACAGGTCTTTTATGCACTAAGTAGAACTATACGCAAGAACCAACAAGAAAACTAAGAAGGCTTGCCGTGATCGCATGAAGTGGGCAAATGGTGAGAGCACATCATATATATATTTTCTAGTGTTTTTCTGCTTTAATTATGATAAATTTTAACACAAATCACTACTTACTAAACCATTTTCTTCTTGAATTTGTTAGGAATTGAAAAATACTAATTAGAGATAAAAAGGATGAAAAAGTAGAAAAATAGAGAAAAAATGAAAAGATTGCATAGTACAAAGGCGGCCAAGGGAAGTGAGACTTTTTTTGGCTGCCTAGAGCTTGCTCAAGAATGCTAGGAGAAGAACAAATGAGGCCTAGGGAAGTTCTAGTTCCCTAGGCTGCCTAGAGCAATGATGCGTTCAGACTTGGATATAAAAATTATAAAAAACTAGGTACATTCCCAATCAAGTTCAAATTAAACTGTTAAACCCAAATCACACATATGAGCAAGTGTACTCATCATTAACTGAGCATAGGGTTAAAACAAGTGTCGATCCTCAAGGAACAAGTAGACATTAATTATCCTTCTTTTATTGTTTAACTGACTCGATAAAGTGAAAAATAAATAAAAAGAAAAATTAAAAAGAACATAAAAATAAAAATATGTATATGTCAATGATGTAGATTTATGTAACTCAAGTCATTGTTTAGGCAAACATGATCTTAAAGAACTTAACCATTGTCATAACCAATCATTCTCTTAGCACCATGAAGGATGAGGTATACTCACTTTGATGGTCAATCCATGAAATCACTATCTTCTAGAAAAATTAGAATCACTTGGTCCGTCTCAACTAATTCATCCAAAAGACGCATTAAACACAATCCTTAATTAAATTCCCTTGGTCTCGGAGAATTTAGAATATGAAATTAATCAATGAACCCTTGGTCTCGGAAGACATCAATTAATTTTCAATTACCAATTCTTAAACAATCAACCCCCTTTGGTCTAACAAGTCAATTGCCAACAGAATATGAAACTAATAAATTAAAACACCCATCAACCCCCTTTGGTCCAGCAAGTCAATGGATAGGATAAACTAACTAATCTTGTAATAAGCATAAGTAATTGAATACCAAGAATAATAACCAATTAATCAAAAGATCAAATAACTCTAGAAATCATGAATGTCTAAAATAATGTCGAATTACAATAAAATAATTAACATATCATTGTCAAGAAAAAGAAAACAAAGTAAAAGAAAGAACTCATAGACAAGCCTCCTTCTTCTTCCTTTGAAAACCTTATTATACAACCCTCCTTGAACTTTAAAGAATTCTCCTTGCACTGAGTGATTTTCTATGATGATCAATGAATTCTCCCCTTTTCCCTTGTGTTTTCCATCTATTTATAGGTTTAAGAGGTGCCTAAACTCATAGGTACAAAGTTCTTGGCCGAGTAGAAGTTGGAAGATGCTAAAACTCTTTAGATTTCCAAAAATGCGTAGAAAGATCGCAGCATCGCCTCAGGGACAGACCACAGTCGGCGCCGCCTTGGTCCTTCGGAGCCGGCGCCACCTTGGTTCTGTTTCTCCACTCGTCCGTCGATTTTTCTCCGAATTGTGTGCATACGTTCCAGAGTGCAGCCGGCGCCGATTCCTGCCTTGCAACCGGTGCCGCCTCTACTCTGTTTCGCGACGGTTTTGCTTTGTTTTATCCAAAATCCTGAAGTAATGACTAAAATACCTTTCCAAGGGTAAAATCTCAAATATGAAAGAAGATGACTAGTTATTTCACCAAATGTATTACAAAAGAGCCTCAAATAATTAAGCAAAGTATAACCAATTTAGCTCCTATCATATTCCCCCACACTTAACTCTTTACTTGTTCTCAAGCAAAGTATCAAGAACAAGTAGGAAAAACATAGGGTTTTAATCAATCCATCAATTCCAAAACCATATCTTCAATGCTTTCTTTATTCATGAACATAAAACATATGATATCAAATCTTTCACAACCAATGTAAGACTTGTGTAGTGATAAATGACTTAGTGGAACCATCTCAATACTTTACAATATTCTCAAACCATTGGAAAGAAGTTAGTTTAAAAAGAATATACATTCCATATGCTTACTTTTCATACACTCTCTCCACTAATCCGAGACATATCATGATTCTACTTAGATCAAGTAGGACTTTTAAGCTTGTAATGTAAGGCTAAAGGTTTGTAATGTGGCTTAGCAAACGAAGGATATAGGAACATCAAAAGTCAAAGAAAAACTGAGAGTAAGCAAGAAAAGGATAACCAAAGTAAACCTATAATTCCCAACTCTTCTTGCTCTCCTATTCCACGAATCAATCAAACCATAACCTTATATAACAACCCTTATGTATTTCAAGCAAATCATGCATTGTTCTTCTTTTTTTTCTTTTTCACCTCTTCTTATCATCAACTCTTTCCTCACAGATCACTCAATTTTTCCAGCAATGGTGTCAATGTTTTCTATGAACTTACTTTTACAGTTCACTCACCATCCCCTTTTTTTTAATCTTTTTACATTCTTCTTTTTTTCCCAATGCTTTTTCAATTCTCTCCTGTTTTACTCCTCTTTTGTTTTCATTGCTGCCGTTCTTTTCTTTTTCACTCACTTTTCTTTTTAGCAGCTTGTTGTTTTCTCTTTTCATTTCCTCTCGTTTCTTTTCTTCTTTCTCATTTTTTTCAGCTCACCATTCTTTTCTTTCTCAATTTTTTTCAACTTCTTTCTCCCATTCCACTTCCTTTTTTTTTCCTAGCTCCACTTGTAATTGATCCATGACTGAAAGTAACAATTCATGATCTCCATCCCTGCATTTTTTCCAACATACATATACTTTCATCCTTCAAGAGTATAAAGATTTGGAAATTATATAAACTCTCAGCACAAGGAATGGACAAAATATCGTGATGGGTTTTAAAGAAAGAAATCACCAATTTAGGCTCAAAATAGGCACTAGGGATAATATAACAATAGGTAGGCTTGAAAAGCTCAAACTATCCAAAGAAGGCCTATTACCGTCATCCCTAAGTTAAATCATGAATGTCTTTCTTATTTCGCATCAAGAGGTATTCAAGTAAGTTCTAGAATGTTCCATGAATTTTAGAGAAAAATAAGTTTAAGAATCATGCCCAGCATTTGATCAAGAACTACTTTGTCCAAGTGAGTGGAAAAAGTCATGCATAAGCCATCAATGATCTATAACATATGCTCTATAATCCATCATAAAGACATGCACTACAAAAAAAAAAAAAAAAAATACAACTTGGAATTGAAAAATTTTGAAAAATCCCGTTCCCAAGAATATGTATCCTAAGAATATGTATAGAAGAATTATCAATCAAACCACTCCCCCACACTTAAACTGGACATTGTCCTCAATGGCCAAATAAATATAACCAAAACAACTAATACCATGGGACCAAACAAAATAAATGAGGAGAGATAGGAAAAACAAACTTCCATTCATTGTGGCGTACAAGAGCTGAATGCGTGAAGAGGGAGGCAGCATCAACGTACCTAAAAAATACATAAGAAAATACCAAAGCATAACAACTAGAAAAGAAAATAAAGCAAAGACAAACAAAATAGAAATGGCCAGAAAACAACCGCTGCTTGGGAAACCACACATTTTCTATGTGGATTCGTCAAAGAACATGTCCACTTGTTTGGGATGTGGAAGACTGCCACTCGCATAACGTTTCACCCTATGGCTATTAACTTTGAAAGTGCCCCGAGTGGGGTGAGTGAGTTCGAGGGTGCCAAAAGGGCCGATCTTACTTACCATGATGGTCCTCACCACCGAGATTTCAATTTGTCGGGAAAGAATTTGAAACGAGAATTGAATAACAGTACTTGCTCACCTGGTTCAAATTCAGGTTGGTAAGTGATATGCTTGTCGTACCACCGTTTGACTTTCTCCTTGTACCATATGGAATGATCATAAGCATCGTTTCGCAATTCCTCTAAGGGTGTGAGTTGAAGTAACCTGGACTTTCCAGCTGACACAAGATCGAGGTTAACTAGTTTTATCGCCCAATAAGCCTTGTGTTCAATTTCAACGGGTAAGTGACAGGATTTACCATAAACTAATTGAAACGGAGTTGTACCAATCGGTGTCTTAAAGGCTGTTCGATATGCCCAAAGGGTATCATCTAATTTTAAGCTCCAATCTTTCCGAGTATGATTGACAGTTTTTCCAAAATTCGTTTGAGTTCTCTATTAACCACCTCAACCTGTCCACTTGTTTGAGGGTGATATAAGGTAGCCAATCTATGGTGCACACCTAAGTGTGTGAGAACTTTTTTCATTTATGCATTGCAAAAATAAGTCCCCCTATCACTAATGAGGACCTTAGGCACACCAAAGTGAGTGAAAAGTTTTTTCATAAATTTAACCACCATCCATGCATTATTAGTGGGTAAGGCTTGGGCTTCTACCCATTTAGAGACATAATCCATTGCCACTAAGATATATTTATTCCCTAAAGAACTAGGAAAAGGTCCCATAAAGTCTATGCCCCAACAGTCAAATACTTTACATGCTTGAAAAATTTGTAATGGCATCTCATTAGATTTTGAACGGTTACCTGTGCGTTGACACCTATCACAACTTTGGACAAACCTGTGGGCATCTTTAAACAATGAGGGCCAATAGAATTCGGCGTCTAGCACCTTTCGTGCAGTGTTGTTGGCTTGGTAATGGCCTCCGGCAAGTCCTTCATGACAATGTTGAAGAATATCTTCCCCTTCCCTAGAATCCACACATCTCCGAATGATTTGGTCCGCACAACACTTGAAAAAATATAGATCATCCCAGAAATAATGTCGTACGTCGGAGAGGAATTTCTTCTTTTGATGTGTCGTGAGGTCTTTTGGGGTAATTCCTGCAGCCAAGTAGTTAGCAAAGTCGGCAAACCATGGTGGGGTTTGGATCTCACCTTCTATGAGCAAGAGTTGCTCATCTGGAAAAGCGTCATCAATGTCTTCGTCTATCAAAGATTCCAGGTTTGGATTTTCCAATCTTGACAGATGATTTGCAGCCAAGTTTTCTGCCCCCTTTTTGTTCCTAATCTCCAAATCAAATTCTTACAATAATAGAACCCATCTTAGCAATCTTGGTTTGGAATCATGTTTGGTTAGTAGGTACTTTAGGGCTAAATGGTTCGTATATACAATGACTTTGGATAAAATAAAATAAGAGCGGAATTTATCAAAGGCAAACACTATGGCAATCAACTCTTTCTCTGTTGTTGTGTAATTTTCCTGTGCATCCGTTAGAGTCTTGCTGGCATAGTATATCGGTTGGAAGTGCTTGTTCTGTCTTTGTCCCAATACTGCACCAACTGCAAAGTCACTTGCATCACACATTAGTTCGAAGGGGAGAGACCAATCCGGGACAATTAGAATGGGTGAATTAATCAATTTCTCTTTAAGTATGGTAAAATCGTTGAGATATTTATCATCAAAATTAAACACAACATCCTTTTCAAGTAACGAAGTAAGGGGTTTCGAAATTTTTGAGAAGTTTAAGATAAACCGCCTGTAGAAACCTGCATGACCAAGAAAGCTCCGTATAGCTTTTACCGAAGTAGGAGGAGGTAGCTTCTCGATTGCTTCAATTTTTGCTCTATTAACCTTCATACCCTTCTTTGAAATTTTATACCCTAGCACAATACCTTCTTGTACCATAAAGTGGCACTTTTCCCAGTTAAGCATGAGGCTAGTCTCTTCACATCTTGCTAGCACCTTCTCAAGGTTAGATAAGTACAAGTCAAATGAATCACCAAAAATTGAGAAATCATCTATAAATACCTCCATGATGTCCCCCACGAGTCCTTCAGATATAGTTGTCATGCACCTTTGGAATGTTCCGGGGCCATTGCAAAGGTCAAATGGCATCCTACGATATGCAAAAGTACTATATGGACACGTGAAAGTGGTCTTTTCTTGGTCCTTCAGAGCTATGGGAATTTACAGGTAGCTTGAGAATCCATCTAAGAAACAATCATACTCGTGTCCGACTAACCTTTCTAACATTTGGTCAATGAAATGAATGGAGAAGTGATCTTTTCGAGTGGCTTTGTTTAACATCCTATAATCTATGCAAAATCTCCAACCCGTGACCAATCTCATAGGGACTAACTCATTTTTATCGTTGGAGCTCATCGTCATTTCTCCCTTCTTTGGTACTACTTGAGTAGGACTTACCCAACTGCTACATGAAATAGGGTAAATGATGCCAAAATCTAAGAGATTAACCACCTCACCTTTTACCACTTTACTCATATGTGGGTTCAACCTGCGTTAGGGTTGCACTATGGGTTTTGCACTTTCTTCCATCAAGATCTTGTGTGTGCAAAAGGATGGACTAATGCCTTTAATACTAGTGATCTTCCAAGCTATCACCCTTTTATATTTTTCCAACAGACTTACCAGCTTGGTCTTATGTTCTGCCTTGAGATTTTTGGCAATGATGACAGGCAACTTACGATCCTTAGCCAAGAACACATATTCCAAATGCTCGGGTAGGTCCTTTAAGTCTACTTCGGGAGGATCCTCTATAGATGATTTCATTCTCCCCAAACTGCGTTTTTCTACGTCCAAATTCTGCTTCCCATCCTCGATATGAAATTCCTCCGAATATGCCATTGATGTTTCCATTAATTTTTCCTCAATAGATTCCTGCATCATCTCAAAAATTAGTTTGTCAAGAATATCAACTCTTAGACACAAATCATCAGAAGTTATAGGTTGTTTCATGCTCTTGTGGATTCGAATTTTGACTTCCTCATCCCCACCCTTAGTGTCAACCTCCCCCCATGGACATCAATTAATGCTTTTGCTGTAGCTAGGAAGGGTCTACCTAAGATTAAGGGGACTTTAGAATCTTCATCCATGTCAATAATAACAAAATCTACAGGAAATATGAATTTATCAACTTTTACCAACACGTTTTCAATGATGCCCCTAGGGTATTTGATAGATCGATCCGCGAGTTGAATACTCATCCTAGTGGGCTGTAGTTCTCCTAGGCCTAGCCTTTTAAATATTTTATATGATAGTAAATTAATGCTAGCACCTAGGTCAGCTAATACATTATAGACATGAAGAGTGCTAATTAGACATGTGATAGAGAAACTTCCTGGATCTTTTACTTTTTGGGGAAAACTCGAGTTGTCCTGTAGGATGGTTGAGCATTCTTCATTGAGGACTACCGTAAACAATTCTTCCAGTTGCTTTTTGTTGACAAGCATGCTTTTGAGGAATTTGGCATATTTGGGCATGCGGATTAAAGCTTCACTGAGAGGAATGTTTATGTACAGTTATTTAAATACCTCTAGGAATTTGTTGAACTGAGCATTTTTCGGGCCTTGTGTAGACGAGTAGGGTATGGTACGTTAGGCTGAAAAGTTGGTTTTTTGGGAGGGGGACAGGGGATAGCCAGCGCTGGTTCCATTCTGTGTTGTATCATTTCGGCGTTAATGGATATCCGGTGCCAGTTCTCTTCTTCCAGCCGGCGCCGGCCTTCATCTGGTCTGTCTGGTAATTCTTTTCCACTTCGCAACGTAACAGCAGCTGTTTCCATACTAGCTAACGGTGTGAGTTCATGAGATTTTATTACCTTATCCGTCAAAAACCTGATTTGTTGTTCCATGTTGTGGATTATTGCGTCAAATTTCTTGAATGTGGAATTGATTTCCTGGAAACGCCTCGTGACATGCACTACAAATTTACCAACTAAGGTTTCAAGCTCTGTTGATTCTGGTGCTGTAAGTGTTCCTTCCAACGCGTGATGGAGGTACTGCCCCCTGTTCGACCTTCTTAGATCCTAATTCGCCATTTCTCCTGAACAAGGAGACGAGTTAGAAATGGAATCTACAAGAGTATGCAGTTAGTTTAAAAGACGTAGTCCAAGTTGGTTAGTTTAAGTTAGGTTACACAGTTATACAAGAATACACGAAATACAAAAGATAGTACCGTTTTGCAGAAAGAACAAATATACATATTTACCTATTGACATATTTACATATTTACATGGTTAAATCAACAAAATCTGAGTTTTCATGCTATTGTTTCTCGGCAACGGCGCCAAAAACTTGATGCGTTCAGACTTGGGTATAAAAATCATACAAAACTAAGCACGTTCCCAATCAAGTTCAAATTAAAATGTTAAACCCAAATCACACATATAAGCAAGCGTACTCATCATTAACTGAGCATAGGGTTAAAATAAGTGTCGATCCTCAAGGAACAAATAGACATTAATTACCATTCTTTCATTGTTTAACCGACTCGATAAAATGAAAAATAAATAAAAAGAAAAATTAAAAAGAACATAAAAATAAAAATATGTATATGTCAATGATGTAGATTTATGTAATTCAAGCCATTGTTTAGGCAAACATGATCTTAAAGAACTTAACCATTGTCATAACCAATCATTCTCTTAGCACCATGAAGGATGAAGGTAGACTCACTTTGATGGTCAATCCATGAAATCACTATCTTTTAGATAAATTAGAACCACTTGGTCCATATAAACTAATTTATCCAAAAGACTCATTAAACACAATCCTTAATTAAATTCCCTTAGTCTCGGCGAATTTAGAACGTGAAATTAATCAATGAACCCTTGGTCTCGGAAGATATCAATTAATCTTCAATTACCAATTCTTAAACAATCAACCCCCTTTGGTTCAGCAAGTCAATTGCCAACAAAATATGAAACTAATAAATCGAAACACCCATCAACCCCCTTTGGTCCAGCAAGTCAATGGATAGAATCAACTAACTAATCTCATAATAAGCATAAGTAATTGAATACCAAGAATAATAACCAATTAATCAAAAGATCAAATAACTCTAGAAATCATGAATGTCTAAAATAATGTCGAATTACAATAAAACAATTAACATATCATTATCAAGAAAAAGAAAACAAAGTAAAAGAAAGAACTCATAGACAAGTCTCCTTCTTCTTCCTTTGAAAAACTTCTTGTATAACCCTCCTTGAACTTTAAAGAATTCTCCTTGGACTGAGTGATTTTCTATGATGATCAATGAATTCTCCCATTTTTCCTTGTGTTTTCCATCTATTTATAGGCTTAAGAGGTGCCTAAATTCATAGGTACAAAGTTCTTGGCCGAGTAGAAGTTGGAAGCTGCTAAAACTCTTCAGATTTCCAAAAACGCGTAGAAAGATTGTAGTACCACCTCAGGGACAGATCACAGCCGGCGCCGCCTTGGTTCTGTTTCTCTACTCGTTCGTCGATTTTTCTCCGAATTGTGTGCATACGTTCCAGAGTGCAGCCGGCGCCGGTTCTTGCCTTGCAGCCGGTGCCGCCTCTGCTCTGTTTCGTGACGGTTTTGCTTTGTTTTATCCAAAATCCTGAAGTAATGACCAAAATACCTTTCCAAGGGTAAAATCTCAAATATCAAAGAATATAACTAGTTATTTCACCAAATATATTCCAAAAGAGACTCAAATAGCTAAGCAAAGTATAGCCAATTTAGCTCCTATCAAGTAAAGTAAGAAGACATTGTCCAGGAACAAGGGAGCCAAACTTTTTTTGGCCGCCCAAAGCATGTGAAGGTTGCCATTTGTCTAGAAACATGGTGGCATAGGGAACTTGAAGTTCCCTAGGACACCTAGGAGCAAAGATCAAAAAGCAAGGAGAAGAATAAATGTGGCTAAAGGAGCTTGAAGTGTTAGTGTTTTGTCCTAGAGGCAATCATTTATACATTGTATATGACACATTTTATTTTAATAAAAGGTATTATTTATCTTATAGTTTCTTTTGTTTACTTTTAAGTAATATAACTGTTCAATAAAGTCCCTAGTACAACACTGTGTTAAAGAAATCATGATATGAGATTCCTACTACACTGTATAGTATTAGTACTTAAATAGTTCATAGTCATAGTATTAATGAGATAGGACATCATTAATGCGTTAAGACTAGCATGTGCTAGACTTCCTTTTTTGATCAGGCGATGGTTCTCATATCCATGAATATTGAGATACTCAAAGTTAACACATGGATGCTTATTGATGGAAAAAGTTCATTGGATAACCTAGCAATGAGATAGATAATCATATGGATAACTATTTAGTACCAGTGATATAATCTCAATATAGCAAACGTGCAAGTATTCTTAGACTTAAGATCTCCAAGGTACTTTGTTTGTTGAGTATTGTGCTTTGATTCCAATCTCTGGAGCTCGATCGAGGGCCGCCTATGGGATGGATATTGGGTGCATTGTGAGGTAAATGAAAGTAGTTGAGATGGTCAACAAAGAATTCACCACTTCTAATAGTAGGGGCGAATATCTCACGACCACTTGTAGGAATTACTACTCGAGAAGTCCTTGGCCAAGGCGTATGTGTATTGGAAACAGTTCCAATTGATACACATCTAGAGTAGTGGGTTTTTTGTACAAGTACTATTGTATTCGGGCCAAAATTAATTCTGGAGGGAGTTGGTACTAATTCCGTATTCCAAACCGAATAAGATATTATATGGTGAAAGGAGTAAATTACACTGTAGTTTGTTATTGAAGGGTTTATGTCGAGCCACTTAACTTCCTGGACTCTTGGGTGGTCATGATGTGTTGCTAGATGCCGCTCATAATCTTGGAATATGGGTTTATTAATTGATGAATTAATAAACCAATCTTGATTAGAATCAATATGATTAATTCTAATTAATTATGGATTATTAATCTCAAAGACGTTTGGATTAATTCATGTTCGCTACCAATTGACTGGGAAACCTAATTGGTCACACACAATAGAGGATTATATATTCAAGATGTTATTTGATAACATAGTGGGATTTATTGCGAGAAAGAGAAGTTGTGTGGCCAAATTATAATTAGTTATAATTTATGGACTAATTTGTAATTCTGTGAACTTGAGGGGTTCCAATTACAAATTAGAGAATTCTAATTGTTTAGAATTCTTAGATGTGGTTTTATTGTGAGGTTTTTTGGGTGCTTCAAGGGTCACACGAAATACCCCAAAAACATGAAAACCAAAGGTTACATGAAACAACTCTACAAAAACCAAGGGGCATAAGATGCCTTATGATATTTTGTTCTCTTCTCTCTCTCTCTCTCTCTCTCGTGTGAGTCTCTCCAAGAGAACACCAAGACTCTTCTTCTTCTTCTTCTTCTTTCTCTGGTTTTGCTAATCAAGAAGAACAAAGAAGAAAAACCCCAGCCACCATTGTTGTTTTCTGCTAGCACAGAAAATCTTGGTGTTTGAGTGTGATTCTCCGTGTGGATTTTTGTTAGAAATAATCACACACTGTGATTATAGTGGTTGAACATTCAACTCTTGTTGTGTTTGATCAAAAGGATTGCTGGATTGCGCCACAATCATCAAACTTGAAGAAGGAAAGAATTTGTTTCCCACACGAACAAAGAAAGGTAAATGCTGTTATCTTTGTTCTCTATATATGTCTTGTTTTCCACACATATGCGGATCCTGAGATGATATCTCATTTTGTTTTCCACTGCACCGTATATGATACACGAGAGATACCCAACATGAAGTTCCCTAGGCTGCCTAGCTGAAATACAAAAGCTTTTTTGCCCAAGAAAGGGACGACCTAGGGATTAACTTCCCTAGGCTGCCTAGGAAGAAAGAAATAAGCCTTGTTCTTTGAACTAGAGTGGTCCAGGGAAGTGGACTGGGCCGCCCATGCCTGCCCACAAGCATAGAAACTCGTTGTTCTGCATTTTTTTTCTTATTTTTCTTCATTGTATACTATAAATACCCATTATAAACCCTAAATAATGATCATTGGTTGGCTAGCAACCAAGAGATCCCTTAGAGAGCTCAAAAACGTACCAAGAACGAGAGGATCTTGGAGAAACAAGGAGAAGAAGAAAGGGTTGTTAAAGGAAATTCTAGGAAGAAGAAGATCAAAAACTTGTCTATGAGTGATGTTCTCTTTTTTTCATTGTATGATACTTTAAAAATATTAAAATTTATATTATTTTAGTTGTATTTGATAGATGAACCCTAATATATGTTCTTGTGTTGAGTTATTATTATTATTATTATTTATTGAATTCCAATCTCTTGTATTCGATTACTTGGCTTTATTGTGTTGGATTGATTGTTTGAGCTTAATTGATTTACTCAATTTATTGATTCACTCTTAATGAACTCAAGAGATAGGGTTAGGAGTTGAACTCCAAATTAATTAGTCCAATGTTTGTTTACCTTTGATTAACTTAAGAAAGAAGTTGAAGGATTAGAACTTGGTAGTCAATGGATTTTTAATATTGCCTAGAGATAGGGATGTTGGAGCTTCCATGTACCTTTGAGTAATGGGGAATTTAATGCTTCCCTGGGTTAGATTGATTAGGTAGAGATATTAAATAATTGGGCCACATGATATAAATATCATAACTTGAGAGTGTGAGGTTTATTATCGAAAACACATACTGGCGCTTGAATCAGGATTTAATAAACTTATTGGGAAACTCTTTACTTGACTTTATTTTGGGGGATTTCTTCTTTTACATGGCCTTTCCTATATTCTTAGTCCTTGATAATCCTTGTGACTTTTTTTGTGTGGGTTTGAAGTGCTCTCTATTGTAGTATTTTAGAATAGTTAGTTTTATTTATTTTATTTCTATATTTATTTTGGCTAGACAATGAGATTAGAGTAAAGTAGTGGTAATTGCTAAGTTTTCGTGGATTCGATACTTGTTATTCCCTATACTATGTGATGTGTATACTAGCCCAATTATGTAGTTTTGGTGTTTGGCATTTTAATTAAAACTTGATTTTCAAGGCTTATGTTTATACTATTTCCAATGCATGAAAAAGACGCATTAAATTTTTGGTGCCGTTGTCGGGGATTGGCAATATCATGCAAACCTTGAATCTTGTTGATTTAGCTATGTATATATTGGTAAATATTACTAATCATTTTATGTAAATATTTGTTTCTATATTTGTACATAATACTAACCTTTACTTGTATATAGATTTCTTTTTTATTTTTATACCTTGTTGTTTTAAATTCTTTATTTTTAGTCATTGAGATAAATAAATTGTATTAGATTCCAATATCTCGTATAGTTATGTTTGTTCTACTACTACTACTACTACTACTACTATTGATATTGTTGTATGTAGCTATCTTGCGAAGTTGTATGTATAGTGGATTCTTGGGATTTAAGTTTTGCTTTTGTATATGACATTGTTGTTGTATACTATTATTGTCGTTGTTGGGGAGTTTTGTATTTATTGTTATGTTAGTAATTTTTTAGGATGAAAATATTGTTTTAATTGGCTATTAATTGAGGAGATCTTGATGTATAATAGTTATTATGGTTGTTTATTGCATGGTAGGATTTAGTTTATTATTATTGTAATGGAGTTGGATATTCTCGAGATTTGGTTGATGTTGGATTTTTTGTTGTTATTCTTGTTGTTGTGGAGTTCCTCTTTTATTTTTGTGTTGATATTTTTGGTGTTCTTGTTGTACTATAGATATATATATTTGAAGTTGAAAATTTGATTGTAGTAGTGGTGAATAAGTTGAGGAGATGATTGATTTATATAGTTGATATTATAATTTGGTGGATTATTAATTTTTGTTTGGAGATTGGGGTTAAATTTTTTACACCTTTTAATAGCTATTGAAGTGTGGGAGTTCTTTGTTGGTTGTTTGGGACAATCTATGGTGTCTTTTTTTTTTTTTTTTTTTGGAAAGTATAGTATTCATGGATTGGTGGTTGGTGTTGTGAAAATATTTTGAGTTTCTTTTCAATAAGCCACTAAGTCATTGATTCTTCACTTTTCTTTACCATTCATTTAGTTTATAGTGTGTGTTGCATACTAGTTCTAGTGCTTGGTATATTAGTATTTTGTTATGTATATAGGTCAAGTATTGATGGTGGTATAGTAGCATTTATGTATTGATTTAGTGTATCCTTAGAGAAAATATTGGGTTGTTCATTTGTTTTGAGGTATTATTGTATTGGTATTAGTAATAGTGTAGTTCTTGGTATTAATAAATATTTTGGTATTATTTATAGTCGTTGATCTTTTTGGCTTGGTAATAATATTTGTGTATACACACATAAGCATTAGTACTAGTGCATATTTGCAACAACTCCTTGTATCATTCTTATTTGTATTTGCTTTTTAATTATTTTCTTTGCCTATTATTTTGCTTGTATCTTTGTTTGTTACTATTTCTTTAGTCTTAGTATACTGTTGTATTCTTCTTTCTTTTTACAGGATTGAAGATTTTCTTATTTTAGACAACCTTCCATTTCTTCGCTATTCTATGACATTGAAATTCAAGATACCCAGGGAGTATTACTTGCTCTTTCCTCTCTCTCTTTTTTTTAAAAAAAATTTATATAATGTAAATATATTTGTATAATATATTATAATATATCTTGGACAATGAGGACATTGCCCAATTTAAATGCGGGGGAGAGGCTGAGTAATTTTTTCTTTTCCAAGTTTTTATTGATTATTTTAGGTATTTTCTTATTTTTGGGCTAAAATTTTTGTTTTCGCATATGGGCAAAAATTTTTTCAATTTTTTTTCCCGCTTTGTTGAGTTAGTTTTCAAAGCTTGTTGGTATGTATGTTGATATGTGTTAGTTTGGTGGAGTAATTATTTATCTTTTTACTTAGGAATTCTACTTAAGAATTTTCTAGGAAAGTTTGTTTTTTTTTTTTATGTACACTTATATATTGAGCATGATATAAATTAAGTTTGGAGGAGTAAGTTAATCATGCTTATGCCCTTCAAAATGTTGAGAAGCTTGATTCTTTGAAAATGAATAAAAACTTTATGATGAAATATAGAGTGTGGGTTGTTAACTTATCTCTAGTTTCGTGACAATTCTCATTTATTTATTTATTTATTTTGTATGTTGTATTATATGATTCTTCAATTGTATATGGTATTTTTCAAAATAAAGGCAATTAGGAGCAAGAGATAGGTTGCTCAATGCACCTACTGAGTAAGGGGAAAAAAGGGTCTAGGAATGGAAAATGCATGTCTTATGACAAAAAACAACGTGTGATGAAAAAGAAGAGAATAAAAGAAAGAAAAGCAAAAACAAAAAAATAAAATGTAAGGGATGCAAAAAGAGCATTTAAGTTAAAATAACTATAAATGCATTCCCTTGAAGAAGGAATGATGCTGAAAAATGAGAGGTTCCTACTTTTCTATAACAATTTGAAATGTATTATTGTATTGTTTTATCAAAGTGTAATATATCGTTGTATTGTGAAGTAACACTTGTAATATTTGTACTTGGGGATAAGCCACGAGACTTGAGTGAGTCAGTTGATTCTATCTTATATAAATTACTTTGTTTAAATTCTTGATTGGAGAAGTAGAGTGAATTAAATTTATTTAGCAAAAACTTATTTAATTTAACTTTGAGGTTTTTAGTTGTGTCTAGCTTAATATACAGGTATACATGGGATTGACTTGAATAGATTGGTGTTGGGATGAATTCTAAGTTAGAGGAAGAAATAATCTCTTTCCATTTTAACCTTATTGCATATATGCTAAGTTGTTATTGTAAACTCACATAGAATGCTGTATAGACTTTTTTCATTTTGCTTGTAAATTAGTTATTCTTTGTCTTCAAAAATAAATATATTTTTCTTGATTTGTACATTAGTTAATTAGTAAATAAATGTAGGATGCTTGATTTGTACATTAGTAAATTCTTTGTCTTTGTGAATAGTTATAGTTTGCTTAAGTACAAGCATAGGTTAAGTGTAGGGATATGTGATGAGTGCTCATCATATACATATCTTCTAGTGTTTTTGTGCTTTAATTGTGATGAATTCTTATGCAAATCACTCCTTACCACATCATTTTCATCTTTTTTTTGTTAGAAATTGAAAAATACTAATTGGAGATGAAAAAGCTGAAAAGGAAAGAAAATAGAGAAAAAAAAATGAAAAGATTGCACAGAACAAAGTCGGCCAAGGAAAGTGAGACTTCTCTTGGCCACTTAGAGCCTGCTTAAGAATGCTAGGAGAAGAATAAAGGGGGCCGAGGTAAGTTCTAATTCCCTAGGCCATCCAGAACAAAGTAAGAATACATTGTCCAAGAACAAGGTGACTAAGGGAACTTGAACTTCCCTTGGCCATCCAAAGCATAGCAAGGTTGCCATTCGTCTAGAAACATGGCGCCTTGGGAACTTGAAATTCCCTAGGCTGCCTAGGAGCAAAGATGGAATAGCATGGAGAAGAATAAAGGTGGTCGAAGTTCTTTAGGCCACCTAGATGCAATACAAAAGCTTTTTTGCCCAACAAATTGGCGGCCTAGGGAAACTTCCCTACGCTGCTAGGAAGAAAGAAATAAGCCTTGTTCTTTGAACTCCAGTAGCCTTGGGAAGTTCCATTTCCCTAGGCTGCCTATATGTGTAGAAACACATTATATTGTGTTTTTCTGATTTTTCTTCATTGTACACTTTAAATACTCCATTATAAACCCTAAATAATGATCCTTGGTTGGCTAGTAACCAAGAGATCCCTTAGAGAATTCAAAAGAAACACCAAGAAAAGAAGGATCTTGGAGAAGCAAGGAGAAGAAGAAAGAGATGTTTAAGGAAATCTAAGGAAGAAGAAGATTAAGAACTTTTTTATGAATGATGTTCTCTCTCTCTTTTTTTTTTTTTGTATTATACTTTAACAATATTGAGATTTATATGGTTTTAGTTCATGCCTTGAGGCATGAACCATAATCTATTTTCTTGTGTAGAGTTATTATTATTATTTATTAAATTTTAATCCTTGTATTTGATTACTTGGGCATTATCGTGTTGGATTGATTGTATGGGCTTGATTGATTTATTCAATTGATTGGTTCACTCTTAATGAATTTTAGAGATGGAGTTAGGAGTTTAACTTCAAATTAATTAGTCTAATGTTTTTTTTCCTTTGATTAACTCGAGAGAGAGGTTAAAAGATTAGAACTTGATAGTTAATAGGTTTTCAATATTGCCTAGAGATAGCGATATTTAGGCTTCTAGGTACCTTTGGATAATGGAGTCCTTGAGTTAGATTGATTAGGTAGAAATTCCAATTATTTAAGCCTTTGAAAACGAATCTCATAACTTGAGAGAGAGTGAGGTTTATTATAAAAAATTCATACCAGTGCTCGAATTTGAAGTTGATAAACTTTGTGATAAACTCTTTATTTAACTTGTTTGGGGGGGGGGGGGGGATTTATTCTTTTACATGGCCTTTCTCATATTCTTTCTCCTTGATGATACTTGTGACTTTTCTTGTGTAGGTCTAAAGTATTCTCTATTGTAGTAGTTTAGCATAGTTAATTTTATTTATCTCATCTCTTTATTTATTTTGGCTAGATAATAAGATTAGAGCAAAGTTGTGCTAATTGCTAAGTTCCCTGGATTTGATACTTGTTATTCCCTATACTATGCAATGGGTATACTTACATAGTTGTGTGATTTTAGTGTTTGGCATTTTAATTAAAACTTAATTTTTGGGGCTTATGTTTATACTATTTACAATGCACGAAAAATACGCATCAACAAAGGCCAAAGGAAAAGACATATCACTTTCCTACAAGACTTTTTGACGGTGACAGAAAAAGACTAAATGACCAACTATACGTGACTGAACTTTTCTACCTTAATCCTCAGGTAAGTGAAACATCTAAAGTAGATGGTATCTAATTATAGGAATGCACAAAAAGTATTCCAAAAAATGAATATCACTCTTCAATACACTATTAAAGTACTGTACCTACGATGAGATAATAGTATCCCAGATATCAACTGTATGGCTTTTATGCTTAATTTGAGTGTTCCTTTGTGTAGGTGTCATTACTTCAAATGAGACAACTTTTGGAAACAAAAGTTAGCTGCTAATTTAATCAATAGACCAGTGACTAAACCAGGAACAATGTTTAAAAATACAAGTTTAAAGACGAAGATAAAGGAACATCTATTCACACACAGCAAAGAAGGTTACAAAAATACATTTTTTTGTAAGAATGTTTATTTTATATATTTAAGAGATGATGATTCCAAATTAAATTGTGAATTGTGAATTTATTTATGATTCATCCACTTCTAAGTGGACTCCACCTCAAAGGGAAAAGAAAATTGTGACACCTCTTGAGCTCTCCAAAACTAAGCAAACTTAATATGCCAGAACTCTATACTGTTTTGTGCAGAAAGAAATAGAATAGCCTCAACAATTGTCAATCAAACAATATTGAAGCAAAGTAGGGGTTTAGGGATTAAAAACTTATTTGGCAAATGGAGAAGGAAATGGTGGCCGCTAGCTACTACTATTCTCTGTGTGCAAGAACAAACCATAGCAACAACACCACTGTCTTCCAAGTCAGAGATGAAATGAAATGCAGAAGACGACAATATAAAGGAGGGGGAAAGAGGGATCAAAGGAGGAATGCCAATTTAGGGGGGATTTTGCAGTGAGAGGGGAAATCAGGACAACAATTGAAGAAGGAAGAAGTAGGGATTTGAGATGAATGAAAAAGACTAAGTGTTAGATTTTGTGTATAATTTTACTACGGCAAAATGGTGTCACTGATCTCTCATAGATGCGAGGGTTTAGAGATAACAAAAATTCAAAATAAAATATTTAAACGCCAAAGTTAAACTGTGAAATCCTAGTAAAGACCAACCTTAGAGTAAGGGGTTGGGATGCATATCATGCTTTATTTCATGATTAAATATGTTTTCATATGATTTCTATGTGCTTTGAATTTGATTTTTACTATCTTGAAGTCTTGTTGGTGAGTGATGTGTGAGAGGGGCAAAATAGTAATTTTTGCCCGAGGTGAAAATAAGGAGATAGCTTGTGGATTGAATAGGGAATAATTTTTCTAGTAGAAATACCAACAAGAGTTGTTGTGGTTTAGTGGTTAGAGCCTTGGAATTAATTCTTGAAGTCTAAGGTTCAAAATCCATCATAGAGGCTTTAGCTTGAGTAAATTTTATTTTGCTTGGAAAAGGATGGTTTCGGCCATGAGGGCCTAGATCAATGTGGTGATGATGTCTTAGGAGAGACATGTTAGGAGAATTCTCACTTTACTCTTTTGTTCTTCGCGAAATGCCAAAAGGGAATTCATTCTCCCTTGATCTTTAGCTTTTCTTAAATTCCAACTCCTTAGCTTGAGCAAGGTGTTCTATCCCTTTCCTTTCTAGAAAATTCAGTAGAGGGCTAAGGTCTTTTAGGATCAAAATGACCTAGTAAAAGGCTTCTCATGGTTTGGAAAATGTAAATGATTTGGGGGAAAAACCCTCTTGAAAGCTTGCTGAAATTCTTCATCTAGCTTAGTTCATCTTTCCTCATGAATGAGATGGAATTTTTCCAGCGTTGTTGTAGCTTCAAAAGGGAGAAATTTTTAGCTAACATTCCCTCCCAAATGCTACCAGAAAAATGGTCTTTAGGATCAGTTGGAAACCTGAAATTTCTTGACCAAATTCGGACTGCTCAAACTGGAGTAAAGCAGGAAAGATTCCTGTACGAAAATCGGTTTTGAGAGCTCAAAACCAAGCTGTTTTCTTCCAGAATTTGTACAGAACCTTAGCCATTTTTTTCCTCCATAAAGAAGGCTGGAAACCAGCCTTGAATACCCCTGAAATCCCCTTCAAAACTTGCTGTAAAACAGCTGGAAGTAGCAGACGAAAATATGCCAGAAAATTCACTGTATAGCGAAAATTACTATGCAGATTTTTGTCCAGCTCGTTTTCTCTTCTTCTTCCAACTGAAACACCAAGATACTTCTGCAAAAACCTTCCTTAAACCTCCCCAACAGAGCTCCATTGGGCCCCTTGAACTTCTGCACAAAATTCCATCAATGGCTGTCCGAAAATCTCTCTACAAAATTCCTGCAATTAAGCCTGATTGGTTTCCAAAATTTCGGTCATCTTATTTAGCAACCTTCCATAATATTTTGCTCAATGGACTAGACTTCTTCTTCATCATTGTACACCCTACTTTCAGCTACCATAAGCCTCCATAAGTCAGTATTAATCCCATGAAATTCTGTCCAAACAATCAGCCATGGCAGACTTCAAAGCTGTCCAAACAAATCAAGATATTCTTAGGATATCTACTTTCCAAATTCACTTCCTAACAATATTCTTCAAGGATTGTAACAACTAACCTTTCCTTTTCCCTTCCAAATCAGAGAATCAACTCCCTAAACCCTACCAGAATTTCGGCAGTCCAATCCCTCAGAAAATCGGCAGCATCTCCTTCTCTCTCTCTCAATTTTCTTCAAGCAACAAGAACACACACACACACACACACACACACACACTACACCAAGAACACCTACTCCTTCTCCACACCTAATACCCCTCCAAACCACTTCAAACCCTCATGAAAACCTCCAGATTTGATCTACTCCTTGCTGTACATTCATCAACACCCTTATTAACATCAAAGTCCTCAAATCATCTTTCTACTTTGGATCAAAAAGCAGAAATTTCTGTGAAGAACAAGAACATCTTCAAGGTAAACTTATTCTAACAACTTCATCCTCTTCAAACTTAATCTCTAATGAAAACCTATATGAATAATCACACTAATGACTTCTCTCTCTCTCTCTCTCTCTCATGGACCGAAATTCTTCCCTTGGCCGAATGGTCTCTTGTTCCATGACCATGCTTTCGCCACCCTTCCTGAACAAGATTAGCCATCTAGGAGTTGAGATCTTCTCTAAACTCCTTCAAGTCATTCATCAATCAAGTAAGTACCTTCAATCCTCTTTTTAAAATTTAGAATCATGTCTCTAGGTTGATGAATGGCGATGGGGTTGTGTATGTGATGTTATTGATTGAAGCATGAGTATATGTATGATTGAGATGGAGATGAGATTTATGCATGGAAGGATTATATTGGTGGATTTAATGATGAGTTGAGATTTGATGAATGTCATAGGTAGTATTCGTGATGAAGCATGCTAGAGATTATGTCACCATTGGTGAATAGGATTTGCATGCATGATTAGATTTTGAAGCCATGATCATGTTTATGCTAGTAGAGGTTAAAGCATGTCTTAATAAATTTAGATCTATGCCTATGTGCAAGATTTGGATGATTTGATGAATTGAAGGATTGAGTATGTTATTGATTATGACCATGGAATCGTGATCATGATCTAGTTATCCCTAAGCAAATTTTATTTCATGAATAAAATATTTACTAATGATTTTTGCTAGAGAATTTCGAAAACCCTAAGAAGGGTAGATTTGGAATTATAATATATGTAAAGGATATTTTTGTCAAATAAATAATAACTTTTCTAGAAAATAAAATAAATAAATATTATTTAAAATAAAGCAAATTGATTAAAGCCCTTATGAAAAAGACTTATACTTAATAAAATATTTACTAGATCAAAACCCTTAAGGATTTACTTATATTTTCCAAGGAAGACTTATTAAATTTAATCTTAACTAGTTTTAGCTCTCAATTACTTTCTAACAACTAAGCTACCATTAAATTACTATTTTACCTAGTACCACCTATAGCTCTTGATCAAATAAACTCTAAATTTTCCTTAACAAGATTTAAACTTTCAACTTATTAGAATTTATTTCCTAATCCATTAATTATTTTAAATAACAAATTAAACTGAGCTTATAAACCTATTCAATTATTGTTTTGCCTTAAAGCTTGGGACACTAGGATCATGGTAGTAGTGAATTGAGTTGATTTAAAATTGAGGAAGTGGATTGTGGCTTGAATCTGATTAAGATTTGTATTTGCCTATGTGGGGTTAGGTCATCTGTCCGAGACCTTGTTATTGTGAGCAAGAATCAGGTAAGCTCCTGCATAAAACTTATCGATGTGAAATGTTTTCTTATGGCAAGCTAAATATAGAGTGTATGGACACTTGTTTATTTGAAGGCAATTGAGGGTTGAACTCATCTTTATTTCCAACGTTGGAATTATTCCAAAGTTAATGAGCAGATTTTTCCAAACTCGAAACTCTTTCTAAAACTAATTTCTCGCAAAGCTTTGGAAACCCTCACATTATTATTTTCATGAAGCACAATGCTTTGTTCATTTTATCCCAAGTGGGAAATGTCGTTGAGTACTCAATAAGGGTGGACTACTAGGACTACTCTTTGAAGGGTTAGGGTGAGTTTCTCAGTAGGTGGCCACCTCTGAGGGGTGAGTCCTCCCCGGATAAGATGCCAGTTCTAGTGTGTCGTGCCAGTCCGAGCTAGCAGTTTATTTTATTTCAGTCAAGTGACTGTGTTTTTGCCGGAATGGACACTCGGTGGTTGTTTGGGTATAGAGAAGGAGGAGTATCTTGCCCAGTAGGCCGATCACCTACTTTTGTCAGTCTGCACAACGTGTTAGGCATTCTGACCGGTTATGGGGCCCAAAGTGTGGTAACCCATATCCCTTTCTTTCGAGTGGTTGATTTCATTACTTATGTATGGCTAGAAGAGCCAAAACACCACTCTTGCTTTTGACTGATGTTTATTGCTTGCCAATGTTTCTCTTATAAAGATTTCACACTTTGCATCCACGAACTGTTTCTGCTAAATACCCAAAGCACACACGGACTTACTGAGATTTTTGTCTCACCACATTTTATCATGATTTCAGGTTGATCCTGTTGTGGGTGAGTAGCTACCTTGGAAGAGAATGTGTTTTTTTTTTTTTTTGATTTTATGTACTACTTTGGGAGACGAGTGTGGATGATTTTAATTATGGGTTTTGTTTTAGAATTTCATGGATGTACTTTTGAACTATTTTTGGGTTGTAATAAATTCTTTTAGCTTGAGTATTATTTATTCTAGCAATTTTTATTTGTGACCTAGTTTTAAAGACCCCTTGTCCTTTGGACGGGGCGACATCCCCGGCCCTGGCGGGCCTAGGTTTTCCGGGGTGTTACAAGTGGTTTCTGAGACTAGGTTATAGACAAATATTGATGATATATGATTTATTTATTTAAGTATAAATCTTATCTAACCTATTTTATTGATGCTATAGGATGGTTAGACTGCTTAGGATAGCAAGGAAAGGGCAGCAGTGGCCCCCACCCTACAATCTAGATCAGGAGGACCTTCTAGTTCCCCAGCCTGCCCCTCAGCCAGTTGTTCCTATAGAGGATATCAATGATGTCGAGATTATCCCTATAGAGGATAACAGTGATGATGAGCTTGACTTGATGGAGGATAGCAGTGAGGACGAGGTCCAAATCCTTGAACCACTTCCAATCCCGGTGATAGATATAAGCTCTGACAGAGAGGATGATGTTATGATAATGGAGCCTGAACCCCACCCTCCTAATCCCGAGGTGGAGTTAGCAGTAGCTAGTGATGACCCGGGGGAGATAGACTATGAGTCTCCACCCAGACCTTCCTTTATTCCTCCCTTCAGTCGGGTTGAGGCTGAGGAGAGTTCTAGGCGCCCTGGGAAGGAGCCTAGGGAGGGATTTGCTAGCGGTGAGGGGGTGGATTTCTCTAAAAACACCGGAGGTTGGATATATGAGGCAGATGGTGAGGATTCCGATGAGGAGTAGAGAGCTAGGAGTCATTTTGATTTGGATGTTTGTTTATTTATAGCTTTTCATGAATTGAGATGTTAAGACTTCTTAAAGTTCATTTTTATCAAATTTCGAAATTATGCAAGTTAATTTTTGAAATCGAAATTTATAAGCAATCCTTTAAATAAGTTGCATCTGACTTCTTTCTACTCATACTTGGCTATGTATGCATACACCACTAAAATGATTTGATACTTGAGCGCATACATTTAACATTTGGGGTATGGTATAGAATGGCACCCAAGAAACGTGCAGTTCCTTCCACCAGAAGAACTCCAGAGGTAGACCGGGTAGCACCGAAAGTTGAACCGGAACAGATGCAATCACCCCATCAGGGTGACGGGCAAAGTGATCCCGCGATGGGCATGGGGTCTGATGCCCCGGTAGATGGGTTAATGGGTCAGACACTCAGCAAAGTGGCCGACTTTCTTCAGACGCTAACCGAGTGGAGGCACCATAGAGGGGAAGATGAGGCGTTGGAGAAGTTCTTGAAATTCCAACCGCCTATCTTTATGGGAGAAGCGAAACAAGACCAGAAGGCCGAGAAGTGGGTCGAGCAAATGGAGGACATCTTCGCAACGCTCCAGTATTCGGAGGAGCAGATGGTTAAGTTTGCAGCTTTTCGGTTGAGAGGACCAGCTCGGGCGTGGTGGTAGCGGGTCCAAGAGGACTGGGTAATGGATGAGCAAGAATGGACGTGGTCCAACTTCGTTGAATCCTTCAGGGCGGAGTACATCCCTCGGTGGATTGTAGAGAAACGGGAGGACGAATTTCAGAACCTGAGGCAGGGGAGCATGTCTGTGGCTCAATACGCGGCTCGATTCACGCAGTTGTCGAAATACTACCGAAGACTGGTCGACACCGAGCAGAACCGGACGAGGCAGTTCATCAAGGGCCTAAGATCGGAGCTGAGGAGAGCTTTGGCACCTGCTCCACCGATAACTTACTCGGGGGCGATGGACGCTGCTACTCGCACAGAGAATGAAGACCGCAGCAGGATGGCTGCCAAGCCCTTCCAACCACTGAGACACTTTCCGAGGCAGCAATCCCACAAGCGCCCTGCAAATCATCTCTGGCAGAACCAAGAAAAACAAACCCGAACAGCACCGGCTGGACCTGCACCGAACCTTCCGTCCTGTAGGCAGTGTTGAAGGAAAGCCCACACCGAGAGGAATTGTTGGTCCAAGGGAAGAGATAGGAAGTGCTACCACTGTGGTGACCCGAACCACCTGAGGAATACCTGCCCTAAGCTGCACCGAGTCGGGCAGGGAAACCCGGCTCAGAACCCGGGACCTAACCGGGCCAACGCCATGGGAGCAGCTGGAGGGGGAGCACCGAAGCTACAAGTGAAGGCCAAGGTATACGCTCTCAACAGAGAGGAAGTTGGGGCCGATGCCGCGGAGGTGGAAGGTACGTTCACTATTCAAGGATGATCCGTTAATGCTTTGATTGACCCTGGCTCTACTTATTCCTATATAAACAAGTTATGTGCATGTCATTTGGGTTGGGATGGAGTGGAGCTACCTTTCATTTTAGAAGTAAGCACCCTTTTGGGGAAGATGGTGCAAGCGGATCGATATGTGAGGGATTGTAAGGTTAAGGTGGGGAGAGAAAATCTGGAGGGAGATTTGATTATGTTGGACATTGAAGACTATGACTTAATTTTGGGGATGGACTGGTTAGCCAAGCATGGGGCTAGGGTAGACTGCAAGAGTAAGACAGTTTAGTTTGTCAGACTGGGCTGTGATGTGTTAGAATTCGATGGAAAGAGGGTGAAAGAGTTGAAGTACTTGATTGCAGGGGCTAAGGCCCGAAAATTATTGAGGCAAGGTTGTAAAGGTTATCTGGCTTACGTGATGAACAAGCCTAAGGACCAGTGTACTCTGGAGAACACGGAAGTAGTGAAGGATTTTCCCGATGTATTTCCAGCGGAGATTAATTCTCTACCTCCTAGTCGAGAAGTAGAGTTCACTATCGACTTAGTTCCCGGAGCGGAACCAGTATCGTGGACTCCATATCGGATGGTGCCGGCAGAGTTGAAAGAGTTGAAAGAGCGACTAGAGGAGCTCGTTGGCCAAGGCTGTATTAGACCAAGCACGTCGCCCTGGGGAGCGCCTGTGCTATTTGTAAAGAAGAAGGATGGGACCTTGAGGCTGTGCATCGACTACCGATGGCTGAACAATTTGACGATTAAGAACAAGTACCATCTTCCATTGATTGACGAACTATTCGATCAGCTGCAAGGGTCCAGTTGCTATTCCAACTTGGATCTGAGACAAGGATATTACCAATTGCGGATAAGAGAGGAAGATATCCCCAAGATAGCCTTCAACACCCGATATGGGCATTACGAGTTCGTAGTAATGCCGTTCGGGGTGACTAACGCTCCAGCAGTATTCATGGACCTGATGCACCGAGTATTCCGGCCTTACCTGGACAAGTTTGTAGTAGTATTCATCGACGATATTTTGATCTACTCCAAGAGTCCGGAGGAACATGCGGAGCATCTGAGGCTCGTGTTGGGAAAATTGAGGGAGCACAAGCTGTACGCGAAGTTCAGCAAGTGCAAATTCTGGTTGGACAATGTGGCATTCCTTGGTCATGTGGTGACTAAGGAGGGAATTAAGGTAGATCCGGCCAAGGTGGAAGCGGTATCAGACTGGAAGCAGCCAAAGAATATTACCGAGATCCGGAGTTTCTTGGGTTTGGCGGGATACTACCGAAGGTTTATCAAGGGATTCTCGACACTCGCATCGCCAATGACCCGTTTGTTGAGAAAGGATGTTCCGTTTGTGTGGAACGAGAAATGCGAGAAAAGCTTCCAAGAACTAAAGAAGAGACTGATGACAGCACCAGCATTGAGTCTACCAGAGGAAGGCAAATCTTGCGCACTGTACACCGACGCTTCGAAAGAAGGACTGGGAGCGGTGTTGATGCAAGACCGGAAAGTGATTGCCTATGCATCACGGAAGTTACGACCGCATGTAGTGAACTACCCTACTCACGACTTGGAGCTGGCGGCTATAGTGTTCGCCCTAAAGAAATGGCGACACTACTTGTATGGGGCCGAGTACGAGGTGTTCACCGACCATAAGAGCCTGAAGTATATCTTCACTCAGAAGGATTTGAACTTGAGGCAACGAAGGTGGATGGAATTCTTGGAAGAATACTGTTGCCCGATCAACTACCATCCCGGGAAGGCTAACGTTGTGGCAGACGCCCTAAGCTGAAAAGTTGGGATGGCTAGGCTAAAGGTGCAAGAAATGCAAGTGGTCCAGGACGTATTGGACAGAAGGACGGAAGTGCGAGACAAAGCGATTGCTATCAGCAACTTGAAGTTGGTGCCGGACTTGAAGCAAGAAATAGTGGAAGCTCAGCGAAGCAACGCCGAGTTTCAAATTTTTAAGGATAAGGAGCTTAAGCGACCGACTAGCGAATTCCGTTAGGACGAGGCAGGAGTTTTCCATTTCAGAGATCGATTGTGTGTACCCGGGGAGCAACAACTAAGGGTTAGAATTTTGGAAGAGGCACACAAGAGCAAGTACGCAATTCATCCGGGAAAGGTCAAGATGTATTAAGATTTGAAGAGAGCATACTGGTGGCCCGGAATGAAGCGAGATGTGGTCAAGTACGTATCGACCTGTCTCACCTACCAGAAAGTTAAAGCGGAGCATAAGAAGTCAGCGGGACTATTGCAGCCATTGCCAGTGCCGGAATGGAAGTGGGAGGAGGTGACTATGGATTTCGTCACCGGACTCCCTATGTCAAAGACTCAGAAGGACACCATATGGGTAGTAGTGGATCGACTGACCAAGTCAGCCCACTTTATCCCGGTAAATGTAAGGGACTCCATGGAGAAGCTGGCTCAGACATATGTTCGAGAAATAGTCCGACTCCATGGAGTACTTTCGAGCATAGTATCAGACCGAGACCCGAGGTTTACTTCTCATTTTTGGGGAAAGTTCCAGGAAGCAATGGGATCAAATTTGAGGTTCAGTACGACGGCGCATCCGCAGGCTGATGGGCAGTCAGAAAGGGTAATCCAAATATTAGAAGATATGTTGAAGGCCTGTGTTCTGGATTTTGGGGACAAGTGGATAGAATGCGTACCTTACGCGGAATTATCCTATAACAACAGCTATCAGGCCTCGATCGGGATGGCACCTTACGAGGCTTTGTATGGGCGCAAGTGTCAAGTACCGTTGTATTGGAGTTGGACGGAAGATGGACACGTGAGCAAAACCGGAGAGGTTTGTGTGCAAGAGATGTTGGATAAGGTGAAGCTAATCCGAGAAAGGTTAAAGGCGGCTCAGAGCCGGCAAAAGAGTTATGCGGACAACCGGAGGAGGGAATTGGAATTCCAAGTCGAGGACCGTGTGTTTCTGAAGCTATCACCCAACCGGGGGATTGTGAATCATCCGAAGAGTGGAAAATTGAATCCGAGATATTTGGGGCCGTTTTTAATTAAGGAAAGAATCGGACCAGTAGCGTACCGGTTGGACCTACCGGATGGGTTGACGGGTATCCATGACGTGTTCCATGTGTCACAATTGAAGAAGTATAATGTGGATCTCAGTCACGTGTTGAATGAGGAACCATTAGTGTTGTAGCTAGACTTGAGCTACGTGGAAAAGCCTGTTCGGATATTGGACCGCAGTGTCAAAACCCTCTGGAATAAGCAGATACCAATGGTTAAGATTCAGTGGGAGCACCATGGCACGCAGGATGCTACATGGGAATCGGAAGAATGGGTTAAGCGGAAGTATCCCGAGCTGAAATAGAGGTATGCTTGAATTTCGGGACGAAATTCTTCTAAGGAGGGGAGGATGTGAAACCCCAGTCAAGACCAACCTTAGAGTAAGGGGGTTGGGATGCATATCATGCTTTATTTCATGATTAAATATGTTTTCATATGATTTCTATGTGCTTTGAATTTGATTTTTACTATCTTGAAGTCTTGTTGGTGAGTGATGTGTGAGAGGGGCAAAATAGTAATTTTTGCCCGAGGTGAAAATAAGGAGATAGCTTGTGGATTGAATAGGGAATAATTTTTCTAGTAGAAATAGCAACAAGGGTTGTTGTGGTTTAGTGGTTAGAGCCTTGGAATTAATTCTTGAAGTCTAAAGTTCAAAATCCATCATAGAGGCTTTAGCTTGAGTAAATTTTATTTTGCTTGGAAAAGGATGGTTTCGGCCATGAGGGCCTAGATCAATGTGGTGATGATTTCCTAGGAGAGACATGTTAGGAGAATTATCACTTCACTCTTTTGTTCTTCGTGAAATGCCAAAAGGGAATTCATTCTCCCTTGATCTTTAGCTTTTCTTAAATTCCAACTCTTAGCTTGAGCAAGGTGTTCTATCCCTTTCCTTTCCAGAAAATTCAGTAGAGGACTAAGGTCTTTTAGGATCAAAATGTCCTAGTAAAAGGCTTCTCATGGTTTGGAAAATGTAAATGATTTGGGAAAAAATTCAAGGGGAAAAACCCTCTTGAAAGCTTGCTGAAATTCTTCATCTAGCTTAGTTCATCTTTCCTCATGAATGAGCTGGAATTTTTCCAGCGTTGTTGTACCTTCAAAAGGGAGAAATTTTTAGCTAACATTCCCTCCCAAATGCTGCCAGAAAAATGGTCTTTAGGATCAGTTGGAAACCTGAAAGTTCTTGGCCAAATTCGGACTGCTCAAACTGGAGCAAAGCAGGAAAAATTCTTGTACGAAAATCGGTTTTGAGAGCTCAAAACCAAGCTGTTTTCTTCCAGAATTTGTACAGAACCTTAGCCATGTTTTTCCTCCATAAAGAAGGCTAGAAACCAGCCTTGAATACCCCTGAAATCCCTTTCAAAA
This sequence comes from Voacanga thouarsii, assembly GCA_026120185.1. Lineage (NCBI taxonomy): Eukaryota > Viridiplantae > Streptophyta > Magnoliopsida > Gentianales > Apocynaceae > Voacanga > Voacanga thouarsii. Next base: position 2,215,112 of record JANUWF010003362.1, on the reverse strand, counting down.
CTTGCTGTAAAACAGCTGGAAGTAGCAGACGAAAATATGCCAGAAAATTCACTGTACAGTGAAAATTCCTGTGCAGATTTTTGTCCAGCTCGTTTTCTCTTCTTCTTCCAACTGAAACACCAAGCTACTTCTGCAAAAACCTTCCTTAAACCTCCCCAACAGAGCTCCATTGGGTCCCTTGAACTTCTGCACGAAATTCCATCAATGGCTGTCCGAAAATCTCTCTACAAAATTCCTGCAATTAAGCCTGATTGGTTTCCAAAATTTCAGTCATCTTATTTAGCAACCTTCCATAATATTTTGCTCAATGGACCAGACTTCTTCTTCATCATTGTACACCCTACTTTCAGCTACCATAAGCCTCCATAAGTCAGCATTAATCCCACGAAATTCTGTCCAAACAATCAGCCATGGCAGACTTCAAAGCTGTCCAAACAAATCAAGATATTCTTAGGATATCTACTTTCCAAATTCACTTCCTAACAATATTCTTCAAGGATTGTAACAACTAACCGTTCCTTTTCCCTTCCAAATCAGAGAATCAACTCCCTAAACCCTACCAGAATTTCGGCAGTCCAATCCCTCAGAAAATCGGCAGCTTCTCCTTCTCTCTCTCTCGATTTTCTTCAAGCAACAAGAACAGACACTCACACTACACTACACCAAGAACACCTACTCCTTCTCCACACCTAATACCCCTCCAAACCACTTCAAACCCTCACGAAAACCTCCAAATTTGATCTACTCCTTGCTGTACATTCATCAACACCCTTATTAACATCAAAGTCCTCAAATCATCTTTCTACTTTGGATCAAAAAGCAGAAATTTCTGTGAAGAACAAGAACATCTTCAAGGTAAACTTATTCTAACAACTTCATCCTCTTCAAACTTAATCTCTAATGAAAACCTATATGAATAATCACACTAATGACTTCTCTCTCTCTCTCTCTCTCTCTCATGGACCGAAATTCTTCCCTTGGCCGAATGGTCTCTTGTTCCATGACCATGCTTTCGCCACCCTTCCTGAACAAGATTAGCCATCTAGGAGTTGAGATCTTCTCTAAACTCCTTCAAGTCATTCATCAATCAAGTAAGTACCTTCAATCCTCTTTTTAAAATTTAGAATCATGTCTCTAGGTTGATGAATGGCGATGGGGTTGTGTATGTGATGTTATTGATTGAAGCATGAGTATATGTATGATTGAGATGGAGATGGGATTTATGCATGGAAGGATTATATTGGTGGATTTAATGATGAGTTGAGATTTGATGCATGTCATAGGTAGTATTCGTGATGAAGCATGCTAGAGATTATGTCACCATTGGTGAATAGGATTTGTATGCATGATTAGATTTTGAAGCCATGATCATGTTTATGCTAGTAGAGGTTAAAGCATGTCTTAATAAATTTAGATCTATGCCTATGTGCAAGATTTGGATGATTTGATGAATTGAAGGATTGAGTATGTTATTGATTATGACCATGGAATCGTGATCATGATCTAGTTGTCCCTAAGCAAATTTTATTTCATGAATAAAATATTTACTAATGATTTTTGCTAGAGAATTTCGAAAACCCTAAGAAGGGTAGATTTGGAATTATAATATATGTAAAGGATATTTTTGTCAAATAAATAATAACTTTTCTAGAAAATAAAATAAATAAATATTATTTAAAATAAAGCAAATTGATTAAAGCCCTTATGAAAAAGACTTATACTTAATAAAATATTTACTAGATCAAAACCCTTAAGGATTTACTTATATTTTCCAAGGAAGACTTATTAAATTTAATCTTAACTAGTTTTAGCTCTCAATTACTTTCTAACAACTAAGCTACCATTAAATTACTATTTTACCTAGTACCACCTATAGCTCTTGATCAAATAAACTCTAAATTTTCCTTAACAAGATTTAAACTTTCAACTTATTAGAATTTATTTCCTAATCCATTAATTATTTTAAATAACAAATTAAACTGAGCTTATAAACCTATTCAATTATTGTTTTGCCTTAAAGCTTGGGACACTAGGATCATGGTAGTAGTGAATTGAGTTGATTTAAAATTGAGGAAGTGGATTGTGGCTTGAATTTGATTAAGATTTGTATTTGCCTATGTGGGGTTAGGTCATCTGTCCGAGACCTTGTTATTGTGAGCAAGAATCAGATAAGCTCCTGCATAAAACCTATCGATGTGAAATGTTTTCTTATGGCAAGCTAAATATAGAGTGTATGGACACTTGTTTATTTGAAGGCAATTGAGGGTTGAACTCATCTTTATTTCCAACGTTGGAATTATTCCAAAGTTAATGAGCAGATTTTTCCAAACTCGAAACTCTTTCTAAAACTAATTTCTCGCAAAGCTTTGGAAACCCTCACATTGTTATTTTCATGAAGCACAATGCTTTGTTCATTTTATCCCAAGTGGGAAATGTCGTTGAGTACTCAATAAGGGTGGATTAGTAGGAGTAGTCTTTGAAGGGTTATGGTGAGTCTCTCAGTAGGTGGCCACCTCTGAGGGGTGAGTCCTCCCCGGATAAGATGCCAGTTCCAGTGTGTCGTGCCGGTCCGAGCTAGCAGTTTATTTTGTTTCAGTCAAGTGACTGTGTTTTTACCAGAATGGACACCCGGTGGTTGTTTAGGTATAGAGAAGGAGGAGTATCTTGTCCAGTAGGCCGATCACCTACTTTTGTCAGTCTGCACAACGTGTTAGGCATTCTGACTGGTTATGGGGCCCAAAGTGTGGTAACCCATATCCCTTTCTTTCGAGTGGTTGATTTCATTACTTATGTATGGCTAGAAGAGCCAAAACACCAATCTTGCTTTTGACTGATGTTTATTGCTTGCCAATGTTTCTCTTATAAAGATTTCACACTTTGCATCCACGAACTGTTTCTGCTAAATACCCAAAGCACACACAGACTTATTGAGATTTCTGTCTCACTACATTTTATCATGATTTCATGTTGATCCTGTTGTGGGTGAGTAGCTACCTTGGAATAGAATGTGTTTTTTTTATTTTTTTATTTTATGTACTGCTTTGGGAGACGAGTGTGGATGATTTTAATTATGGTTTTTGTTTTGGAATTTCATGGATGTACTTTTGAAGTATTTTTGGGTTGTAATAAATTCTTTTAGCTTGAGTATTATTTATTCCAGCAATTTTTATTTGTGAGCTAGTTATAAAGCCCCCTTGTCCTTTGGACGGGGCGACATCCCTGGCCCTGGCGGGCCTAGGTTTTCCAGGGTGTTACATAAACCCTCACTGATTTCTACAAATTTAGCTACAGAAGAAGTTTGTAGTTAAACCGTCGCTAATGCCTTGTGGACTGCTAGGGTTTAGCTATGACATTAAATTCAAAACAAATATATATATATATTAATGGCCATAGCTAAACCCTAGCAATTAGAAAGGGATTAGCTACGGCCTTTTCATATTATATTCCCATTTTGACAAAATTATAATGCACATAATATTGAAAATAATATTTATAGTTTTTAAAACATATTTCATGGGTAAAAATTATCTGGGTTGCCAAGAATAATAAATAATTTATATATAATATGTAGTAAGCATATATATATATATATGTATTTATATATTGTACGAATATTATTAATCTAATTATCTATGGTATAATTTATGATATATAATATAGACTATACATTATACAGTATAATTAATAATGTATCATATATATATATATATATATATATATATTCCACTTAATAATGTCTCTTCGCATGTTTTACTCAATTGAATAAAGTAAAAACTAATATAGTATAAAATCTATCTATGTACTATACTTATAACTACTTTAGATACATACTATATGTATAGAATTTTACTAATCAATTGAATAAAGTAAAAACTAATATAGTATAAAATATATCTATATACTATACTTATAACTACTTTAGAAGAGACATTATTAGGTGGAATACACACGCACGCACACACACACACACACACACACATATATGTATGTATATGTATAAGTATATATTATTGTGTATATATACAGACACCTATATTAATTACTATATATATATATATATATTACTATGTATATAGTAATATATATGCTCAAATACACACACACACACACACACACACACATATTAGTATATATTAGTGTATATAAGTGGGTATATCATATACTATTATACACATATTCAAATATATGTGAAATCAAATATTGAAACTTTTGTATTTAATTTTTCAGATTACCGATGGATTTAAGAGGGAAGATGATATCGTCTCTAAATAGCAACAGATCCACAACGGCTTGGGGTACCGTAGCTAAGGTGTTGCTATTTAGAGACAATACCCTATTCCCTCACAATCCGTCACAAATTAGTGACAGTTTAGCGGCAGACTTCACAATAGTTTAATGTTATTGTATAATTAACTTACGCTTTTGCTAAACCATCGCTAAGTTGCGACAGTTTTGCGATGGCTAATAGAATATTATTAATATATATAGACTTTGGATTCTCGACTGCCTAGTGATGGTTGGTCAGATTGTTGTCTCTATTTTATTGCCGTCATTGTACTGTCGCAAATTAGAGACGGCAAAACAATTGTCACTAATAGCCGTCTCTATTGATGCTATTTCTTGTAGTATAGGGCACTGATATCTTTATCACAACAACTTTGAAATCTTCATAATTTTCATTATTTTGTAGACCACCATATAGTGTTATAGTGTGGATCTTGTGAATCCTTATTTAGGAACAAAATGGATTATTTTAGAATATGTGCTAATTCAAAATATTGCTTTGGAAATTTCTTTTCTTCGAGAAAAAAAGAACCATTTCAAAGCAATCCTCAATTAATCCTTGCTACTGCTTCAGTTATGTTCTAATATTATTAAGAAAGCCAACTAAGACTCATTGACATAGTTAAATTTCCCAATTTTTATGTTCAACATTGGTTTGGATATCTTTCTTTGATATTTGGATGACACTTCAAGGTATCACTACTTTTAGGTAACATAGTTGCAATTATTATACGTTGAAATGTAAATTGCTAGATTTATATGACTTTTCATCTCAAACTATTTTTAGGATGCTATCTTGACTTGACTAAGGATGGCGAGTTTGGTAGAGTTAATGATCTAAAATTGCTTGTCTTATTGGCTCTAACATTCTATTCTTTTGAATTTTTAGCTACCCATCAAATTTTATTTTTGTAAGTTTCTGCTAAAAGTAAATCTGATATTGGAAAAGAAAATATAACTTAAGAGGAACATGTTGGACAAAAATCCTCAAAAATGAAGCAAAGAAATACATCATTTTTACTGAATTCATTTTCTGATATTAATATGGGTAGTTTGACATGCAGGTATTTGTATTTGATGTCTGCCTCATATGATTTGTTTATTGTATTATACATTTATTCTATATATGAGTTTAGGTCTTAAGCTTTTTCTTAGAGTAATTGTTAAAATAGTGTGACCATTATTCTACTCTTAGTTAATTGAGATTTCAATATTAGTTATAATGAATTTTTAGTGTGAACCTATTTTTCACTTGCATAATACAATTTGGAGGATGGAAATTGATGTAACTAAATCTTTTTCCCAGTGCTGTATGTGAGTAGATGAAATGAAAAATGATTGGGTATTGAGTGAAATGGTGTACTCGAGAGCTATTTTTTGAAGGAATAGCTCATCTATTTTTGTGGTTGTTTATAGAAGACGATGGATAATTGAATTGTTTGCTAGTGTTTAACTATTTGCACTTCAACCACTATTAATGTGAATGGATGTATATTTAGATTTGAGTATGAATGCTAGATTTGGATACTAATATTATTAATGCTTGGAATTAGATAACTTATATGTTTTAAGTTTGATAATTGTGAAATTAATGTGTTAGATATAATATCTTAGTAGCACTATTTAAAAAATAGGTTGCTAGGGCAAAATTGGAAAAGACCTACTATGAAATTAGAAAGAGAAATCATAGACCTATTCATATGTTTATAAAGTGTAAAAAAAAGATGAATTCTTTAAGTGCAATAAGACCTATTTTGACGCTAAAACGTGTGGTAATAATATATTTGTGTTGGCATGTGATTGCACTTGTGCTAACACTAAAAAGCATCACACCAATCTATCCTACCTACCCTAACTCGACTTTGAATGACATTATTTGAAAGCACACTATCCCTAAAGTGCCCCAAAAGGTTATTTATCTTGATACTTTTGTGCATTAGGAAAGATATTTTTTCTTGTAGTGCTATTGGCTTTAACTAATACAAGGCTAGTTGTCTCTCCTACTAGGTCAGCCTAACTAAGTTCATAGGTTCTAGTTTTTCTCTAGGGTGGATTTTGACTTATAAAGTGGAATGCATTTCCCAAACAAATTTTTAAACATCTATGAGTTCCCTTGAAAACCACATCTTTCTAATTAATTTATTTTAAATAATCATGAGCATTTTACATATTCAAAGTTAAGAGTGACAATAGTATGGTTAGTTGGTAAAAATTGTTAGAAATTTGCCCCTAAAGATAAAGAAATTCTATAAAGATATTTATTTTGTAATAATAAAAGTATTCTTTTTCATTAAGTTTGTATTCACATTTTTCATACATAAAGTTCCAAATATTTTAGTAAGTGATCTACTTATTGGGTTGTGCTTGAAAATAAGATGTAGATCATGATTACTTAACATATAACAAAAAGCATTCTTGATTGATTAATGAAATTGGCCACTTTGTTAAGGTTTATATCATTACACTATTGTTTTTAGATGGTGAATGGTTTACCTTTAATCAATGAGTAGTCCTCTCATACCAATAGTGTAGGTATATTTTGAATATGTAAAATTAGATCACGTAATAGTAATCTTTATAAAAGTACTATAGTAAATAAAGATTGGACTATTACTGCTGTTGCATTGATAAATACTCTATGCTTTGATTGTGAGTTGGCAATCTGGTAAGGCCGGACTTATATGCTTTGATATGCTATATGTGAGATTTTCAATACGAGATCAATATTCTTTTATGTTGGGCATATATATTTAGTGTGATTGAGATGGATGTGTGCAATAGAGCTTCTATACATTTTTTCATGAAAGGAGTGATCATCCCCTTATAATGATATAAGATAATCTCTAAAAATTCAAGACCTTAGGAAATGAGTAAGAGTATTGCTTTAAGGGTCGCTTCCTTTACATAAACAGTTATACTCTTAGAGGTCATAGATTATAGACTAAAGGTTAAAGAATGGTAGATGTCATTAGAAAATATGATAGTACCAATAAGTCCTATCTCAATTGTAGAGGGGTATTTTCATCATTACACCTGTTGGTCGAAGACAACACATATGCAACATTATCCTAGGGGTTAGTATCTTCATATGGTAATGAATAAAGATATTTAAAATGCAAAATATAGCTATTATGGGCATTTTGATCATTTTAATAGCCTAGGATGATATGCTTTTTAGTCCCTAAGATAACTCTAGAAACCTAAATGACTATTTTGGTCATTGTACAAATTATTTGGATTGTTTAAGGAATGAATTTATTTTATTCTAGAAAGTCCATTATGTTAGAATAATTAATTAATTAATTCCAAGATTTATTCCTGACTAGATTAATTAATTAATTTTAAGAAGTTTATTTTAATGTATGGACTTGAATAAAATAAATAAAGATTGGTCTAATAATTATATTGGGTCATATATTTAATATTATATGCTTTAGTTAAATAAAAAGGCCCAGATAAAATAAAAATAAAGTGGGTTAGATTTTTATTTTTTTTATTTTAATAAAAGGTCTAATTGGCAAACATAACCCTAACCCATATTGGAATAGGGCTAGCTATCTTAGAAAGTTTATATAAAACCCTCATGGAGGCCAACAGTTGGTAGAAGGGAATGATAATAAGCCCTAGCTACCATCTTCCTCCTTGCTCTCTCTTAGTCATTTCTCAGAAAAATAATCCAATTAACCTACTTTCACTGGTAGTGTAATTTCTAAAGTTGAGAGAATACCTTAGAAGGTCAAAAGCTTTAGTATTATACACGTTTCATGAATAGGGGCAAACGTTTGGTAGGTCTTCTAGTTAGTACTAATCTAGAAGTAATTTTCCAGATAAGTTCCAGACAACCTACTAGTCATTAATCTGGTTACTACCACGATTTCTTCTTATCAAAGAAGAAAAAGTAAATATGCGACCCTAAACTCTTATTTAATTTTTATTTTTCACTGAACTTGTGTAATATTCGATCCTACAAAAATTACTTACTAAAATCAAATCACTTAACAAAACTGAGACCATTTATGATTCTTATTATAAAAATTTAATAGATTCAATGTGGATTGATCTTGAGAAAACTAAAACTAAGACCAATACCTAACGATAATCTATCGGTTATGTTGTGAGATTTCATTTTTCTGATAGGGAGTAAATTAGCTGTAAATTAATTGTATTCTTTCCTTATAAAGTAGACCAAAATAAGTGCTAAGAACTAACCAATTATGTTGTCAATTAGTCTATTTTTACCTATGATTCTTATCATTCTTATACTTTTGTACATGTTTAAATTGTTACCTATAGCCAACAAAGATGTGGTTAACCTTTCACAAAATGTTTCCTTACGGAATGTCTTACATGTTTCTAAATTAACCAACAATATGCTATCAACCAACAAATTATTTAGAGATTGTAATTGTCGTGTCACTTTCTATGATTCCTATTGTGTCTTTTAGGAACTAAATTCGGGGAAGACAATTGGTAGTGCTAAGTTAATCAATGGCCTGTATTTCTTTCAAGATCGAGAATCCAAGAATAAAGAAACTCGCGATATAAGTAATGTAAGTTCTTCCTCTGTTAGATATAAGATTATGATTAGGAATTAGAAACTTGGTCATCCTATTTTTCTTTACCTTAAAAAAAAATATTTCTACTTTATTTAAGGGTTTGGATCATTCTAAGTTTCATTGTGAAATTGCATGTTATCTAAGAGACATAGAACTTTTTATCCTACTAAAGGGTATCAATCCTCAAAACCTTTTTACTTAATTCATAGTGATATTCGGGGTTTATTGATGCATTAATTTTGGGTGTATAAAAATCATCAAATTTAAATCCATCCGTTAGTCAAGTTTTAATTAAAACATTAATTCCAAAATATATATGTGAGCAAGTATACTCATCACAAGTATAGTATAAGGAATTAACGAGTATTGATCCTCAAAGGAACAAGTACACACTAATCACTTTTTACTCATTGTTTAACCGATCCAAATAAAGTGAGAAAATAAAAAAAGAAAAATAAAGAAACATATACGACTCAAAGATGTAGGAATATGTAATTTAGACCACTATCCTAGAAATCATGACAATGAACCAATTAGTAATTCTCTCAACTAATTATCATCTTGGCATCATGAAGAAATGTAAAGTAAAATTCAATCATTTGTCAAGTCATGAATTTACTTAGGTAAACTCTACTTCTATTGTTGATCCATGAAATCCTATATTTTGATTCATATTAACAAATTTGTCAATCAAGCTAACATAACCAAAACATGCATTAAGCTCATCATTATATATTTTGATTCAATTGGCAGATTTGTCAATCAATCCATCCTAACCAAAATATACATGAATCTCAATTCCTCAAAAATATGAAATTAGATAATGACCCTTTGTCAAGGCAAAATTAGCTTAACCTTTGATCACCTAGTTCTAAAATCCTAACTTCATTATTCAAATCCATTAAGATTCAGTAAATATGAAATCAATGCAATAGAATTCCTAACATCTTTTTGTCAACATTAATTAGAAGAACTCGCATCAATAGCCCATGAAATCAAGTAATCAAATACCACAGATGACAAAAAAATTGATTAAATAACTAAATTATTACAAATCATGAATTCCAAAATAATGTTAAATTACAATCAAAGCATTGAATGCATCATTGTTAAAGAAAAAGAAAATGAAGAGAAAAGACAGCACTTATAGACAAGCTTATTCCTTCTTCCTTGAAGACTACCTTGAACAATCCTCCTTGATTTGGGTGAATTCCTCCTTCAATGAGAGATTTAGAATTTATGCTCTTTAACTTAGCTTTCTCTTTTGTGTTTTATTTCCAACCCTTATGTTTTCTTGTACTTTTATAGGCCTCTTAGATGCTAATTTCATGGCTGAGGAAATTTTGGCTGAGTAGGAGTAGGAAAAAAACCAAAATCATTAGATAAAGCCTAATTTCGTGTACAGAATATTCGTCTCTAGAGCATATCTACTGTCAAGTACCTTCGACCACCTAGCGCCAAGTGCAGTTTGTTCTTCCTCTATTTTTGCTTTGTTTTTTGCCGTTTCTCCTTGGCAGACAGACTGGATTCGATGCCTGGTGCACTTGCCAGACTTGGCGCCAGGTCTGTTCTAGAATTTTCCTAAAGCTTGCTCAATTTCTTTTACTAGAGAGAATGGACCCGGTGCCTGGTCCATTAGCTGGGCTTGGCACCAGGTCTATTCTGGTTGTGTGTACTTTCTGCTCGATTTTAACTTAAATATGCACATATTTGCCAAAAACACATTTTGCAAGCAAAATGTCAAATAGGAAGGAATATGTCTAGTTATTACAACAAATATATCTTAAAACACCCTCAAATAACTAGGAAAAGAATGGTTATTTTAGCCCCTGTCATATATCCCCACACTTGAACTTTTGCTTATCCTCAAACAAAATACTTTAGTCCACAAAAAATTACTTAGAAAATGCAAGTTCTTATTCATTCAAAAATTCTTTACCATAGCAAAGATCATGTCTTCCCTTGAAACTTTAGATACACTCTTGTCATCCATACCCTTTTAAAGCAATTTCAAACCTTGAAACATTAGACAAGACATCACAAAACTCTTGAAGTCAAATTAATCAAGTTCATACCTTAGTCTAAGAAGATTATTTCACCATTCCAGTTAAAATATAAATAATATGAATCATATAAGTCAAGCCATCTATCAACTCAAGCATTATAGATCTAAAAATTGTATAACTCAAGTTATGATGTAAGAAAAGTACTCCAAATTTTTTTTCTCTCAAAAATTTTTCAATGGCTTAGGGAATTGATAGCCTTAAATGCATAGATTTCTTTTCACACACTGTATTGGCTCCCTTTATAGTCATCACTCATCATTTTTTTTTTTCACTAATTCTTTCTTTCTTGCCTTTTTGCCTTTGGGATAGCCTCAAGAGAGTGCATTGAATTCACTTGCTACTTCTCCCCATATTAACTCCCTTTTTAGCTAAAGGTTTTCAACGATTATTAATAAGAGTATTTTTTTCAATTCACCTAACAATAGTGTCGTTTTCATTCATTATTTTTTTCAATTCAAATCAAAAAAATTTCAGAATTTTCCACAATCTTGCCTCTTAAAGATCTTTTATCAACTCATATTGTAATCATAACTTAAAGCTAGTAAAATTTAAACTAATAATATAAAAGTTAGCCAATAAACTCTTCCCATATTCATCATATCCTCTATATTCAAACTAGATGAGTTAAATAATATTCAAACACTAATGCATAAACAAGATTAATCAAAATTCTCAAGTCTTGACAAATATCCTATCCAACAAATCCAATTTCATAAAAATTCACCTAATAAATAACAAAACTCATATCCAAGTAAGAAAAAGAATTACAAGCTTGCTTAACAATGAAAACCACTAAAATTTTTGAAAATTTTTCACAAAGAATGATATGGAAAAGTATTTCTTCAACCTCATTCTCCCCCCTCCCCCCTTCTCCCCACACACTTAAACTGGACATTATCCTCAATAGCCAAAGATTGAACACTAAAAGTACAGCCATGAAGACCAAAATAAATAAAGAGGAAAAAGAAAGAGAACAAAGTACTTCCATTGGGAATTAGCTCCAAAAGTTCCAAACTTCTAAATCTTCAAATTTTTAAAAATTTCAAGGAACTTGCAACAAAGTTATTTTTTAAACCAAAATTTTCCAAAGTAGCTTAATACTAAGAAAAACACCAAAATAATTGATAAAAACTTGGTCAAAGAATATTACCAAACCATTCCCCCACACTTAAATTGGACAATGTCCACATTGGCAAAAAATAAACATAAGAAAGCTTTTCCAAAGGGACCAAAAATAATAAAGGGGTAGAAAGTTTAAGCAATACTTCTGAAGTGTAATAAAGTGCCAATAGATATCAAAACTAGAACTAGAGAGAAGGGCTTGTTCAAGAGGACTTTAGTCCTACCTATAAAACAAAACACAAATAAAAGCACAAGGATAACAATAACAAAATAAAAAACACACCTAAACAAAAGAAAATAAACTAAAGAAATATACTAAAAAATCTTAAGAAAGCAAATAAAGACACGACTTACTCCCTAACACTTAAGATGGAAAATATTTTCCTTATTTGTGGGAAATAACACACAACAACCTAAACAAACCCAAACAAAAAATAAAGATACAAACTCTTCTCACTTATCATGCTTCTTTATCAAACATTTGGAAAAGAGATAAAAGCTCAAAGTAGATGATAGATGTGATAAATATAGAAAGAAAGGAGGTTTTTGAAAAATAGAAGGTTTATGAAAATAATTTTTCTCCCTAAAGCAAAACACATAGGCTTCTTTCTCTAACATTCTTTTAGACACACAAATATTTTTGTCAATATATAAGTGCACATGGTCTCTAAAGAATGTATCAAATTTGAAATCACCTTTTAACCCTTTAAAAGAGTGTTCACAATTAAAACTCCCCTTTAAACTTAGTATTTGAGTTCTAAAAAATGAGATAAAGAAGTCCTTACTTTTTAAGGCATGGTCTACAAAAACTAAGTTACCTCCCTGAAATTGGGGTGAAGGGTAGAAATTACCACTATTCTCAAAAGCCTTCTTATAATATAGCATTGAAAGATCTAATTCCTTGAGGTATAGTAAGCTCAACACATCATTAATTGCATTAATGGACTCCATGAATCGAGAGGTACACTATTTGTTTGCGATTTTCAATTCCTTATTGAAGATCTCATCAACCAACTTTGCTAGTTATGTCTTGTTAGAGCTTATTCATTGGGATAATTCTTCATATCCCTTAGTCGATGAATTTGTATTGGCCACAAAAGAATTCACTAATGTTACTAATGACACCTCACTAAAAACATTAATGCGAGCTTATAATCTTGCCAATTTATCATCATTGTAACTCCTTCGATTTTGTGCCCAAAAATAGTTGCCATGATGATGTCAACCTCGCACAAAAATCAAATCGAAAATAAAATAAAAATAAAAAAATAATAGAAAAACAAAGAAAAGAAAAAACAAAATGGTAAAAGAAAATAATAAAAAAATAAAGAAAAGAAAAACACACACATTAGATATATTCACAAACTCGCTTAAACACAAAAGTTAGTGGTATTTACCAGTACAACATGAAATAAGCAAGTCAATTAAGTCACACAATAGTACAAACAACAAGATATATCACCAAAAGGACATATATACATATTCACACATTTACATATAAACATGGTTAAATCAATGAAATCCTAGCTTTCACGATATTGTTCCCCGACAATGGCACCAAAAACTTGATGCGCTAATTTTGGGTGTATAAAAATCATCAAATTTAAATCCATTCCTTAATTAAGTTTTATTTAAATTATTGATCCCAAAATACACATGTGAGCAAGTATACTTATCGCGAGGCATAGTATAGGGAATTAACGAGTATCGATCCTCAAGAAAGCATGTACATACTAATCACTTTTCATTCATTGTTTAACTAATCCAAATAAAGTGAGAATATAACAAAAAAGAAAATTAAAGAAACATATACAACTCAATGATGTAGGAATATGAAATTTAGACCATTATCCTAGAAATCATAACAATGAACCAATTAGCAATTCTCTCAACTAATTATCATCTTGGCATCATGAAGAAATGTAAAGTAAAATTTAATTGTTTGTCAAGTCATGAATTTACTTATGTAAATTCCACTTCGTTTGTCAATCCATGGAATCCTATATTTTAATTCATATTAACAGATTTGTCAATCAAGCTAACATAACCAAAACATGCATTAAGCTCATCATTATATATTTTGATTCAATTGGCAGATTTGTCAATCAATCCATCCTAACCAAAATATGCATGAATCTCAATTCCTTAAAAATATGAAATTAGATAATGACCATTTGTCAAGGCAAAATTAGCTTAACCTTTGATCACCTAGTTCTAAAATCCTAACTTCATTATTCAAATCCATTAAGATTCAGTAAATATGAAATCAATGCAATAGAATTCCTAACATCTTTTTGTCAACATTAATTAGAAGAACTCGCATCAATAGCCCATGAAATCAAGTAATCAAATACCACAGATGACAAAAAAATTGATTAAATAACTAAATTATTACAAATCATGAATTCCAAAATAATGTTAAATTACAATCAAAGCATTGAATGCATCATTGTTAAAGAAAAAGAAAATGAAGAGAAAAGACAGCACTTATAGACAAGCTTATTCCTTCTTCCTTGAAGACTACCTTGAACAATCCTCCTTGATTTGGGTGAATTCCTCCTTCAATGAGAGATTCAGAATTTATGCTCTTTAACTTAGATTTCTCTGTTGTGTTTTATTTCCAACCCTTATGTTTTCTTGTACTTTTATAGGCCTCTTAGATGCTAATTTCATGGCTGAGGAAATTTTGGCTGAGTAGGAGTAGGAAAAAAACCAAAATCATTAGATAAAGCCTAATTTCGTGTACAGAATATTCGTCTCTAGAGCATATCTACTGTCAAGTACCTTCGACCCACCTAGCGCCAAGTGCAGTTTGTTCTTCCTCTATTTTTGCTTTGTTTTTTGCCGTTTCTCCTTGGCAGACAGACTGGATTCGGTGCCTGGTGCACTTGCCAGACTTGGCGCCAGGTCTGTTCTAGAATTTTCCTAAAGCTTGCTCAATTTCTTTTACTGGAGAGAATAGACCCGGTGCCTGGTCCATTAGCTGGGCTTGGCACCAGGTCTATTCTGGTTGTGTGTACTTTCTGCTCGATTTTAACTTAAATATGCACATATTTGCCAAAAACACATTTTGCAAGCAAAATGTCAAATAGGAAGGAATATGTCTAGTTATTACAACAAATATATCTTAAAACACCCTCAAATAACTAGGAAAAGAATGGTTATTTTAGCCCCTGTCATATATCCCCACACTTGAACTTTTGCTTATCCTCAAACAAAATACTTTAGTCCACAAAAAATTACTTAGAAAATGCAAGTTCTTATTCATTCAAAAATTCTTTACCATAGCAAAGATCATGTCTTCCCTTGAAACTTTAGATACACTCTTGTCATCCATACCCTTTTAAAGTAATTTCAAACCTTGAAACATTAGATAAGACATCACAAAACTCTTGAAGTCAAATTAATCAAGTTCATACCTTAGTCTAAGAAGATTATTTCACCATTCCAGTTAAAATATAAATAATATGAATCATATAAGTCAAGCCATCTATCAACTCAAGCATTATAGATCTAAAAATTGTATAACTCAAGTTATGATGTAAGAAAAGTACTCCAAATTTTTTTCTCTCAAAAATTTTTCAATGGCTTAGGGAATTGATAGCCTTAAATGCATAGATTTCTTTTCACACACTGTATTGGCTCCCTTTATAGTCATCACTCATCATTTTTTTTTTTCACTAATTCTTTCTTTCTTGCCTTTTTGCCTTTGGGATAGCCTCAAGAGAGTGCATTGAATTCACTTGCTACTTCTCCCCATATTAACTCCCTTTTTAGCTAAAGGTTTTCAACGATTATTAATAAGAGTATTTTTTTCAATTCACCTAACAATAGTGTCGTTTTCATTCATTATTTTTTTCAATTCAAATCAAAAAAATTTCAGAATTTTCCACAATCTTGCCTCTTAAAGATCTTTTATCAACTCATATTGTAATCATAACTTAAAGCTAGTAAAATTTAAACTAATAATATAAAAGTTAGCCAATAAACTCTTCCCATATTCATCATATCCTCTATATTCAAACTAGATGAGTTAAATAATATTCAAACACTAATGCATAAACAAGATTAATCAAAATTCTCAAGTCTTGACAAATATCCTATCCAACAAATCCAATTTCATAAAAATTCACCTAATAAATAACAAAACTCATATCCAAGTAAGAAAAAGAATTACAAGCTTGCTTAACAATGAAAACCACTAAAATTTTTGAAAATTTTTCACAAAGAATGATATGGAAAAGTATTTCTTCAACCTCATTCTCCCCCCTCCCCCCTTCTCCCCACACACTTAAACTGGACATTATCCTCAATAGCCAAAGATTGAACACTAAAAGTACAGCCATGAAGACCAAAATAAATAAAGAGGAAAAAGAAAGAGAACAAAGTACTTCCATTGGGAATTAGCTCCAAAAGTTCCAAACTTCTAAATCTTCAAATTTTTAAAAATTTCAAGGAACTTGCAACAAAGTTATTTTTTAAACCAAAATTTTCCAAAGTAGCTTAATACTAAGAAAAACACCAAAATAATTGATAAAAACTTGGTCAAAGAATATTACCAAACCATTCCCCCACACTTAAATTGGACAATGTCCACATTGGCAAAAAATAAACATAAGAAAGCTTTTCCAAAGGGACCAAAAATAATAAAGGGGTAGAAAGTTTAAGCAATACTTCTGAAGTGTAATAAAGTGCCAATAGATATCAAAACTAGAACTAGAGAGAAGGGCTTGTTCAAGAGGACTTTAGTCCTACCTATAAAACAAAACACAAATAAAAGCACAAGGATAACAATAACAAAATAAAAAACACACCTAAACAAAAGAAAATAAACTAAAGAAATATACTAAAAAATCTTAAGAAAGCAAATAAAGACACGACTTACTCCCTAACACTTAAGATGGAAAATATTTTCCTTATTTGTGGGAAATAACACACAACAACCTAAACAAACCCAAACAAAAAATAAAGATACAAACTCTTCTCACTTATCATGCTTCTTTATCAAACATTTGGAAAAGAGATAAAAGCTCAAAGTAGATGATAGATGTGATAAATATAGAAAGAAAGGAGGTTTTTGAAAAATAGAAGGTTTATGAAAATAATTTTTCTCCCTAAAGCAAAACACATAGGCTTCTTTCTCTAACATTCTTTTAGACACACAAATATTTTTGTCAATATATAAGTGCACATGGTCTCTAAAGAATGTATCAAATTTGAAATCACCTTTTAACCCTTTAAAAGAGTGTTCACAATTAAAACTCCCCTTTAAACTTAGTATTTGAGTTCTAAAAAATGAGATAAAGAAGTCCTTACTTTTTAAGGCATGGTCTACAAAAACTAAGTTACCTCCCTGAAATTGGGGTGAAGGGTAGAAATTACCACTATTCTCAAAAGCCTTCTTATAATATAGCATTGAAAGATCTAATTCCTTGAGGTATAGTAAGCTCAACACATCATTAATTGCATTAATGGACTCCATGAATCGAGAGGTACACTATTTGTTTGCGATTTTCAATTCCTTATTGAAGATCTCATCAACCAACTTTGCTAGTTATGTCTTGTTAGAGCTTATTCATTGGGATAATTCTTCATATCCCTTAGTCGATGAATTTGTATTGGCCACAAAAGAATTCACTAATGTTACTAATGACACCTCACTAAAAACATTAATGCGAGCTTATAATCTTGCCAATTTATCATCATTGTAACTCCTTCGATTTTGTGCCCAAAAATAGTTGCCATGATGATGTCAACCTCGCACAAAAATCAAATCGAAAATAAAATAAAAATAAAAAAATAATAGAAAAACAAAGAAAAGAAAAAACAAAATGGTAAAAGAAAATAATAAAAAAATAAAGAAAAGAAAAACACACACATTAGATATATTCACAAACTGCTTAAACACAAAAGTTAGTGGTATTTACCAGTACAACATGAAATAAGCAAGTCAATTAAGTCACACAATAGTACAAACAACAAGATATATCACCAAAAGGACATATATACATATTCACACATTTACATATAAACATGGTTAAATCAATGAAATCCTAGCTTTCACGATATTGTTCCCCGACAATGGCACCAAAAACTTGATGCGCTAATTTTGGGTGTATAAAAATCATCAAATTTAAATCCATTCCTTAATTAAGTTTTATTTAAATTATTGATCCCAAAATACACATGTGAGCAAGTATACTTATCGCAGGCATAGTATAGGGAATTAACGAGTATCGATCCTCAAGAAAGCATGTACATACTAATCACTTTTCATTCATTGTTTAACTAATCCAAATAAAGTGAGAATATAACAAAAAAGAAAATTAAAGAAACATATACAACTCAATGATGTAGGAATATGAAATTTAGACCATTATCCTAGAAATCATAACAATGAACCAATTAGCAATTCTCTCAACTAATTATCATCTTGGCATCATGAAGAAATGTAAAGTAAAATTTAATTGTTTGTCAAGTCATGAATTTACTTATGTAAATTCCACTTCGTTTGTCAATCCATGGAATCCTATATTTTAATTCATATTAACAGATTTGTCAATCAAGCTAACATAACCAAAACATGCATTAAGCTCATCATTATATATTTTGATTCAATTGGCAGATTTGTCAATCAATCCATCCTAACCAAAATATGCATGAATCTCAATTCCTTAAAAATATGAAATTAGATAATGACCATTTGTCAAGGCAAAATTAGCTTAACCTTTGATCACCTAGTTCTAAAATCCTAACTTCATTATTCAAATCCATTAAGATTCAGTAAATATGAAATCAATGCAATAGAATTCCTAACATCTTTTTGTCAACATTAATTAGAAGAACTCGCATCAATAGCCCATGAAATCAAGTAATCAAATACCACAGATGACAAAAAAATTGATTAAATAACTAAATTATTACAAATCATGAATTCCAAAATAATGTTAAATTACAATCAAAGCATTGAATGCATCATTGTTAAAGAAAAAGAAAATGAAGAGAAAAGACAAGCACTTATAGACAAGCTTATTCCTTCTTCCTTGAAGACTACCTTGAACAATCCTCCTTGATTTGGGTGAATTCCTCCTTCAATGAGAGATTCAGAATTTATGCTCTTTAACTTAGATTTCTCTGTTGTGTTTTATTTCCAACCCTTATGTTTTCTTGTACTTTTATAGGCCTCTTAGATGCTAATTTCATGGCTGAGGAAATTTTGGCTGAGTAGGAGTAGGAAAAAAACCAAAATCATTAGATAAAGCCTAATTTCGTGTACGTAATATTCGTCTCTAGAGCATATCTACTGTCAAGTACCTTCGACCCACCTAGCGCCAAGTGCAGTTTGTTCTTCCTCTATTTTTGCTTTGTTTTTTGCCGTTTCTCCTTGGCGTACGATCGGATTCGGTGCTCGGTGCACTTGCCGGACTTGGCGCCAGTGTCCGTTCTAGAATTTTCCTAAAGCTTGCTCAATTTCTTTTACTCGGAGAGAATAGACCCGGTGCCCGGTCCATTAGCCGGGCTTGGCACCAGGTCTATTCTCGGTTGTGTGTACTTTCTGCTCGATTTTAACTTAAATATGCACATATTTGCCAAAAACACATTTTGCAAGCAAAATGTCAAATAGGAAGGAATATGTCTAGTTATTACAACAAATATATCTTAAAACACCCTCAAATAACTAGGAAAAGAATGGTTATTTTAGCCCCTG
Organism: Voacanga thouarsii; assembly: GCA_026120185.1. Classification (NCBI taxonomy): domain Eukaryota; kingdom Viridiplantae; phylum Streptophyta; class Magnoliopsida; order Gentianales; family Apocynaceae; genus Voacanga; species Voacanga thouarsii. The sequence goes on along the minus strand of JANUWF010003362.1, from coordinate 2,195,376 downwards.
TCATATATCCCCACACTTGAACTTTTGCTTATCCTCAAACAAAATACTTTAGTCCACAAAAAATTACTTAGAAAATGCAAGTTCTTATTCATTCAAAAATTCTTTACCATAGCAAAGATCATGTCTTCCCTTGAAACTTTAGATACACTCTTGTCATCCATACCCTTTTAAAGTAATTTCAAACCTTGAAACATTAGATAAGACATCACAAAACTCTTGAAGTCAAATTAATCAAGTTCATACCTTAGTCTAAGAAGATTATTTCACCATTCCAGCTTAAAATATAAATAATATGAATCATATAAGTCAAGCCATCTATCAACTCAAGCATTATAGATCTAAAAATTGTATAACTCAAGTTATGATGTAAGAAAAGTACTCCAAATTTTTTTCTCTCAAAAATTTTTCAATGGCTTAGGGAATTGATAGCCTTAAATGCATAGATTTCTTTTCACACACTGTATTGGCTCCCTTTATAGTCATCACTCATCATTTTTTTTTTTCACTAATTCTTTCTTTCTTGCCTTTTTGCCTTTGGGATAGCCTCAAGAGAGTGCATTGAATTCACTTGCTACTTCTCCCCATATTAACTCCCTTTTTAGCTAAAGGTTTTCAACGATTATTAATAAGAGTATTTTTTTCAATTCACCTAACAATAGTGTCGTTTTCATTCATTATTTTTTTCAATTCAAATCAAAAAAATTTCAGAATTTTCCACAATCTTGCCTCTTAAAGATCTTTTATCAACTCATATTGTAATCATAACTTAAAGCTAGTAAAATTTAAACTAATAATATAAAAGTTAGCCAATAAACTCTTCCCATATTCATCATATCCTCTATATTCAAACTAGATGAGTTAAATAATATTCAAACACTAATGCATAAACAAGATTAATCAAAATTCTCAAGTCTTGACAAATATCCTATCCAACAAATCCAATTTCATAAAAATTCACCTAATAAATAACAAAACTCATATCCAAGTAAGAAAAAGAATTACAAGCTTGCTTAACAATGAAAACCACTAAAATTTTTGAAAATTTTTCACAAAGAATGATATGGAAAAGTATTTCTTCAACCTCATTCTCCCCCCTCCCCCCTTCTCCCCACACACTTAAACTGGACATTATCCTCAATAGCCAAAGATTGAACACTAAAAGTACAGCCATGAAGACCAAAATAAATAAAGAGGAAAAAGAAAGAGAACAAAGTACTTCCATTGGGAATTAGCTCCAAAAGTTCCAAACTTCTAAATCTTCAAATTTTTAAAAATTTCAAGGAACTTGCAACAAAGTTATTTTTTAAACCAAAATTTTCCAAAGTAGCTTAATACTAAGAAAAACACCAAAATAATTGATAAAAACTTGGTCAAAGAATATTACCAAACCATTCCCCCACACTTAAATTGGACAATGTCCACATTGGCAAAAAATAAACATAAGAAAGCTTTTCCAAAGGGACCAAAAATAATAAAGGGGTAGAAAGTTTAAGCAATACTTCTGAAGTGTAATAAAGTGCCAATAGATATCAAAACTAGAACTAGAGAGAAGGGCTTGTTCAAGAGGACTTTAGTCCTACCTATAAAACAAAACACAAATAAAAGCACAAGGATAACAATAACAAAATAAAAAACACACCTAAACAAAAGAAAATAAACTAAAGAAATATACTAAAAAATCTTAAGAAAGCAAATAAAGACACGACTTACTCCCTAACACTTAAGATGGAAAATATTTTCCTTATTTGTGGGAAATAACACACAACAACCTAAACAAACCCAAACAAAAAATAAAGATACAAACTCTTCTCACTTATCATGCTTCTTTATCAAACATTTGGAAAAGAGATAAAAGCTCAAAGTAGATGATAGATGTGATAAATATAGAAAGAAAGGAGGTTTTTGAAAAATAGAAGGTTTATGAAAATAATTTTTCTCCCTAAAGCAAAACACATAGGCTTCTTTCTCTAACATTCTTTTAGACACACAAATATTTTTGTCAATATATAAGTGCACATGGTCTCTAAAGAATGTATCAAATTTGAAATCACCTTTTAACCCTTTAAAAGAGTGTTCACAATTAAAACTCCCCTTTAAACTTAGTATTTGAGTTCTAAAAAATGAGATAAAGAAGTCCTTACTTTTTAAGGCATGGTCTACAAAAACTAAGTTACCTCCCTGAAATTGGGGTGAAGGGTAGAAATTACCACTATTCTCAAAAGCCTTCTTATAATATAGCATTGAAAGATCTAATTCCTTGAGGTATAGTAAGCTCAACACATCATTAATTGCATTAATGGACTCCATGAATCGAGAGGTACACTATTTGTTTGCGATTTTCAATTCCTTATTGAAGATCTCATCAACCAACTTTGCTAGTTATGTCTTGTTAGAGCTTATTCATTGGGATAATTCTTCATATCCCTTAGTCGATGAATTTGTATTGGCCACAAAAGAATTCACTAATGTTACTAATGACACCTCACTAAAAACATTAATGCGAGCTTATAATCTTGCCAATTTATCATCATTGTAACTCCTTCGATTTTGTGCCCAAAAATAGTTGCCATGATGATGTCAACCTCGCACAAAAATCAAATCGAAAATAAAATAAAAATAAAAAAATAATAGAAAAACAAAGAAAAGAAAAAACAAAATGGTAAAAGAAAATAATAAAAAAATAAAGAAAAGAAAAACACACACATTAGATATATTCACAAACTCGCTTAAACACAAAAGTTAGTGGTATTTACCAAGACAACATGAAATAAGCAAGTCAATTAAGTCACACAATAGTACAAACAACAAGATATATCACCAAAAGGACATATATACATATTCACACATTTACATATAAACATGGTTAAATCAATGAAATCCTAGCTTTCACGATATTGTTCCCCGACAATGGCACCAAAAACTTGATGCGCTAATTTTGGGTGTATAAAAATCATCAAATTTAAATCCATTCCTTAATTAAGTTTTATTTAAATTATTGATCCCAAAATACACATGTGAGCAAGTATACTTATCGCAGGCATAGTATAGGGAATTAACGAGTATCGATCCTCAAGAAAGCATGTACATACTAATCACTTTTCATTCATTGTTTAACTAATCCAAATAAAGTGAGAATATAACAAAAAAGAAAATTAAAGAAACATATACAACTCAATGATGTAGGAATATGAAATTTAGACCATTATCCTAGAAATCATAACAATGAACCAATTAGCAATTCTCTCAACTAATTATCATCTTGGCATCATGAAGAAATGTAAAGTAAAATTTAATTGTTTGTCAAGT